>JAOTOM010004921.1:0-593183 GCA_034440615.1 Ashinkailepas kermadecensis | reverse complement strand
GAAGGCATCTTAAAAAAAATGTTCGGTGCAACAGAGCCATTTTCCTGACCCTGACATTTATTTGCTGGAATCTCCTTTTTTTGGAGGGCTCCAGCTTGTTTTTTGGGATACCGATCCGGGTTTGTGGTATAGGTGTAATTTCAGCAGTGTGAGGTAACTTATCAAGGGATACCAAAAGAAAACCTTAGAACTGAGTGGTGGAGTTAGGGTTGAAATCCGACCAATCAGAAACCATAGTGGTAGATTAGGCCCTCCACAGGACAATTTAGTTGATGATTAATTATATTATTTCGAAATGTACCCTTTGACAAAATAGCGGTCGAAATCCAAGGACTTTTAATGGGCGTAGGTGCCCCCCTGCAAATCCGTTTGCCCCCTCCTGCTTGACGCAAATATAGGTACTCCACTGGTCCCTCAATAATTTTCCGAAACATACGCCCATGGGGAAAAGCCAACATTGAGGGGACAAATTACCCCTCATAAGCATGCAATACAACATCCATGCCCCATATGAAATGGGATGAATGATGTTTTTAAATGCATTTTCTTCCAACAAACTTCTTTTCTGTTATTACAGCCTGCATGCGATGCGCCCCTAAACCACAATAACTAACTAACTAACTAACAGCCTGCATGATTAGAGCTTCCCAGCTTCCATACCTTCTCAACGTCATTTACAAAACGGCACAGCACAGCGAAAACGATGGGCGTGACGGCGTGGAATGTGAAGGCTTGGATTATGTATGTACTGACATTGTTGCATTGTTGCATTGTCATTTATGCATTGGTGTTCAATGCTTGTTCTTGCCGTGAATTTATTCGCTGAGGATATATTTTAGCTCGTGTGACAGCTGCCTTGCAGCCAGCACCAAATGTTATAAAAATAAACAAATTCCTAAGATGACGCTAAAAAAACTAATGCAATCCACTTCTCGTTGTCACCTTTACGAAATTGTCGTCCTTGGACTGAGAAATGGTCGTTCAAGCTTTGCTTATGACATCAAGCTGATGGGAATAAATAACAGTAGTGATGAATCTAGCTATATTCAGTTAGACTTGGAGGACTTAAAAGTGGGTTGATCAATGGCAGATATCTGTAAGATATGCTTAGCACCAGCCCCGCCAGCTCGCTGCAATCTAGAGGCCAGCGGGAAGATTCGAGAAAGCATTGAGACGATGGTTTGTTTTGGCACTTATGCATTTATCCAAATATTACTTATTTATACCCTGGTATGGCCCAGTTTTCAGCCGAAATGATTAGTGCTATTGCATTTTGAGTAAATGATGCACCATGCCAAGAACAAACAAAAACCAATATGAAATCATGTTCACCATCCTCGAACCATAGTATAAGAGCCTAAAAACAATATGAGACACTAACACAATGGAGGCCCCCTTTCGGGTAACAGGAGGCCCCCTTTCGACCTTGCCCCCCTGGAAGAATTTCGTGGCGACGCCACTGGCCATGCCCAATGTCACGCCACCGAAGCAGTTTAAAATATGTTGTTTTTCTATCGGGAATCGAATAAAACAATGTAAATTACTAATCGCAGGGGCGGCTCCAGGAATTGTCATTAGAGGGGCGCCAGTTCCTTTCGGGGGCACCACTGTGGAACTCCTTCGCTTAAAAATTCCTTGAGCGAGATGGGAAAGGGGCACGATGACTGAGAAGGGCAGCCTATTCTTCTCAGAATGGCACATCTTTCTTCTCAAGGGGACGACTATTTCTCTGAGAAGGGCACATTTGGCAGAAAAATTAATTGAGTGAAGGAAGGAATATACTCGAGCCTCCCTAGAGAAACACTTTTCCCGGTCAGAGGCTTTTCCGGACTAACTTTCGTTTCCTGCAGGCATACTACTGCTGGGCATTGTTGATTAAGAACTCTCTGGGGTTCTTTGACACTCGTTCTAAAACTTTCGATTTCAAAAATTGAATTCGTTCAGAAATTTCAAAATTTTGAGTTTTAAAGGTTTCTTTAATTTTTGCTTTTCTAAAAATTGGTAGAGCGGACCGAAAAACGGTGTTCGAAGTCAACTTACTCTAACAAAAAATGCTTACTTTAACCAGAATATTCGATTTCAACTCTAATGGGCAAATATGCAAAACTAAGAAGTAATTTTTTAAAAAACTGGGAAAAAATCCTCTAGTGCGTTTTGTTGTGTCCCTAAAGATAAGCAAACGTTGAAAGTTTCATTAAAACATCTGTATCCGTTAAAGCGTGACGACTGGTTGAACTTGTTTGGAGGTGACCTCACTTGACCTTCACTAGCTCGTTGACCCTAGATGACTTGACCTAAACATTTTGACACAACATGCCAAATTGGTGTGGGAAAAGGTATGCCAAATTTCGGCGCGCTGCCGCGCGCCGTTCTTGCACTATCCGCGGGAAACCTCAGGGGGGGGGGGGGGGGTGGATAACGCCCCCCCGAGACGGCGCGGGATAACGTTGTTTGTCGTAATAAGTTCTACCCCTCTCTTTACTTTCATTTTCCTCGCGCCAATTACACCAAAGTTTGAGAGCCCATCCACGATTTCGTCCTCGGATACATCCCTTAAATCAAAGCAATTTATAATACCCCGCGGTGTTTTTGTTTTTTGTTTTGTGAGGTTCCACGGTGATTTCGATTGTTTCTTTTTCCTTTTTGCCGTTCTTTCGCACAACATACACGAATTCAGACGATGTAAGTGCAGCACCTGCCTGCTCTGCTTCAGCAAATTCTACCTCCAGTGCACCGTTCTTCAACTTCTGGCACCTCACAATCTCATCGAATCTGTTGCATCCGTCCTTCCTCTGGAATGGGGACAGAGACGCGAGATTTTTGTGTTTTCCTCTGAAGACAAGGACACGAGGGCCGGGAGTACGTTCGATGGTATGATCCCGATCTCCAAGTAGGGAAGGGTCGGTCTGGCCTCTACGAGAGGGACCAGGAGTGTTCTTGTTTAGTGCTGATGCCATGTAGTGTGTATTTTTTTTCCGCTCCTCGAGCCGCCCCACCACATCGGGGCCCAACTGGGGGGACGCCTGAGTCCCGCGGACTGGAGGACGCCAGGCGCCCGAGGAGCTATACGAGGCAGGCGACGCCATCACCCGGCCGGAAGAGAGACACTCACCGGGATCCAGCGCCGCCCACCCCTTGACCCCTGCCGGCCAGGCCAGCAGGCTCTGGGCCGGGGCCCAGACCTCCGCCCTGAGGCGACAAGTCGCTTGGCCCGTATGGGGCCCTACGGACCCGCCCGCCACTCCGGGATATCGGGACCAAAGAGGCGTGTTGCTCCCCCGTCACAACTAGCACCGTGCAACGGGGGAGTTCAGCCTCCAGGACTCCGTCAACCCCGAGGGACGGACCGAGGGGGCGCGACTACCCCGATAAAACTGAGCTGGACGGCAGGACCGGGGAAGTTGTCCTACCTGCTCTTAGTAGGGATAGTTCGTGTTGCAGGGCCAGGTGAAGGACATGGATGTTGAGATGAGATGGGCATTGGAATGGGAGCGTATGGATGGAAGGACGAGTGAGGCACTCTTAGTCTCGCCCCTCGCCACTGGACCGATGGTCTGGTCAGCTGGGTCCTTAGGGCACACAATCCACCTCCCACCACCACCACCACTACGGAAAGGTGGTGCCTCGTCGGGGAGGGGGGGGGGGGGACGTAATCTGTTTAGCAATGTGCCCGAAATTCAAAGGTTTTCAGTATGAGATGGAGAGGAACTCAGGGAGGTGACCACGCTTGGAGCCTATGGGAGAATGTCCTCACATACCAGGGGCGGGTCTGGGAATTGTCATGACCGGGGGAGGGCACATGTCCAGAGAAGTGTACTCGATCCTTCGCGGAGGGGCGCATTTTCTTCTCGGAAGGGCGCCTCTGGCTGAAAAATTCGAGGGGATGCACTCGAGCTTTCTCAGAGTATGTCTCTGTCTTATCGGTGTGGTACTTGCGCTCCAAATTGAAAGAGTTTCAGATGAAATAGAGAGCTCAGATAGATGACCACGTTATGTAGCCCATGGGAGATTTCCAACCTGTTCTAATTCCTCACATACCAAGGGCGGATCTAGAAATTGTCATGGGGTCACATGTCCGGAGCGGTGCACTCGAGCCTTCCCGGAGGGACGCGGTTTTCTTCTCGGAGAGGCGCCTCTGCAAATGAAAATTTCGAGGGGGCACACTCGAGCCCTCCCAGAGGAACGCTTTTCTCAAAGGAGGGCAGTCACCTTCGCATTGGGAGAAGACATCCAGTCTCTCTCCCTTCTATTCGCCCCCGTCACATACAACACAGATATTCAGAACCAAAAGTTGCCATGGTTTCATATGATTGCTGCGCAATGCTGCCTCCATGGGCCTAGAGACCTTCTACGTTGCACCGGGAACCCTTCTTTTCGGCGAGGGCCGCCTCCGTGGCTCTAGGGTCTCCTTATCGGCCTGAGGCCCGCCGTCAGATCTGGCCTTTCTCCATCAGCGTGAACCAAGGAAGACTCAGAGACTCTGCACGTTCGGCCCAGGGCCCTCTCCTTTGGCTCGGAGACTCTTTCACCGTTCAGGGCCTTCTTCTTCCGGCCCGAGGCCGCTTTTTGAATAGCTTGGGCCTCCTCCATCAGACTAGGGGCCCTTTGTGTGGCTTTGGCCCCTTCATCGATTCAGGGGCCCTTTGTACCAGTTCTGGGCCCTCTGGTCATACGGGGTACTTCCGCAGCTAGGAATCTTTACCGTCGGCTCAGGGGGCCTCATAAGCGACAAATAAAGCTGAGGGGCTGCCAATGCTGCTCCTCCCTGGATCACCTTTCTACCGCCGCCGTTGGGCGATGTCCTCCCGGCTGTAGCCTGGGGCGGTGGAGCCAACCGAATGGTATGGTGGGGCCGCGGATTGAATGCGAGTTGAATACTGCGCGAGCAACAGGGTGGTCTGTCAGCAGCTGTCGGTCGGCATTGAGGGCCGGTAGGACTTGCTGGCAAAAGGTTAGCATTCCATTGCATGAAATCTGGCGATGTTTCAAATAAAAGAGCCGAAATATAATTTGAACCGCGTGATTAGGACAAGCCACACAACGAAGGCGCACACAGCTCGTTAAAATACTATTCCATGTATTGTATGGCTGTATATGGTATAGAGACTGAGACGAAGAGAGCATGCAGCTTATCTACACATGAACAATTCAGACCGAGCCAGGCTCTTCTCCACCACACCAGTCGCAACATACTCTAATATCTCAAATGACTAGAAAATACTTTGATGTTAGAAAAGCATGTACAATCAATAGTGGAAACGAGTTCGTCATAAATTACACAAACATAATTCTCACACGAACAAAGAAAATAAAAAATAAACGAATCTGTCGATTCACGTCCACCAGCAAAAAAAGGCCGGCCCAACAGACCAGAACCGAACCGAAACCAGTCGTGGAAATCGTGTACCCCGTCCGTCGTCGCCGCATTCAGGTACGCATTAGTTAAAAAATATAGCATACAGTCAAACGGCCGCCAGCCGGCTGCGGTTCACGATGCCAGATCGTCCCACTTGTTCTGGGTACAGCGAGTCGCGCACACCACCGGTACCCTGTGAAGTCACACTGAAAGAGTAACACACCCACGTTTACGATAGTCATTCCGTCAACTGCCGACTTTCCGCCGCTGCAGCCGCAGCGCACCGGCCCTGGCGGCCCACCGACCAGCTACAGACTGGTGTACGATCACTAGATACCGCCACCGCAGCTACAGGGGACACCACAGCACTGGTCGCCTCAGTTTCGGCGGTGAAGTGCTCGCGCCGCCGCCGTCAGCGGGTCCGGCCAGCACACATTCGGGCCTCCCGTCGCCAAGTTCGTAATTGCGGTGGCGTGTCAACACCCGCCGCCGCGGCCGGTCCAGCTCACGGCCGCCATCAGCTGTCCCGGGAGTGGCGCGGCGAGGCGGGCAGCTTCTTGAGCAGCGGCGCCAGACTGCGCAGCGCGTGGCGCGGCGTGCGCGGCCGCTTGCCAGGGGAGCTCAACGGGTCCACAGCAGCGGCAACGGCCGCCACCTCGGCCGTCTCGGCAGGTCGACACTCGAACGACGACAGGAGAAACTCACGGTCTGTGACGTCACAAACGTCGCCGTCATACATCAAAGATCGCTTCTGCAGGCCAGCGAAACCACCGAGCTTTACCAAATGGAGTGAGCCTGCTCTGAATAAGCTTATTTAAGATATGTAACGCGTTATACACAGCATGCACCATTAAAATAACACTCCTTACAGTGATTCGGAAGCGCGCGTGTCGCCTGGGCGAGCACCACAACCATAACAAGTTCACTAGTTAGGTCAGATATCTCCAAACCCCAATGCCCTGCGGGAACCCGGCGGTGTACCGCGTGTTCTGCCGACGTGGCGGGCAAGTGTCACCTATCTGCGCTGGTGTACCGGATTAGTTGCGATATTTTCACTGACAGCGACCAACAGGTCACCTACATTGGCGAGACAGCTCGCTCTGTTCGCCTGCATTTCAATGAGCAGCTACGCGATGCCGAAAACAGGACGTTTGACACACCGATGGGACATCATTTTATAGAAGCCCACAGTAGTAGCAGCATAACTTCTGTCATAATACCTCTCGCCTTGGAGATCGTTAGTTAGTTAGTAGTTTTGAGCTTAATGGCGCTTCGACCAAAGCGTGATCATTTAGCCCCGCCTTGGAGATCATGAAAACGTGGAAAGACCACCCTAACCGCAAAATCACTGAGGCAATGTACATTCGCGAGTAGTTAAATAGTAACTAAGTTAAAGTAATAATAGTACCGTAAGCATATTTCCGATCGTCGGTATTATGCTGTTTGATTAGTTCTTTCATCTCAGAAAATGGCATAAGGACAAAACAAAATTATGCCTTGCTAACATTCTGACATCTCGTACAATGGTACCCCCTTTATATGGGTTTATTTACCTATTCTTCCCAGTGTCAACTACTTTATCCCACAAATACACTTGGGGATATGACGAAAGCATACGCGGCGAGAGCTTGACGTTTATATGGAGTTTTCACTCATCGAAAAATGATGCACCAACTGCGCAGTTTTTGTCTTCATGCAGAATGCAGAGGTGGACAAGGCAGCACGCTGCGCAAAGTCAGCATCAAGTGCATCACAATACTAGGAGGGCTTTCGTGGCCTTATTATCTGATCTGATATTCTGATCTGATAATCACAATGCAATGTCTTTTCTCAGCTTAACTAAAGGAACAAGGAAAAACACGAAACCAAAACTATCCATTCACATCAGCTGCTGTGCATATACAAATTAACCATCTTGGAGGGTGTCGAGCTGCTTCCAAAATTGTAACCCCAGCCCCTTCCCTCTTACTTCGAAATTGCAAAACGGTCCCTAGGGAGCAACCCGCCCTATGTTTAAGCTGACCAAGCTTAGCATGTCTAGTTAGTTAGCTATTTTGGCATAAGGGCGCATCGATTCTTAGCATGTCTAGTCCCTACACTAGTAATGCTTCTTTAAATCTTCACCCGTACTTGCGTACTCGTAGAAATGTGAGCATCATTAATTGTTGTTGTACAGAAAAATGCTGGTTGGAAACTTAACATACTTCTTGTATTTATTTGACGTTTTGAAGGTTACTTTACTGGACCGGGATGGCCGAGTAGTTAAGGTGTTGAGCTCTGGGTACCGAAGGTCCCGGGCTCAACACTCTCACCACTCGGGGCATTTACCAATCCCGCGGCCCACCGGCGAAACAGTGTGGGCGGCGCCATTAACCGTGATCGTGCAAAAAGTGCGTCGAGAATCACCCAATAAGAAAAAACAAAAAGTCAGTTTACTGGCCATGGATAAAACAAAATGCAGTGCTTCATTATGGAACACGAGACATCCGGGAAGTTACAAATTCAGCCACACATTATCCATTCGCACACTCCATTCGGTCGCGCTGAGAGAGCACAACTGATGGTGCCAACTCTGCTAGAGTCGTTTTCATGCGCTACATACAATATTCTGGACAGCTAAACCCAGCAAAATTCCAATAAATGCGAAGGACCTGATGTGTATAACTCTAGCTAACCTATTGTCACAAAAAAAACTTTGAATTAGGCTAGTCTATTCATTGACGCATCGTATGGTATCAAGGGAGACTTAGTATCAAGGGAGACTTAGTAACTAGGCGAATCATGCTTTTATCCGTAAGTGCGCAATGAACGGTATCATATTTTTATCAAGCAAACCTGTGCAAGGCTGAGCAAATAATCGCTTTACCTTGCGCTGGTTTTCAACCAATCGGGAAAAATTCCACTTAACATCCCAAACATTACATTCTTCCCATGCATGCATATATGAAACACCACTTCATTGTTCGTATCCCACGTTTCGAAAAGCGTTAATGAACTGCTTTAGGCCAAAAGTTGATTCCCTCATACAAAAACCACCCAGCAAAATATGCCGATCCAATTTACTATTAGTATCGAAAAGAACACTGACTAGCAGTGCAGACGAGGTAAGACGCGTCTGTGCAGTCTTCAAGATGTAGGTGTTCAAGATGTGCAGTCTTCAAGATGCCTATGAAGTCTTTAAAGTCTCCAGTCACTGTAGTCTCTAAAGCCAATAACTGCACACAAACGTTTCGGCTAATGCAGTGGCCACCCGGCGATAGTGTAAATTGGATCATGACGAACGCCATTCTCACCAGCTGCGCATACACCCCTCCCCAAACTGCTGGGTGCATCGGTCGACTTGACTTTTACCTCGTACGCTGAACCCGACTACATTGGGCAGTTCAGCCTGACCCGATCTTTACGATATCAATTTCCTTGGTTCGAAATGACCCATACTATATTCTGTAGCATTACCTCACTGTTCCTGAATCTTGATCTAAGCTGCTAGCGTCTGACCTGTGCCGCTGACGTCTGGCCCGTCGTCCTAATGTCTAGCCTGTGCCGCTGGCGTCTAAACTGTACTGCTGGCTAACCTGTGCCGCTGAGCGGGCAGTCCTCGGCGACGGCAGCATCGCGCAGGAAGACGAGCGTCTCCTCGAGCAGCGCCGGCTCGGCCACGGCCCGAGCCACGGCCGGCACCACGTGCGTCTCCCAGAGCCGCTGCACCCAGCGGATCAGACGCCACGGCTCGCCGACCTCGACACGCGCCGCCGCCCACGCCTCTGCGCCGGGCACGGCCAGCGACAGACGACGGCGGCCGGCCGCCGCCAGCAGACGGCCGCTCAGACCGGCCGCCCAGCGACACGTGCGGAACACGGGGTCCTCCGGCGGCGGCAGCACGCCGCCGCTGGCCGCCAGCAGACGCCGCATCAGTCGGCGGCCGGGCAGCGGCGCCAGCGGCGGCGCGTCGGGCCGCAGCTGCAGCAGCGGCACGGCGCCGCCGTCGGCCACCACGCCGCAGCCGGCGGCCAGCAGCAGCGAGCCGGCCGGCAGCAGGGCCGCCCGGCGCGCTGCCTCGCCGCAGCTGGACACCGGGTCCAGGTGGGCCAGCACGGCCGGCCCGTCGACGTCCGGTGCGCCGCCGTCGGCCGCCAGCCGCACCACGGCCAGCTCGGGCTGCTGGCACGACAGCGCCGCCAGCACGGCGCGTGCCAGCAGCTCGCGGTCCCAGCCGTCGGGCGCGTCCAGCACCAGCGCGTGGTGGCCTTCCAGCTGCGCAACGGACGCGGGTCCGGTCAGGCACGCGACGGTGCCCACCAATCAATCACAGCCATCGCACCACACACATCACAACATTATCCGCTTACAACATAGCCAAAATTGCCACCAATGCTATCTGTACGATGATTGTAGAAGGGACCGAGGATCACATGTGGGAAATATGGGTAGATTCCACTACATCTACCATGACTGATAGTCTATTAGTCTGGAACTTAGTGAAGCTATTTCCCCTGTTTTATGCTATCAGCATGTCAATGTGAATCGTCTACCTGAAATAATTAATTTGCACTTGATGACATGTTGTAGTTTGCACACATTTTTCAGATCCCCTTCCAAAATTGGAATCATTCAGAACGTCAGTGTAAAATGCTAAATCTTGTTCACAGTGTCATGTTATGAGCGAGCACAGCTAATTTAAATTCAGGAACTAGGGCGCTTCTTTCTCTCCATTGCTTGGGCTATTACTCTGATCTTTAGTTTTGGTGAACTGATCCACAGCAGGTTGATATTTTCACATGGCTACCGACTGAATATAGCCAAATAATCAGTAGGAATAACGTAAATGTGTTTGAGGCAAAAAAGCATGTTGAAAATAATATATAAAGTGCTATTTCCATTAAACTACATTTGCCATTCTTGGCTACCCATATTTTCAGCCAGCCAGCATTAACCGATTGAAACCGGTGGCAAAAAATAACTTCATCCGGCTGTTGCCAACAACTTTGCCAGTTACGGGTATTGATTTCTGGAAATTAATGGGGGGGGGGGCAAAATGCATGAAGGCAATGGGCAGGCCCGAATGGATTGGAGGTCACACTCCATAGATTCCCATGCTAAAAGTTGAAATTATTGGTGTGGGGGGCAAAGCTAACATTGAGGAGGCACTTTCCCCTCGAAAGTATATAAAACAAGACCCCTGGTGCCAGCACATTATTGCTCGTGGAAACTGGTAGAAGCCGTGATTACCACACGATGCCACGAATTTAATACATCTACCGCCGAGTGCACGTCGTTCACATCAAATATGGGCTGAAGAGATACACAAACCCGCATCACTCCGATGGGGCCACATCACTCGGAGGCGGCCCCAGGTGTGACGTCACTCCCGGCCGTGGCACGCACCAGTCGAACGTAGTTGTTGAGCACGCTGAGCGGCAGGGCGGCGGCGTACGCGGCGTCCTCGGCCGGCCGCAGGCAGACGGTCACCTCGTCCACGTGCAGGTCGCAGAGCGTCTGGTGGGGCGTGCGGCCGCCCGTGCCCGGGTCGGGCCGGCGCCACCGGTGGCCGCCGGCGCTGAACACGTGCACGGCGTCCGGCGTCAGGCCCAGTGCCGCCGCCTGGCCGCGGTCCGGGAACGGGTCCGACCGGCTGCGCTCCTTCCGGCTCAGCGTCAGCACGCGCTCCTCGCTGAAGGCCCTGCCGAGGCAGTCAACGGCTCACAGGCCATCCTCTCTCATCTAGTGACGCCACTCGAGAGATCGGTCACTCCCAGGCAGCTGAAGGCTCACCGGCCATCCTCTCATTTAGTGACGCCATTCGATAAATCGGTCACTCCCAGGCAGCTGAAGGCTCACCGGCCATCCTCTTATCTAGTGACGTCACTCCCAGGCAGCTGAAGGCTCACCGGCCATCCTCTTATCTAGTGACGCACTCGAGAGATAGATCAATCCCAGGCAGCTGAATGTTCGCCAGCCATCTTCTCACCTAGTGACGTCACTAGATAGATACTCGAGAGATCGAGTCACTCCCAGGCCATGCTAACAATACTCGGACTGCTCTCGTCACGATTCGAACCCACAACTCAGATTCGAACCCACAATCTTTCGATTGTGAGACGAGCATCTAACCCCTAGACCACTCGTCCCCGTCACTAATATTAGACAAACCACGAGTCACTTCAACTCAAACGCTCCTGGAAGCAGTACTTCTGACGTAGATACACAATGTGCGCGCAGTGCGACACTTTTAGCTGTGCTAGCATTTGAAAGCGTGCTCCAACTCCAAATAAGGTACGCAATATCCCAAACCACCCTGCTTTATCTAGGACTCATAACAGATGAATCATCTTGTTCAAATGCCTTCAACTTGTCTATAATTAAACACAAATTGACAGCTAACCAAGATAATTAGACAACTAATTTATACTGATCAGTAAAGTATATTTTTCTGATAGATATTGCAGTCGACGTCAACAAAAAGGGAATTGTTCACACGGTGCAAATCTCAAAATAGCGCCTGTTTTTTTCAGTTTCAGACAGATACATGCTTCAACAGCAATGGTGTTTTCAGCACACAGCAGTATATTACTTTCTTGAGGAAGTTTGAACAGGCTGATTACTCACACGTCAAGTGGTGCACATATATCATGCCGCGTGAGTTGATGAGCCAGGCAGCCACAATAATCACCCGGATAGCAGCTCAGCAGTGATGGACGAGCAGCTTCTGAGGCTAACCGAACTCACCACCATACCAGTTCAAACCATCTCAACTGTCGCAACAAGTCAGTTCAGAACAGCAGCATTCGTCAGCTCGACTGGATCACGGAGTGGATCAAGTTCCGGGTGATAAATGTAAGCCTCACGTGCAGCCTTGTGTCCGGTCACGCCCACCAGCGCGCGCGGTGCCCCCCCCCCCCAATGACGTCACGCCGCGACGGAGGACTCGCCTGTGCAGCGCCTGTAGGTGACGGATCAGCAGGTTGAAGAGCGCCTGTGTCAGCCACTGCCAGCTGGCCGACGCGCTGACCTTCACCTGGCCGATCACGTGACGCGTCGATGTCAGCTGACACTCGATGTAGACGGTACAGACGCGCTCCAGACTGTCACCTGTGGACGGCAGTTGCAGAGGTCTGGCGAAGTCAAATCAGGGACACCGACATACGCCATCAGCAATGTGTAGGCGACAGACAGGTAACGGTTGGAGCACATCAAAGTCAGGGCATGACAATTATAAATTAGTCGTGGAATAGGGGGGGAATATATTTCTTGAACGCCGAATAGACATCCTCCCGAAAGAAGTATCGACATCGTGCTATTTGTTGCGCTTATGAAGTCCCTTGCCTCGTGTATAAATAACATGCTTACGGTCGCCATGCGGATTTATTTATATTTATATATATATATATATATTATGTGGTCTGTGATACAATAACATTTGTTGATGGTATGGTATTGCCGTTATAGTTAATAAAGGTTTTGCATTATTTTTCGCCCAAAATAAACCAAAAGGTACACTCACAAGCATGCAATGTGTGCAAAATTTAGGTTGAAGTACATCAGCGATATTTGAGATGACATTGCTCCCATGGCGAATTTCGGCATCCCGCTGTGCTCCTTTCGACATCTCACACCTAACGAAGAATAATTATTTTAACACTGGGGCACGATGGCGTTGGAAATACCGGACCATTCTGGATTGGGCTCTCAAGAGCACGAGTGGACGATAAATCCTGCTTGCATGCTGCGGCCTGGCAAACCAAATGACCTTGGCCGGTCGGCACAAGGCTCCCTGGTGGCGTGGGTCGCGTGGGTGAACTCCTTGGCCGGTGGGGTTGGAGCGCGCAAGAAGAGATTATCTGGCCATTTGTAGTCGGAGAGTCCATCCAGTAATGGTATTTCCGGCCCAGGATCACTACTATATCAGGATAAACAAATCAGGCACCAATACTGATAAAAGTTAGACATTCACTCAGACAATGACAACAGCAATATTTGACGTTGTGTCGCACAGCATACTTTACTAGAACTGTGTATCAGCATTAAAACACACAAAACATCCGGAGTGTCGAGGATTGCAGACGCATTAGACAGCCGTGTGAAAGAGGTACACCCCGACGTTCGGGAAGGCGGAGATGCACATATAAATATGTGGTGGCAGATATACTAACGTTGTCAAAGTTGTGAAGCTGGACCCATATTAATGAGGTGGTAGATGCATATCTCGTTAACATGAACAACTTCCGAATACGATGCGATCAGGAAAACTTGGAAAATATTGATCTTATAAATGGTCTTGACATACCAAAACGTCTGAAAAGCTGAACAATATTGCCATGTCGAAGTTTTCCTAATCGTATCGCATTCGGAAGTTCCGCTTCTCATGGAGACTGCTAGAACAAAGACTACTGAGATGGTTTAGAGTTAGATGCACGCATACCGTCACGGTGACAGAGATATCACGGACTGCCAAGGCGGGGGAGTATACTCCCAAACTGCCCGGGTATCGGACATGTCACGGACTGCCAAGGCAGGGGAGCGTATACTCCAAACTGCCCGGGTATCAGAGATGTCGCGGACTGCCAAGGCAGGGGAGCGTATACTCCCAATCTGCCCGGGTATCGGAGATGCCACGGACTGCCAAGGCAGGGGAGCGTATACTCCCAATCTTCCCGGGTATCGGAGATGTCACGGACTGCCAAGGCAGGGGAGCGTATACTCCCAATCTGCCCGGGTATCGGAGATGTCACGGACTGCCAAGGCAGAGGAGCGTATACGCCCAAACTACCCGGGTATCGGAGATATCACGGACTAAGGCAATTTCATAAGGTTGGCCCACCAGACGCTGGCATAACCTTGGTCTGACCTTCAAACCAACAACTGGAGCCAGCGTAGTGATTGGACAGTTAATGATAACGATAGCATCATTTGCTTTAAAAAAAAAACAGCAATGTTCGTGCGAACACATTCAGTCTTTTGTGCTTTTGAATTATATTTCGCGGACAATTACAATAAACAAACTTTTAAAAAATATAGGACCCTCAACAGATTATTTTAGCTAAAAACAAAGCACAATGCTTTCATTTCTTTAAATAAAGCTCTTCAAATATCTATTATATTTCTGAGCTCCTGATCAAACCTAACGTGGCGCCAATGGCCCTGTTCACGGAACCTGCGGTCGCTGCGGCTCTGCGGTCAAAATGGGCTCCGCCTACCACCGAAACGTCGTCAGCAGCGGGACGCGCTTGAACGCCGCCGCGGCCCACCACGGTCAAAGCATGCGTGAAATCATGTACGCGATACCGCAGTATTCCCTGTAGATATTGTTTCCCACGTGAATATGGTGAGCCTCGTAAAGCCATTTCCAAATCTGCCATTAGTTCTGCGTTACCCCAAATATGTCATGAGCTATTGGGCTTAACGTGGTTTTTCCCCTTAGCCCTCAATGCATTCTGCCCTCCAGGCTAGTTCACGGGTTTTCCGCTTGGCGGCGCGACGGCTCATGGACCCTCCCCCTGTCACAGACTACCAAGGCAGAGGAGCATACTCCCAAACTTCCCGGGTATCGGAGATATGACGGGCTGCCAAGGCAGGGAAGCATATACGCCCAAATTGCCCGGGTAACGAAGATATCAGACTGCCAAGGCAGGGGAGCGCACACGCCCGAACTGCCTGGGTATCGGAGATATCACGGATTACCCAGGCAGGGGAGCGTATACGCCCAAATCCCCCGGGTATCGAAGACGTCACGGTCTGAAAAGGCGGGGGGAGCGCATACGCCTAAACTGCCCAGTTATCGGAGATACGTCCGGAGTGTTGGAATAACATACACACACACCTAGACTGTCGAGGTAGCGTAAACACTCCGGACTAGCCAGCTGACGCAGACTGGTGGCCAGCTGATTGCGGAGCGCCATCTTCAGCTGCGGGCAGTAGTCGACCAGTGTGCGCAGATGCTGATCCGAGACGCGGAGAGCCGCCAGATGAAGCACCGTGCTGCCAGACAGGTTCACTGCCGACGCGGGTACATCATTGTCAGGGGTACCGGGGTTCGTCACACCGAGGCACAGGTGTAGTACCGTGCTGCCACAGATTCACTGTCGACGGTGGATACATAATTGCCAGGGGTACCAGGGGTACGTCACACCGAGGCACAGGTGTAGTACCGTGCTGTCTATAGAGGGGTACGTCATTGCCAGGGGTACCCGGGATACGTCACACCGGTGTCAGGCCGTAAATACCAAGGTCAG
Organism: Ashinkailepas kermadecensis; assembly: GCA_034440615.1. Classification (NCBI taxonomy): domain Eukaryota; kingdom Metazoa; phylum Arthropoda; class Thecostraca; family Neolepadidae; genus Ashinkailepas; species Ashinkailepas kermadecensis. The sequence continues at coordinate 577,598 of JAOTOM010004921.1, read as the reverse complement.
GCGAAGATGCGAGGGGCACGGTGCAGTACGGGCAGTCTTGATGCCTACGATATGGACAATTCAGGCATAACCATCAACACGCGTCATCATTCCCAGTCACATTTCCCAGAATGGGCGCGTCCTGTACCACACCGGAGGAAGATGGCTACTTGGGAACTGAGCTACGTCACATCAGAAGATGCGTTTTGCCAGATAGCTACCCGAAGCCACATTTCACTGAACATGGTCGACTGACAACAGTCGCCGTAACCGACAACCGCCTGCACGACGTACCCACGTCACCTCGAAGGGGGCGCACTCTCACTGCCTGCCTGCCTGCCTGCCTGCCTGCCTGCCTGCCTGCCTGTCTGTCTGTCTGTCTGTCTGTCTGTCTGTCTGTCTGTCTGTCTGTCTGTCTGTCTGTCTGTCTGTCTGTCTGTCTGTCTGTCTGTCTGTCTGTCTGTCTGTCTGTCTGTCTGTCTGTCTGTCTGTCTGTCTGTCTGTCTGTCTGTCTGTCTGTCTGTCTGTCTGTCTGTCTGTCTGTCTGTCTGTCTGTCTGTCTGTCTGTCTGTCTGTCTGTCTGTCTGTCTGTCTGTCTGTCTTTCTGTCTGTCTGTCTGTCTGTCTGTCTGTCTGTCTGTTCGTGTCGCTTTAACGACCACACAATGACCAAGAAACAACTTCAACTGCAGAGGAAGTAAACGATATACTGTGCCCACGAAACGCCAACTTTCAGCCAACAATGACCATCTATTGTCCCGTAAACATAAAACTCGCACACATGCTATAAGAACGAGTTCGACATCGGTCTCTGGAATTTACTGCGACAGCGCAGAACAAACAGTTTAACAATCTGCCAGTGGGTGATTTGGCCTTCACGGCGCATCAGCTGCTTGCGATCAGCGAGGAGTGCACCAGGCCACGCAGCACAAAGCGGCGACCCATCCAGAGACAGGACGAGGAGTCTGTGAAACACTGAGGCTCGCAGCGATCAGTCCAATTGACGCGCTTCAGCATACTCAACGAGGCACGACAAACACTGAATCGCTGCTTATAGCAGCGATTGCCCTGTTTCGGAAACTGTGATACAAGTTGGCCATGAACACGTCTAACCGGTAGCCAACACTTCAATTCGTCTCTTCGCTGGGCTCGTGCCACAGTGCAATGATCTCAACCGTATCTGGGCTCAAACGTATACCCACGCTGCATACAGACGCCTACAGCTCCGCATTGGTGTCGGCGACTTCCTCGTCGCCGACGTGGGGTGCGTCGCCGCGGTACGCCAGTCGCCAGCCCTCCTCGATGGGCAGACTCTGCCAGAATTGGATGCGCTCCCTGAAGGCGGCTGTGCCCAGCTGCGGCTGCTCGGAGAGTCGCAGATGGTTGTCCTCGTCCTCCGAATACGGCCGCCAGTCTGGCATCGTCACCATGGCCGTGTCCGGCCGGCCCGTCTTGGCGAACGTCGCCCACATGTTGGTCATCACCTTGGCGAAGCGGCGGTCCTTCTCGCTCTCCGGGAACACGGTGCCGGTGAAGAGGTAGCGCAGCTCGTCCTTGTGCGACACGCCCCACGGGAACCACGGCAACTCGGTGTTGTTGAGCCGTTCGGCCAGCACGGCCGGAAATGACACCTCCGGCCGCTGCTCCAGCACGTATTTGAAGACGGGAGCGGCGCGGCGGCGCGCATGCAGGCGCACGGCCGTGTCGACGCCCGTCACAAAGTAGCGGTCGCCCTCCGCGCGCACGAACGCCGCCGCCGTGGTGAGGCCGGGCCGCTGTCGGCCGAAGTAGAACCGGCGCACGCGCCGGTACACGTCGGCCGGGTCGGCCGTGGCGTACTCGTCGAGGCCGAGCCAGACGGGCCCGGTCCAGTCGGGCTGGCAGCGCAGAGTCTCCAGCGCCGTCGCATTGGTCAGACTGAAGCAGCCGAACGTGCCGCCCTCGTCGCGGTTCACGCCGGCCAGCCACGGCACGTCGGCGAACTCGCCGCGCTCCAGCAGCGCGCGCGGCTGCTCCGGTAGGAACGCGTCCGGCGTGGCGCGCTCCACGCGCGGCCGGTACGCGAACGTGAGCGGGTAGACGGACCAGCGGCGGAACAGCGGCTCCAGCGAGCCGATCAGCTCCGGCGCGGGCACGGCACGCAGGCACTCGATCAGCCGGCGAGAGTCGTCCACGGGACAGCCGAGCGCGGCCGCCTGCCGTTCGGCTTGGCGTCGGTGGTCGGCGCCCAGCGCCCAGAACGACAGCGCCGACGCCGACTGCGACACGGCGTGGCGGAACAGACCACGCGACAGCGGCGACACCATGTGCAGGTGGACGGACGCGGCGCCGGCGCTCTCGCCCATCAGCGTGACGCGCGCCGCGTCGCCGCCGAACTTGGCCACGTTGTCGCGCACCCATCGCAGTGCCAGCAGCTGATCGTAGAGGCCGTAGTTGCCGGGCGCCCACTCGTCCTCGGTGGACAGGAAGCCGAACGGACCGACGCGGTAGTTGAACGTGACCAGCACCAGGTCCTCGTCCATCAGCAGGCCGGCGCCGTGCTGCTCCGGCCCACCAGAGCCGAAGTTGAAGGCGCCGCCGTGGATGAACACTATCACATCGCGCGCCGACGTGAACCAGCCGGGCAGGATAGGAGTGTACACGTTCACGTAGAGGCAGTCCTCGGAGCCGCGCGGCTGACCGCCGTACAGCTGAGCGCACCGCTCCGACGGCCGTCCGGCGTCCAGCACGCCCTCCCACGGCCCGGCCGGCTCCGGACGAACGAACCGGCGCGTGCCCACCGGCGGCTTGGCGTACGGGACGCCCTGGAACACGTAGTACGAGCGGCCGGCTACACTCGTCTCCAAGTGACCCTCCAGCTCGCCCTGAGCTATCTTGAGGCGGGGTCGCTCTGCCGCTGTGGCCACGGCGAGGCACACGCAGACGAGCAGCCAGGGCAAACGCATAGTGACCGGGAGGTGCTCAACCGACTGGGACAGACTGCGAGGTGCGGGCGGCCGGCGGCGAGCTTTGCAGCAGGCGCGGACAGAACACAGCCGCCCAGTGTTCCGCAAATGGTCGACAAAAAACCGGCTCAGCCGGCGACCCCTGAGTCAGACGTTCGATCGCCTCGCGTTCATCCAATCCGAACGCCCGGTGACGGGTCGCTGAACTGGCCAAATCGTCAGTTCGAGCGACAAAAAAGTCCGCCAAGGACATGGCGATCAAACTAATCAAACATTGAACCTACGCTTCTCTTTGTGACCATTGTATATTGTACCCGGCACGATAAAAATACATCGACTGCAAAATGCAGTCGACAACAGATATTGCATGCTCCAGACTCCCGCTCGAAACGCGAATGTTTGACACTGGCCAAATCACGTCTGTTGGAAGGCTGGCTACGTACTGTTGGACTTGACCTTGTTGAGCCTGGTCAGGTCGGGGAGGGCGGACGCCGTGGCTGACTCGTTCCGGTCGTCAACACACAGACACATAGACACAAGCACACAGGCATAGATAGATAGATGCACGCACACGCATAGATAGGTAGATACACGCACGCACGCACGCACGCACGCACGCACGCACGCACGCACGCACGCACGCACGCACGCACGCACGCACGCGCACACACACACACACACACACACACACACACACACTGTTGCGAGCCGCTCCAGACCGCCGCCAGCGGCCCTCGCTTTCAGTTAGCAGCTTCGGCTCCAGCTCTCCATCGGCTTCTCGTGCCGGCCATGAACCATCGCCACAGTGACTGCATCTCTCCGCGGCCAGTCTCTTTCACCAGCAAAACCAGATCGGACGTTCATAATCACAGCGCTTGGACATCTGACGGCTCCATACCACTGGGATTTTCGCGGACAGAACGGATTGTTGGGGCTGCCGAGTACGCGAGCCGAGGGTTTGAAGTATCGCGCCACCCCACACAACCCGCCGGTCTGGCTGCCAACAGCTGTCGCGGTCACATGTCACCACTCAAACTCAATAATACCACCCACATCTCCAGCATGGACTATGTCTTCACACACATAATTTACCATCACAGTTTCTAAAATTCTGAATGTACGAAGCGAATATATATGAACCGTGATCCTGAAGTGCCTTCTTGAATCCGTAGGCCTCCAGATTCCCATCATCAGCTGTCATGATATCGGTAACACTTCCACTTGATTTCAAGCACTTCAATTGGCACAAAATTGTCGACATACCCATGCACTATTGATTCAAAGACTATCATTTAACAGAGACAGGGAGCATCCACGAGATAAAACAACTGGCGCAACCTATATTGAAGAAAAAAACCATACTAGAACTGAGGCTAGTGGCTTGGCTATGTCGGTAGTTGTACCCGGTATTCGTGGATAAAAACTGCCCGCTGGCACAACATTCAATGTATCACCAGCAGAAGCAAAATGTTGTAATTCGGCTGCCTGTCATGATGAGGAAAGATGGTCTTGACAAATATTCGCACACAGTCCGCAATTAGCCCCCATGCATTTTCCAACATTCAATGGGGTCTACCATTTGATTCCGCCGCAGTTATCGCCATTGAGTGCGTTAAATGGCGAAGGAAATCGCGGACCAAGCCCCCACCAAGCCACACTCACCGACTAAAGTGCACATGGTGTTCCGAACAGCAGAGGTCAACCATCGACTGAGCTCACCCCAGCCATACACGCATCAATCAACTTATTGCTGGAATATTTGAGCCTCACAGCCAACGCCCGAGCACAAGTTGGCTAGCGACCGAGTCAAGACCAGCGCCTCCCGTCTCCCCATCGAATCAAAACCAGCCACTGACCAAGGTGGGGCCAGGCCTCTCACTCTTCGCACCCCGAGCAGCCGGGCACCCACCCGGACACCCACCTTCGGTGAGGACGGGTATCATGTCGGTGGTCATGTAGACCATCTGCCACTTTTGCAGCAACAGCCGGAGGCAGCCGGCGGAGCCCACCGATGCCGCCAGATGGAAGACGCTGTTGCCGTCCTGAGGGGAGTGGTGGCGCGTCAGTGCGACCGGCCAGGGCTGGGTCACCGCCTCCATACACCATGATGGACACACGTTCCGAGGGGAGTAGCGGCGTTATTACGGCCGGACCAGGGCTGGGTCACCGCCTCTATACACCATGATGGACACACGTTCCGAGGGGAGTAGCGGCGTTATTACGGCCGGACCAGGGCTGGGTCACCGCCTCTGTACACCACGACGGACACACACACGTCCTGAGGGGAGTAGCGGCGTTATTGCGGCCGATCCAGGGCTGGGTCACCGCCTCTATACACCATGACGAGCACACGTTCTGGGGGAGTAGCGGCGCCGTCAGTGCGGCCGGTCCAGGGCTGAAAGATTAAGATGTTCCTAGATTTTTTACATCCAGAACAATATCTATTATTTGCATTGTTTGGAGGCTGAACGGCGCTGTTTGACAATTAACTGACTGATAAAGTGCTGAAGATTCACAGGAAAGTGCAAATATTGGGATTCCGATGCTACAGGCTGGAATAAAAATGTCCTCAACATTTTCCATTGCCCACAAGTTTTCCTCTTCACATCCATGATTGCAAAGTACAAATCCAACCCTGGGCCGGCCACAGTCCGCCAGCGCGGTACAGCATGGCCAGGGCTGGGCCATCGCTTTCGCACACTACGACAGACACACGTCACAGCCAACGGAGCGCAGCGGTGTCCGTGGTCCTTTGGTGGCGAACCTGTGCCACTGACCTGGGTCCTCTCGGTGAGGTCGGGCGTGGCCTCCAGCAGCCTCTTCACCTCGTCCTCGTCGGTGCGGATGATGGCCACCATGAGCGGCGACACGTTCGGCCTGCCCTCACTGCCGGCGGTGGCGGTGGCGGTGGCGGTGGCGGTGGCGGAGCAGTGGCCGGAGGTGGTGGCGGCGGCTGGCTGGTCGGTGTTCCACCTGTCACCGCGCCAACACTCGGTCACGGTCATGGCACAGTCAGGCCACACCCGGTCAGGTCACGGCCAGTCACAGTGCTGTGAGATCGCGGTCAAGCTCACAGTCAGATTACATACACGGTCAATCCGACAACATCCCGCAGTCACAAAATTCAAAGACATTGCTTGCATGAACCTAAGATCACGACCAAACAACACCCAAGTCGTGACCGCTCAAAGCTAAGGTCGTGAGCACAAACATGCACCGCAGTCATGGCTTTACACGTTGGCAATTTTTAAGGCCACTCGAGGCACACAAACACCCATGACTATGGACAACAGCATCTCCTCCTTCCTACAGATCATGACCACATAACGTCACGTCATGACTAAACATCGCGCACACTATTATTCCACAACAACCAGTTGTATCATTATCCTAGTGCATTACATGCAAAGCTGTTGAGGATAATTTTGATAACAACCTTTAAGGCCATAAATCACGCTGAAGGTAGCCATATCATCACATGGGAACCAAACCCTAGCACCGTTAGTGATAAACACTTTCATAATACAAGCAAAAGCGAAAGCACGTAAAGAAAGCAAGAAGCAATGTGAGTGAGTGGCAACTGATTGTGATGGATAGCTGAGAACAGCCTTCAACCATGGCCCGCTATGGTAAGCTTAGTGATTGCGAAGGCACCGTTCTCCGAAATCAGCTAAAGGCACCGTTAGTCGGACATGACCAGCGTAGACTGACAAGCATGACAAGCTCGGAAGCAGACGAAAGCCCAGCACCATGAGCACAAGACCTTTCCGAGAGTCGAAGGGGAGTGAGCGTGAAATAAAGAAGACCGCAGGTAGGAGGGAGACACCGGAGCAGAAGAGGACAGAGGAGCAAGTGCACCGAGACCGGGGAGAGACACCGAGATACAGGGAAGACCCAACTCCGAGGGACTGCTGAAACACAGGAAGAGGTAACACACGAGATAAAGGGGTCATACGAATGAATCACGCCACATAATAGATAGGTAGGCAAAGCAGCTGGCTAAAGCCTGGAGGCTGATAGCAGCCGATTAATATTTCCCGTCTGAGCATCTGACCGTAGAGAAGTAGAGGTACAGAAGGTAGATAGAGGTAGAGGACGGGAGCGGTCGAGGAGCCACCAAAGAGCCGGCTAAGATCAGCACAGTGCAGCGAAGAGGACAGAGTGGAACGTACGTACACTTACTGACTAGACGGCGGTGGAGCGGCGGTCGGACCGGCAGGTGACAGGCGGTCCGTCTCGAGCGGGAGCGGGGCCGGAGGCGGCGACGGCGGCGACGCGGCGACGGCGGCGACGGCGGCGACGACGACGGGCGGGCGGGACATAGAGACGGTGACGTGGGAGGGGGCGGGGACGGGGTGCGGGCGGGCGGCGGACACGTGGGCAGCGGAGGGGGCGGCGGGTCTAGCTCGACGGCACCTGCGGAACAAGACGGCCCAGGTCAGTATCGGTCAGCCATGGCCGTGTTTCCCACCCAGCCCACACAAGTCGAGCGGCACCCATCTCTGTCACGTCACAATGTCAGGCCTATGCTGTTAGCGATCTGACAGTTCAGCTGGTGAAAGGTAGCACAGGAATTAGCACTAGTAAGCATATTAGTAAAAAGCGTACCACACAGCATTGCTACGCACAACATACAAGTTAGCAGATACGGATAAAACACGGCTATTGTAGGCGACAATGAGCATCAGTCCAGTTAATGGCTCAAAAGACCTCAAGCGGTTAGAAATCTTAGCATACCACCAATACAAACCAGAGCGTATGTACAGGATCGCCGCTCGAAACACCCGGTATTCATTAGTAGCGCTGGGGGGGGCTGACAGAGCAGGCCGGGGCGGAGAGCAGCTGCCACAACTGGAGCGCGACTCAGCAGAGGCTCACTTACGGTGGTCACGGCGGCAGAGCCCGCACGGCGGGTAACGAAGGAGGCATAGTTCGTGGAAAGCACCATAATGGTGGTGCACCGTCGGGAAGGGTACGGCTGAAATTAAGGGGGCAGAGGATTGACGTGTCGAGATCAAAGATCATCGGAACGTATGGCGACATCCCTCCTCGGCTCCATGTATTCGCCGATCGGCTCGTTTCTGTGCTTTAGAGTGCAACGACTAAGTTGGCCATTTTGTGGCCGGATCGCCTGTGTCAGAAGATCAAAATGGTGATTAGGCAGCGGCTGCAAGCAGTTGCGGCAGCGGCAGCTGCGACTCCGAGCGAGTCTGGCCGACACCACTGGACGGCTGACGGTACAGATAGCTGTCTACCGAGGACGACAGCGCCACGCCCCAGAACAACGACAGTCACCGGAAACGACAGGCGCACGCCGCACACCTCCCGTTAGCCACACCAGCATGCAACATGCTCCGCGTGCAGGCGTGCAGGCGGGTCGGCAGAGGCGGGCCTACTTGCGCGAGGGGCGACCGGGCGTGCCGCGGGTCGCTACTGGTCACAGCGTCGGCGACCGGTCAGCTCTAGAACAGGGGTGGCCGTCACCAGCACCGTCACCTGCGTGTGTGCGCGCGCACCCACACCCACACACGAGCAGCGCCACATTCCAACACGAGTCGCCGCCGCCGCCACGCACGTGACTACGGCATCGGTGGTGGGACGACGCGCCAGGCTACACGCCGCCCACACTAGCCACCACCACCGCCTCTGACGCATGTGCGTGACTACGGCATCGGCGCGGTGGTGAGACGACGTGCCGGGCTGCACACTGTCCAAACTAGTCGCCGCCAGCCCGCACTGGGTCATGGCACAAGGCCACCTGACGCGACCCCCGGACACGGCCCCGTCCGCGTCAGACCGAGGGTAGCGGGACCGGATATCGCAGTTGGTACCGATAGATGCTGCAGGCGTGACATTTCCGTGGTTACATCAGATGCTTTTATTTAACAGCGAGTTCAAAGCGGAAACAGGAAACCGACTCTAAGATCGATTACTGGTAGACTGGAAACGATTCTGGCATGCTTGCAACACAGGTACATATAGTTTTGTGACTCTTCAGGTAACTGGTGATTTTCCGGTATTTCACACACAGTACAAAGGAGAGTGGAACGGGCAGGGGGATTACGTCAGGCGGACGCCGGCATGTCAGCTGACGACGTCGGAGTCGCCAGAACAGAGCCAGCCAGTCAACAGAACACCTGGGGTGGGGCAGAACACGGACAGTTTGTCACGGTCAACCGGTAAAACATGACAAACGGAATTGTCGCGAGCACAGCTTGGTGCACGCAATGAAATGATGGGCTACTATCACTACTTTACTTCGAATTTCACTCAACGTCACTTCGAATTTCAGCGATACCTAACAGTGATAATATGTTGTAGTTCATTGATTTGTGATTTAATTTGAAAATCCCCATTCACCTATTTTAACCAATCAATGAGAGATACGGGAGTTTATCAGATAGGTAATGCATTAGGTTAGTGAGCCGGCACGGCAGTAGGTAAACAACGAATCAAACCTAGTTTGCAATATGTCAGGGGGCAAGATCATACGTACATGTCGACACCAGTGTTTCCAAATTGATTTTGTATAAGGCGCCAGAGCAGAAAATTGTGGGTGAAAAGGTGGCACAAGAGTAGGAAATTCGAATGGAATATATTCAAGATTAAGCATACGCCCCTCATAATGTCACCTGTCGTTTGAAAGTAGTTCCGCTAATGTACACCTTCTGGACACTATGCATTAAACTGCATGAATTCTTGTTAAGAATTAGCATGACAGACATTTTATAATCGAAGTCTGTTGTGAACCGGGAGGATGGAGTGGAAAATTATAAATGAAATTGGGTGAGGGTAAAAAAAATTATAACTCTGGGCATCGTCTCGCATCCAAATTCGGAAAATGTGGGACGCCAGTCGACATGAAGCCAAGCACGGGACAACTACAGCATGTCCAAAGGCAGAGCGATGACTGATAAAAAGTAGATCAGGCTAAGAGAACATGATAGGAGTGAAGAGAATGACGGGAACAAATATGAGGTTAGTGTACTTTTAAGTATACAGCAGTCCGCGGAAAAGTGATATTGAGACACAGTAAAAAAAAATCGGCTCCGGGGAGCATCAATGTACAAGGATGGCAGGCACCCCACCATATTAAAAAAAAGCATGGCACAGGCTACGAAAGCATATTCGAGTATCGCAAATTACCACACCAGAACAGTGTCACAGGGCAGGCGAGCATGGCAAGAGAGACGGTGGGGTGAGCGGTTGGGCGAGTGGTGGGGTGAGCGGTGAGGTGAGCGGTGGGGTGAGCGGTGAGGTGAGCGGTGGGGTGAGCGGTGAGGTGAGCGGTGGGGTGAGCAGTGGGGTGAGCGGTGGGATGAGGAGCGGGGGAAGGGCGGGCGGCGGCTGACAAACGGCCTCATCACCGCCCACAGGCAAACGTGTGCGAATGGCGTTTGACGGTGCAAGGCTGCCAACAGCCACTAGTGCATACCTGCCATGCTGACGAGCATCTGCTGGAAATTGGCGAGCTCCGGGCCGAGAGCGCCGGCCGCCGGCTCGGCCATGCTGGCGGCGGCCGCCGTCACGGCCGCCACACCCACCTGGGCGGCCGGCTCGGCGCGCGACACGCCGCCACCGCCGCCCTTTGCCGGCAGCGGCTTGTTGGGCGGCACGGCCGGCTTGTTGGGCGGCACGGGCGGCGGCACGCCGCGGCCCAGCGGCGGCTTCTTGGCGACGGCCGGCGGCGGCGCGCCGTTGGGCGGCGGCGCGGCCGACGGCGCCGCCGAGCCGGGCGTCGTCACGTGGAACATGACCTTGCCCGGCTGGCTGGTGCTCAGCACCTTGGTGCCTGGCGACGCGGTGACTGAGACCCGCGGCGTGACGCGCACCACCTGCGGCTGGCTGGCGCGTGGCTCCGACGACGGTGGCGGCGCGCTGCGGCACACCCGACCAACACGGTCACCGCCGCCGACTGTGGCCGTCACCGCACTCTGCTCGCCCGACAGCGGCGCGGCACACCACGGCTGGTGCTGGCACGCGGCCGTACACACCCCAGCGGCACTGTCACACGCCAACCGGCATACCGCCACATATCCGCCGGCATACCGCCACATATCCGCCACATACCCACCAGCGCACTGCCACCCACCAGTCGGCACACCTCCGCACCTCAGCCACCACACCGCCGGATACCCAACAGCACACCGCCATACACCTGCCAGCAGACCGCCAGACACCAGTCGGCAGTCCGCCGCACGGCCTGCGCACGCTGGCGGCGCGGCTACCCACCTGGACGGTGGCGACGCCGACACGCCGTACTGCACGTTCCTCAACGCCACGCCCGGCTGCACCCCGTACGCCACGCCCGTCACTGCGGCACAGAAGGGCACCGTGGTGACTCGCGCAGCCAGCAGCCACCACGACAGCAGAGGTGTTGGTTACTACTGCACACACACACACACACATTGTCAGCGCTTCACACGGTACGGAAGGCGACATCATTCAGACCCTATACGGCTCATCAGTATGGTGGTTCGGGGTAGTGAAAGTAGAGGGCGGGAGTCAGGGTAGTAGCACACACTCTGAAGTGGCGAGCGGACGGCGAAACGCACCCCATGGCTGGAGAAAACAGCCTTGTCGTGCATTTTTAATATGAAACATCATCTTCTGCAAACAATTATTATCATTTTTCTTGCTGAAAGACTGAATGGTGCTGTGTGACAAGGAACCCAAGCTTTCTGATCAAATGTGCACAACTTACCAGGAAATGCGAAAGGGAGTTTCTGGGATCAGAAATAGAAACGTAAATTATCCTCTGCCGACCTGATGGGCCAAAAGTTTTCATCTCCAAATCCAGGATTCCAGAGCATAATTTCAACCTTGCGAACCGGGGCTAACTGCACTTAACTGGCACTAAATACCAACGAAACGCATGAATATCTGTCGAAATGTACAGAGTATGCTGGAAGAAGCAGAGCTACCCAAGTGTATATGAGCAGCACTTCCAACAAGCAAGCAAGCAAGCAAACAAACAAATGGCACCCAAAGACATGGTGAAACAGAGCAGCATAAATCCCATCAGAAGCACAGGACATCAGAAGCACATGCAAGCATTTAGCACTGAATGGAGGGATGGAGACAGTGCCCACAAACTGCTTTTGAGTTTAGTTTCACATGAAAAAAAGTGGCATGTATGAGGAGAAAAGATGGAGATTCAACATTCTCAAATGTATTTTGGTACAGATTCAATATCAATGTACTTCGAACGGATTCAATAGTTATTTGACTCAATAAAAAAAAGCTAGATCTTCCAGATAGCTATCTGGAAGATCTGGCTTAACTGTCCTGGAATTCGTGGAGCAAGTAACAAACTGGTGGATGTCAATATAAGTAATGCTCTTCAGTTTATGGAATCACATAGGTGTCACCAATTTAGGTCAGATATGTCAAGGTGTATGGCAGATAAACGCCGTAGGTTTTCAGTCAAAGGGTGGTTGATAAATGGAATAGGCTGCCTGGTGTTGTAGTGGGGAGTCACTCATTGAATGTATTTGAAAATAGGGTGGATACATTCTTAGGTTCATTAATCATATTGTTGAATTATAAGTTGCACAGTGGGGGTAATTGCTGGCTAGAAGCAATGTAATTGATGCCAGTAGGTGTGCACTGGGCGCGGCCATGATGTGCCCTTGGTAATTGGTAATGAAGGGTTCCTCATTGCAATTGCTTGAAAATACGGTCGATAATTTATTTTTGTCGCTCACCATGATGTCAACGGGGTACGCCGAACTTCTTCATCGAGGGAATAACCGAGGGAGTCGAAGGAAAGTGAGTAACATGAAGTGCAGTCAAAGTAGAGGCAAATCACTGGAATGGGTTGCCCGAGGAGGTGGTGGTGAGTCTTTCATTATATGTGCTTAAGACGAGGGTTGATGTTTTCTTCAGGAGTCAGAATACGAAATTTGATTACGTACATGGTAGGATATGCTGCATGTAGTATCTTCTTCTTTGGATGGGCCCTGTGGTTCTTGCTTGGCCTTGAATCTGTCATGTCTTTGATAACACTTATAGATGCGGAATTATGCTATTAACAGATGTGCATGACAGCAGATTCAGCACCGACCTTCAGGTATGTGATACTGAAAAGATTAACCATGGTGGCACAATGGGGGTCGATAGTTTCTCTAAACCTCAAGATATAGCATTGATAATGGAGTTGCCCCTTTGTCTTCTTATAGGGTCTTCAATTTATAGTTTCAACCCAAATGGACCTCTGTGGCTCTCATTACATTTTAAACCTTTGCGTTCTTTAATGCTTATTCGATGTCAATGCAAGTCTAACTTGTAGTAAGCTTGCTGTGTTCATGAATGATAAATGGCACTGGAAATGCAAGGTAAAGTTCCCACAAAGTGCCAAATGTCACCAAATGTTTGTCAATTTGAGAACACGGTGAAGAGGGTTGAGTCACGGCGCGGTGGCACTCACTGGGCGCCGACACGGGTATGCTGGAGACCGTGGCGGTGGGCTGGACGGCCTTGGTGATGTTGGCTGCCATGGAGGTGAGGTCGTCGGCGGGCGGGCCGCCGGCCGGCGACACTGCCCGTCTGATACCCACCTTAGGCGGCGTCAACGTGGCCGCTGCGGCACGGACGGTCGCTGGTAACCGGACACAGCCGGACACAGCCGGACACAGCCGGACACAACCAGACACAACCGGACATAGCAGGGACATAGCCAGACACAATCTGAACATAACCAGACACAGCCGCACACAGCCGGTACATAACCAGACACAGCCGAGACATAACCAGACACAGCCGGGGCATAACCAGACACAGCCGAGACACAACCAGACACAGCCGGGGCATAACCAAACATCCAGGATGTAATCAAACACAGCCTGGACATAACCAAACACAGCCAGGACATAACCGGACATAACCATACACAGCCGGGACATAACCGAACATAACCATACACAGCCAGACACAGCGGGAACATAACCAGACAGAGCTGGGACATAACCAAACACAGCCGGGCAGTGCTAAAGTAATAGTTTTTCGCTAGGTGTGAGATGCAGAAACGAGCACAGTAGGATGTCAAAATTTGCCATGGAATTAGTGTCACTTAAAATGCTTTTGATGTCTATCAGACTCAAATTTAAGCCAATGGCGTATGATTGTACCTTTATGATTGGTTTTGATATTCATTATTTAGGAAGAGCTATATTCTGGATAGCGAGAAAAAAAAATATGTGCATTAAACTGGCATTGTATGCCATACCACATTATAGGTAATCCCTTTACCTGAAATTGCGTTGCAAAATGTTCGTGTATCACCATCCCTTTTCGAGAGCATGAGCATGATACTTATGAACGAGATACTGTTAGAAAGGAGACAAGAAGACTTCATAAGCACGCATCAAAAAGCAGGATGTCGGTACTTCTTGGAGAAGGATGTCGATTGAGTGTTAAGAAAGTGGTATATTCCACCCTATTTCACGAATAATTTATCATTGCAGACGGGACATAACCAGACATAGCCAGGACATCACCAGATACAGTCGGGACATAACCAGACATAGCCGGGTCATAACCGGACATAACAAGACACAGCCATTACATAACCAGATACAGACGGGACATAACGAAACAGCCGGGACATAACCAGACATAGCCGGGACATAACCGGACATAACCAGACACAGTCGGGACATAACAAGACAGAGATAGCCACGGACCGAGCCGGACACAACCAGACATAACCGGACACAGCCAGACACAACAGGACATAACCGGATATGGCCGGGACATAACCGGACATAACCGGATACTGCCAACACACAGCCGGGACATAACCAGACACAGCCTGGACATAACCAGATACAGACGGGACATAACAGGACATAACCAGACACAGACGGGACATAACCAAACACAGACGGCCACTGACCGAGCCGGACACCACCAGACATAACCGGGCATAACTGGGACACAGTAAGACATAGACGGACCTGACTGGGCCGGATACAGCCAGACATAGCAGGGCACGGCCGCATAACTGAACATGACCAGACATGGTCAGATACAGCCAAGCATAAGTGGGCGCAATCGGACACAGTCGGGCATAACCGGATGTAGCAAACCATATTCAAACACTGTTGGACATAACCAGACATAATCATGCATGACGAGACAACATGCATATACACGGAAATGAAACTGAATGACTAACCCGATATCACCAGAGCCACCCACCATAACTAAATCCACATAACCGAGAATCCAGTGACCTGCGATATAGCGACACTTCGAAAACCAGACAGACATAAATAATAACCAAAGGTATAACCAGATGAGGGCCTTAGAAGTTCTTATGATATTATCACAAGCACACAACAAAATATTTATTAAAAAATGAAGGACATAGCACAGAGAACCTGTCAGAGCCCGATAAAAAAACATGCCAGAGATTAACAAGCAGACGAGAATGAACCCAGGCGTGTCTCGACACGATTTGTCACCATTTATTATTGAGCAAAACTTCTTTCTTTTGCACCAAACTACACGCATTCAGCCAATGACTGACGCCTGGTAGGCGACGGAGACCAGACGTCTGAACAGCACAGCACGCCTCCAGACCCAGCGACAGGGCACGCAGCAGCACGACACCAGCACTGGCTGCCGGCCCGGACAGCCGGTGCTGGTGCGGGTGCGGTACTGGTACACAAGCCCCGGCTGCCGGCCCAGACAGACAGCCAGTCCGACACAGACAGCCAGTCCGACACGTACCCTGGCAGGCGCCGGCCCGCACGCCGGCCGCGGCCACCACCGGTTTGCTGGGCAGCTGCGGCGGCAGGGTGGACGGACCGCCGGGCCGAGGCGAGGTAGGACCGCTGCTGTACCGGCCGCCCGCCATCGAGTTGGCCTGAGGCCGTGACCGGTCATGAGAACGGTGCATACGGTCACAGCAGGGGTGCTGGGAGACGCTGGGTCAACCAACAGCTCAGCTGTGCATACGGTCACGGCAGGGGTACTGGGAGATGCTGTGTCATGAGAACGGTGCATACGGTCACAACAGAGGTGCTGGGAGACGCTGGGTCATGATAGCGGTGCACACGGTCACAACAGAGGTGCTGGGAGACGCTGGGTCATGAGAGCGGTGTACACGGTCACAACAGGGGTACTGGGAGGGGTAGTCAAAAAGCGGCGTAATCAAGCATACTAGAGATACCAAACTTTGGTCTACCTGTTCGGATCGGAATTCGATCCGCTCAACACTGGGAGGGAAGGACATTGGCGGACCTGATGGATTTGCAATGACCATGATAAAAAGAAGAGATCTTTTGAACGCATCTAAGGATCAAAGTATGATCATGCATGTCAGCATGTGAATCCCGATTTAGATCATGTCATATTTTATTCAGGGTAGCCAAAATCCGATCTAGACGACGTGGAATTCACGGCAGGCAGACGGTGATGTGACGGATGCAAGAAATAAGAATGTATGACGCAATGGGTGTAAGAGGCAAGAGCGGACGCAAGAGCTGACCTGGAACATGGCCACCTGATGTGCCTCCGACAGTTGGTTCTTGAGCCGGTCGCACTCCCGCTGCAGCTTCTCGTGCTCTGACAGCAGATCCTGGTACCTGGCGGCGAGGGTACGTCATCACCAACACGGAGCGCGCCCTGGACGTCTGCGGCTCCCCGGGTCTCGACGACGGAACCAACCTCACACTGTGCTGTACTGGCAGTTGAGCACCAACAGCTGAGCACTAGCAGCTGAGCACTAGCAGCTGAGCACTAGCAGCTGAACACTAGCAGCTGAGCACCAGCAGCTGAGCACCAACAGCTGAGTACCAACAGCTGAGTACCAACAGCTGAGCACAAGCAGCTGAGCACTAGCAGCTGAGCACTAGCAGCTGAACACTAGCAGCTGAGCACCAGCAGCTGAGCACCAACAGCTGAGTACCAACAGCTGAGCACAAGCAGCTGAGCACTAGCAGCTGAGCACCACCGCCAACAGCTGAGCATTAGCAGCTGAGCACCAGCAGCTGCAGCTGACGATGCGGCGTGATCAAATAAGAATTTTGCGAAAGCTGATGATAAAAGCAATAGCGATGTTACATGGGCGACAAACAATAACACGCTAGGAAACACGCTAGGAACGCATCATGAAACACGCTAGGAACACGCCAGGAAATAGCTTGCTTCTTGGCACCGACCGAGGCAGGTTGAGTGAGTTTTGGGTGGCGTCGTGCATGCCTTGGAAAGTCAACCCTAAACATGTCGATTTACTGCGTAGTGATACGATTGGTTTGCTGACAACACAATCCACCTGCCAGCAATGCCAGCCAAGCAGTGCCGGTATGGTTCAGGTGAATACCGTTTCTCCTCCTTGGCGAATGCCGAGTTGAGCTGCTGCTTCTCGTTGGTGAAGACGGACATGTGCCGCTCCAGCTCTGCCTCCATCTGCAGCGACTTTTTGCTTTCCTCTTCCAGCCCCTCGGCCATGTTCTCTGCGCGGCCCTTCTCCTCGGAGAGTATCTGCACGGCGTCGGACGTGCCCATCAGTCAGATTGCTTGCTACCGTGGGCACATGCAAGGAGCCGATGGCTCCGGTTCTGCCTTTGCGATAACAACCTTTCTCATGCAAATTTTCCAGATCTGAGGAAACGAAAATCAATCTTGACTTATGACGGAAGATAGATGACCCTGGCCATGACCTCTTACTAAATTTTTGAATGCGCCTCTGTTCACAACACATTATCTAAACTACCCGAGCTAGAACGCTGAAAAGCTAGGGGTTGGCACGGTGGGAAAAATACCAGCTAACTATCGAAATGAGCATGCGACTCCGCAAAAAGCGTTGGACAAGTACTGGGGCAGCGTTGAGCTCTCCTTTGTTGTAAGCACTAAATCACGATACGAACCACACACTAGCTAATGCGGTACCCCTCGTCCTCAGTGAAGCTTCCCCAAGTTAACTCAGCAGTGTGCCAACACGCCTTCTAACCACGAAGCGCCGTTGGATGGCGAGAGTACATCCAGGGTCGATGCGCCCGCCACCGGTCTTTGACACGCCATCCCCCCCCCCCCCCCGCTCCTGTCACGGCCAGTCCTGCCATCCCCCGCTCAGCCACAGCCAGCCCTGCTGTCTCCTGCTCCCGACACAGCTAGCCACATCATCATCCACTCCCGCCACAGCCAGCTCTGCCATCCCCACTCCCCACAGCCACGTCATCTCTCGCTCCCGCCACGGTCAGCCCTGCTATCTGCCCACTCTCCCCACGCAGTCAGTCCTGCTGTCTCCCGCTCCCGACACAGCTAGCCACGACATCCCCCGCTCCCGTCACGGCCAGCCCTGCCATCCCTCGCTCCCGCCACAGCCAGCCCTGATGTCCCCCGCCCCCCGCCACAGCCAGCCCTGATGTTCCCCGCTCCCGCCACAACCAGCCCTGATGCCCCCGCTCCCGCCACAACCAGCCCTGATCTCCCCGCTCCCGCCACAGCCAGCCCGTATGTCCCCCGCCCCCGCCACAGCCAGCCCTGATGTCCCCCGCCCCCGCCACAGCCACAGCCAGCCCTAATGTTCCCCGCTCCCGCCACAACCAGCCCTGATGCCCCCGCTCCCGCCACAACCAACCCTGATCTCCCCGCTCCCGCCACAGCCAGCCCGTATGTCCCCCGCCCCCGCCACAGCCAGCCCTGATATTCCCCGCCCCCGTCACAGCCAGCCCTGAAGTCCCCCGCTCCACCACAGCCAACCCTGCCATCCCCCACTTCCCACACAGCCAACCCTGCCATCCCCCACTTCCCACACAGCCACGTGATCTCTCGCTTCAGTCAGTCAGCACTGCCATCCCCCGCTCCCGCCACAGCCAGCCCTGATTCCCCCGCTCCCGCCACAACCAGCCCTGATTCCCCAGCTCCCGCCACAGCCAGCCCTGATGTCCCCGCTCTCGCCAGTCAGCCGTGATGCCCCCCCCTCCGCTCCCGCCACGGTCAGTCAGGCGCGGTGTTTATGTTGGCGAGGCTCGGTGAGGGCGCTGCGTGTTTATGACAGCGCTACCGCCAGATCAGTGCACCGACCGGCACACCACGTGCGCGAAACAATGCCGCCGCACACAATAACGGCGGCGGCTGCGTCCTGGCGGCCCACCTAGAGCAGATCAGGACGATGTGGACACCCTCTGGTCGCAGGTCAGTAGCGCAGGTCACCAGTCACAAGTAAATGCTGGTGAGTGAATTGGTCGTGTACTCTGGCAACGAAATAGTTGAATTTGGGGAGGGGGAGTTAGCGGTCCAGTAGACGATTAGATTGGCCAACTCAGCATAAAAAGCGGCCTTGGAGGAACCCCGCTTCCACGCATTGCCATGCTGTCAACTGCGTTGATTACACAGCACCCAGCAGCAAACCGACAAAAATACAAACAACAAAACGACAAATCGTCTTCAACTGTTAATTTGGGATGCACGCTTCAGAGTGGAGAAGTGACCACCTCACCAGCGGACCGTGACTTTCCGCCCGGCGCCCCTGGCACGATATGGTCTGGTGAGACGTACCATTCCGGGCTGCAAACCGCACGGTGGTGTGCCGCATAGACCGCGGCCGCACGGAACACAGCTGTTCGGGTGGCGTTCACTTCGAGCACAGACCGTTACGCCACCGATACATATGCATGCCGGCCCACTCCTGGCCGATGGTCACGCCACGCCCGGGGCAATAAACCCAGCAGTTTGGGGACCGGTGCCGGCGCCGGGACACTGCTGAGGAAAATGGCCGGTGCATTCAGCGAGGATGACGAGGCGGCCGGACACAGCTGCCCGGCAGCGGTGTCCACCTCGGCTCGAGACGAGATCGATAACGGCGCCGCTGGGAACTCGGCACCTCCACACGAGGCGGACGGTTTTCCCACCGTGGCGGCTGCGCGGCAGGCTCGCCGTGAGGAAAAGTTCCGCCGCCGTGCAGGCGACCGGTCGTCGGTGACCAATGGGGCGGGCGGCGGGCCGGCCAGCCGACACCCGAGCACGCCAAGTGGTGGCACCACTCAACAGAGCAGGTAGACCACGACATGGACCATATTATCCGTACGGATATGGTCGTAATGGGCTTCAGACAGATCTGCAAGCTACTGCGCCGCTCTGCTTGCGGTAGCAATTTACATTTCTCCAAATGGGTTGAAACAGGATTACCAACCTGGTTCTTAACGGACTTTGATTGGACATGAATTGACCTGCACGGATCCAGATCGGATTGGTTCAAAGTAGTTTAATCCGTGTTGTAGCCTAAGGATGAGTCCGGAGCGTGGCTCAGCCGGTCACGTGACCGCACGGCCTCAGTCAGCGGCCCTCGTCTGGACGTGCCGCGGTCCGGGCCACACCGGACCATGTCCAGGTACGACACCGTTAGTTAGTTATTTGGGCTTAAGGGCGCGCCGACTACGAGGTCATTTAGCGCCCATTAGATACGACACCGCGCTGCAATGACCTTGTTTTGGGTATCGCGCACCACATACCGGATCTCACGTTTTGTGGCGAGCAGTCTATCAATGCGAAATGCCTCTGGTGTCAGCCACAATGAGCTGTGTGTGTCGGATCATGTGCACTGTGTGCTCATTGAACAGCGAATAGCCGGCACGTGTTCGAGGAACACACCACATGGCTAACACCAGTGCTCGTGCACGACAGACGACAGAGGGCTGCCTGAAATTAGCTCAGCCATGTAGGCATTAAAATGATCTTGGACGACCAACCAGCTATTAATCAAGGCTTGGAACTACCATCCAGGAAATTCAATTTCACACGCTATTCAGTGGTATCAAAGACAAAATATATGGCATGCGAGATTTCTACTCACGACACGACTTCCAATTGACCAAATCAATCCAAATACAAAACACTATACAAAAACAAAAATAGCCAAGGAGGGGGGACGAGCCCTTAATAAAAAAATACGCTAAACCATACTGGATGGGGGGGGGTGACTTTACGACGCACTCAGCAGCTAAGGCCAAATGGCATCGCCTGCCTCTCACCCTGGCAGGAAGGGCAGGCACGGCGGGGAATCGAACCCCGTACCTTTGGCTTGCCACACGCTCAGCTTAACCATCGAACTACCGACGCCCACCAAATCACACCGGAAATTGTGTGACTCCCACCACGCCAAACCGAAGAAGTTCGGCGGGCTGCCCGCGCCGAAAGCGGTCTCGATTAAATGCGATTTTTGGTGGGTCACGACTCCCTAAGAAAACCTTGGCTGCGCCTCTTCCAGCTATCACTGTAATGTACTTCGAAGTAAAATAAAAAGGGAAGCAGGTGAAAGCTGGGTAAAACCACCAACAGGCTAACAGCGAAGGCTTGATCGAAAAACAAAAACGCCAGGCTTTAGCACCGCTAAAGTCGATTACACGCGTCAACCAGCGGCATTGTCAGCTTTGTGCTGGTCCCAGCCGGCGTTGCCACCCCGGACGAAGCCCGGCGCCACCGACAGCAGTCGGCCTCCGGCTGGGTGACGTCACAGCCGTGTGGCGCGGTGACGTCAGGGGCGCAGGCCTCAGCCGCTAATGGTCGGCTCTGAGCAGACGCCGAGAGCAGCTGTCGCCGGCGACACGCGCACACTGTCCGGCCGGCGCTGACCTTGGCGCTATTGTTGGCGACCAACGGCGCGCACGTGTTCGGCAATAGTTCGACTGGGCCGGTGAATCAGACGGTAGTACTTTACTGCTTCCGAACTGGCACCGACCGACACGCAAACCGACCATTGTGCTCCCCCCCTCCTTGCTCCACTCCTCCCGCAGATACAACAGCCTGCTGCATTGCCTGATACACGCCAATAATAGAAGAGCACCGCCAGGCCGGCATCTGAGTAATTTCAACTTTTGAATTCCATGGTGAGACGAGAGTGCCAGTTCCATTGTCAGTATACAAATCCGACGACCGCCGCATAATAGACGCAGATTGTGGAACGTTGAGATACCATGACTAAAACATCTCTCCCGTGAAAAGCGCTAACGTAAAATGATGATCCGCTCCCAACGCCATCCCGCTCACCGCCCCCACCCATCCATCGCACCCACATCCGTCCATTTTAAGCCGAATAGATTCCCACACAACTTGATGCCATCAATTTGTTTGCCTTTCGAACTATGTGCTGGCGTTTGTCACTGCATTAACATCGCATTTCGCGTTTACGTGACACCAAACCGGAATGAAAATAAAGAGAATGGAGATTGAAAGATACACGCAGTACGAAAATAATGATTTTAGACAATCATCTTCCGTCATTTCAGTCCATGATTGCATGAACTGAAAAGTATGCTTTTCAATACATACGCCGGGCCTTTGGTAGGGCGCGCACTTACTGCAGGTGATCAGCGGGACCAATAGCTAAAGTGTTGCTTGTATGTAACGACGTTCTGGCAGTATGCCTTCATTCCAGACAAAAATGGTTGGACACTGTGGGCCTAATGGGTCCTTATTCTCCGGATTTTGTCGGAGCAATAACTATTTTCCAGTAATAAATAGTAGTGCCTTGCTGAATACATCTGGAAAAAATAGGGTTCCATCTTAAATGCTTCGACTTTCTCCTCCTTACTCCTAACAGTTCTTCTAAACAAATGAAGCGTGTAGTATGAACTATCGACATGAAGACTATATGTATTCAGAGTGAAAAAGAAAAAATGTTCTTCGTCCGTACTAGATTATAAAATTGTGTTCTCCATATTCATGAGTCAGAAGTACAAATCCAATCCTTACGCAAACATTTGAAGTCAGCTTGCGAAGATTCAAGACTAGCCCACACACACACACACACGGATTCATATTTCCCGAGATCGTTTGCCGACTTCGCTCTCGTCGATAGCATTGCAGACTGTGATTTGAGCGGATTCGCCGCACGGGATCAGAGCTCGGCATCGCGTACCTGTGCATATATCGAACCATCGACGGCACAATTCAAGTTTATTCTCTTTATTTATCTTCCAGTGATCAAAACGACCAATGTTCACTGGCCGGGGCTTCCAGTGATCAAAACGGCCAATGTTCACTGGCCGGTGGCTTCCAGTGAGAGGCTTATGTACACAAAACTGATTCCGGCTGATCTGAGCCTGCCGGAAATTAGCCGGCGTTTAACATCCCCAACATCCCAAGACGCTCTGAATATCCGGAATCAGGGTGATAAAAATATGCTGTTACTGGATTTTTGAAATCCAGAACATTATCCTCTCCAAAAAAATTACCCTCTTATTCTCCTCAGTTGGAGGTTGAATGATACAGTTTGACTCTGAACTGCTCAGTGACCAGGTGTCCAAGAAACACTGGAAAGTGCAAACTGAGATTCTGATCTCACAAGTTTGAAGACTCCATACTCTCCATATTCGATTGCCCCCAAAAATATCCTCTCCACATCCGGGATAACATAGCACAAATCCAACCCTGCCCGGAATTCAACACGAAGAGCATTGTTACATGAAGTTGTATACTAAAAAGCTCAATATATACGCCAATATACTATGACAAATAGGAAAATCTTATGCACTGCAGGTATCTCCGAAAGGGTCCCTGGTCGGGCCAACTGACGTCATCTATTTTATTGGGCACGCTCTCAGAGTGATACAGCGCGCAAACAGAAACACCCGAGTGGAATTGGAAACCATCTGATCGAACGCCAGTGACAGTGAGTACCGGAATATTTCTGGCTACGCCGCGCTTACAATTACCAACGAAGGCGCCGTTACATGCCGAGAGACGGTGCATCGACATAAATCCGGAAGTCCGCCAACCAATCAACCACGGTTCCAGTATTTACAGGGCGGTGTTCTCCAACTCGGTTGGGACGCGGCTGACAAGTTTGTACATGTGGCAAAAGCTGACGTTACGGGCTTCAGGATTATACAATTATCCCCAGCATTGTTAGATCAACGCACAACTGAATTTAACTTTATAATAAGCCGTCTGACTGCCTGACGGCGTGTGTTCCTGCCCGTCCGACCGCCCACAACGACGTACCTGCGTGAGATCCTCGGACCGCTTCCGTTCTTCGATGTACTTGGTGACGATCTTCTTGCGCTCGGCCAGCAGTAGCAGCACCATGTGCTTCTGCCGACTGCGCTCTTCCTCCAGCGTTTCTGACATCTTCTTCAGCTCCTTCTCTACCTGCCGCCAACGAGTCCAGGTTGTACACAGATTATGATAGGGTGATGGTTGCGAGTCGCGGCATGTGGAGGGGGATCAACATCGCGACCGTTACCGAGAGCAGACCGTGCAACTGCGATCACAGCGGCGGTGGACGGCAACGACGAGGTCAAACTGAAACTGGTGCACGGCAACGACGAGGTCAAACTGAAACTGGTGGACGGCAACGACGAGGTCAAACTGAAACTGGTGGACGGCAACGTCGAGGTCAAACTGAAACTGGTGGACGGCAACGACGAGGTCAAACTGAAACTGGTGGACGGCAACGCCGAGATCAAAATGACTGGTAGACGGCAACGCCGAGGTCAAACGGGCTGGTGCTACCAGGCGGTCAAACAGCGGTCACCGCAATGTCAGATCAGTACATGTACAACGGGAGATAGCAACAGGCTCAGAGGAGTTCGCATTCCACTCCTACAATCTCCTTCACGCTTCTTACAGCTCATTTGACGATGGCGTGAGCATCGCTAAAGAAGGCAAAAAGCGGAAACCGATCAGATAATTTTGGTCCTCAGTAAAACTTGTGAATACTACATGCAGTCCTCCTTTTGCTAGCCCTCCACGAATCTTTGACTTGTTTGGAAGGTTGGAAAAATAGGATATTCCAGGATTTTTCACATTCAGACCATTATCCTTTATGGGAAATTATTCTCCCCTCTGTCTCACTGGAAGATGTAATGGTGCTGCTTGACAAATGACTACGAACGTACCGCTTGTTCATAAAACTAATTTCGAACAAGCAAGGCATTCATGAAACTAATTAGAAAACACAAATGGGAGTTTTGACGTCACGAAGAGAAGGAAAACTACACTCCCTGAATAGGATAACGCA
Organism: Ashinkailepas kermadecensis; assembly: GCA_034440615.1. Lineage (NCBI taxonomy): Eukaryota > Metazoa > Arthropoda > Thecostraca > Neolepadidae > Ashinkailepas > Ashinkailepas kermadecensis. The sequence continues at coordinate 552,705 of JAOTOM010004921.1, read as the reverse complement.
AAAATTTTCCTCTTCACATCCAGGATCCTAAAATATCAATCGAACCCTGTTTGTCAGTGAGTCAGAAGTCACCAAATAGGCAGCACCGTGCACATAGGCCCCGCATCAAGACAGACGTTGGGAAATATATGACAAGGATGGGTCTGAACACTAAATAAATACCAAGGTCCTGACTTCTTGCAGTAGCGGAGCGGCCGATCACCACCAACTTGAAAGTGAGTTGTCAACGCAGATAATCGAATCACTTAGATCACGCTGAACTTCTGAACTTGGAAAGGTCTTGGAAGTACAAATGATGTATCTTGCATTGTTTTTTTTCAAATGCAAACTAAGCAGATTTTACTGGTGGACAAACTTTCACATCACAACAGATGAGTTAGTGGCTTTCTCATGGGCGTCATCTCCTGTTCAAACGGAAAATGTAAGAACCATAATATGGTCAGACAGAATCGCACACATTTTCTGCCCGGACAGAAGCGCGACTGACCTTTTTCTTTGCCTGCCGCTCTGTCTCCAGCTCCTGCTTAAGCCGTGTGCGTTCCTTCTCCAGGGCGTACGTCACGTCGTCGCCCTGTGCCGTGTCGTGCGCGTGCTTGGCCTTCTCATCCTCCAGCTCCTGCACCGCCTGGTGACGCAGACATTATCAACACACGTCACCTGAGATGGCAGCACGCATGAACTGCCTGAGGAGTGGCGGCCATAGTCAGGTGTGACGTCGGGTGCGTGTTCAAAGGCGTAGCAGGCCAGCATTTCGCGGACGCGGAGTGGGTGTTCAGAGGCGTGCTCAGAGCCATGCAGTTGTGGATGTGAAGCTTCAAGCATAGCATAGCTTCCACAAGTATACACCGCACTGAACTGATCATAACGTGCACTTAGTGTTTAAGCTTAGCTATGCATCTACAATCCACACCGGAGCATCACCGTCCAATGAGGTATAATATTATTTGTATGTATCTGCTAGGAATAAAGACGCTTCGAAAGATTGCGTTGCAGACCGTGGCCTGCGTTGCTGTCCTGACCACATTCTAATGTCCTATACTTCAAATTCAAATAATTCGGTGGAAAACGACACCCATCAGGAGATTGGTTTCACCTGGGGACAGAGCTTTTACTTCCTGAATTGATTTCAATAGAACCCACAACATACAACTATATGAACTATTACCGTTTTTCATCATCCTCGACTCCTGGCATCTGTGTCATCATAATCGTGCCAGCAGATTCGTGTTCATCTGCCGATATCATCGTTTGCCCGCACTTTTCCTAGCATGCTGCCCAATTGCTCCGACGCCATCAGGAGTGTTGACATCCTCACTTGCTACCCTACACTCGACGAAACAAAAAATCCGGGACACTGTCGCATGCCCCGATACCTAGCTGTACGTGACGTGCCATGCCCGCACGTGCGACACGTTACCTTCGCATGCCGCGCCTCGGCGTCACGGAGGTACTGCGCCATCTTGACCTGCGCCGTACGCTGCGCCAGGATCAGATTCTCCAGCGATGCCATCTGATTGTCGGCCATCGAGCGAATCAGAGCCTCGTCCACCTGTCAGGGCACCGATGTCACAGGAGAGCTGCGCGCACACAAGCTTACATGCTTCGAAGTTCTACATTTAGGTTTCACCAACATATTATTTTTATGGTCTGGCTTACAACAGCACAATACTCCACGGGACACTCGGGAGAATCCTGTCTCACCAAACTTTAGCTGCGGCGATTGTGACGCAGACTCGAGTACATGATTTGTGTCAAGTTAGGCACTCGTTCGTGAACAAAAAAAATACAAGGCTGGTGGCGCATTTTGTTTCTGTTCAGAACTACTGGATCCAGTACAAATGAAAGAAAGGTGGTGTACTTAAAAGTTTAGATTCCCGTCCCTTGTCCCGTCTCAGGATGGGGGACGGGACGGGGATGGAAAGGTTTATTCAGATAATGTCGGGTGGCCATAAACCATGGATGGATGCTACCTAGTTTTTCCACAAAAAGTTCACACCTGGAGGAAGTACCGGAAGCGGAATGATGCGATAATGTGTGTAATGAAAATCGATACATAAATATATTGCGTAGACTTGTTTCTTCATGCAAACAATCCAATGGCTCGTTTCCATTCTAATTCAGCTAGCTGCGCGACCCCAGGCGAGGCTGTGGTCGAAGTCAGCACGAGCACTGCCATCACTGAGGACAGTCTAGCTTCCTAGAAGCAGCCATCACGGAACTATTAGCAGAGCACTGGCTTGCAACTTCGGGGCGCCGCAAGTACGCCGCCCACCATACTCCGACTTGGGCAACAAAGCTGTGGTGTCAGCCAGTCGCGCTACCACAACCGTCACCCTGACACATACCGTACCGATGCAAACCGATGACCACATAAACAGGCGACACACCGACAAGCCACAGTGCGTGGACGGGACAGCTGCCTGAGCCCACGCTGTCGAGGCACGGACAGGCGGACGGGAGCCTCACCATCTGGTGTTTGACGCTCGTGCTGTCACGCTGAAGCGCCATCACAGGGTCGGTCAGACTCAGCTTGCCATAGCGCGCCTGACACAGCATGTGCTTCACCTTCTCATTCTGCAAAGGTCAGTGAGCAGGTCACACCAACACGAAGACGCTGTACACGCACCACACGTCAATTGAGCTTCGGCGATGGATGTCATTGCATCCAGCATATTTACGTTTATTGTAGCACAGGATGCAGACTAAAGTGGTCCAATTTTCTGCATGTATGGAGACCACGCGCTGCGCATATATTTGTAGTTGAGACAGGTGTATGATCCACACGTACGGGCACACACATACTGTAAATAGACAATTATATATCTCAGCAGGGAAGCTATAGCATTTCGAGATCAGGCTGAGGGGACGAGTAGTCTAGGGGTAAGTTGCCCGTCTCACGATCAAAAGATTGTGGGTTCGAGCCTCACCTGTCGCTAATCTTCGCCCGCGACCAATCGGCGTGAGAGATTGGCGACGCTACATGACTCAACGGTCGACGTGACGTAAAACCAATAGGCTTGAGATCAGACTGCACGCATATACATATATATATATGTATATATATATATATATATATATATATATATATATATGTATATGTATATGTATATGTATATGTATATGTATATATATATGTATATGCATATGTAGATGTAGTGGTGTTGGATTTGTGCTTTAGGGCGCGTCGACTGCACTGGTCATTTTGCGCCCATTATATGTAGATGTAGATGTAGATGTATATGTACATGTATATATATATATATATATATATATGTATATGCATCTGAGCTCGAAATGCTATAGCCCTGCATGTTTAAATGTAAAATTGTCCATTTACACTTGTAGAGTTCTGAGCTGGCTTGCGTACTGCAGCAGGCGGCGGCCCAGCATGGCGACGGCCACCCGAGCGACGCTGCAATGACGTGATGACGCGCCATATTCCACGTTCTACCTCCCCGTACCAAATACATCTTTTAACATCCGTGTTGGAGTGATTAGTCGCAATTGCTTATCTTCTTCCGCATACAACACGACTGCCGATGACTTCATTGTACCATTAAATGCCTCCAAATCGCGGCAACGAAGAACAAGGAAAATGGATTGTCCATTCGGTTGTGGGTATGAGCTTAAGATACGTATCCGTGCGACCCGAGCGATAACTGAAGCCAATTATGGTGAAACAAAGTTAAGTATAATACAGTACAGTAACAGTAAAATAACAGCAATACAATACAATGCAATAGCAATAGATGTGCAACAGAATGTTCTAAGTTCATTGAATGCCTGCAATCTGGCAGGTGCACACTAGTCAGTCTACTCAGGTTAGTCGAGAAGCGGTAAATAATAAGGCAATGTTTGGTCCGTTTGGCCAACTTGGTTTGGGGTTGGGAATGTTAATACCTAAAATTAGCATGAAAAAGCACGCAGATCTACCCGCATGGATGGACCATTCTGCGCTTCTCGTATCCGGACTACGCCCCAAATGGCGCTTTAATAGCACTGGGAAGCGGATGCATATGACGGATGATCAAGGCCGAGCGAGCGGACTTCGACGGCCTGCGCGGGAGTTTTGCGCTCATCCTACGGAGTATTTTTGATGACTAAGATGCTAACCGGGCGGCAGACACGTCTTATGACCTCCTGGAGTCCGCCATCGCCGATCATGTACCTGTGGCGACAGTAAGGTGCGCAACTCCCCGTGGTTCGCCGCACCAGTGCGTGCGGAGCTCCGACTAAAGGAGGCAGCATTTCGCCGATCGGCCGCAAGGGGTCTGATAAGACCGGAGCTAATTTTCATGCAAAAAGAGCTAATAAAAAAATTGTGGCACAAAATACCTCAAAATATCGTTGTCTTTCAGAAAACTACACATTTGATCCATTATACCCAAAATTGTTTTGAGGCCACAGGTAGGTAGGATTTACCTAACATGTCCTGATATTGCAATATGCAAGGAAGTTGCATATTGCTCTTCTCACGTATTCTATAATTGCACGTAAGTAGTGACGAGCCAATTGATTCTGAACGCAGCTTCTCCTTGGGTTCTTTTACGACGCATTCAACCGCTAGGTTATATAGCGTCGCCAACCTCTCACGCCGATTGGTCGCGGGTGGACTCGGTAAATACCGTCGGTTGTGAGATTCGAACCCACACTGATGTGATTAACATCGTGATCCTAGCTGACTTGGAATCAGGCATTTCACCACACACACTGCATTAGGTGTGCATTTGAGGTTGATCACGGCATCGACTAGTTGGCAACAAGTTTTGAGGCGCAATCGCAAAAACCAACCGGGGGAGAGGTGAATGGACATCTCGGCCACCGCTACCTGGACTGTGTGCGGGTATTAAGAACACACTAAACTACCGGTTAAATTACACTGCATTGACAATGACGTGACCGGGTGGTAGATCATGGTCCATAAGGCGCTCAAGGCCAACATTAACTTGACTTTGTTCTGAAAGAGCTACCCCAAAAGACACACCTGACTGATAGCCCTTTCATTCTCCTCCGATATTTCTGCAACCTTAGCCATTTGTCCTATGTGGGAAGGGGGAGTCATCTCACGCCACGTTAGAACGCACTTTCACCTTAGTCTCTGAAGATCGAGATCCAAGTCAGTTCATTTTCATGCCGCACCCTTTTTAACACAAGAACCTACAATGGGATCGTATTCTGTAAACTCTTGCCGACTCTGAGTGTAGTCGATCCTCTGGACTGGGCTTCTGACATGCTCCCCTCCCTCTGACGCGAGCTCGGCAAAATGGTCTTAATCACGCCGGCCACAGCACACTGCGGTGTAATGGATGTAATTTTCCATTTACAATGGAAAATGAGTCGCCATGACATGAACCTCCCCGCATTTTGTTCGGCTAACGACCGTGCAATGCTCTTCACTGACGGCGGCTCGTAGGCAGGTCAGTGATGGCGGAGTGATGAGTACTTGCTAATAAAGTATGAACAACGGAAGAAGCGATCTACAGACAAATTACGGAACAATGCAAAAACTCATGGGGATAAGAGCGGTTGCAAACATAAAGCCAGAAGTGCAGGTAAACATGGCCTGACGGCCATGCACAATGCGTCAAGCTTGCATTGTGTTCACTAGTGTAGCAAATTGTTCCAAACGAGTGTTCATAGTACTAAATGCATGACAGTATGAATCGCCACGACTTTGTTACGTGCACGCCAACACAGGTCATCAGCACGGGCGCATAGACATGTGGGACTAGCGATGGAAACGTAGAGCCGTTCTGGATGCGAGTCCCGAAGTGGCAGAGTGGACACAACTTTCGCTTTACGGGTTGTGGTTTGGTCAACCAAATGACCTTGACCAGTCGCCACATGGCCCCCGGATCGTGTGGGCCATCGGGTCGGTTGGTTTGGTGGCAGCTACAAGAAGGAAGTATCCGGATGTCTTTGTTCTCCGAAGAACGCATCGAAGAAAGCGTAGAATATCCCATCCTGTGCATGACCATTATCCTGCCCCCCCCGGCCCTCTCTCACCATGAAATGCATTTTCGTGATCTTAACCATGAAACAAACTGGAAAGAACGTAATGATTGTGAATCAATGCGTCCTTCCATCTATTCCACTACACTACTGCCATTTGCATTTCTTATACAAAGCTTAACAAATCTACACTTACGCACCAAATGGCAGGTTGAAATTAGAAAATTAAACTACGAGCCGACGCAACCAAATGTTTTGTTTCTATCTTTATCTCTGAAAGCCCATGAAGTCTTTTTCCTTGATGTAATCGATATACATTATAAGGTATGTCAGTTAGTTAGTTATTTAGGTTTTAGGGCGCCTCGACCAAAATTGTGATCATTTTGCGCCCATTATAAGGTATGTCAGTGTCAGGTACTTTTTGCTACTTTTTATACAACACATATAACTGAAATTGCATCTTGACATTAATACAGCTGTATCACACAGCTGCAGATACAGGTCTTATTATTATATATATTTAGCTGATGCTTAGAACTTGTTTTTATTTCTCTCTTCATTGGTAAAATTTCAGATTATTATTGCCATCTGAAGCCAAACTAAAATTCAATTCAGACACATTGACAGCAAGATCATAGAGCGGGCAGACGTTCCAATTTTTGTAGTGTCTGAACAATGTACAGCTTCATCAAGTAGAAAATTAAGATTGCGAATTGCCAATAGGCAACCTTTAATCTAGGAAAGCCCACAGCACTGCTCGGTGTTAGCGTGCAGTACCGGTTTGGCAGCAGTCCAGTTCCAGAAGGCAGTAGGTTAGCCTGGCCATGGAAATGTCACGCTGTCTGGACAAATCAATGTACAGATACAGGGAAGCTTTGCTTTTCATGTCCAGTAGATCCTGCTGACATAGGGGATGGTAGACGCCACCGGCACGCCAGCAAGCTGCTGTCACACACCTTACCTCCATCCATAGCAAAGCATTGAGACGATGGTCCCCAAATAGGCCGGGATAGTCTCTTAATTGTTTCTCTCAGCTAAATGTTCCTATGGGCGGGCATTTGAAACTTGGCTAACTCACCTCTAGGTAACAATTTTCTACACCTGAAACGTCAGTTGGTTGGTTGGTTATTTGAGTTTTAGGGCGCATCGACTCGGTTCGGTCATTTAGCGCCCATTCTTAAACGTCAGCACCAGCTGCTGTTGAGCCTGCCGAATCGAGTATGCTGCCCTACGGTGGCTCACAAAACATTGAGTGTGCTGCGCCACGGTGGTTCACAACGAATCGAGTGTGCTGCACCACAGTGGTTCACAACGTATCGAGTGTGCTGCACCACGGTGGTTCGCAAAACATCGAGTGTGCTGCACCACGGTGGTTCACAAAACATCGAGTGTGCTGCTCCACGATGGTTCACAACCTATCGAGTGTGCTGCACCACGGTGGTTCACAAAACATCGAGTGTGCTGCTCCACGGTGGTTCACAACCTATCGAGTGTGCTGCACCACGGTGGTTCACAACAAAGGAGACGAGTAGTCTAGGGGTAAGTTGCCCGTCTCACAATCGAAAGATTACGGGTTCGAGTCTTCCCTGTCTCACCACTCTTCGCCCGCGACCAATCGGCGTGAGAGATTGGCGACGCTACATGACTCAACGGTCGACGTGTCGCAAAAACCAATAACCAACCAACCAACCAACCAACCAACCAACGGTGCTTCACAAAGTATCGAGTGTGCTGCTCCACGGTGGTTCACAACACATCGAGTGTGCTGCACCACGGTGGTTCACAACACATCGAGTGTGCTGCACCACGGTGGTTCACAACACATCGAGTGTGCTGCACCACGGTGGTTCACAACACATCGAGTGTGCTGCTCCACGGTGGTTCACAACACATCGAGTGTGCTCCACCACGGTGGCTCACAACGAATCGAGTGTGCTGCACCACAGTGGTTCACAACGAATCGAGTGTGCTGCTCCACGGTGGTTCACAACACATCGAGTGTGCTGCACCACGGTGGTTCACAACACATCGAGTGTGCTGCACCACGGTGGTTCACAACACATCGAGTGTGCTCCACCACGGTGGTTCACAACACATCGAGTGTGCTGCACCACGGTGGTTCACAACACATCGAGTGTGCTGCACCACGGTGGTTCACAACACATCGAGTGTGCTACTCCACGGTGGTTCACAACACATCGAGTGTGCTCCACCACGGTGGTTCACAACACATCGAGTGTGCTGCACCACGGTGGTTCACAACACATCGAGTGTGCTGCTCCACGGTGGTTCACAACACATCGAGTGTGCTGCACCGAAGACTAACCTTGAATCTCTGCAAGGTAATCTCTGCAAGGTGCAAATACCAGCATTGACTGCAGTACATAGCCATGACCAACAGACTCAAGTGAGGGGTGGCTATTCCAGTTGCTGCTGGGTAACCAGAAGCCAAATAGCAAACATTTTTTTTTAAACTTCAATTTTTCACCATGGGTTGGGATGCGATGACACTTGGGTGCAGGGTTCTGCGACTCTGGAGGCAACATATAGGCTATATGTATGGGAAATCTCATGACGTTATTGTTCCCACACTCTTGCTCTGTTTTGCTTTAAAACATATGGCAAATGAAGGAGCACCACCATCAACAATCACCAGTGGTACCAGTAATAATTGACTTACTAAAATAATACATTCTGGCAGGGCATGCATGTCATTGCATGCATTCACACATGCATGTGTACATAGCAGCACATTTGCATACATACATGCATCACTTAAATTGCATATGTAGTACACAAGTTATACATTGCATGCAAAAGCAATTAATCATACCTTCAAAGTTGCAATCGCAATATCACGGGCCTGCAGTTCCCCTTCCAGACAGCTGAGCAGCTTGAGCAGATCCCCTTTGCTAAGTTCCATTTTAGGATTTCTCTGGAAAACAAACAATGGTATTGTCACAGTGCTGCAAACAATGGTACATGCCCGCTCACCCAGAGACACATCAATTGCATGATAGGTCCATTCCTGAACTTAGCATAACTGTGGATGAAAGCCCAACTATATAAACCTGACAGGAACTCGTGAATGGGCTTTAATATGATACACCCTCTATTCCAAAGAACCATGCCACTGTACTGGCATAACCTGTACACATGATTTATTGTGGATCTCTTTGTGAAGGGATAGTTCTAAATACATAGAAGCAATCCATGTAGGTGCCTATTTTTAAGGAAGGTCCATACTATCAGCCTCTGAACTAGAGGCCAATCAGCCTAACCTTGGTGTGCTGTAAATATGTTGAACATATTGTTACCAATCACCTATTCCCAGGCCCACATAGTAACTCCCTGCTCTCAGAATGCCAGTTTTGTTTCAAATCAGGGTGAAGTACTGTCGAACAGCTTCTTCTTATGCACAGCCAGTTGTGTGTGTATCAAGAAAGCATTGTTGATGCCATTTTGTTTGACTGATGTGGATTGATTTGTGAATAACATTGAGGTAGGACTGAGGAATAGGATGTTCAAATTTGCTCATGACATCAAACTGGTAGGAGTGGCTAACAGTAGTGAGCAGTCTAGTAATATTCTAGACTTGGAGAACCTAAACAAATGGGCTGATCAATAGCAGATGTCTTTCACCTATGAAAAATGTAAGGTTATGCATCTTGGGTCTGGAGGTGGGACTTTCATATATACAATGGGAGGTAGGAAATTTGATGTTATTGAAGAGGAAAGAGATCTAGGTGCGTCTGTTTCAAATGATCGTAAAGCAGAAGAACAATGCATCTCAGCTAGGAGCAGTGCAATCAGAATGCTGGGAATCATTAATAGGAGTGAGGTATAAGAGCAAAGAAGTGATGAAAATGCTGTACTTGGCCTATGTGCAACCCCACTTAGCATATTATGTACAGGCATGGAGCCCCTACTTCGAAAAGATATATATTTGCTAGAAAGAGTGCAGCACAAAGCCATTAGACTCATCAGTAGACTAGGTAACTTACAATATGGAGAAAGACTTATGGCATTAGATATGTACTCACTCAAGTATAGGAGATGGGATATGATTGAAATCTATACAATTATTAAAGGGCTAGATCAGGTCAGTCTGAATGATGTCCTTCTATTTAGACTATCGCATAGGGGTCATCAATTGAGGTTAGACAAATCAAGGTGTAGGACAGTTAAGCGACAACAGGTATTCCGTCAAAAGATTGTTGATCAGTGGAATAATCTGCCTGTTGATGTCATCAGGAGTGACTCATTGAACGTATTTATAAATGGGGTGGACAACTCTTTTTTAGCTTGCAAAATCTTGTTTTTGAGTTCAAGTAGTGGTGGGTGGGGTGATATTTATGCTAAGTAGGTGTGCACTGTACAGGCCCATTTAAGCAGGTATGGATAGGGTCTGAAAACTATTGGTAGGGCACTCAAGTCACATTAGTTACATCAGATCAAGTGAATAGGGCTGGATAGGTAAGGTAGAAAGACATTGATGAGTGCAGGGATGTTGTTCCCTGTGTTATTGTTGGAACTTGGACCCATATGTTTTAGATCATGCTGATAAATTGAGTAGCATACTAGCTATATATGGTATATTATACTCTTAATATTATATTATACTGCATAGGGTGTACATAGCAGTGGATTCAGAATCAACCTTTGGGTATGTGATAATGATGAGATTGGCTATGGTAACACAATGGGACATGATTGAAGGGGTTTGGAATTGTTGAGGAGTGTATTATGCAATATTAGGTGAATGGTGCTAGATAGGCTGGGATATATAGTTCCCTTGGAACTTGAGATAATGGATTGACTAAGGTGTGAGCACGTACTTTTCTAGGATCTTTTCTAGATAGGCTTAACCCAGATTGACCCCTGTTGCTCTTATTAAGCCTTAACTCTTTATGATTTTATGACTGAACAAGAGCATTATATATTGTCTACCATGCCAATGGCATCATAACAGCAAAGCTTCACAGTCCTGACATTGATGGACAGCTCCGTAAGTGGATACAACTTTTTCACCAAAAGAGTGATACAGGTGTCTGTTAAAGGCCAGTGTAGCAATCCAACGCAGGTTGAGAGTGGTGTGCCTTAAGAGTCAAGCTGGAGCCATTGCTTGTCTTGATTTATATCAACCACATAACCTCCAATTTGACCTGTAGGTGCAAGGCATGATATGTAGACACTGAGGCCTTATGCATATGTCAACATCATTCCCAGACAGCACAGGCTGTTTCTGAAGCAGCAGTTCAGGCAGACATTGATACTCTTTGTTGTCCATAAGAATCATTGGAATTGTGCTTCAGCATAGATAATTGTGCTATTCTGAATTTCTCAATGGGCCACAAGGGTCTGATGCCTGCAATGTACTTATTGACTGGACAGATACCAATCTCCAAATCACAGTCCTGCCTTAGTGTTCTTATTGACAATACTCTCAACTTGACATTGACTGGATGACCAAATCTCCCCCCCTCTAAAACATCTGTGACAGCCCAAAAATGCATTAAAATATCTCCACACAATTTTCAATGGCTACCATTTGATCTATGTTGTGCCTTTGCCAAACGAGCTATGAGGTCATGACAGGTCAGACGTGAGTGGTGTCAGAGTCACATCATGTTTGCCTTTTTTAAACAAAAATATGCTGGCACACACAAATTGACTGAAACTGAACTAATGAAGATAATTCATGTCTGTAAATGGGAAATGAGAGACAATTAGTTGATAGCAAACATGCTATGTTGTTGCTTTGTTTCATGAATTACTTCTGAAAAATCAACATGTCAAATCCATTAAAATTGAAAATATACTATTGAAATTTGAACCATTCAATTACAAATTTTTAAAATGAAACATGCTTTAGAATTGACTATGTAGAATGTCTTTCGCACACGCATACAATGCTGGCACAGTGTGGTGCCGACCCATTGGCCAGCTGCTATGGCAAGATGGCTTGGCAGCCATGGGGTGGCCTTAATACCCACTTCAAATCCAACTGCTTATGTTCTGTGAGTCCACATGCAACAGAACTATCAATTGTCATTTGAAGTTTTGTCATCGGCCCAGCCATTCTCAAGAAAAACTGAGGAATATTTGCCCCTCCCCATGGTTAATGGTGTGCAGCTGAGGAGTATTTTATTTGCCCCTGCCTCTGGTTAATGGTGTGCAGCTGAGGAGCCTGGTCAATGTCAGGCTAAATCTCAATCATGTCAATAAGATTTTGTATTCTTGATCTATACTCAGTAGAGGACTGTCATTTGCATGCATTTGCATCTCATCCAATACTTCAATGGAATGGAGAATCTTCAATGGGAAAGTCGATGGAAATCTCACTTGAGGACCTTACTTGGCCAGCATATGTAGGCACTAGAGGACATTCATATAAGGTACTTGTCCCTGATTCCTATACTGATATTTGCTAATTATTATCTGCTTAATATGCAAACTGTTGGAAAATGTTGCCTGCACATCCTGTCACTGCACCATATCTAACAAGCTTCCCTAAGACAGCTGGCAGAGGCAATCCAAGAGAAGTTGTTTGAATCTGTGTTGTATTGCTTGTTAATTGCAATTATTTCATTCAACTTGTGCAACACACTAACATGCACGTCTGCACTTTAGCTTTATATGCATATCTCTGCAGGGTTTTCAAATTCCTGCAGTTGGGTTCAAATTGATACCCAACACAGCTTTTTCTTACATCTCTTCCAATATCTTTTATCATCCTTATAACACAAGCTACTCATCAATTGTGTGCATGTTGGAAGATGGGATCATGTATGATGCATCCTATTTTCTTTGTCATTAAGTTCTGCTGTTTTTTTTTATCAAGTAAGTTGCCATTTTGGCAGATTTTTTAGTTAGTTAGTTATTTGGGCTTAACAGCACATCAACTTCATTGGTCATGTAGTGCCGAGGCAGATTTCTGAGCTTAATTGTTTTGCCATTGAAGTGCTTGTTGGCAGAATACAATCATATGCTGGTATGATGAAAAAGTTTTGTGAATGTCATCGTTCCCATCTAAAATTAATTTGTGTGCAGTTTGCTAACAGTGATAAGCAATTTGATTCACCTGGTATTCCTATCTGGTATGGATCCCCTTGAGCTTGCAGCATCACAGGACATGGTAAGAAACATAATGCAAGAGGAGCCTTAACACATATTGTGCCACTTATAAAGGGTGAATAACATCTATATAGGGGAGACAAAGGGACAACTTCAGTTATGTGTCATATCAATAACCATAGTTTCCTAACAGCTAGAGAGATAATGTGTATATATGTTTTATGTGTATATATATATATATATATATGTATATATATATATGCTTGAATAACATATATACATATATTATCTATCTAGCTGTTGAAAACTGTAGCTGTAGGAAACTATGGTTATTGATATGACACATAACTGAAGTTGTCCTTTTGTCTCCATTATATATATTTTATTCACCCTTTATAAGTGGCACAACTTATATGTGTTAAGGGTCCTCTTGCATTATGTTTCTTGCCATGTCCTGTGATGCTGCAAGATCAAGGGGATCCATACCAGATAGGAATACCAGGTGAGTCAAATTGCTTATCATTGTTAGCAAACTGCACACATTAATTTTAGATGGGAACAATGGCATTCACAAAATATTTTCATCAGATCAGTATATGATTGCATTCTGCCAACAAACACTTCAATTGAAAACAATTAAGCTCAGAAATCTGCAAAAATTGCAACTTACTTGATAAAAAAAACAGCAGAACTTGATGACAAATAGAACAATTATTTTGATTAGTCAGACTGCAAACCACTGCAACTTCCCATACACACTCAATAGCATAGCATAACCTGGAGTTATGAAATAGATGCATTAATATCATATATGCAGATGATACACATATATAAATATACATATATATATATATATATATATATATATATATATATATATATATATATATATATATATGTGTGTGTGTGTGTGTGTGTATTTAGAGATGATGTATATAAAATATATAAAAAAATAAATATATATATATATATATATATACAGATAGATAGATAGATAGATATAAACATATATTTCACCAATGAAGCATATAGGTATACAGCTATTTTGTTTTACAGTCAGGAAGACAAATGAAACACAAGAAGCACAAGTCATAACATCATAAAGTGTTTAGACTTAATAAGAGCAACAAAGGCCCATCCAGTTAAGTCTGTAAATGGAATATACTATAAGCCTGGTAAAAAAGACCCACCCCAACTATCACCACCTCCTAAAGAAACCATCCACCAACATCCCACATACCTATAAATGCCTATCGACCCTACCTATTCCCTTGATCCCTCTTAACACATGTGGATTGAATGCCTTACCAATAATTTTCAAACTGCATCCATGCCTGCTTAAAGAGGTCTGTTCTGTGCACACTTACTTAGCATAAATATCACCCCATCCATCACTAATAATATGGCACCTAAGCTACCAAAACAATTGTGCAGTTTGTGAGGAAAGCACCAAATTTGGCACACTAGTAGACTATCATATTATGAACAGATTTGGATATTGGGCCATGTCAAATTCAGCCCTTGATGGCTGTGGCAGCCATTTTTCACAATGGCTGCCAGCAGTTACTATAATTTTACAAATCAGTGTTCACCGAAAATCCATGTAAATAGGCATTATGCAAGGGTTAAGGCACATGCATAGTAATGTTTACAGAACATTTGTGTTATCTCGGGTTTCCCTCTAACAATTCCCTCTCGATTGGTTTGGCAACACTCATTTGGTTATGTTTAAAACAGGCACAAAAATGGCTCATCGAGTGGCTGTGTTGTGATTCTACAGAGACCAGTAAAGTCAGTTATAGTGATGCTTCTGCCAATCTCATGTCTTAAGTTAGAAAGAAAAGGTCATTGTAATGTTTAGACACTAATTAATAATAGTCTTATATCTGTAGTACTGTAGTATATTAGTAAATAATACAATAGTTAGCAATTACATATATTCTAGTTAGCAATTAAATATATTCTAGAAAGTTTTCTGTAATACCAAAATAAACAAAAATATCATTGTTTTGGTCAAACAATTTTACTCATCTAATAGATGTATATAATATATTTGTAACTCATGTTGCATTATTTAGCCCATATGTTGAACCAATTATATCATCTGTTTTATTATATTAGTATTTTGTTAATTGCATACCATTTGTTTTCACACCTGATAGTGGTGGTTGCTGGTGAACACAAGATATAGCCAGTGTCACATTTAACAACTTCACCATGTCCAAGAAGAGCTTCCAATTTGTTGGCCTTGAGCATCTTGGCCTCATCTAACTCTTAATTCAGCTTTTAATAAATTTTCAGAGCTGTGTTAGTGTTATATTATCCATTATCTGTTGAACGACTGGTACACTATAAGGGAAATTGTAAAATTATAGTAACCGCTGGCAGGCATTTTGAAAAATGGCTGCCGCAGCCATCAGGGAGTGAATTTGAGATGGCCCAATATCCAAATCTGTTCATAATAGGATAGTCTACTAGTGTGCCAAATTTGGTGCTTTCCACACAAAATGCACAATTGTCATGCTAAGTTGCCTCACTATAATAAGAACTCAAAAACAAGACTTTCCTGCCTAAAAAATGTGTCCACCCTACTTTTAAATACATTCAATGAGGAACTCCCCACAACATCAGCATGCAGCCTATTCCACTGATCAACAACCCTTTGACTGAAGACCTGTTGTTGCATAAATGTCCTGCACCTCAACTTGTCTAGCCTGAATTGATGACCTCTATGTGATACTCTAAACTGAAGAGCATCATTCAAATTGACCTGATCTAGCCCTTTAACACTTTTGTACAGTTCAATCATGTCCCCCTTTAATCCCCTACATTTGAGTGAGTACATATATAATGCCATAAGCCTTTCTCCATATTCTAAGTTACCTATTCCACTGATGAGTCTAGTGGCTCTGTGCTGCACTCTTTCTAATATATCTATATATTTGTACAGGTAGGGGCTCCATGCTTGTACATAATATTCCAAGTGGGGTTGCACATATGCTAAGTACAGTTTTTCATGACTTCCTTGCTCTTATATCTCACACTCCTATTAATGAGTCCCAGCATTCTGAGTGTCCTGTTCCTAGCTGAGAAATCAATATGATGAAGCTGTTATCTTGGAGTTTAGGGGTGCATTGACTGCATTGGTCATGCAGCTGAAGCTGCTATCTGTTCTTACTCCTGGCTGTCGCCTTGGGTTTCACAGCTAGGTGAGTTAACCTGAGGGGTAGATGCAAATATACATTGCTACATACATTCAATAGTAATTGTTCAAAAGTATTGCAATACATCATAAAACAATCAACTTCCTATTGCATCCCAAATGTCCAATTGATTGCCATCCATCCTCCAGGAGCATACATGATCAACAATGCCCAGAAGATTGGAGGAAAAGCATTGAAGTCTATTCTTACGAGAAATGTTATTTCATAACACTCTATGCCATATTTTGGGAAAACAATCTCACTTGATGCAGATAAAAACCACAAAACTGGAACTTACCTTAAGTGTGACAGGATCAATATCTGGAGGTTCATAATTCTGCCCAGAATCATTTGTTGTCACAGATGCTTGCGAGTCTTTTGGAATTGCTCCATGTAAGCTTGCCCCACCATTAGTATTACTTGGTGAGCTTGAAGACATTTTGGAAGCCATGATTTTTCTAATCTTTGATACTACTGTGTCACACTTCAAGATTATAATACTTGAAGGGCAGTGCAATAAACAATAAAACAGAACAACTTGCAATCATGACACAAAAGTGTCCAAATAACTGCAGCTCATCTTCTATGAACATATGCTGCATATAAGTGGTTCACGTACAGAAATCAGTGGCATACTTGCCGCACCAACAAAATACTTCATTAAAAATGCAATCACTGCTATTTGTGTCTATTCAACAAGATTCAGGTTCGTTTTCCAAGGAGTCACTTCAATCATTTCCACCATCACGTATCAACTCAGACGAATGTGGCTCTTTCTCAAACATACGAGACTTGCAAGTTGCGACAAAATTAAATTATCTGTACATCACATCTTTCAAAAATGGTCTTCCAATAGAAGGCTAAATTAATTATGTCATTTGATGATTGACGATAACGGTTATGTCGCGTGATGTATCCGCGGGCCCACTCGACAAACACAAAGCCATCGCCCACTTTCAGCGCTTTTACGATCGTGACAAAAGGTGCTTTGACGCGTTGGGTAGAGGTAGCTAAATTGTGATCACTTCAATGACAGTAAATCTCACTAAATATCCCAAGGTAGCGTTTCCAGGAGTAGGAGCAACAGGGGGAAGAGTGGTGAAGAGTGAAGAAGAGTGGGGAGAAATTTCCAGGGGTAGTATTTCCTCGGAGGGACGCGACTGACAGATAAATTTCATAAGGGGGCGCATTCATAGGTGTAGGTTTCTGGAATATATTGGGAGGGCGCAATACATTAAGGCAACGGGCGGGCTTAAAGGGATTGGGGGACGTACCAGGTAGGATTCCATGTTAATAGTTTAAATGATTAGAGGGAAAAGCTAACACTGGGGAGGCAAATTCCCTCTAAAAAAACATACAAGGCTACACCCTCGGGCACATTCAAATAACCTGTCATGCCTCGAACTCCAGTCAGAGGCGTGCATCTCTAATAGTCAGAAGGGGCGCGGACAACAATTAGGAAACTAGTCCACCACCCCGCTAACTACGCCCATGTTCATGGCAGCAGTGGGATTGGAACTTGGATTAGCCAATTCCTTTCATTCCTTCCTTCCATAATATTGACCCACGGGTGTAGCTTTGTATGATTTCAGCATTGTATGCTTGTAAATTCGTTCATTGTTGAAGTATCACTGGCCCCACTGGTTCATCTCCGTAGTCCCCGCGCCCTCGGATGCCAGGGGCGATGGATTAGGGGGCAGGATGGTAGTTTCCCCCCGCTTTATGAATTTTAATGCGACCCAAATCACAACAAACGATCTACCCCTAGCCCCTCGCGGGCAGGTGAGGGCTATGTGTGTGGGCAATGTTGATAAGAGCTGCCCAACAAGAAACCCGCGATGGTCCGATGCAGCATTTCAGCGATGTCCCCTTGTGGGCTTTCATGAACAGGGCCTGTGACGCACGCCAGCATAACACCCACCCAACAAACGACCGGCTTCGTGGGCTGAAACGAGAACCCGACGCGGGCAGCCCACGCAGATTTTGCGCCGAAAGTCACCAAGAAAGCATAGTGGCCCCATAAAGGGGAATCACCGCGAGTAGCCGGCATTGATACCGCGACTATGCACGCACAAAGTGCAAAGCATTACCCTACTATCGAGGACATAATGGATCCATGGGGAAACAGAGTCAATTACATTACATTTTTTACCAGGGATACCCCTCTCCCAATAGCATGACTATATCTGCCAGTGGCCACCTGCTGACACAATTTTTCCTCCCCCTCCAACTCTCATAACACAATCCATAATCTAATTGCGTTGCATGTTAAATATTGAGCATCAAGCCAGCTTTGCCGCCTTTCACCCTAGCCAGACGTGATTTAGCCGCCCTTGTTTCATGCAAGGGCGAATACAGAGACGACAATGGAAACCTGTGTCCCAATGGAATGGTGACGCCCTTCTGTCCGAGAATAGCGCCTCTTCGGCATGCTCTAGTGCTCCTCCCCTCTCAACGATTTGTTTTCGCCGAAGGCTCCCCTCCGAGGAAATGTGCTCCTCCCCATTACAATTTCTGGAGACGCCCCTGGCTGATGGAATGAGTACCTAATTGCAAAATCACTCGACCCAGGGTGCTGCATCTTACTTCAGCTGAAACATCGGTCAATAATATCACATTTGCTCACTTACGTTCTTCTACGTTTAGTTAATTCCTGGCAAATTATACATCATATTTCCGAAAAGCGCCGTACAGCGATTTCAATATGGCAAGGCAGAGCTGTTCAAAAAGGCATTGAAAATATCGTAAGCCTATAAATGTCACTGGTGCTATACTCCTATGAGTGCGGTAACAATGACAGCTGCTAAGGTGACAGGGACCAGTTGATAATACAACTTCCTAATTTGGAATCCATAAGCTGTGGGGGTAGCGTGATCAAAAATAAATATATACAAACTTACATGGACCCGCGTACAAACCTCTAGATAATTTTATCTTACCTGCGGCACGATAGGATGCCTCTCCTCCAGGGGCGGATACCGTGGGCACTGGGGGCTGTTCCTCCATCCCATGGCAAGGTGACACCCCTCTAACCGGGAAAAGGTGCTCGTACTGGGAGGATCGAGTGACCCCCCCCCCCCGCCGCTCAACAGATTTATAAGCGAAATGTATATCGAATCGAGCCTGTCATTAAAACACGTGATGTTCTACAGTCGGCGTTTCGCGGTCGCCACGCTACAAGACTTGCCCAATTGACAAAACATGTTCTCAAATGAATTGTATCGTCGGTACCTGCACAGGCAGCCTCTAGCGTCTTTCTAGTTGGTTTGTTGACGTTGGACGACATTAACCTCGACACTATTCGGAAGATTTTCACATTCATCGATACGTGTAGCTATTGCGTTGCACTCCCTCTGACACTGCACGTGGCGCGTACGCTCGTTAATTCTCGGCTGAGCTCCTATCCATGTTTGGAGAATGTCGTTCACTCACTCAACTCGCCCTTGCATGAGTGGAGAAGCTTAACAATGATTCGTTGGGACCAATGCATGGAGACATTGAGCGCTGCCAATTTGGTTGGCGAGGCTCACCTCATAGGATCCCATGTTAAGAGAACAAGAAGTTGGTGAGGTCAAGGTCAGGGTGGTGGGGCCCGGGCCCAGACAAAAGAATAGGAGACTTCACCCCTGTTTTCCTGCGTATGCTTTTGAACATTTTGAATGCGAGAGTTCATACACAAAGCTGTTTTCTGGCCCATGGTCGTTTCTAGATAAACCCGTGGGTCATTTGGTGCATCTTCTATTGAATACCAATGACCACGCACATCTGAAACAAACATATATGACACATATCAATACAAAGCTATCACTCAGCAATTAGTGAATTCAGCGCAGTACTCTATCCCCCCTCCAAGACTTTGAGGTCTCGAGGGGACCAAAGTCTGAAACACTAGCAGATCAGATGTAAACACATGTGGGCAACAGGTTGGGCAAACTGATGTCACATCATCCATCCGCATCCAAATGGATGTGCACAGGGCCCTGCAGCAGAGCAAACAAACCATCGTTCAACAAGAAGTTCAAACAAACGCCACATATCACTTGCCATATTCCTCACTGGGGAATCCGCAAACATACACCTGCACGAGCCAAAAAACATGGAATTACTCAGGTACACCGGCAGGAGCGCAATCAGTATTCCAAGTAATCGCTCAAGTAACGAGGTTTTCTCGACTGCCGTGTGCTGCGGCGGGGGTTGGTGCAGCGAGCACAGGCTCGGGGTACTGAGTTTCGTTGGATGATTCAGTCGGTGGTGACTGCACACAGGGAGGTGTGTGTGGAGTGGGCTGAGGTGGGGTACTTGCGTTATCCCGGGAACGAGTGTCACGAGTGTCGTTCGTCGGTGGTACCCTCGGTGGTCGTTCGTCGGTGGCCGTAGGTTTGGGGGTCCCGAGAGTGGTATGGTTGCGGTATCG
This sequence comes from Ashinkailepas kermadecensis, assembly GCA_034440615.1. Taxonomy (NCBI): domain Eukaryota; kingdom Metazoa; phylum Arthropoda; class Thecostraca; family Neolepadidae; genus Ashinkailepas; species Ashinkailepas kermadecensis. The sequence continues at coordinate 532,059 of JAOTOM010004921.1, read as the reverse complement.
CCCTGTGTGGCGGGTACTATGGTGTGAGAGGGTGGCACATGAGTATCACTGCCACGTGTATGCTCACTGTAACGATCCAGAGCTGGGTATGTGGGAGTATCGTGAACAGGTACAGGGGCGCGTGCTTCCAGGCGAGACAATGTACCGGGTGTGAATGAGATAGGAGGGCGTGGCATGAACGGAGTGTACGAGCGCAAGTGCTTGCGGTTTCGCAGTGTCACACGTCCGGAACCGTCTACCCTCACCACGTACTGGTCAAACTGTCGCACTTCAATGACGATGCCAGTTTTATCCCATTTAGTGGGATGAGGGCCGATTAGGTTCTGCAGGCGTACACAGTCCCCGACTTTGAGGGGAGGCAGTATCCGAGTGTGCTCAGAGAGGCGCTCGTGGGTTCGCATATGACGGTTTCGCAATGCCTCTTCACGGTTGACCAGTGTTTCCCTCCACGTACTGTGGGGTTGGTACTTGCCAGGGTGTATGGGGATAAAGTCCCGGATTGGCCTGCCGAAGATCACCTGTGCTGGTGACAGGCGGGTGTCACGATCCGGGGTGTTCCGGTACTGTAGTATCGCGCACTGGAAGTGGTCAGTGTTCAGCCCACCTCCTTCCAGTGTGTTGTCAGTTATCAGACGCTTGACTGACTTGACAGCAGTTTCTGCACGACAGTTTCCATGTGGAAATGCAACAGACGACATGCAATGCCTCACGCCCCAGTTACGCAGGAAGTTCTGGGTGGCAGTAGCGGTGAATTCCGGCCCACCGTCAGATGTGAGCTCGTCGCTAATGCCGAATGTGACGAATAATCGCCGCAAAGCGGCAATAAGACCGTGTGCGCCATTGGAGGATTCTTCGACTATTGGCCAGTTGCTGTACCGATCCACTGCGACCAGGTAGTGGCGACCCCGGTAGGTGAAGTAGTCTGCACAGATAGCTTGGAAGGGGTATGCTGGCATAATGGGTGGCGTCGGTGGAGCACTTGGCTGGGAAGGAGTCATCCGGTTGCAAGCTGCACACCTGGCGCGTGTCTCTTCGATGGCCTGAGTCATGCCCGGCCAGAAGAAGGAGCTCGCAGCTCGTGAATCCATCATAGATACCCCTTGGTGGGCAGAGTGTAGTATGTGCAGTAGGCGCTCGCGAAGGGCTGGTGGCACAACGACGCGGTCTGTATAGAGGATGACCCCATCATATTCGCTGAGCGGATCGCGAAATCTGTAGTAGGGTCGTATGGAGGGTGGCATGTGGGCCGCGGACTCAGGAAAGCCGCTGTGAATGACTTCGGCGAGCCTGAGCATGTCATGATCACTTGAGGTCGCTGTTCGGACATCATCCCAAGTGATGGACTTGATGAGCTCCGCTGAGGAGGAAGCGCACATTGGAGAGCAGGGCTGTACGCCGACGTCGGAGCTAGTCTCGCGGACCGCAGCAAGGCAATCGAAGTCGAATCCGGTAGGTGTGCCTTCAGGAGGCGTGATGACTGCGGATACAGTGTCGTCGGGAAGATCAGGTGGCTCTGGCGCACCAACCGGGTGTCGGGAGAGTGCATCGGCAGCAGCGTTGCGTGTCCCGGGGATATGGACGACGCGAAATTTGAAGCGCAGGCTTTTCTCTTTGATGTTGCAGAGCCGTGGATTTGGGATCTCGTCAAGTGAGCGGTCCCCGAACACCTTGACAAGGGGTCGATGATCCACTGCTACAAGTAGGTCCGAGCAACCGAGGGTAAAGTGGCGGGCCTTCTGGAGAGCATCCACAACAGCCAGAGCCTCACCCTCCACTGGGGCGTAGCGTGCCTCGGCACCGTGGGTAAAACGGCTGCCCACCAGCACGACGCGCCATCCGGTCTTGCAACAGAAGGGTCGGGTACCAGAGCACAGGCAGTATTTCTGGAGCAACCAGTACCCGAGGCCGTCCTTTGACCAGTCGGTTGCGAGGCAGGTCGGGCGGGTCTTATCGAAGATTTCCACGCCCTGCTGTATCTGCTTGACAATGAAGTCTTTAGATTGTTGGAAGAGCTGGTACAGTTCTGCAGTCCACACGAAGGGCTGACCAGGCTTAAGGAGGTCACGGTATGGTTGCATGTGGTCCGCCGAGGCGAATGCGTATGCAACTTGATTGATGAGCCCAAACCAGCTTCGCACATCCGTCAGGTTCCGAGGTGTTGGGAAGTCATCAATAGACTTCAAGATTCTTGGACATGGACGTACTGAAGAGGGTGTGATCTCGAAGCCAGCAAACTCAACCACATCCTTCGCAAAGGAGAACTTGGTTGGGTTCAGGATGATGCCATGGCGGCCGCACCGATCGAGCCATTCGACTGTCTGATGGAATGCCTCCTCGATGTCCGATGACCAGAGGAGAGTGTCGTCCACGCACTTGGTTTTCTGTGGGATGTCGGCAACGATGGTGTCGAACCGCCGGCTGTAGCCGTCGCCTGATGACACATATCCCTGTGGAGCGACACGGTAGCGGTAACGTCCCCAGGGGGTGATGAAAGTAGTGTAGTGGCGATCGGCGGGGTGGAGGGGCACGGCGTGATACCCATTCCAAGCATCAGTGACAGTCTTTTTAGTACCGCGGGGCACTGCACGAGCTTGATGAAATGGTGACTGGGTGTGATGAGTCTGTCTGGGTGCATGTCTGTTCAGAGCTTGAAGGTCAACAGTGCGCCTGGGCTTACCATTCTTCTTGGCAGTGATCACCATACGGTGACACCATGTAACTGGTGTGTTGGGTGGGACTTCTTCGATGACACCCATCCGACAGTCTTGGTCGAGGCCAGCCTTCACGTCTTCCTGCCAGTGAATTGGTACAGGAATTGGCTTATGGTGGGCAACTGGTGGAGCATTGGGGTCCACCATGAGATGCAATGGTGGGCCCTCCATGGCCGGCAGGAGTTGGTGGTCACACGTGTTGAAAGTACTAGAGGAGTAGTATGTCAACAACCATCCCTCGATCTTGTCTCTGTTTGCATCAGTCGGAGGGTATGGTGACGCAGTTGGTGGTGGTGGCGGGTGCTGGCGTCGAGGGCAATCACAGGCAGCTGTGATGCATGACTCAGACACAACGGCGCTGCCACCGTGAGGTGTGGAGGCGACAGCCGAAGCAGTGTTGCCCGGTGGGTGTGTACTGATCTTGGGGAAGTCAGTGGAGATCATGCCGAGTACTTCGCAAGCTCCCCGTGATAGAAAGAACTTGTCGATTGCATCCGTGAAGTACACAATCTGTCTTGTCTCAGCGCCACCTGGCTCCCGTGTGGCTGAGATACGAAGCGGGATGGCACCGATGATGCTGATAGCTGCATTGTTGACTGCTGTCATCTGCAGCTTAATGGGTGAGAGGTGCCGTGTGTTCAGGCCGAGGTGTCGCAGCAGATTAGTCCCTGCTAAGCAGGATTGGCATCCAGTGTCAGCTATAGCATGAAAGAGTGGTGCTGTCGTAGGACGCCTGAGGGGAGTTTCTAGACCTAGAGCTCGTGTGTCGCATGGATAGTGTGACACAAAGATTGGGGTGGTTGGCTGCGGTGCAGATGGTCGTTTCTCCCATGTGTCCTGTAAAGAGTCATAGACGTGGTGATCCAGAATGATCTCACCAGACACCGTATGCTGCTTGAAGTCAGCAACTCCAACACTACACAGTGAGTCAAACACCATTTGAGGGTCAGGTTCCCCAACTTCAGCGACAGAAGTCGAAGAAACCGCCGAATTGGTAGGGCGGGCTGTAGATGGAACACCATTAGTGTCACGTCGGCGGAACTGACTCGACCGGCACATGATTTCGACGTGATGAAGCTTGCTGCACCTTTTACACATGTGACCAGACGCACTACAGTTAGCAATCCTTTCTTCTCTGTCTTTACCATGCCCATGTTTTCCACAGTAGCCACATGGCGTGGCCTGCTGCTGATGAGCTACATGAGTAGGGGTTGACCGCTGCGACCGTTGTTGCTTTCGGAAGCTGCTGATTCCAGCTGCATTTAATGGTGCAGTGGTCGTGCTTGGCACAGTGGCAAGACGCTGTGCTGACAGCTTCCCACCTTCACGGGCTTCTATGTACCGCAATGTCTCATCCAGGGTAGCCGTCTCATCCTTCTCTGATAGCAGGGAGAGTTTGATCTCTGGGTCATAAACGCCACGGATTAGGGCGTCGCGGACCATTACGTGACTGTAGTCGACCTCTGTAGTAGGTTCACAGTTACACTGCAGCTTGTATTTGCATGTGCTTGCTATGCCCTTTAGTCTAGCACAGAAGGTTCGGACCGGTTCATCACGATCCTGTCTGGTACTGTGGAGTTCATCACGGGCTACAAGCACATTCTCGGCACGCACTGCCAAAGACTTTATGTGTGCCAGTGTGCTGACTTCATCATGTGTGGTGAGGTCACCGAATGATCGAACCAAATCACGTCGAAGTGGCTCCTCACAGCAGTCTAACAACTGGTATATGGCGTCCGCGCCTGAGATGTGTGTGGCTGACTTGTATATGGACCATCGTTGAATGAAGTATGTCCATTCTTCTTCAGTGCCCCCAGCAGCAACGGATGGGCGCTTGACCTTCTCCACCTGGGCCACTGGAGCAGTGCTGCCAGGACGTGTGGTGGGATGATCAGACCTCTCGTGCATCTGCAGGAGCGTAACCAGCAGGGACTTGTCTCCCTCGCTGGAGCTCCACTGACAGCCAGTGTAGGGGCATCTGACTGGCGCTGGGGCAGTAGCCATTGTAGGAGTGGTCCGTCACAGGATGGCGTGGTCATAGATAAACCCGTGGGTCATTTGGTGCATCTTCTATTGAATACCAATGACCACGCACATCTGAAACAAACATATATGACACATATCAATACAAAGCTATCACTCAGCAATTAGTGAATTCAGTGCAGTACTCTAGTTTCTTGGCCTTGTCACCGTGTCACCTATTGTTATTCCAAAACTGATATCAACTTATAGTGTGGGCAGAAAAAAAGAATTTTGCGTGTTTGGCAAAAATAAATCAGTGCTTTTTTTTTGCGAGGGCCGTGTTACTTCTCACAGTGAAGGAGAACATGTGGAACTGTAAGATGAGTGTTGCATGATGGGCATGAAGGCTGAGGTGAAGCAGTGTAAATACATCGATGGTTGAGAACATTATGGCCGATACGTAAACGCCATGACACTTTTTGTTCGTGTCGGTTTTTATATGATGTGGTCAAAGTATCGACGACAGGTTTGATGACACGTATTATGTATGGTTTATGTTTTGGGTCCAGTTTTTGGTCAAAAATGTCGAATGGTCTGTTGTATTGCTGATTTAATACCTTCAAAATGCGGTGGAATTTCTGTCATGTTGGAACGTCTTTCTCAGGGATATACCTTTAGTGAGCCCCTCTAGATCGCAGGGTATGTTTCAACAAATGTTTACCGGGAAGACGACGATGACAGCATATGCCGAAAATGAAGAATTGTGTGGGGATTAGCGAATTTAACTACACAATCATTAACTTATTAGAAGATTGAGAAAGTTTCGTCCCCAGTTAGCATATCAAAATAGGCTCAGCTGAATCCGCTACTGGTCCCAAGTTTTCAGGATGGAAGCACAGTGAACATGCCGACAGCGGCCTGCTGTCGGCTGGGGAGAGAAATGTCCGCCATGCCGACATGCAGCAGACATGTAGCCGACGTGGGGCCGATGTTGGGCCGCTGTCGGGACGCTAGCGGCCCGCTGTCGGCTGGCGAGTGGAATGTCCGCCCATGCCGACATACAGCCAACGTTCCCCCGCTACCCAGCCGAAGTTCCCCAGCTACCCAGCCGACGTTTCCTCGCTATACAGCCGACGCTCTCTCGCTTTGCGGAATGCACCTGATCTGAGGAACCGATTCTCAGAAGAATCGTATCTTATCAATATCTGGCAGAACAACTGCATTTTATCATCAGCCAAATCAGAGCCGTCCTTCACAGATACTGCCGCACTCACAAGCTCCTGAAGCTCCTCACTCCCAACTGTTTTCAAATAGAGCATTTTTCCGCTGGCCGGTACCCAGTCAGAGGCATTGTAGAGCTATGTTAATATCAGTTTCTCCGTTCCGCTGTTCGTTCTTCGTGGACATCAGCTTTTCTGTTCAGCTCCAAACTTCACCCGTGCGGCATCTGTGAAGCAAATTTAAAGATGATTACCAAAAAGGCACGACAGAATTAATACCTACACACCTTGTCGGGACTGACCTGATCTACACGTATATTAACCTAGTTCTGCGTTATACTGACTGTATTCTTTCTGTGTAATTCCAGGTTAAATCCAGGAGCATTCAGTTTGTGTGTTTAACATAATTCGACATCTGAATATCGTTTTCATCATGCTCCTGGATTAGTAACTACCAACGAAAGTCAAGAGTCGACCAGCCCAGCACCTGTCTCAAGCAACCCTCAAGTGTGAGGCGGTCGGCTGCGGGGAAATCAAAAGGGCTGCTGACCTTCCAACATGCATTGCCCTGATGCAACTTCATCAGACGAACGTACACGAGTCGAGCGTGCGCCAGAGGCCCCCGAAAATCAACCGACCATCCCTACAGCAGGGTGTCGGGGAAGACGACTAGGTGGCCTTCACTCGGCGATGGGGGTGTTCAGTAATGACACTGACATGGCCCCCACGCAGGTCACCGCCAAGTTGCTTGCATGTTGCGAGCCGGGGCTAGAGACAGCTCTATTCCGTGAGGACCCCGACATCGCCAGCAAGAGCGCAGAGGACGTCATGAACGCCATGAAGCGACTGGTAGTCCTCAGAGTAGCACTCAGTGCCAGACGAGTCACACTACTCAACGCCAACCAGGAAGGAGGGGAACATGTGCGCCAATATGTAGCACGCCTCCGCGGCCTGGCGCACGTGTGCCGGTGGACTAAGACGGCCCAGTGCGGCTCCGCAGTGTGTACCGGCACATTGAACGTGGACTACACAGACGAAATCGTCCGGATAGTCCTGCTGAACGGCAACTTCGTGGTCCTGCTGAACGGAACGAAGCGGATGACGGGATTAGGAAAGAAGTACTCGGGACCGAGGATATAGATAGCAAGACCCTCGGGGAAACCGTCGCACTGGTGGACAGCAAGGAAACAGCCGCGCGGGCCATGTCAACAGACGGGCTACGCGTGGCGGCAAGCACTTAACAAGAAGGCGGGACGGCAAACCCACAAGTCACTGCAAGGCCACTAAGAACAAGAGAAACTGAAGAGAAAATTCAAATTCGGGTGCGGCTGCTTCGCACCTCAGTTCGACATTATAGAGGAAAGTGAGAGGAGTTTACAGCGTGCCTGGAATGCTGGAAGAAGTCAAATCACAGACAACGCGGACCCCCTCTTGCCGACGCCGACCGCGGAGCAGCTGGTGATCCTGTGGAAGCCATGTTACATTATGTTGCCGCCATCTAGACGGAACGCAGTGGCGCGCCCCCTCGGTGAACAGCGTGAGTCGGAGCCATGGGGGATTCATCTCCATCACGGATCACTACATGTTCAACGGCACGCGCGGGTGGCGCGCGTGTGAGGCCCGTCCGCACCCGACGTTCGAGCTGATGGTTGAGATTGACGGCGGAACCTACACCAAGTTAAAGCTTCCTAGTCCACCCCGAAGGTCGGCCAGCGTCGCCGCCGTCGCCGACTCAGACGCACAGACGTGCCTGATGGGACGACTGTCCGTCCTACATCCTACACAAGCTGGGGCTGCGCAGGGAGCACCTGACTCGTATCACCAAGCGCATCCTCGCCGCGAAAAGTGAGGAGATCAACGTGTTGGGCGCCGTGTTCCTGAAGCTCCTGCGACTCGCAGGGCCGGCTGTTCGGGACGTCTGCAATGGTCTATGTCACCAACACCACGAACCATTTCTACTTGAGCAGGACGGCACTGACGCAGCTCGGGGTGTTGGGACCGGAGTTCCCGAAGGTTGGCGCGGCAGTGGAAGCTACTGCGAGCTCGTTTGATCCTGGAACACTCGGTCACACCCAGTTGGCGGCGGGCGGATGCCCGCTCCGCACTGTGCCACCCGGTCGCCCTACGAGTCTGCCCGTCAAAACTGCGCCGGAGAACTCGGACCGCATGGAAGCCTGGCTGCTGAGGAGGTATGCGCGTCGACATTCAACACGTGCCCATACCAGCCACTCCCTGCGATGACTGGGCCCCTCATGGAGGTCAGGGTCGACCCCGGCGTGCAGCCGGCCATGACGAGGAGACCCCCAAACGTGCCAGTGCACTGGCAAGAGGAAGTGTCGCAGCAGCTCGAGAGGAACGTAGCTCTGGGCGTCATCGAGCGCGTGCCACCCAACACGCCTGTGACCTGGCTGCACAGTATGGTGCTGACACCCAAGCCAGACAGCACCACTCGCCGCACCGTCGATCTGCAGCCACTGAACCGCCACAGCGTACGCGAAGCGCATCACATCGTCCCGCCCGCTAAACAGGCAAGAGTCATCCCGCCTGGGACCTTCAAGACCGTCACGGACGCTGGAATGGGTTCCACTCCATCGAGATCAGGCCTGAAGACCGGCATAAGACCACGTTCCTGACGAAGCAGGGCAGGTTCGGCTACCGGCGTGCTCCCGTGGGATTCCTCGCATCCCAGGACGCCTACACAGAGCGATACAACGCGATCATCGCGGACGTGCCCAGGAAGTCGAAGTGCGTCGACGACACCATCATGTGGGACGAGGACCTGTCGGTGCACTGGTGGTGCGTCGTCGACTACCTCGAGCTGGTGGGAAAGAACGGCGTGGTACTGAACCCTGCTAATATCCAATTCTCGTCGCTCGAGGCTGACTTCGCGGGGTTCCGGGTCACGGCAACAGAAGTAAAGTCCCTGCCCAGATACCTGGACGTCATCGCCATGTTTCCCGACACCCACCAACGTCACCGAATTACGGGCGTGGTTCGGTCTCGTGAACCAGGTGTCGCACTACGGTAGAACCACCGAACTGATGGCACCATTCAGGCCCCTGCTGAGTCTGAAAGTCGGATTTCGGTGGGGCCCAGACCTGGAAGAGGCCTTCCGGAAATCCAAGGCGGCTATCATCGGGGAGATCGAAGAGGGAGTCGAGATATTCCACCCTAGCCGCCGGACTTGCATCAGCCCTGACTGGTCCACCACTGGCGTGGGGTGCTGGCTCCACCAGAAGCATTGCGATTGTGCCTCGCTGACCCCCGGCTGTTGTCGCAATTGATGGCGAGCGGCGCTGGCCGGCTCACGCTTCCTCAGAAACGCGGAAAAGCGTTGCGCTTCAGTCGAAGGAGAGGCCCTCGCGGTGGCTTGGACCCTGGAAGACAGCCGCTTCTTCACGATGGGCTGCCGTGACTTGGTCATTGCGAGCGATCACAAGCCGCTAGTGAAGATTCTCGGAGACCGGACACTCGACGATATCCAGAATCCAAGGCTCTTCCGGCTGAAGCAACGAACGCTGATGTGGAGATACCAGATCGTACAAGTGCCCGGCAAGGATATCTCGGCGGCAGACGCAGCATCAATATACCCATCAGCCACGACCCAGTTTGACAGCAGGACCAGCCGGGACGCCCTGGCCGCCTTCCGCGCCCGGGAGGACGCCGATGACGACCTGGAGATCACCGTCGTCGATGCGGCGAAATCTTCCACGGGCGCGCTCGGGGCGGTCACTTGGGAGCGTGTTAAAGAGGGCACCCACAGAGATGGTGTCCTCCAGCAGCTCACCCAGCTTATCCAATCCGGGTTTTCACCATCTCGCGACGACGTACCCGAAGCTCTTCAACCGTAATGGCAGTACCGGGACAGGCTGTCGACAGTGGATGAGGTCATCATGATAGACGACAGAGTCCTGGTGCCACAAACCCTGCGTAACGAGGTGTTGCGCGCGCTCCACGCGGAACACCAGGGCGTGAGCAAGATGGCGCGTCGGGCACAGGGAGCAGTTTTCTGGCCGGGCATCTCCAAGGACATAGAGAGCTTACGCACCACATGCCACGATTGCTGGAGGATGTCGCCCTCCCAGCCGCACATACCGCCGGTTCAGCCACCTATATCCATGAGACCCTTCCAGGCCATCGCCGCTGACTTCTGTGTGTAGCGCGGTGTCGGATACTTGGTCGTGGTGGACCGCTTCAACAGCTGGCCACACATCGTCGCCTCTCTGGCCGGCGCACAGGGGTTCGGCAGGGCCCTAATCAACTACTTCGCGACCTTCGGCGTGCCTGAGGAGCTGAGCGCGGACGGTGGGTCCGAGTTCACCGCGAAGGAGACGGTCGCCCTTCTGCAGCGCTGGGGCGTGCGACATCGCTTGTCATCCGCTTATCACCCGCAATCAAACAGGATAGCGGAGGTTGCCGTCAAGTCCATGAAACGCCTCTTGACGTCGCAGGCAGACGCACATGGAGAAATCGACACGGAGACTGTGGCGGCCGGCTTATTGCAGTTTCGCAACACTCCAGATCCCGAGACCGGCATGTCACCAGCGCAAATCATCTTCGGCAGGAACATGCGTGACCGTCTGCCCATCGCACCGAAGACGCAGGTGTTCACCAGCACCGCGGTCCATCCCGTGTGGCGTGAGACGTGAGTGCACCAAGAAGAGGCGCTCAGGCTGAGGTTCGCCAAGCAGACGGATGACTTCGGACACCACGCGCGTGCGCTAGCACCGCTGATGCCAGGCGCAACCGTGCTGTTGTTAAACCAGACGGGAGCTTACTCGATGCGCTGGGATAGAACCGGCGTAGTCGTGGAGGCAAAACCCCACGACCAGTACCTCATCAAGGTACACGGTTCGGGGCGGGGGGGTCAAGTTGTTCCGGGTTGCGTGCGTCTCAAGCCAAAATAGCCAATATTTTCCACGGTTTTACGCAGACAATTTGTATTGTATGTAGGTACATTTGATACCATGCGAATGCCTGCAGAATTCTACATACGAATCCGGATCGTTCTTACTTGTATCACCCCGGAAAAAGTTTCCTTGCCGGTAAACGAGGACACTACACAAAACCGGCCGGCCGACTCCCGGAGGGCGGGGCCTAAGTCGTTGTCATGACGACCGGCTGGCCCTCAAGGCCAGTCGTGCGTCGAGCTTCGGCAGAAAAGGAAGCTGCTGTTAAATGAAATTGAACGTTCTTTCTCATTCTTTGTACTCTTTTTCATGTCATCCTTTGCTTTCTCGTGTCAGCTGAATACAGGAGAAAGTAAAGCATGCCATAGTACCATATGCTCTTTTCTAATGAAAATTATAGAAAAATAAGAAAATGAAGCACGTGAAGTTTTTGCCGCGGTTGCGGCACTATATCACCAATTGCCAGGAATCTGCTAGATTTGGAATATTCTACTATAGGATTCTATAATCCGCCAGATGTCCACCACATTCTAGTAGAATATCGCATATTCTAGCTGTGACGTCACGAAGGCACAGTAAATACTAGATCTGAGAATATACTAAACTTGGGTGTACCCGTTCTTTAATATACTCTGGTTCGGGGCGAGTGACTCTGCGTAACAGGCGGTACCTAAGATCCATCCAAAATCTGGCCCGCGCCGACCGCTATCAGCCTCTCTCACAGCTGTCGCAGGCTGCCCAGTGGACGGGCCCCAACTCCGGTGCCGACGGTCCGCCTGCGCCCGACCACGAGCAGACCGTTGCACCCGCGACGCCTGCTGCCGCGCGACGGTGCGCGTCATCCGAAGACGTGACGCCCAGGACGGCACTGACACACCGAGATGCGCCCGCCATGCCGCAGCACGACACGCCGCCCACAGCCGCCAACGTTCCGTCACCTCGACTGCGTCCGCACCGAGAGCCTCCACCCATGTCCACGCCCACGAGGTCTCGGCGGCAACGGAAGTCACCGGCTTACTTGAATAATTATGTGACGGAGTAATCTACCGATCGCGTACAGGGATGGTCGGCGGTGGCGACCTGTTTGATCAATCATAAGCGGCGCGATCGGCGTTGAGTGACGTGACGTGGTCACTGGTAGCCAATGCGTCAGGCGCAGATGTACTCAGTTCGTATCAGAGTTTTCAAGTATAAAACTGGGGAGGATGTCAGGACTGACCCGATCTACACGTATATTAACCTAGTTCTGCGTTATACTGACTGTATTCTTTCTGTGTAATTCCAGGTTAAATCCAGAATCATTCAGTTTGTGTGTTTAATATAATTCGACATCTGAATATCGTTTTGATCACACCTCAACTTCACATAAGCAGGATTGGCAGCTTTCAATAAATTCAAACTTAGTGAATTTCATAAACTTAGTGAAAATATGTTGACAAATTATGGGAAAGGTTATGATGATGATCTATACGTTGGTAGAGACTCATTAACGATCAATTGTGCGGATATTCAAACTGTAGAGCACTTTACATGATACAGTCGACCCGACATTCACAACGCAAGCGTCTTAGATATTAATTATCAGCAGTATGCGACATCTACCAGTAAAATACTTACAGATGGAACGAAAGGTGGTTTCCAGATTCGCTGTGATGGCACAGACGCAATTGATGTGTACATGCCTCATGCACAGCACGATTTCACATTTTTTTCCGATTCTAGCTTTCCGACAGGCGGAGCGAGATTGGGCATTCAAGGAATAAACCACCGGAAATGCTCGAGCCCTTTGCTATGCCGTCATGGAAATTGTGTGCGAAGTCAAAACGTTGGCCTAGCGAATATGCGTGTATATAGGTGAATTATTTTACCATCCACCTTCAGCTTCCCTACACTGGAGCTTTTATGTTTAAGTTTGTGAAAGCTAAATAATCTTATAGCACATCCTGCTAAACAGTTATTTCAGCAGTCTTTTCAGTGTCGGCTAGACAGCGGGGAAGCGTCCGTTGGGTAGCGGGGGAACGTCGGCTGGATAGCGGGGTAACGTCGGTCGGATAGCGGCGTAGACATGGATTTTTTATCTGGTGTTCAATGGGTAGGAGGTAAGAGTGCATCCCGTTGAAGTTTTGTACTTTGGTCGATGTCGGTGCCACTTTGAGCCTGTTTGGACCCCTCCCATAGCAGCGTGCGAGCGCCATTTGAAGTCATGCCCCGTGGTGAATGTCTATTTCTAAATACTCCCCTGCCGCTGTCGACCCGACGGTGGCCCGATATCGTTACTTCGCTATTGACATGAATTTGCCGCTGTCGGTCCGACAACTGCCCGACGTCGGCTCGACTTTTGATATGTCGAATTCAACCTGACATATGCCGATATTCCAGGTACGTTTTCCGATGTCGGGTCGAGGACGGCTTGATGCTGGCATGGGCGCTCACAAGATGCCGAGTTCGTCCCGACACATGCCGACAGCTGGCCGACAACGGCATGCTTACTGGGGTGGCCGTAACTTCAGCCTGAAATATTGCAATCCGCAAACAAGATCACTGTTAATGAATTTTAGCAATGATGCCGAGCAAAGCGTGCTATGCACCCGGACAATAATTTCCCTTGAATCCTTAACAGTATTGACAAAACGACCAGACAATTATGAACATGCATTCTAGTCGTGCCAACATATGTCAGGATACACCACTTAACTGAATAAAAAAGTAGCATGGTATCTACGGAGAGTAAGCAGTTTTAGTGAACTCACCGAGGGGAGAGTGGCATCGCCCCAGCGCCTCAAACGTTCCTCCGCCACTGTTCAAAAGGACGTTGGCACCTGTATACTAATCAGCGGCGCAGCCAGGATTTCCCAGCGGGGGGGGGGGACCCCGAAACAATGTGATGAAACGGAGAAAGCTTGCGGAGCGCGAAGCGGGTGGAAATTTAGGGTTTTGCGTGATGAAAATCTAATAATTTATCGTTTCATCTGTTGTATTTTTAGGTGCTAAGGGGGATGGACCGGGCCCCCATCCCCCACCCTTGGCTGCTCCTCTGGTACTAATACTAAACTGCTCTAAACTGCTTGGAACTGCAAGCTGTTCCAGGCAGGATGTGCCATCTCGTGATCAAGTACGGTACTAACGGTATGAACTTCACTCGCTTGATGGAATCTTCCTTTAAAACAAAATTATAGTAATTGTCGAGATTCAGTTTATGACGTCATCGGCTATTATAACACATAATTCTGCATTTTGTTGGAACAGAATATGACATGGTAAGTTTATTTTGGAAATTAATTAACTGCAGTTCTTCTTTTTTGATAATATATTGGCTAGATATATGTATTAAAATATAAACGTCAAATAATCCGTTTTGTTGCTGCTTACGTCGAGTGGGTTCAGTATCGCTGGCGCTGTGCTATTCGCCGCAAGGTCTCGGGGTTCCTCACCTAGGTTGGCTCTCGTTGACGGTTTGTTTTGTTGTGTGGGCGTGTTGCTTCGGTCCTGGTGTCGCGTGTTGTTGCCTGAGTTCGGTTGGATACTACAGGTACGTATCGACGTGGTGGGTACGATTTGCATCATGTTATAAGTGGTGCCAGGATTGTACCTTATGTGGGTATTGGTATCGCTCCAGTGGTGCTGCTCATTTGGCTTGGAATTCAAGTTCAAGCTAAGTTAATTTGGTGTGTCTTGTTGAGTCCAGTTCAGTTCAGTGTGTTCCATATTCTGCGGAGGTCTTGCTGATCATGTCAGCTTGTTACCAACAGTAAATATTGGTGTCTGCTGGCACAGTGATAAATTATTCGTGAAATAGGTTTGAATATACCACTTTTTTAACACTTGATCGACATACTTTTCCAAGAAGTATTGACATCCTGCTCCTTGATGCATGCTTGTGAAGTCTTCATATCTCCTTTCTAACGGTATCTCACTTATAAGTATTATGTCCATGGTCTCGATAAGGAATGGTGATACACAGATATTTTGCAACACAATTTCAGGTAAAGGGATTATAGGTATATAATGTGATATGATGTGCAATGCCAGCTTATAGCATCGGATTAATATCCCTGTCCCGAATGTAGTTCTTCCTAAATCATGAATATCAAAACAAATGATAAAGGTACAGTCATAAGTACCTACACCACTGGCTATAATTTGAGTGAAAGATGTCAAAAGCAATTTAAATGACACTAATTCCATGGCAAATTTCGACATCCTACCCTGCTCGTTTCAACATCTCACACCTAACGAAAAACCATTATTTTAACTCTGTGCTGGCAGGACAGCTGAAAATGTCAAAGCCTCACCAACACAGGTGTTGATTTCTGGGTAAATTTTTGATAAAAGGTGTTTTGGGATTTTTGGGAATTGTTTTTTCAGAATATCATGTTTATGAATGAGACTAAGAAGATGCAACCACTCATTTTGGTGCTGATGCTTACTTTTCAATTTGAACTATGATGTCATATTGGTATGGTGTGATGACATCATAGGTATGGCACTGAGGCTTCAACTGGCTAATGCTACAAATGGCTCACATACCTTAATGAGATGGTCGAAGTAGCTTAACCTAGCCTAACCTCATGGTGCATTATATAAATTATAGCTATGATAAATTGAGAGGTAAGCAGGTTAGGTTAGGTTAAGCTACTTTGACCATCTCATTAGTGTATGTGAACCATTTGTAGCATTAGCCAGTCAAAGCCTCAGTGCCATACCTATGACATCATTACATCATACCAATGTGATGTCATTGTCCAAATTGAAAAGTAAGCATCAGCATCAAAAATGAATGGTCACATCTTCTTAGTCATGTTCATAAACATCATTTTCTGAAAAAAGTATTCCCAAAATTCCCAAAACACCTTTTATCAAAAATTTACCACCCCTTTGTATGCTTCATGGGGTAAAATGTGTGTAAAATTTGTCTCATCTCCTTCATTGTACCTAACATAGCTTATACCCCACATATGCTTCATTGTGCAAAATGTACAGATGTTGATTGTTGAAGGCATGCCAATGAATTGCATAAACATACAGATGTTGGATTGCATAAAGCATATAGGTGCATGCTCAATTGCATGGTGAACTTTCAGGGGAAGTTTGCTGTTCATTGGTGTCTTATAAAAATATCATTTAAAGCTTCTTTGGCATGTTAGTTGATGCTGTCTCCTCTTAGGTAATACCCCTAAGCATATCCACTGGCTCTCCATGATCTTAGTTTTGATGCTGTTATGTAGGTATGCAAATAGAAACACAAGAGTATGCAACTTAGTGACATTGCTACACATCAACAAGGATCACCTGTACCACCAAAGGTATATCAGTCTCACCACAGAGCTGTCTGTCTTATCAAATGGCACCAGTTCCACCAGTTGGTCTTTAGTCCCATAGCAGGATCACCTGTCCTGCCGCAGGTTCACCTGTGTACTCTGCAGTTCCATCTGGCAGACATTTTCATCAAATATGACAAGAACAGTTGTGATAATAACAACAATAATGATAATATTCATAAGGACAGCTATAATAATAATAATAAACTAGCCCTACTTGACCAAGCTTCAACAAATATTTTGTGGTCTAGAATATACCAGTTGGATTGAGTAATGCCTGATGTTTGATGAAATAGGTAACATATTTTGGCATTATTTTTAAGTTAAGTGAGGTTGCCATTTTAATTTGGAAAAGGTTTCAACATTTTGTTTACCATTCTAATTTTTTTATTGTTTTCTTTTTGTCTTCAATAACAGATTTGGCTATGTTAGCTTAGGTTGGGTTAGGTTTTTATTGTGGAAAAAATGAGAAAAGCATTTATAAACTTTTTTTTTCATGGAAAAAATATATTGATGTCGGTTGTTAGGCTAGGTTAGGTTAGGTCATGTTTCATTTATTAAACATGTATGCTATATTACCTGACTCAAAGCCCTTTTTTGGTGTTATTTTGCCATCCAACTGAAAAGTAATTATTTGCAGAGAAAACGTGTGATCATTAAGTCATAAAGTCATAAAGTGTTGAGACTTAACCCGCGCTCGTCCGGGGGGCAGATATCTGCCCCCCTGCGGTTTTTCCTACTTTGCCGCCATACTAATCGAGTTAGCAAGGCCAAACCTCGCATGGCTGCTCATTGGTCTTTTCCGCATATCCTCAGAAATTTTTGACCCTGGGTCATCTCAAGTCAGGTCACCAGGTCAGGCGAAGTGACCTAACGTCCCTCCGAGTTCTAGGTGGCATCACTCCCACAATAATTGGGCGATTGATTTCAAACTTATATCACGTCATGATCTTATCAGGGTCTATAATATGTATATCACGGTTTTTCGTAGCGTTGACCTGAGGCCAGGTCGTGGCCATGGCTTACCCATTATAGGCCTATGGAAAAATATACAAACGTTTCCTGGTTACATATTTGCTCTCGGAATGACCTCCAACCGTTATGGCGTGTAGTTGGAAGCTATTCGCAATGCTATCGCTGACATTTTTGCTCAGTGGCCCCACCAAGGTCAGCTGAGGTCACCTGAAATCACTAGCACATTTCTGCGCATTATATCGCAATGCATTGAGCTAGAAGGCTGAAATTACCGTCATTGTGCTTGTATCGCCAAGACGTGACGATTGATATATTACATGATATATACCTCCCTACTCTACTCCATGACCTTGACCTGAGGTCATTGTTTCGGTGACCCATCTGTTGATCTGACCTTAAATTACACAGCGTATGTCGATAGCACATTTCAAGGGCTGTCGAATAGTACTTGCAGTTTGTTTCTATCTGTTACAGGTCCTGAGATATGTGCCAATATCTGAGGGTCCCACCCGATCTGGTCGAATTTGACATATGATGACCCAGTGACCTAAATATTGATCTGAGCGAGAAAATGACCGAAATACTTTCGAAAGAGCTTGTCACCAGCTATGCAAAGCCGTTTTCCGTTTGTCGCTACCTCGCATAGTTCTCGAGATCTTAGGGGGGGGGCAGACATCTGCCCCCCCGGACATGCGAAGTTGGCGCGGACCGCCGGACGTGCGAGTGTTAGTAAGAGCCACAGGGGCCCATCTGGGTTAAGCCTATCTAGGAAAGGTACTAGAAATGTACTTATGCTCACCCCAATCAATCCCCTGTCTCAAGTTCCTAGGGAGCTATATATCCCAGCCTATCTAGCACCATTCACTTGCTATTGCATAACACACTCAACAATTACAAACTCCTCCAATCATACCCATTGTGCTACCATAGCCAATCTCATCAGTATCACATCCCAAAGGAAGGTGCTGAATCCACTGCTAGGTACACCCTATATAAAGTTATATAGCATTTATACTTAATAAGAGACCCAATGGCCCATCCAGTTAAGTCTGTAAATGGAAGATACCATAAGCCTGATAGAAAGACCCACCCCAGCCATCCCACATCCTGAAGAAACCAGTCCACCAATATCCCATACACCTATCAATGCCTATCTACCCTAGCTATCCAGCTCTATTCCCCTGATCCCTCTTAACACATGTGGATTGAATGCCTTATCAATAATTGTCAAACTGCATCCATACCTTGAAGGGGTCTGTGCCATGCACACTTACTTAACATAAATCTTACCCCTCCATCACAAATTGGAACTAAAAAACAAGATTTTCCTGTCTAAAATATTTGTCCACCCTACTTTTAAATACATTCAATGAGGAACTCCCCACAACATCAGCAGGCAGCCCATTCCACTGATCAACAATCGTTTGACTGAAGACTGTTGTCGCTTAACTGTTCTACACCTCAACTTGTCTAATCTGATTGATGATCTCTATGTGATACTCTAAACTGAAGAGTGCCATTCAAATTGACCTGATCTAGTCCTTTAACAATTTTGTATACCTATTTCAATCATGTCCCCCTGGTCACATCATCTTAGCCATTTTCATAGATATTGCAAGAGAAAAAGAAATTCCAAGCAGTAAATAATCACCCTAAAGCACAAAATGACCCACATTTTATTAATTTTATAACTATTGTCATGGCTGTTAATGCTGATGCCAGTGTAAGAAAGAACATGTCATTTTTATGTATGTATGTCATCATCAAGTTATTGGGCCTTCACCATTCTTCTTGGAACCTCAGCAATTCATTGACCTGTCAATTTTGGAACCAGAGCCAAGGTGATGCTGGGTGTATGTTTCTTGACAACTTCTAAGTTAAGTGTAGTGTACTGGTGTATTTAAGCCTACTACTACAGTACACTAACATCATGCTTCAATGCAGAAACTATGAAAACATCTGGAGGTGCTCTGAAATCTTTGGTTGTCACTAGTGGTGCCAATCAGTAACCTTGCCTACCTACCTGAGTTTGCCTACATAGGTAGGCTTAGGCTGGAAGAAACTCATGGGTATGCAAGGGCAGACCTTGTGATCTAGGGCTCTATGAAGGCCATCACTATTGTTATACCCCTCCTTCAACATAAATGAAAATAAGACTGCATACCTACCTCTACCAGGATTTTCAATTACCTACCTGCAATTTTCTTCTTTTCTGGGCATCAGCATTTTGTTGACAATGTTGGATGAGGGTGCAATCACATCTATGTTTTACTCTAATATAGTCCTTATGCCATTGATGCCATTCCTGGATGTTTAACTTCATGTACATGTGTGCTGTACGAGACAGAACACCTGTTGTCATTGTTGGTGTCGTGGTCACGTCATGACATTGCTGATAGCTGAAGGGGCTTTGGAAAAACATATCCTCTCCAACCTGGAATGCCTGAAAATTTTATCTCCAAATCCAGGATTTAAAAATCGTACCCTCTCAAAGTAATGGAGGCACTGGTTCTCACTTTCTTTTGCGCGTGAAATTCTGGTCGAAGCGGCCTAATGGCCTCCACCACCCCCCACCACCCCTTTTCCGCTGTGCTTTTCTTGGCAGCTTACCGTTGGGATCGACTCCCCTCCGCATTCCTCCACCAGTCACTTCGGAGACCGAATTCAGAGGTTTTAGACGATAAAAAGTCCTGTTTAATCCTCGCTGGGCTTGAAGTTATCTCGGTTGAACTATTGTAAGTGTTATGTGTCGTTGTGAACATCCCGATGACTGCAAGCTATTTTGTATGGCACCGACTACTCACAATTAATATAAAGAGCTTCTTGCCGAATACAATACACATTTGTCGGTTTTCACTTGTACCAATATATAACACCTAGTTTTTAGTAAAGTGTCGAATACTGTCCACTTCTCATCAAATGATTCCTTCGGCACACGAGCACACAATATTGCGCCGTCTCCCTCCTGCGTGGGTCTCTATCCAGAGAAACGGCAAAGCAAACTGGTCGAGTGCGGCGGGCCAGCACCACTGGATTAACAGCACCTAAAAGATGGCTGTCTTTGTGGTTAAAGTGTGCAAGGAGCGCGAACGTCGTTAGCTAGGGAGACATTCCGAACATTTCACGTGCCATTCGATCCTTTGGATGTAGCTCTTGAAGATTCAATTCGAAAATCGGAATCAAAACCACTGCTGCCTGAGTGGCAAGGCAAAGAAGTAACCCAATTTGGGTTGACGCACCCAAAAACACTCATAAATAAACAAGCCCCTGAGTGGCAAGGTAATGACCTTAACTGGAAAAAGTCTGGGCTTTGGCTACTCAGATACCTCCTCGATATCAAAATTTCATAGATTGTTCTGTTCTGTCAGATCCGTCTGGAAACCACGGTCGATCTATTTCTACCAGGGTACACGTGTACCAGGGTGATGGCAGAACAATATGATGCTCGCGACGTCCCCGGATCGAATCCCGCGATGACCCGGCCCCGGCAGGCCAGGTCGAACTCATGACGTCTCTCGCGCCCGCCGTATCGGCTGACGTGGCGGCGCGGCGCGGCGTGGCGCGACCGGCCCGGCACCGGCAGCCGCGCTGATTGGTGTGCCGGCGTGGCGTGACCAGGCCGAGCGTCAGCAGCCGCCGCTGCGGCCGGCGCTGCAGCCGCCGCTGCAACCGGCACTGCAGCCGGCACGAAGCCCCGCGCCTGATATTCAACACAGGCGAATGGCAAAGTTGTCACGTAGACCTGTAACTTTGGTCAAATTTTGCTGACTACCTGCCAACAAAGATTTTATGTGGTGTTTCGTCGAGGGACTCTTACCTCCCTGGGACTTTCTGCCCCCCCCCCCCCCAAGGGAGGCGCGCCTCCCCGGTTGAGAACCACTGCAATGAGTACTGATTTTTTTTTACTGTGGAATTGAATCACCACTGCTGGAAAAAAAATCCTATGCATTCATTATGTTCTCCAGGCTCTGATCCCAGTCTCGTGGTTAACACGCGCCGTGGAGGGCCTCTGAAAATTACGCGCACCGGAGGGGGGGGGGGGGTGATGATTCCGCCCCACCCCTCCTCTAAGATCTCGGCTCCTATTAAAGCTGGAGTAACGAAATTCTCAGGGTGGATGGGTACGGTAGGTAGTGAACTCTATTGTGTGCAAATTTCATGACCTTAGGTCAATATCTTCAAGGTCAAATGAGGTCACATATGTCAAAAAAATCTTATTTTGCGTGACTCGGCTTCTCATTGCTATGGCTCGCTGTGATTGTGTTTATATGCTCCAAAATTGGCATCAATGATGTTTTGGACAGTACTAATGATGCAATACAGATGCTAGACCTAGCATTTGACCTCAGGTCACCTATATAGGAGCACTTTATCAGGTCAGTTACCTGTTCCAGTTACCGGAACCAGGCCGCCCGCCCGACTGCTCCGTTGGGCAGCTCGGCGCAATCGGCTTTGCGAAGAAAGGAGTGAAGTACATGAATAAAGTATGGAAACGCTTAGGTACACAATGACAAACAGTAGTTTTCAGAATGTGTAGGGAGTAACATGCAAAGCGACATCAATCGCATGACAGTCATTTGCATTTATGACAACATTCCAGTTGACCAAGTTTGGTTCCATTAACCTGTCATGAACTTGACCTGACTTTACCTCGGTGACCTAACATGACCTTGCAACTATATAGCATAACAATATACATCAACA
This sequence comes from Ashinkailepas kermadecensis, assembly GCA_034440615.1. Lineage (NCBI taxonomy): Eukaryota > Metazoa > Arthropoda > Thecostraca > Neolepadidae > Ashinkailepas > Ashinkailepas kermadecensis. The sequence continues at coordinate 510,259 of JAOTOM010004921.1, read as the reverse complement.
AGTCGCTGGTGTTGCCAAGAACACTTCCCGTTTGCCAATATACGGGAAGCGCATCAGCGCCGATTTTTGTGGTCTGGCGCTACGAAATGTTTTGACTTTAACGGCCCCTAACTCGAAAAATTTCCGCACGGTATAGGCATATAGGCAGGGGTGTAGGAGCGACAGGACAAGTGTGGGGTGGGGTGGGGGGGGATTTTCAGGGGCGCTACTGACTGAATTTTTTGGGGGTGTCTACTCTACTGCCTGTGGATGGGCGCTTTTTTTTACTCTGTGGGACGAGTGGTCTAGGGGTAAGATGCTCGTCTCACAATCGAAAGGTTGTGGGTTCGAGTCTCACCTGTCGCTACTCTTCGCCCGCGACCAATCGGCGTGAGAGATTGGCGACGCTACATGACTCAACGGTCGACGTGTCGTAAAACCAATAACCAACCAACGCTGTGGGACGTCTTCGGCTGAAAATTTCAAGGGGATGCACTCAAACATCCTGTAGAGGCGCTGATGTCCTGATGTTGCTGAACGGTCTGGCTGCTGAATCCCTGGCTTCATCAGGCTACGCTACTTGTTACCTGACATTTCAGCTCGCCTGAAGCTATGTCGTACTTTTTCATAACAAAATATTTCGTACTGCTCCGTGGTCTCCGAAGCTCGTGCGATGCGACGACCTGCCGTGCGGCCGGAATGCAATTAATTATAAACCGAACTCGCGTTAGCATGTAAGCTGTGCAAGTCCATTCGTGGCCTTGCAGTGTATCTGCCTCAGTGGTGGAACATTGTGTGCAGTGCTACCTGCATCGGAACAGTTGTGGAACTTGCAGTGCTGCCTGACTGAGAAAGATGGCTGTGTCGTTCCCGCCACCGGAGGAGTGTAGCTTTTCGACCCCCGAGACGTGGCCTCAGTGCAGAGACCTCGTTAGCTGGGGCCGGCACGCCACCAAGCTGTTCCGCGAGGCCAGAGAAATCCAGTCAGTTTTCGGAACTACAGCATCGGTCCGGAAGTGGAGCACGTCATGCAGTCGTTTTCTCTCACACCGGATGAGCACACATAGTTGGACGCCATCCATGCCAGGTTCGTCCGACACTTCCAGCCGAAACGGAACCTGATCGCAGAGTGACACCGGTTCGAGACACACTGCCAGCTTCCTGGGAAAACTTCCGAGAGGTTCATCAGCGTGCTCTACACGCTGCCCGAAACATGCGACTTCGGCGTCATGACATCGAAGCGCATCCGTGGTCGTCTGATCGCCGGAATATCGGGCACTGGCCTCCAGGAAATCCAGCCGCAGGCCCTGGATGCAGAAGTCACCCTGGAAATGGCCATCGCCATGCTCTGTAGCTCGGACATCATCGCCGGTGACCAGGTGCGCTGCGCCGCTCAACGTGCTCACAAATGTGGGCCCGGAATAACCACTCGGCAGCGCCTGCCACACGACAACAACAGCCACGGTGCCGGTCACCACAGCACCAGCACCCATAGCGGCAGCTGCAACAGCACGGGCAGCAGCAGCTATAGCCCTGACAGCCGTCACTTGCATGCGAATACTGTAGCGGACCGGGCCCAGGCACCAGGTATCCACAGTAGGTCTCAGCGTCGCACAAGCGGTGACAACTACTCTACGGCAACTGTGGCTTGCGGAACCACTACGCATGTGTGTAGCCAAACGATTGATCAGGACGATGTGATCACGAGCATGTGAGATCAGGACGATTCCGTCAGGTGCGTGCCGTGGACCAGACGTAATCTTCGTCGCTAGAGGAGCAACCACCACCGCACCCGTCGTAGTTTCTCGGGGAGATCTGCCGGAAGAGAACCGGATGGCAAGTAAACAGGGACGTGCTGAACCAGCCACCCACCTTCGCGGTGGACTCCGGTGCTGATGTGGACGTCATCGCTGCCAACAGCTACAGTTGGATGAGATCACGACTTACCCCAATGCCAAGCCTCACTCCGCTCACCGGTGTCGGCGTTGCTCCCGGACGTGCACGGGACATTCCAATCCGACGTCAGGCACAAGACGCGGCAGATCACGTGATGGATCATGACAGAAACGCAGGATAACGAACGCGGAACATAACACACAGGATAACGCAGGATTCTTAGCAGACCAACGTGTTCCGAGCTCGGCACGTCAAGGTTCGTCAGAGTTTCGTCGGAAGCAATCAGAAGACAGCTGACTGTCGCGCACGATGTGATACGCGCAGGACGGCTGGCCGGAAGCGGACCACGACGTGGAGGAGTTCTACGCAGTCCGGAACCACCTGTCAATTGCTGACGGTCTCCCGCTGTACGGCCGCAGGGTCGTCGTCTCGGAAGGCATGAGGTCGGAAATAACAAGCCGTCTCCGCGACGATGACCACCTTGGCTGCAGAGATGCTGCTAGCGAGCCGCCGCGTCCGTCTGGTTCCCTGGAGTCAGTGACGCGCTAAAGAGATACTTGGCACAGTGCCAGTCATGCCAAGTCCACGCTGCCCATCAGCACAGGGAGCCAATGCTGCCAACGCCTCTGCCAGACCGACCATATTGCCAGAAACATGTGCCGTGATTTCGGCCAGAACTATCTGGTGACTATAGATGTATTTAGTAAGTGGATCGGGATACACCACCCGAATCATAATAACCCCCTGTCCTTGGTGCGGCATCTTGGAAGTCGTGACCTCTGGCGGGGATCAGCAGCTAGAGTTCGGCCAAAAATATCAATTCGATCATCGAATCACTGGCTCTCACTGCGCTTGAGCTAATTGCGCCGCAGAGCGGGCATTACAAATCGCCAAATGGCTGCGCTACCAGGAAAGTCCACGTCCGTTCATCCTGGCATACCGGTCAACACTGGTGGACAGCACTGGACACGCTCCTGCCGAACTTATGATGTGTGAGAGCTACGGACACGCCTGCCGGTGGCGACTCGCGCCGCGCCCCCACATATGACGGGCATTATGAAAAGGGACGCAGCGATCAGACAACGAGCCGTCGTCTACTACAATACCAGGCATGGAGCGAAAACCCTGCTGGCCCTACAGCCCGGAGAAACGCTCCGTCTGCGTGCCACCGAAAGAGACTGGCGGAGCAAGGGACCGTGGAAAACCGCCTGCCCGGCCGCAGTTATCTGGTGCGACACCACGACCGGCTGCCGCCGAAATCGCCGCCGCCTGCTGTCGGCGCCCGACATCAGATCGCCGGAGCAGGCCGGTCTTGTGCCGAGACCGGCCAGTCGCAGCCGGACCACGTCACCGGTTCGCCTCGCCGACAGCCGGCCGAGAGCAGCCCGACTGCAGCCCGTCACGTCAATGGAGCCGGCGCGTCCAGCGGCAGCCGGCGGTCCGCGCCCACACCTGCACCCGCAACCCAACACTGCCGGCCTGCACGGTACCGCGATCGGGCGCCGGCCCAAAGAGCACGCGCGGCGGTCGTGCCTACTCATGTCTAATGTTTGATGGCAGTCGGTCTGATGTCAGCGTCTCTGCTCGCCGAGCCGGCGCGGCCACCGTCTGCAGTCCGTATAGACCAACAGCGTGCGGTTCTGATGACCGTCGGTGTGGTGTCAGCGTCTCTGCTCGCGGAGCCGGCGCGGCCACCGTCTGTAGTCCGTATAGATCAATGGCGTGCGGTTCTGATGACCGTCGGTGTGGTGTCAGCGTCTCTGCTCGCCGAGCCGGCGCGGCCACCGGCCACCGTAGTCCGTATATATCAACAGCGTGCGGTTCTGATGACCGTTGGGTGTCAGCGTCTATGCTGGCCGAGCAGGTGCGGCCACCGTCTGTAGTCCGTATAGATAAACAGCGTGCGGTTCTGATGACCATCGGTGTGGTGTCAGCGTCTCTGCTCGCCGAGCCGGTGCGGCCACCGTCTGTAGTCCGTATAGATCAATGGCGTGCGGTCCCTCAATGATAACATTGTTTCTTTGCTACACAATGTGCTGCTTCGTGCTATTGTTAGTGCATTGTAATCAAATACAGTCAGCCACAGTTGCCTGCCACCAGCCACCTAGCGTATGCGTTAGTTCTGTTGCCCGCCGCTCGAGGCTTATGCATTGAGATGCAACCGCGCCGTGCAACCCGCATGCAGTTCGTTCTGAGCCGAGCTCGCGTAAGCATGTACATTATGCAAGCAGCGGACAACATTGTCCAATATAATTAGGCTTGTTAGCTAGTTTGAAGAAAAGAAATTGGTCCTTGTCTGACAAAAGGTTAGACCATTGCATTGCCAGATACAGCCACTGGTAGTGGTTATGTGGGACTGGGGGCGCACTTAGATGGACATAGTGCAGCTGCAAGTAGAGTTCTCCCTGTTTTGAACATTTTCCACACCTCCGAGGGTGACTATGATGTCATTCGCCTCCCCACCTGTTGATCGGTCATTACTGATATATTTGAGGAGCATTTGGGGCGACAACATCTGTGTGTGCCAGCCTCTGTACCTGCAGGCATTTTAATGGAAGTTTTCCATGTAGAACATTTCAACGTATTCTCCTTTAGGTATACAACCATATGAGTGAATGAACATTTTAATGCACGATAATTTGCGCTCGAGACCATGTGTGTAATGTGTTCTTTCACTGTGTTTTATTTATCTGCGCTGTCCCTTCGTTGGTGCAGGGCTTGACAACCCCCTTGAATCCAGCACTGCAGATGATTTTGGCTGGTGCAAAATGATGGACTCTGCGTCAGTTATTCGGATTTCTCTTCATTCAGCAGACCCGCCGGATCTGCGCAAAGTGCCCATGTATGAACTCGTTATAACCCATTGTAGTGATCCCCGAAACCCCAATAATTCACCGCTGATCGTATAACTACTGTTTTTGAAACCAACAGATATCACACATTGGGCTCCATCCAAGCCACACAATCGAACGAAAATGTCATCGGAAAACGGTGGAATCTGGACGACGCTCTTGGAAGAGTTGAAGAGCCCAGTGAATATGCTTCTGATATCAGCATGTGCATACATCCTCTACAAATTGTGGGTGAGGCAAAAGGAGGAGAACGCACCTCCGCCGCCGCGGGAGCCGGAGCTGCCGCCGCTCAAAAAGCAGGACTTTTCGCTGGAGCAGCTCAAGCACTACGACGGCACGGACAAGTGCGAGGGCCGCGTCCTGGTGGCCGTGAATCACAAAGTGTTCGACGTCACCAAGGGAAAGAAGTTCTACGGACCTGGTGAGTTCTGTGCTGCGTGCACGTTGGTCGTTCTGTATCATTTGTGAGATTGGTGCCCGTCCGATGCGAAATTGTCCTCTCAAATGCTGAATGTCCGATGCGATCCGGTCGCTTCCGTAAAACGAAACTCCCGGCTGGGTGTCTCGAGCCCACTGTGCAACCTTGTCCTCGGTGTGTCAGATGTTGCAGGGGCGGACCCACAGGTCTACTACAGGGTGGGGGTGAGCATCCAAGCAGGATCCTCGCGAAATGACTGGAAGTTATGGGATAATTGAGGGCTAAAATTGGTATATCTTCCGGCCTGTATTTTTCAAACCTTTATCTTGGGAAGTAGTCAGGTTGTTTTTCTTGGAAGGCGTTACCAACGACGTGGCGTGAGGGAACTCAGAAATCGTCGGTGGGTGTTCTCCGTCAGTCTAGCTGCCGATAGCCACTCAAGATGACTTAACTCCTGGCATCTGTGCCATCACAATCGTGCCAGCAGAAGCAGTAGCGCAGCCAGGACTTTCTTGAGGGTGTCCGAGCAAAAATGCAGTAAAAAGTACGTTTTCGGAGCGCTTCGCGGGCCGGTAATTTGTTCTTTCCGTATAAAAATTATTGTTTAATCTAGTGTATTTTTGGTTGTTAGTGGGTGGGGGGGGGCTCCGAGCCCCCTTGGCTGTGCCTTTTCTGCGAGCGAAAACAGGGGCGTGTTCATCTGTCAGTATCATCCTTTGTTCGCACTTTTTGCATCATGTTGTCCAACTGTTTCAATGTTATTCGGAGTTCTGACGACTTCGCCTGCTGCTCTTCACTTTACCAAAAAAAATTGAATTCCAGGACATTGCTGTTGCGTTGCCTTTTGCGTCTTTCGTAACTTACTTTGATGTCATAGCTGGGCTAGGCACTGTGGTAGCATGCCCTCCATTGGAGGTGGTGGTGGGGTGGGGGGGGGGGGGGGCTTAAGGGCGCATCGACTGTGTTGATCGTACAGCGATGCCTTCCATTTGAAAACAAAATTTACACAGGATGACCTGTGTTCGTGATGATGCTATTTCGCGGGGAATATCAGCTCTTTTGTGCAGATTCCAAAGCTAGTCGCAATTGTCAGAACGGTATCGCAATTGTTACCGACGTCCAAAAATATGAATTATTTTGTTTCCGATTCCCACAACTCTTGAATTAAGCTTTCCGTATGGCCAGGAATTTCCTTATCGGCTCTCGAAATCCAGAAGTTGAAGGTAAAGATCCAACCTTGGATGCTAGTCTGCTAGATCTCATTGGGAGGGATGTTCTGTCAAGCAGTAGCATAAAACATTTGGGTGGACAAAGAAGAGGATGACATTCCTGAGAGTACTGTGTTCTAGATACAAAACAAAATCCAGTGAAGTGCCGTTTGTTTTTCATCCATAGTCAAGACCGCCCGGCGAGTGACTTTGGACTGTGGATCTGACCCGCGCCATTGTTCTGATAGGCCTGCGCCACCCCTGGATATGCATGTACTTCGTAACATCTAGAGGGTGTTGTCGGAAGCCGTAATGCGAAAACAAGCAAAGTGCAAGTTCGTTGCTGATTGTGTGTAGGAAAAGCTGGAAGCATTATTGGATCTGCATTGTTCAAAGTTAAGACCGACCTGGACCTTCATGTTCCCAAAATGAAGTCAAAACTCCAAAATGAAGTGTTTGAAAAGTTTGGCCTGTTTTCAGCCGCTATTTATTTTTAAGGGGTAATTTTCAAGACTTATTATTTCCCTAGAAATGACCAGTGATCGAAACTTTTAGTAAATAGCCCAACCTTGTTCCGATGTGTAATAGTAGCGGCTTTGGTAGAAGCGTTTTAGTAAAAAGCACGGAAACATTTGCTTCTTTTTGTGGAAATATGTAGGTCGAAATTTAGTTCTAACGTGATGAGCAGGAGCCGGCCTGTCGGCCCACCAAAGCATTATGAAGGCGTCGGCCTGTCGTGACCACCGACCACGAGTGGTGCTCCCGTGAGCCGTCCTCTGACTCATAACTCATAGTGACGTCATACGGGCCTTGGAGTCAGGTCTGCCACGGAGACCGTCTGCAAAGGTCGCTGAGTCGGGTACGATGAACGCCGCGCCTGCACCGAATGGCTCTGAGAAGCTTCACCTCGCAGGCTTCTCATCCCGTCTGGTTTGGCCGACATCGAACCGTTTTGTCCTGTGGCCGTGTGAGAAGAGCCGACGCCGACCAACTGCAGCGGTGGCCGGACCTGGTCGGTCGGCGTCGACTGTGGCCCGACGTTCATTGTCACCGTGGATTTGCCGAGCCGAATTTCCATATTCTGTCAGGAAGTCTACTGAAGCACTGTTCAGCAAGGTCTTTGCCGACTCGACGATTACACGAAACATGTTAAAAGATAAAGATGTTGGTAAAGGGTATCCAAACGGCATGTGCCTCTCTCGGTATATGGCTGATAAATCAGAGTACCTGTGTGGTGACCCCGTGCGGCAATGCCGCCGACCGCGACTTCCGGGGGGGGGGGGCGCCGCAGTCTGACGGGTGCGCATTGTGGTCCGACTGAGCATCACACGTGGGTGTCGGGACAGGGCGGGGCGGCGGCCGTGACCATGACATCCGACTTGGCGGGCTGACAGCTCTGTCCGCCGCCGTGGCCCGCCCCGCCCACACGCCCAATGGTGGTCCGACTGAGCATCACACGTGGGTGTCAGGACAGGGCGGGGCGGCGGCCGTGACCATGACATCCGACTTGGCGGGCTGCCAGCTCTGTCCGCCGCCGTGGCCCGCCCCGCCCACACGCCCAATGGTGGTCCGACTGAGCATCACACGTGGGCGCCGGGGCGGGCACATCGCGGCAGCGACCGTGACCATGACATCCGGCTTGGCGGGCTGCCAGCTCTGTCCGCCGCCGTGGCCCGCCCCGCCCACACGTCCAATGGTGGTCCGACTGAGCATCACACGTGGGCGCCAGGGGCGGGCACATAGCGGCGGCGACTGTGACCATGACATCCGACTTGGCGGGCTGCCAGCTCAGTCCACCGCCATGGCCCGCCCCGTCCACACGGCGCGCGGTGCACGCTGCTCCAGCCAAGCAGCGAACAGCAATGCCGCCCGCCCCGTACTGGTGCGCGCTGTACTGTGGTGTTTGGGAGGGTGTTATATGGGTAGCCACCAGCGCACGTTGATACAGATGCAGGTGCTTAAACGATACACATTGCCTTGCACCAAATTGCAATCGGGCCATACAATTGGAACAACTGTAATTCGCATTGTTCAAGAAAGGTGAAACGGATTTCGGAATTGTCTGGCATTGCTTATTTCAAGTAATTATAGTTTGTTTGCATATTCTTGCTGCTATTCTTCACTCTACCAGAAACAATTTCAGCGCACGTCGTCACTGGGAGATGTGGAAGCAAGATCACCCTAATTACTTCCTAGGTTTTTAGTCATGAACGTTTCCGGTGTGTTAGATACAACTACGAGGTAAACGGCATCGCATGGTTCCATACGTGAGTGGTATAGCCGCACGAATCGTTTTTGTCTATCCGTTTGAATTGACCTTCCAGCTCCGCTCAAAGCCGTCGATGCCGGTTTTCCTCAATGAGGTCACCCGCTTGTTGGATAGTTTTGGGGGCTGGACCATGAAACAGTGCGCTTTTGTGACTTCACACGAATGATGTGTTAGGGCCAAACAATATATTCGAGGGGCCAGAAATCCTAGAGCTGTGAATTCAAGATTGATTGGAAGGAGCTGGCGAGAAGGTCCCATGTTTGTACTCATTACAGTGGCTCAATTAACATCAAGCGAGCCTGAATCCTCCAATGAAAAATGAAGCTCCACTTGTGATGATGCGCATGCCAAAGGCAGATAACCCCATGACATCCACCAAGGTCAGTGTGATGAAATATGTTGAATTTCAACTACAAAGACATTGGTGCAGAGATTTGAAGTGTTTTTTTTCTCAATAGATTATGCTTAGGAAGAGGTAATGCATGACACCAGCCAAAGCCGATATTTTTCTCACGGCGAAGAGTGTGACCCTACTTTGACGTGCTCCTCGAGTTCTCGACGTAATATAAAATACCATATGGGCAAGATGAACACCGACTGCAAGCTTGCCGCCGTACAAAAAGAAATAACCGCACAATTATTTTTCACGTGAAGCAGTTTTCGCGCATTGTACCCATATCTGAGATTTCCGATATTTCAGTTCATTTAGACAACCATGACACGACAATGTTGTTCAGCAATTTGATATTTTTTTTCTTTCGCCGCTTGTATCACCAATATCGGTGGCCTTCCCGGTGATAATAGGGACTATGCAACCCATGTCTAATTTCAAGTTTCCCCGCCCCCAGACGTTCAGGGAGACACACAAATTATCAAAGTTCTCATGCACTTTTGCTGGCGTAGGCATCGCACAGTGGCACTTGCATAAGCCCAACGCACCGTTCAGTTCCTCACCAGGTGGTACACTTTGTTGTGTCGATCAAGTGGAACCGACGCATTCCGACCCACGTTCTTCAAGCAGGGAACTATCTATCAGATCAATTCTATCAAATGCAGGGAACGCTACGCGCTCTATGCATTGCCATTCAGTGAAGATTGTGTGCAAATACGGGCGTTCGGCAGCGTCGCAGCGCGTGTGTACCGTTCCACCGCTCTTTTATCACTGTCCACGGACTGGTGTCTGGGGGAGGCGGCAGGTACACACACACACCACACGTGCACACCCACGCCAGTGGTGCAAATATCGTCACTGGCCACGCTACCATCTCCGCCAGCCAGACCCAGACGGCACCTGCACTGCACGTTGACTGCTGGTGTCCGTCGACAGCAGCAGACACCCGCCATTCCGAACACCGGAACGTCAGGTGGCGGTGGAGCGATATCTACACAAGTGGCGTTGACGTTGACGTTGCGGCAGGCTGTGTCTTACGTAGGCCGTTCTCCGTGCGATTTTGCGTTGACTTACGCTGATGAAGTGGTAGTACCAACTGGGTGATTCCAGGACAAATCGACCAGGCAAAGGGGTGATTGTCCACTCTCATGTCTTCGATTTTGAGCAAAATTGGTGAATGTGGTTATCTTATGCTCTGAATCAACCTGTGCAAATTTTACTTCGATCGGTCAACGGTTCAGGAGTTATAGCCTCGGGAATTTCTGGAAGGTCACTGTAAGGTTATGTTCGGTGGCCGATAACTAAGTTAATTATCAGTCAAAATATAAATATCTTGATATTTTTGAACTCGCAAAGATTCAAGGAATCCAATTCTGGTAATATTTGTAATATGTGATGAATAATAAAAGAGTTACCCCATGACCTCAGGTCACGTTACCTCCGATGACCCCGATGCCCGTGAACTTTTTGTTTTTTTAATTGACAGAATAGAAGGTCCATGTTTTGGCTTGATATATAGCAAATAAAAAATGGGCGTTTTTCTATAAATCCTCATTTGGAGAGCGCAAACTTTACCATATTTGAAGTGTTTCGAGGATTGATCTCTAACTCTGCCGTCCCTCCGTCCAATATCGAGATGCAGTTTGATAGCACATACCAACGCGTTCTCTGGCATTGTGTGGATGACGGACGGTTTTAAAAATTAGTAATGCACAAAGCTGTATAATATTCATACATTTAATGAACGATAACGGGGGAATTCTAGGACAAACCGACCAGGCAAAGGGATGATTGTCCACCCTCATGTCTCATAATTTGAGCAAATGATTGATGCATAGGGTTATCCTATGCCCTGAACCCTCCTGCTAAAGTTGTATTTCCATCAGGTCAACGGTTCAAGAGTTTAGCCTCGGGTATTTATGAAGGTCACGCTGCAAAGTTACGCTCGATGGCCGATAACTATGTTAAATATCGTTCAAAATATTTCCAAGGAATCCAATTCCGGTAATATTTTTATGTGTGATATATGATTGAAAAGTTACCCCATGACCTCGGGTCACGTGACCTCCGGTGACCTCGATGTCCGTTAAAATTTACTTTTTAAGATTGGCGCGATGGAAGGACCATATTTTTGCTTGACATTTAATGAATACAAATAATATCGTGCTTGCTACAAATGTTCGTTTGGAGAGCGCACACTTAGGAAGGGCCCTAACAGCTGGAGAGGACCTCTGACGATTGGAAACGGTCACTGAGCGCTAGAGGGGACTGGACTGGGATGCCCAAGAGGCTTAGAAATGGTCCCAATGAGCCGAACAGGGCCCCCTGAAATCTAAAGATTCCCTAAGGGCTAGCGATCGTTGTGAGGAATTCTGAGAGCCAATTCGAGAGCTAGAATGTTATTGCCAGCCCGAACAACTTGAGGAGTAGGGAGGTCCCGTGAGAGCTAGAGCGGACCGGACTGTGATGCTTCTGAGGCTTGGGAGGAACACTGGGGGATGAACAGAGCCATCTAAGAGCTAAGGGGAGTTTCGAGAGCTGGCGATATTTGCGAGAAATTGTGATGCCTGTCTCAGAGCTACTTTGTCACGAGGGAAGAGGTGGAGAAGGTCACTGCGAGCCTCGCAGGTCGCTTTACGAAAGCTCTCGCCGTCAAGGGAACACAAAATGTCACAAGTTCTCGCCTGCTGATGTTACGACTGTTTTGGTACATGTAATGTCGAACGGCGAGGGACGTGCCGTGAAAGTATCACGATAGGTAGACAAAGACAAGCTAGACACGAGACAGAAACAATTGGTGCGCATATGAAACATGGTTTGTTACCGCAGCTACTTGCAGATTTGTGTGTTGATCTATCTTTGGGCATATAACAAAAACTTTGGATCGTTTTCATGCCCCCAAATATGCAAACGGTACTTCGATGCACTTCTGACGGGGCATGGTTGTGACGTGATGTACCTCCTTATTTCTCAGTTGGATACATGTTTGTTCTAAGCATACAATGGTTGTGTAACCATGGTATGCATTGCCATCATGAATCCCTACGGGTCGTGGTTTCTGTGAGAATGCATTAACAGTGTCAGGAAGTGTTCTCGGCGAACTAAATTGAGACGCATTTACTCAGCGAAATAACGGGATATAACAAAACACAGGCTACTGGTGCCGATCAGAGTTCAGTTGAGGCCAATGGCCACTTCTGACGTCAGTAGTTGCCTTTTATCTTATATAGATGACAGGATATTGGAGGTAAATAAGTACATGAGAAGACATCCACACAATGCCAGAGAACACGTTGCTACTTGTTATCAAACCACAACTCGATTTTGGACGGAGAGATGGCCGAGTTACTAGCTCAATCTTCGAAAAACTTCACATATAGATGAAGTTTGCGCTCTCCAAAGAAGGATTTGTAGAAAAACGCCTATTTTTTCGTTTGCTATATATCAAGCCAAAACATGGTCCTTCCATTCTGTCAATTAACAAAAAAAATCACGGGCATCGAGATCACCGGAGGTCACGTGACCTGAGGTCATGAGGTAACTCTTTTATTATTCCGCACATATTACAGACATTGTCAGAATTATAATCCTTGAATCTTTGCGAGTTCAAAAATGTCTCGATATTTATATTTTGACTGATAATTAACTTAGTTATCGGCCACCGAACATAACCTTACAGTGACCTTCCAGAAATGCCGGAGGCTAAACTCCTGAACCGTGGACCTGATCGAAGTAAAATTTGCACAGGTGAATTCCGGGCATAAGATAACCCTATACACCAATTTTGCTCAAAATCTGAAACATGAGGGTGCCGGGCCCTGATCGATCTGTCGTGGAAGCCCCAACTGGTGATGTAACGTGAGCGATTTGTACGATTTTGTTGCTATAATTCCGAGCTGGGGCGAAGTTCCAGCGAGTTTTCTGTCGTCTATGTACGAAGAGAAGTTCATCTGAACTACCCGGTTCACACCAACGTGACTCCCGCATTTCTTCAAACCTTCATTGAACCACCAACCATCTTTTGAGCTTTTCAAGTTCTACTTTCACCACTGAGATCCGTCCTTACGATTTTCATTTTTAGTGTCTTTCACCACAATATTTCCTATGAAGTGCGTGCATTCTTCGTTTAGAGAGCGGGTTTTGTGGTAAACTTTGGCGCCTGGCCACTGCCAATAGCGCTGCACGACCTATTGTGACCGTGACCCCTCCACCGTCGGTCTCTGCCCACAACGATATGATGCCCGATCCTGTGCCTGCAGTACAGGAGCCATACAGTCCGCCACTGTCTCTCACTCTGCCAGGGCCCGCAATGGCGCCCAATGCTGGTTCGTTTGGTTCTGACTTGAATAGTACTCGGTTTGTAGGGCAGTCCCGTGGAAGCAGAGCCTGCAGTATGAGTGGACACTCGATAGAACACTACCGCTGTAAATAGTAGACCAAGGTGTGTACTAAGCCATGTAGCGTCCATGCTATATGACGCTATATGATGCTGCTATTAAATGCTGTATGCTATATGACGCTATATGATGCTGCTATAACATGCTGTATGCTATATGGCGCTATATGATGCTGCTATAACATGCTGTATGCTATGTGACCTATGCAGTCGATGCGCCTCTAAACCACAAGCGTCCGTGTAGTTCTGTGCTCGTGTCTGGCCTCGCTGGTGTGCCAGCAGCTGACGCTCAGGCCGCCTCCGCAGGGGGTCCGTACGCGGCGTTCGCCGGCAAGGACGCGTCTCGCGGCCTGGCCACGTTCTCGGTAGAGGGCATCGACGACCACCACGACGACCTCAGTGACCTGACACCCCTTCAGATGGAGTCGGTACGGGAGTGGCAGGAGCAGTTCACAGGTCAGTGGCGCTGTCTGTACAACGGCCGGCCGACTGGGAGTGGTAGTTGTCTGCTAGTGGACGGGACGACCGCTGCCTGTTGGTGAACAGGATTGCGATTAGCAGTCACCATCTCTCCACTGGCTTTTGGCCTGTTGGACCTACTCTGATCAGTGCGACTATAGTCCACCACCCGATACCGTGGCGCGTGACTTCCTTCCACGGCGTGTTGCATGAGTGGAAGTCACCCAGGGCCAGGTGGTGTCTGCACGGTTGATCAACACACAGCCAGCGTGCGGTGTTCGAAGAACGAGGCTTGTCTGGGTCTTGTAGCGCTAAAAAATTAGCACCACGAAATATTGACCTATTTTGTTGTTTCGATTATGTAGTTCAACATTTATGATTGCACGTGGTATGACCTAAAAGAACAATATATAGATCTTGCGCACATTGGTACTAAATCACAGTAAGTAGTCACCACAAATTACGTCCCGTTCTCTTAGCTTTACATAGTCGTTTTATGATCAATGCAGTCGATGCGCCTTTGGACTCCAATTACCAACCATTATCTACGTTTTCCCAGAATTGTATGGATCGGCATCAGAAGCCGAATCCGAAAAGTCAGCCCTTTAGTGCGGCTGCTGGCCGGCGAGTACGTGGCTGGCCTGAACGTGCTGTTCATGTGCTCAAACGCCGAGCCTTTCGACGGCACCGGCTCTGGTAAAGCGCAACGTTTTTCTAAGCCGATTACTTTTTTTTTAAACGTAGGTGAGAGTATAGCAGTGCAATATTTTGTATATAATTTACCTCGTGTTCTAATGCGACATTAGGTTATGAATTATACCACTCTACTTATCACCAAAAGTGGGCGCAAAATGACCTCAGTAGTCGAGGCGCCCTAAAACACAAATAACTAACTTACTAAATTATCCCCAAAAGATGTGTTAAAAATATGTATGTGCTCATTAATGAAATGCGATTGAACCTTGCATGACTCATTGGTTCTTGAGCTGTTGTACGCTCAGCGTTGATCAGGCTGTAAACGCCGATAGCATTGGGTTTTGTGATTTATGGACGGTAAAATTACTGCGTTTATTTTGAAATCGTATATCCCTATGTTTCCCTTTCTGGCTGGATGTGAACCAAAACTAAAATACAATAGACTTGTCGCATGAGTTGTGCGGCGAGCAGCGTGGTCTTGTCACGGCAAGTGTGCAGGGACGGATCGGATGAGTTGGGAACGGGCGATGAAGGTGACCGCCGCCCCCTTAGCACCCCGAAAGGTGCTCCTGATGGGGATGGATGCCGTTCCAGATGAAAAGTCCACCATCTCCCCCACTCAACGACTTTCAGTCGAAGGCACCCTTCCGAGAGAAGGCGCTCCTCTGGGAAGGCGCCTCCGAGAGAAGGCGCCTTCTCACCGCCCCTCCCCTAAGTGCAAGTGCACCGCTCCTCCCCTAAGCTTAGCGAATTTTCTAGCCACATGCGTCCCTCTGGGTGCAAATGTCCCCTCAGAATTTCGCCCCCCTTAATGAGGTCCTAGATCCGTCAATGCCAGTGTGCCGTTTCATGCTGGACGAATGGCTCATATGAGTATCATTGTTCACGTTTGATTGGCGTACCAGGCCTTTGAGTGGACAATATGAACGCTCCGCGCCAAACACGGAACTGGCTGTATTCTGGAATGTACCGGATATCAACTCTGATATCTGGCCAGTTAGCTGGCTTTCCGGACTTCCCTTATCCGGCCAGATCGGGCGTGTGATCCAGCCCGGATTTCCGGATGCTGGATTCAACACTGTTCAGCCGACTTCCATGGGCTTTGATGACCTACAATGATCTATTCCTGTGCTCTTTGAGGTTATTTGCTCTAAAGGTAGCATTTGTGTGAGCGACAGGGAGACCATATGATTGCGACCAATCGAATATCGCTATTGTGTTGGCCGACGATCCGAGAACGATTGTTGTGCTTCGCTTCCGGAAAGAATGCGTCGACTGGATTAACCTTTCGTGACCTCAGAATCTATTGGTCTTCAAATTACGGACCATCTAGCAAGGCGCAATTATAGCATTTGATCAATTAGCATTGACACTCCGAACAATCTAACAACACGTGAATTTTGACATTTGGCAGGCCCTGGAACTATTAATCCGACATAAAAAGCTGGCATTAATTGCTAGTGGCGGATCCTGACCGTCGGCTCGGTGATCGCTCGGAATGAGCAAGTTTTAAACACATCCAACAATTTATGAGAACAAAAACTAGCAGTGTTTAATGGATTATATACCCAGAAGTTGGGCGTTTACTTTTTACATTATAAGTGTTATGCCACCATTCTATAATTTGGCGTGTAAGTATGGGCAAGGGTGTGGGCATCAAGTAGCCTACGACACCCCGGAGTCAAAAACATTGTTCACTAAAAAAGGATCAAAAACTAAATTGTCCATAGAATATGGATCACTGGATGATTGCAAATCCGACCAGCCAAATGCAAATCCAAATGCAAATAATATCTCAGTTTTGTGGCGGGAGCTCCCTTCTTGGCGAGATCCTGGCTACGCCCGTGATTCGTATCCGGCAGGATGTCTGTCAGATCCGGCAAATTTCCGCTCTGGCCGGATACCAAAATCACCGATCTGGTGCGTCCTTAATCTCTAGTTATGTTCTCCTTGAGCATGCGTGCTCTTTGGCTCCCAGTATCGATGAGATGGAGCTTTTTCATGGAGTTGTGATTGAGCTTAGTGTAATGGAATTGAACCAGATAATCGGTGAAGCAAGTGGAAAAGTCCATGTTTCTTGGAAGAAATGGGTGGAATGAGTTTACTTTTATAGGCTTATTTCATTATCCAATCTGGAACTGTTTGCTGCGCACCAGTGCTGCTGCTTCCTTCAGTTCTCCAAGAACTGCGATACATTTTCTAGTAGGTGACGTACATTGCAAGCCTAGTGTTCACGACGACAGTCGCTGTCCACCCTCGTCGCAGTGCCTGCGTGCTGAAGCCCCCGGTGCCCAGGGGATCACTCGGGAGCTGTGGAGAAGGGCAGACTCCAACACTACTCTGGCCAGGGGGTCGGGCAGTCGGGCACGCGACTGAGCCTGCCAGGCTGATTCAATGCACCGAGTCTCTTGATATTTGGTGCATTTAATCTTACATCAATAAACCGGTGAACGATGACCTTGAGTTGACGTGAGTATTGATATTTGCCTGCGGCTTTTGTGGCGACCCTCGAGTCAGTGGGTGCGATCGTGCGCAGCCTGTGGCCAACAGGTGTGGCGCAGGCTGCGCCCGGCACCTGCCCGTGCCGATTTTGCCGTGTTGAGCTGTCAGTTGGCGGGCGTGACGGCCGTCCCGCCCCATCCGCCTCCTTTGAAGCTTGAACGGCTGCAATGCCGGCCTCGATCCGCGCCTTTGAGGCGACCTCTCGTGAAGATCGTGTCGAGAGAGGGAGACTGGCACCGGGTCCGACATGCTCACGTGTCGTCATGCTGCCGGCACCTGGGAGGTGGGGCGGATCAGTACCGGCACCGGTCCGACCTGCTGACCTATCTCGTCATGCCGCTGGCGCCTGTGGGAGGTGGGGCAGATCAGTACCAGCACCGGGTCCGTCCTGCTCACCTGTCGCCATGCCACCTGCGCCTGTGGGATGGGGGGGGATCAGTACCGATCCTTTCTACGAACGGCTCAAGCTTTTTTTTGTGGCACGGACGAAGTTGCTTTTGTGGGGTTCTCATTCTTCAGAGCTCCACGGGCTTCCTCAGCATAAGGGGCGTGGTTGTCAATTCGGTCACTGCATGACCCCATCCCATAAAGGTTAATAAGGTTGGGCAAGTATTATATTTCACAAATCACCAATTTTTACTTGCCAGTATTCAGCTTTGAACCGCAGATTCATAATTAGTGGCTTCCATAAGCTTGCAGGCTACGTGTCGTCGTGCGACATGTGCAGGTCGTTACAGGGTACCCAGCAGTCGTAAACAGGACACGCAGTTTAATGTCGTTAGAGTAATTGTAGTTTGGTGCGCGACTGGTGCCGCGGCGCCATACACTTGCATGAATATGGAAATGAAATGGCATTGCAATCACCAGGAAATTAAGAGTATGATGCTAATAGTAACATCAATAGCTGACATGTATTCGGATGCGCCCCTAAACTACCATACGGGATGTATTCGTGTGCCCGAACATGACGTCAAGGCTGACGAGGCTGGTGTAGACGGCTGGGCGCGTGACTGGTGTGCGGCTCAGCCGAGCGTGTTGCCACCAGTACGGGATCCTGTTGGCCGGCGCCGGTGACGACGGTGACGAATGTGATGACTGATGACGGTGACGATGGTGATGACTGTGATGACTGTGATGACTGTGGTGACGGTGACGACTGTGACGACTGATGACTGATGACAGTGACGATGGTGATGACTGTGGTGACGGTGACGACTGTGATGACTGATGACGGTGACGATGGTGATGACTGTGATGACCGTGATGACAGTGAGGACTGTGATGACTGTGACGACTGTGATGACTGACGACTGATGACTGTGACGACTGATGACTGTGATGACAGTGACGACTGTGATGACAGCGACGACTGTGATGACAGCGACGACTGTGATGACTGATGACGGTGACGATGGTGATGACTGTGATGACAGTGACGACTGTGATGACAGTGAGGACTGTGATGACTGTGACGACTGTGACGACTGTGATGACAGTGACGACTGTGACGACTGTGATGACAGTGAAGACTGTGATGACTGTGATGACTGTGATGACTGTGACGACTGTGACGACTGTGACGACTGTGATGACAGTGACGACTGTGACGACTGTGATGACAGTGACGACTGTGACGACTGTGACGACTGTGACGACTGTGATGACTGTGAGGACTGTGATGACTGTGACGACTGTGATGACAGTGACGACTGTGATGACAGTGACGACTGTGATGACTGTGACGACTGTGACGACTGTGACGACTGTGATGACTGTGATGACTGTGACGACTGTGACGACTGTGACGACTGTGACGACTGTGACGACTGTGATGACTGTGACGACTGTGATGACAGTGACGACTGTGAGGACTGTGATGACTGTGACGACTGTGACGACTGTGATGACAGTGACGACTGTGATGACTGTGATGACTGCGAGGACTGTGATGACTGTGATGAATGTGATGACAGTGACGACTGTGATGACTGTGATGACTGTGACGACTGTGATGACAGTGACGACTGTGATGACTGTGACGACTGTGATGACCGTGGTGACTGGTGACGGTGACGACTGTGATGATTGTGATGACTGTGAGCACTGTGATGACTGTGATGACTGTGATGACGGTGACGACTGTGATGAAGGTGCCGGTGCTCCCAGCCAGGCTTGGCTCGGACACTGCCCGGCCACCTGCCGGAGTTGAGCCGGCACGCTTTCCCGGAAACTGGCCGCCACAGTCCCAGAAACTGGCCGTTGTCGGACCGCCGCAGTAGGTATGCCATGGGCGCCAAATGACCGAGTAGTCGGCGCGCCCTTAAGCACAAATAATCAATCAATCAGTAGGTATGCCCTTGTGAAGATATTGATTATCGGTTGTTCGACAGTGAGCGCAGACATGTCAGGGGCGGCATTTGGGCTCGGCATTGCCTGTGGCCGCGGCCTGAAGTGACTGGGACTGGTGTCGTTGGACCGTGGTGTCCCGGTCCACACGTGGTGTCACGGTCCACACGTGGTACACGTGGTGTTCCGGTCCACACGTGGTGTCACGGTCCACACGTGGTGTCACGGTCCACACATGATGTTCCGGCCCACACGTGGTGTCCCTATGATAATTCGGAGCTGTACCAGTGTGTAGCCGTCGGTGCCGTGGGCCGCACATCGCCGTGGCAGCCTGGTCCCGGCATGGTTCACCGTCGGACCTGATGCCGAGATGGGATCGGCTGCCGGCCAGACCACGCAGATCGCAGCGGGTGTTGGGTTCACACCAGGGGCGGATGTAAGCTATTAAAGAATGACTCTGGAGTCGTATCGTCCGGGGACACTTTTACCTTCCTTGAGCAAGCATCACACCAGGGGCGGATGTAAGCTATTAAAGAATGACTCTGGAGTCGTATTGTCCGGGGACACTTTTACCTTCCTTGAGCAAGCACGTTTTGATGTTGTATATCGCCGCTCCTGAGGATTATTAATTACTTATTACTATAGGACATGGTAGATTGTCCGTACACACAGTTATGGGCGCAAAGTGACCTTGGCAGTCGACGCGCCCCTACACTTCAATTAATTAGTGGCGGATGTAAGCAAGGTCGACGATGGGCACTCGGCTGCATCCACCCATGTTGGCCAAGCGTGACTTTATGTTCAGGCCACGTATCCCGGGAGTTTCGCGAGACGGTTGAGTGCGGAGAAGACGCTCGGTCGGCCGGTGACCGAAGTCGCCTTATCATCGTCGATGGCTGCTTTGAAGTGGGCTCTATCGACAACTTCTGGGATGTGCGGCCGAACACCCTCGGACTCGGTAAACACGGCTCAACAACACGGCTCACAGCATGCACGTTTACTCTTAGGCACACGATTCAATTTGATAATGTGATGGATTCGCTCGTCCCAGAAAAGTTATGCAGATTTGTTCAGCTCAGTACAGTAGTCACGGATCTGACAGATTTCCACTTCAGGATAGCTGGATTATTCACTACAAGCGGTTGTCGCTGTTCGCCCTGTGCTGTACCACACTGTTTTGCTTTTAATATGAATATACGATGGTCTTGTTTTTGTTGGTAGATCGGCAGTAAGAGTCACAATTATTGCTCTATTTGAGCCTACAGTGATGCAGTGGCGGCGCTTCCATTGAAAAATATAGGGCACTACCTCACCTAAATTGACGGGCTTGCTATCCTAATATTCATGGACATATTCGAATCAACGTTTTCCTAAAACTTCCAAAGGGTGACATTGGGCGCTACTTAACCAGTAGCAGTTGATGCGCCCCTAAGCCCAAATAATCGACAATCAATCAATCAATCACAAAGCGTGACATGGTATCGTTTATGCAGCCGAATGTACACAGCGACGCACCTGAGAACGTGCCTCACATTTTTTGGACTCCTGATGCCGCTACTGCAACGATATGGATCAGCTTGATTGTCGCGTGATCCACTGCTGCCACGGCATTGATAGCACCTCATCGCCCCATCCCACACTGGCCCCCCGCGCCAGCAGTAAACGGCAACGTCCGCGCTGCCTGCCCGACCGGGCCGCGACCTTGAGATATCATCCACACCGAGGTGGTCAGCCAGCCACTGCACCGGCCGGCCGGACTGGTCTGGCCTCACCAGTGTACCTACCGTCCATGTCGCGGCCAGCCGAGCTTGTCAATTTGTACAGCTGGGCTTTGTCAATTTTGTTTTTCTTTCAGCATACACTACGGAAGTCGTACGAAA
This sequence comes from Ashinkailepas kermadecensis, assembly GCA_034440615.1. NCBI lineage: Eukaryota > Metazoa > Arthropoda > Thecostraca > Neolepadidae > Ashinkailepas > Ashinkailepas kermadecensis. The sequence continues at coordinate 488,967 of JAOTOM010004921.1, read as the reverse complement.
AGAAACAAATGCTCTCCAATGTTATTGTTCGGCATATACACACATGATTTTCTGGATAACGTCCACAGAATAACTATTGGTGCGGGTTTGTAGGGCTAATAAAGGTCAAGTTTAATCCGGAATAATCATGTATGACGTAGGTGCATTAGGTCGCCAATGCCAAGCTTTTGGATGGTTTGGGGCTGAAGTTGCTGCACGAGGAGACAGATCGGAGATTGTGCTACATGTGCATTATGTTTTGTGCGGGCAAGATACCAGGTACAAGCTTGCAAGTTTCTCGATCGGAGCAACTTATCAGTTCGTGGAATCCATTATTCCCAACCCTGGGTGAAAAGATTGTTGTACAAAATTGTCCGCGGCTCTATTTCAGCAAAATGCTATCCGATGGTGTTGTTCATTGTGTGGTAGTTTGTGTACACGGGCGCACGCCGCCTCCCGATCTCTGCTCGGGTCACTCAGCTGGACTTCGCTGCAAGCAATGTTTGGATGGGTTGCCGGGCGGCCGGGTGGGTAGCAGCTTCTCAGACGGCAACTGCTCGGAAGGGGCTGCAGAGAGCGGCTTGTGGGTGCAGCGTCGGCGTGGCGGTGCTGCTGGCCGATCAGGGTGACGCACTAAACACACCGACTCTGACGCGTCTATTTGCTGCATCGCGCCAGTTCGGATCGGCAGCCTGCCGGTCTGGCTGAAGGCCAGGCGAGAAATGTTCGCTGTTTCGGTCGGATAATCGTAGCCTCGCAACTGGCGGCATATATTTTTGATGTTGGCTTTTGTTGCTGATGGAGCGGTTTGGCGGCCTCCAACGGGCCTGAATTGTGTCGTACATGCATTTGCCGGGTGTCCTCCGCCTTCGGTTCCGGCTCCGGTTCCTGCTCCGGTTTCGGCTAAGGTTCTAACTCCGGCTCCGACTCAGCAGGAAGTTGTTTATTTATTTATTTTTATTTATTTCACGATACATGCCCTCCACGTATAGTGGCTGTTATGGACAGTCTGGGTATAACTCATAGATATTTACAAAGAAAGGATAGATTTGTGGTAAATAGTGGGAGCGGATGCGCAACAAACATTCATACACCAACATAATACAATACCCATATCACTATCTGCATTACACACACCGTGCTTGCAACACGAGCTATAAACGAAGCGATAGCTTTATAGTTATAGAATAGAATAAATGATAGTTTATAGAAGTGATAGGAAAGCGATGGCCTAAAGGTGAGTTCATAGTGTACACAAATCCATTGTGTAAGTTTTTTTTTGTGTGTGACTAGTGTTGCTCGTGGAGATAAGCTAGTGCATGTTTCTTCAAGTTAGACAGCCTCGATGTTTTTGTTTCAGTAGGAAGTTTGTCATAGTGGAAGACAGACGAGTAGAGAAATATCCTGCGGCCCACCTCTGTGTATGGCTGGCAGGTGCAGGTGGTCGTCTGCACGTGAATGACGGTTTCGCAGGGTAGAGTTTGCAGTGATTTGACTGGCAATGTGCGTTGGCTCACCCGTCAGAAAGATCTTGTGGAGCAAAGTAAGGCTGTGAAATAGATGCAGATCAGCTGCGGTGAGGAGACCCAACTCGTTACGGGCATCATAAATATGATCAAATTTCCGTGGACCTGACACGACTCTAGTGGCGAAGTTAATGATCTTGTCTAGTCTGTGGATGTTTGCTGCCGACCCGTTCCCGTAAACAGATATGCAGTAGCGAATATTGGATATAACTAGGCTATTGACTATAGTGAAGAGGGTACTGGTTGGCAGATGGTCACGCAGATGGCTCAGGGCCAGAAGAAATCCAGTGCACTTGCGGACCACAACAGCTATATGGGAATCCCACGACATGTGGAGATAAAATGTCACCCCAAGGTTCCTGCACGAATGACTCATCTATCACGGCGTCCCTAAAGCGCACTCGTATCGGGGTAATATTGCGAAGATTTTGACGCGATCCCAACGTGAAGCTGAGTTTTGGTCGGGTTTACCTTCAAACCGTTATCCAGGAAGTAGTCGTAAAGTTGGTTCAGACATGTCTCCACCTGACATCAGATTTGGGAGATCAGATTTGCGACCGGAGATGAGGACTTGGGTGTCGTCTGCGAACTGAGTGACGTGTGCTACCGGGACGTGCAAACTGAGGTCGTTTGAAAAGATGCAATAGAGGAGTGGACCTAGTGATGAGCCTTGAAAAACACCTATGTTGTTTGGGAGAAAGGAGGAGAGATGCCTGCTTCCGCGTTGATCTGAGATGCTAGCAGCCTGCGTGTGACCTCCCAGATAAGTCCTAAACCGGTCAGTATCGATTCCGTGGAGTTCTAGTTTAGTGAGCAGTTTGGTGTGGTCTATTACGTCGAAGCATTTACTGAGGTCCAGGATGCAAAGGAGAGCTACTTCCGAACGGTCCATTGCTGCTAGTATTTTGTCCGTGACTGAGATGAGAGCGGTTTCCGTAGAGTGGCGTGGTCTGAAGCCGTGCTGAGTTTGGGCCAGTAGGTGGTTTGAGTTCAGGTAGTGAAAGAGTTGCTTTTGCACTACCCTCTGTGATTTTGGCGATAACCGGAACCAATGAGATGGGCCTAAGATTAGAGGGATCCGAAGGATCTCCTGATTTGTGAATGAGAGTTACTATTGACTGTTTCCAAGTGGAGGGGATATCAGCTGTAGTCAGGCATGTGTTTATAATGTCGAGCAGCACTTCTCCGATTAAAAAAATGTGATAACCTTAATACAGATCCCGTCGGGTCCGCAAGCACTTGTGCTTCTCATGTCCATGACAATTTTGGCTAGCTGTTCGAGGGATATGTGTGATACTTTATAGGAGCTGGTAGAGACGCGCGATAGCCGGCAACTGGTAGGCGTGTGTTCAGGCATGTTTGCCTGGCGTTTACCTCTGCCAATACCTTAGGTCCGACACTAACAAAGTATTGATTTAGCTGCTCAGGTAGGACCCGAGGTTGAACTCTACGAGAGCCTTTTTGATGTCGATAATGGGCTTGATAGCACGCCACGCAGCTGATGGGCCTTTCTGAGCTATCTTTCTGCTAATCTCGTCCCTACAGTCAGCTCTGATAGCTGAGCGAACTTGTATGTTAAGTACTTCGTATGTGCTTCTATCTTGCAAGTGCAAAGCTACATTTCGCCGATGCATGAGCTGTTTGGTAACTTCGCTAACATGTGATGCTGTTGGATTCCGAATTTTGATGTTTCTGAGTGGCAGGTGCTCGTCGAGAATAGGTGTCAGCAATCTCAGCAGGGTGTCCAATTTGTAAGTTACTGAGATGCGACCAGTGACCTGGACCCAGTCAATCTCACCAAGGTTGTGCTAGCCGAAGATTATGCATGCTCACATGGGTTTTCAGAGAGCCTTGGACTACCTCGGTGCAGGGTCAGTGCAGTACTTAGTGCGAAAATTTTACCCCGCCGTCAGCCCATGTGGTTCATCGCTATCCAATGTTCATTGAATCCCGTAGATTTGTCGCAGTTGTTTGGGTTGTGCAGATCATCACAGCTCTTCTCCGAGTCTGAGCCACCTGGTTGATTGGCGTCAATCAGGTCGATGCGCCATGCTATCCTTCGTCATTGCTGTTGGATATTAATACGCCCACACAACATCGCCTCCCACGTTGGCACATAACTCAACTAGTTGAAGCGGCCCAGACCGAATGACGGCAGAGCAGCAGCGGCCCCGCCGGCCATGGGTGCCCCGTTGAGTGGAGTGGGGCGGCCGTGTCAGCGCTGTCACGCCACTCACAACATCACAGTGCTGTGTCATGCTGCTCACAGCATCACAGCGCTGTGTCATGCTGCTCACATCACGGCGCTGTGTCACGCTGCTCACAGCATCACGGCGCTGTGTCACGCTGCTCACAACATCACGGCGCTGTGTCACGCTGCTCACAGCATCACAGCGCTGTGTCATGCTGCTCACAGCATCACGGCGCTGTGTCACGCTGTTCAGAGCATCACGGCGCTGTGTCACGCTGCTCACAGCATCACGGCGCTGTGTCACTGCTCACAGCATCACGGCGCTGTGTCACGCCGCTCACAGCATCACGGCGCTGTGTCACGCTGCTCACAGCATCACGGCGCTGTGTCACGCCGCTCACAGCATCACGGCGCTGTGTCACGCCGCTCACAGCATCACGGCGCTATGTCACGCTAGCTGCACAGCATCACGGCGCTGTGTCACGCCGCTCACAGCATCACGGCGCTGTGTCACGCTGCTCACAGCATCACGGCGCTGTGTCACGCTGCTCACAGCATCACGGCGCTGTGTCACGCCGCTCACAGCATCACGGCGCTGTGTCACGCTGCTCACAGCATCACGGCGCTGTGTCACGCTGCTCGCAGCATCACAGCGCTGTGTCACGGTATCACGGCGCTATGTCACGCTGCTCACGGTATCACGGCGCTATGTCACGCCACTCATACCATCACAGCGCCCCACGTCAGCGCTATCCCACCCGCACTCTTCGCATCAGCCTGACGTCGCTTCAGATGAAAAGTCTAATCGCTAACATGCAGTGATTATCTGGGGGACGGCTCGCAAGTAGCTGACGGCTCAGCTGGGGGACGGCTCATTGTTAACTCACCACTCAGCTGCAAATGCCCGACTCACGGTCCAGCTGTGAGACTCAGCTGGCGTCGCGTCTAGCTCGCACGGCTGATTGTCTGCATCCGGCGATTTTTTTTCGGTCGTGGAATTTCACCCCATGTATCCGCCAGGACAGTTCGATCTATATGGTGGCTTCAGACATCCGATAATATTCGACCGATGCATTCTTCTGAGGGCGTCGAACGATCTTGCCGCGCAGCTGCGTCCTAAAGTCCAAATAACGAAACCAAGATAGTTGATGTTCAGATGTCGGGCGGAATGTCGGCACCAACGCAGTGGAAGTCCGACAAGCTCACAAATAGTTGATCGCTTTGCTTATATTTCAGACCGTCACGAGGCACATGCAGGCGCCTTATCGACCAGTGGCGGCCACGTCTGCAGGTTTGACAGTGTGTGCTTGACAGCAGCCTGTTGGACCGCCCGATCTGTGGCGCTGGCACGAGCCGCCGGCCGCCCGGGCATGGCAGCCGACTGCCGGACAAGTACTGCGTCTGTGCGTCGATGTGTTGTGGCCGGTGGCCGGCGGGGATCGGAGAGAAGGGAGAGCGGCGGTGGCGTGTGACTGCGTGTGCTCGGTACTCGGTACTCCCCCCCCCCCCATCGCATACCGCCGGGTCGACAGCCTCCGCCGCCTCCCGTATCAGGTCGATGTCCGGCGCTCCCGTTCCGCCTTATGCCGGGCGCGCAGTGGCGTGTGCAGCAGGGGGCAGCACGTGTTGTGCACGAAACACGCCTAGGCCTGGTCAGGCCGCGCCTTGCCATCGCAGCTGCGCAGACCGCAGTCGTCGGCGTCTCTAGACAAGGATAATACAGGTGTCTGGCCAGGAGAATGTTCGGTACTCTCCGGGCCCCAACATGGTTCCTCTAGGCCAGGAGAATGTCCGGCACTCTCCGGGCCCCAACACGGTGCCCTAGGCCAGGAGAATGTCCAGCACTTTCCGGTCCCCAACACGGTGCCTGGGACAGGCGAATGTCCAGCACTTTCTGGGCCCCAACTGGCCGGTGCCCCTGAACCAGGAAATGTCCAGCACTCTCCGAGTCCCAACACGGTGCCCACGCCAGGAGAAGGCCCGGCTCTCTCCGGGCCCCGACACGGTGACTCTAGGCTTGGAGAATGACCGGCATTCTCCGGACCCCAACACGGTGCCTCTGGACCAGGATAATGCCCGGCATTTTCTGGGCCCCAGCACGCTACCGCCATGAAGTAGTGCCGGCCGGTTCTTGGCACGACGGGAAACGCGCCAACCCCGGTATTTATTGTTCTCCCGCCAGTGAAAGCGAGCAGGAAGTGGCCCGTGCTGTCACAATGGTCCCACATAGTGTTGCTCTGGAATGTCGGGTCTGTTTTTCTGGCACGTAGAAGTAGATAAGCATCAGTGAGGAGCACAGCATAAGTGTTCGGCTAGTTCTTTATTTGTATTGCGAGCATGTCGTGTCTCATTCTTGAACCCGTCTTTTATTCAATGGCCTATATTATATCGATACATTTGATGATTACTAGCTTGTAAGCGTTTACATGGTCTCCGACGATTTCCGGTTATGAACTTCCAGCAACAGCCTGTGCACATTGTCACTGACAAATAATATGTGCTGAATAGGTAGAAATTAACGTGTGATTTCGGTCGACCCCTCTTTTGCCATAATCATAAGCTGTAATGCCAACATGAGTATTTGCATCTCAAGCAAGTACAACCAGAACGCATACGTCCAGTGTTACCTTTGTTGCATTTTCCAGAAGAATAAGCTCAGGTTAGTTTATGGACTCGTGTATCTTACAACGCTCACGAAGAAGATCGACGGCATTCAACATTCTTCAGTCAATTTAACATCAGAGAGTGGCCATACCGCCAAGGTGATTTTTTTATTCTGTTCCTTATGTATCTTCCACGGCGAATAAGCGCGGATCAGATACCGACGTTCATCAGATGAAACTGCTTATAGGGTGTTCGATCAGCACAAGCCCGATATTGTAATCCGCAATAAAAAAAAACATTGCGACTTAATATGATGTAAATGGGCGTTAATCAGCTCCTGGCTTCTCGCTATATTGTAGCAATCAATTAATGCCCGATGACCGCAACATTATTTACCCCAGGATAGTGATGTTGGTGCTCAAGTCCGGAAGCGCTATATCAGCGGCGAAATACTCGACGTTTCGAGTATTTCGAAATATCGGACGTTTACTCGTGGCGATCGCCTAGTGCCGAGGCGTTGAGTATTTCACCACCGTGCTTTGGAACTCGAACACTAAATAACCTTCCGGCATATAGAGAGCATTTATCGTGTGCCAATTGCTTCACTGTTACAAAATTGCATGTATGGGTGCACCGTCGCTTTTCCAGTTCATAGCTGCTTTTGCGATGCTTACAGTGCAACATAGCAAGCTGCCTGTCATCGCCCTATAGGAAGTAGCAATTTTCAGGGGATATGTATAAATAAGTTTAAAGCCATGTCGTTCCCGGCGAATTTGAGCGGTTCGTTCGCCTATAACTAAGCTGAATGAGCGGTTTTCCTCAAGGAAGGTATGTTTAGGACATACAATATGTTCTCCAAACGAGCTGAGATAAAAATTGTAAAAAATCATTCTGCTGAAAACAGTCGAAATTGGTATAATATATTTTTTTAATGCCCCTAATTTTAGTTGTTCATCAGACAACTGTTAGACTGGCAGACACATACATGCTCTCTTGACATGGCCTATTTCAGTGATTGTTGCACAACGTGAACATACAATTTGACCCTCATTTATAGTGATAATTTCACTTTCGACCGTCTGCATACTTTGGTTAATTTGCACTTCATATGCCCGAACATATAGAACAAGAACTGCAAAAAACGTATGCTTTCGCCCCATATTCATTTCTTCAACGCTGGTGCCTCGTTTTATATGGTGGCTTCGTTTACAACATTTGTATAGTGTTGGTTCATGTTGCTTTCTTGGCTTCGTTCACATTTCTCCAGCGGCGACTTGTTGCGCCGCAATTGCGCCCGCCCCATTCGCTAAAACGACGAAGGCGTGGGTGGTGAGCAATAGGACATTTAGGCTTAGTTTTCGCGTGTATGATCTACGACGCGCCCTAAAACAAATCGACCACCATCGTGTCTGCTCATGCACCACCACCACCATCGCGTATGATCTAAAACGGGCGGATGCAGAGGGTAGGGGGTAATGTGGAAATGCGCCCCCATGTACATGTGACACCCTTTCGGATGGGAAGGGCGCCTCTTCAGGAAGGCTCGAGCATACCTCCACCCCGCTCAACGGATTTGTTTTAGTCGAAGTCGCCCCTTTGAGACGAAAAGACAGTATGCTCGAGTGCATCTCCCCGTTCGACGATTTTTCCGCCGGAAACACCCCTGCTAGGAAATATGCCCCTCCCATCAGAATTCCTGAATCTGAATCTGCATCTGATCTAAAATATGATCGAAAGTTTTGTAACTAATGCACAGTGTTGGTATGATGTGAGTAGCGGTGACGGAAGAAGCGTGCTACTCAAACCCAGTAGTAGCAGCTGCATGAACATGCCAATGCATTGTTTTGTCTCACCATACGGAGTGTTGACGGCACAAAGTTGATGAGCAGCATTGTGTGAATGGTAGGCTTACGCTCAAATGCGTAACTTTTGCTTGGCGTAGGTAACGCCAAGCAAAAGCTGCAGCGATACAATACTCTCATGTGCCATAGGTATTCATTTCAGTTACGTTTTTCTCTGAATATCATTATTCACGTGTTTTATAACCCTTTCTTACTTGATTTCGAGGAAATTCCTTTCCCAGCTAGATTAATGAAGAAAGCAAACTGCATTCCCTTTACACAACTCCTGGCTATTTGGATCTGCCGGTGTGCAGACGTGAGCTGATGAACACCGCATCAACCAAGGTCCCGGACGGCGGCGGAGTTTCCTATACTTTGGTGGGGTCTGGGACCCGATATTTTTGCCTTGATCCCCACCAGCTGCTTACTCTCTTAGCATGGAACCCTATGGGGCAGCTCCCACCAACCAAGTTGGCGACACTCATTGTCTCCATTCAAGGATCTCCATGCCTGGATAGCAGGGATATCCTACTCCAGGATACAGCTGCATCCGGAGCTGCCCCCCGCCGCAGCCGTGCGGATCTGTGCACACTGCGCAGGCAGCGGCTGGGTGCGGCGCACCTCTTTGACCTTCGTCCATCGGGAGGCGGGAGGCGGCCGGCTGTACCCGGTCCACCCGGTCCACCCGCTATCATGTAGCTGGCCGTCGGCCGGACTATGTATCTCGCCACCTCTGGCCCCACATGGCGCCAGCCGCCTGCTGGCGCTCACTTCGCCCATGGGCGGAGAAGTTTGGAAATTACTGGTGGGCCCCAATGCATGAAGAGAACGAGTGCCGACCATTTGTTTGATGTGGCCTACCCAATATATAGGATCTAGATAGGATATATAGGATCTCCATATAAGGATCCTGTGTTAATATAGCGAGAAGTTGGTGGAGCCAAGGATAAGGTGGTGAGCCCAAGCCGCACCAACGGCATAGGGAACTCCACCCCTGAATTGGCCGGTTTCGGGGGGCATGACCTAATTTTGCCTTCCCCAACTACTCGCGTACCCCTTTTGGCGGAATGCGCTTCTGTTTAAATTGAAATGCGCGCCGCGATCTGCAGTACAGTTCATGAACTCACGGATTGCCTGACAATAGCCAGTTTCTGTGGCGGCATGGACGTAATTAGTTTCTTATCTCCCACTTGCGCTTTGAACCCACAAAACGTATGCGATTTTATGGTCTTGATGTCAAACGCAGTGTGAGCAGAAGCATGATGGATGTACTCCCCGAACAGCGGTGACTGGGAGGCGGGCATAGTTACAGAGTTGACGAAAAGTGGTGAGATAACGTCACAGTGACGCTCAATAAGCCTTCCATTATGATTAAGCAGCCTTGTAGCTTAGTGGCAACACATACAATTAGTGGTACTAGTGGTTTGACCGTTACCTACGCTGTCCTTCAGTGTCTAGTCAGGATTTTCTGGACGTATTCCACTGGATCCCACTGGAATTGAAAATCAGAGATATTATGCATACTGCCATGCGGGCTCTGTTTCAGCACTTGGTCAGTTTGAAAGTCATTTGTGGTGTTTATGAACAGTGCGTTGAACACCGTTGCACAGTACCGTTGCACAAGTTTCGATGATAAAATATAGACTCCGGTCGGCAGGAGTGGAACTATGCGTATTTTCCTGTTGTAAATGCAAGACCAACAAGTTGGAAGTTTTTTTTAATAAGGCCTATGACATTGTATGGAAAGAATGAGGTAAGAACTGGCTTTGACCACACCAATGATTGTGACGGCAAACCAATACTTTTGAGAAGCCTCTACCTATTTGGCATCATTTTGAAGACGGCTTCGTAGCAGAAGTCACAGAGAGAAGAACAGGAAACAAAGATGCCGGTGATCAGAGGTATTGGCTGAAGAAGGAACTATGGATGCTTCCAGAGTAGTGGTATCATTTGCTGCCAACTTATTTGACCACATAACTCAAGTAGAAATCGGAAAATAGCGACAGCGAGCAATGTCTGACAAATGTTTACGTGCCAAATATATACCATTTGCCATGCAGTAAATATATCTCTGATAGTAAGAATAAGCTTCCAAATGCTACGTTTATCAGTTCATAATCGCATTCATCAAAATTCACAGCCGACCATGTCCAGGAACTATAAGAGTAGTTCAGAGCTGATTCTCGAATCCTGGCTTTCGGAACTGGAGGGGCTCTCAGCTTCTCGTAGCTCCACCTCCAGTTCACCCCTGCCGATGGTCCACCATCCGTATGGTGCAAGAACGTACTTAGAAATTAACCAGGAGAGGCCATGATCTTAAAGTGCCCCGGTACCGTATGAGAGAGGCGCAAAGCCAGTCCAAAGGGCGCCGACTTCGACCAGCCTTTTGGTGAATTACATCTGAATGTGCGTGCCTCTTTGTTTTCTCCTTCAATTAGACCCTGCCGGGTGGGATGTTCCTCGTCACGACGGTCCGCGCTCGACACACATGCGACACACGAACAGCAGGATATCCCTCGTCACCGGTGATGGCCGGTCCTGGGTGGGATGTCTCTCGTCGCCGATGATGGCAGATCCCGGGTGGGATGTCTCTCGTCACCGATGATGGCAGGCCACGGATGGGATGTCTCTCGTTACCGGTGCTGGCCGGTCTCGGATGGGAGGTCCCTCGTCACCGGTGCTGGCCGGTCTCGGGTGGGAGGTCCCTCGTCACCGGTGCTGGCCGGTCTCGGGTGGGAGGTCCCTCGTCACCGGTGCTGGCCGGTCCGGGGTGGGAGGTCCCTCGTCACCGGTGCTGGCCGGTCTCGGGTGGGAGGTCCCTCGTCACCGGTGCTGGCCGGTCTCGGGTGGGAGGTCCCTCGTCACCGGTGCTGGCCGGTCCGGGGTGTGAGGTCCCTCGTCACCGGTGCTGGCCGGTCTCGGGTGGGAGGTCCGGGGTGGGAGGTCCCTCGTCACCGGTGCTGGCCGGTCTCGGGTGGGAGGTCCCTCGTCACCGGTGCTGGCCGGTCTCGGGTGGGAGGTCCCTCGTCACCGGTACTGGCCGGTCTCGGGTGGGCTATCCGTCGTCACCGGCTTGTAATCCGCCTGTGATTCGTCGCAGGTCGATCGGTTGGTTGCCTTTTGCCATCCGCCGTGATTTCCTTTGACCGATTATTGTTGAGATGAGTTGGACCGTGTCCAGTTACCCGGTTATTGTTGAGATGAGTTAGGCCGTCGGCGTGCCAGCCGACGTGTTTAATGCTGGCTTGTCATGTCAACTCAGCCCTCTACTCACACACTTTGGCAGCCGCGTGTTTAATATACCGCCACCATTGAGGGCACAGCACACCGTATGACCCCCACAGAGGACACAATACACCATATAACCTCTACGGAGGACACAGTTTACCACATGACATCTAGGCAGAGCACAGTACACCGTGCAACCTCCTCAGCAGGCACAGCACACTATCCGACGTCTACAGAGATCACAGCACATCATGTGACCTTCACAGAGGCCTCCGAAGGATCTAGACAGAGGAGGTGACCTCTTTGCTCAGCCCACACGCATAGAGCCTTCACACGTGTTGGCGCATCTGCGAGACACCGTTGACCTCTGAATGCGGCAACATGTCTCCGTTTCATCTATTGATGTTTGACGTCCGCGCACCGTCATCGATATTATCTATTTATCGGCATTCGATGTACCGTGGCGTCCAGTCCGTCCATCACCGCACCGTCTGACCCTGGTGACTTCCGCAGATCGCTACGTGTACATCGGTAAGCTGCTGAAGCCGGGCGAGAAGGCGACCGAGTACACAGACGAGGAGCCGGAGGAGGCGCCGCCCAAGCCGGCCGACAAGAAGCAGGACTGAGCGGCGGCCGGCCCGCTGTCGGCCCAGTCACACCACCGCCGCCGCCGCCGGCCTCCCGCTCGCACACAGCGTGCCGACGGCAGCGCCCTCCGCTGTGACTGCAGCCGACTTCGCGGCCGGCGTCGGCGCAGCTCCTGCGGCCGTGCCGCCGGCAGGTTTTAATGGTGTCGGCAGTACCGGGCGCCCGCAGCCGGCTCGTGTGTCAGCCGCCGTCTGCTGGTGCGCGGTGGCGCTCGGCGTCGCTCAGCGGTGTCGACACGGCCTTGCTGCCCGCCGCGGCCCGTCGCCGCCGCGACGCACGGGCCGCCGATGTGTGGCGCCCGCCGCGCCCGGACTGGTTTTAATCGCGTCGACCATGTGGGCGCCCGCGGGGCGGGCCGGGCGCTCGTGCTGGCCACGTATGCCACGATGCGGGCGGGCGTCGCGCGCCTGCCCGCCGCCTGGGTGCGGTCTGAATCGCCGCCGCGCGCGCGCCACCTCTTGCGTTATGTGTGTGTTCACCCAGCCTGTCCCGCTATCGTTGCGTTTGCGTTCTTTACCGTGTTGGTTTGGGTGGCGCGGCGCGGCGCGGCCGGTCACCCCACGTGACCGCGCCGGAAGCCGGCCCGGCAGCAGCTGGATGTGTCACGTGACGGCTGGCCGAGCACCTGTCGCCGGCAGCCCACTGTTGATATTAACCCCCGAGCGCGACGTCACGGCTATTGCAAGAAATATATCATGTACCGAGTGAGGCAGGTCGGTGTGCCGGTGTCACGTGACCTGCCGTTGGGGACGATCGGAGCCGTGTCGGCCGAAGGTCACGGCTGCCGAAGGTCACGGCTGCCGAAGGTCGCAGCTGCTGAAGGTCGTGGCTGCTGAAGGTCACGGCTGCTGAAGGTCGTGGTTGCCGGCCCAACAGCGGTGTGACAACGACACCACACCGCCATTTCCGCCGCTCGAAGAAGCGCATCACGGGACCAGCTGATGTCTCTCGGCGGCGGTGACCGGCTGCAGCGCGACAATGTGGCCAGCGGGACTGATGGTGACTGATGTTCTGGCAGTTTGTCGAATGACGTCATCGCACAGGGACCAACCAACGGGTCGGTCTCGACTGTTGTTCCTGCACGAGAGTCCGCATCTAATATGCACCCGTATTAGATGCGGACTCTCGACCGAAGCAATAAGCAGGTTCTATTTGCAATTGGGTTGCAAATAAACTCGGATAGCGACACAGAATAAATATATGCCGCAAATAACAGCTGTGCTGCGTGAGCAGTAGCAGGCGATGAGCACCTAAAACTAGGACGACAATATTGATATCTTGGTTTCACGAACTGGAACCTCCACCTATGCACCCCCAGCACCACGCAGCCCTGGCCAGTCGTCACATTTGTGACCACCTCCAAATATGAAAACCGGTGCTGTGTTCGCTTTGGCGCAAATAGTGTACCAAAAACTTTAAGTGCGTTCTTTGGACTTGGTTTTGTTTAAAAAATGTGGGGAAATATTCTCAATTAACATTGCTTTGGATGAACTTTGAACGAACTGTTGACTTCCAGATTCCCGGAATAGCTTTCAAATCGCCATCCTAAACAAGTGAAGTTCTGCAAATACGTCATTACAAATCGTGTTTCGGGTATCTGAAGGCCCGAAAAGCTGTACGGAAACGACTGCTGCATGTATCAATCATGTAAAGCTCGCAATTCCAAAACACGCCAACAGCATTGCAGGCATCATCGTTGATTACTCGTCAGCACTTACCCATGTAAGTCTCAGGGGCGGATCCAGGAATTGTCACGAGAGGAGGGATACTACGGAAGGAAGGGCGTCACTGCTCGTGACTTGGGCTAAAAATCCGTTGAGTGGGAGGGGGGGGGGTGCACGTAATCCCTCCCGGTCGGAGGGTGACATCTACCATAGGAGCAAATGCTCCCAGTGCCCCGTCCCCATATTCGCAAGTGGTAAGTCTCATATCGCCTCCACCGGCCGCCATTGGTGGCGCTGACGTCCCTCGAAAATAGCTGGAGATAGGAGGACGTCGGTACTGCAGCGCCGTTCCGCTCGCAAGCATTTGGTCCTGTTGACCTTCAGCCGACCCCGGCCCACCTCCGCCGGGCCCCGCCTGTCGGTACAGCGTGCGCAGACAACACCGTCGCTGGCCGTGCAGGCCGGTCCGGCACGTGTCGCCGTCAGTGACTGACGGCCACCTGTGCGGACAGCTGGTGTCACCACGGCCGCGCCGTGCGCAGACGGGAGCAGCACAGACTTGTTTACGCGCCGGGAGCGGCACATCTGGGCAGTGACTTCTCATCCGTGGACAAACGCCACGAGCGCACCAGACCCACGATTTCGCCGGCTTTGCTTCATGCTTGATGCTTCCCACATTAACTAGCATGCACTGTCCAGTTGGATATATTTCACAGTATTTTGTAGTCGCGGCTGTTTTCTTATTGTTTCCCATCCCATCGCTTTCTTTTGCACCTTGTGAAAACAATAAACACCATACAATTTTCGTTTTTCGTTATTGGCTTCGTCAAGTTGGACGTCGGCGAGTGCTCACCTGAACAACCCTGACGTCCCTCTGAGCAGACGAGATATCTGGATGACCCCCGTGAAAGGCTTCTGCCAGTCTGACAGGTTCCCATGGTGGCGACAAGGTCGCCGGGCGCCGGGATGGTCGTCGGCTCGGCAGTCACGTGCTGTCGGGCGTCGGCGTCCACCGTCCTGTGTAGCTGTGGCCGTGACGGCGACAGTCGATCACATCACTGTGGTTCGTGTCAGCGTTTCTCGAGCATCCCATAAACGCATGCACATATATGCACACATGTATGTGCACAAATCAAATGCTAACAGTGCGGCCTGGCGGCGGCAACGATACTGCAGCCGCCGCATCACTATACCGGGAGCGGAGATCAGCTGACACATATCGGCCGCATCACCATACCGTGAGCGGAGATCAGCTGACCTACAGCGGCCGGGCCACTGTACCAGGAGCGGAGGTCAGCTGACCTACAGCGGCCGGGCCACTGTACCAGGAGCGGAGGTCAGCTGACCTACAGCGGCCGGGTCATCATACCGGGAGAGGAGGTCAGTTGACCTACAGCGACTGTGTCACTGTACCGGGAGCGAAGGTCAGCTGGCCCACAGAGGCCGGCTCACTGTACGGGAGTACGGGAGTGAACACCCGACCGATATCTAGCCAAACTTCTTTTTCAGATGTGGCGCGCGAACAACAGCAGAGTGGGGAAAACGTCCCGGCGAGTGCACGACCGGTTCGGCGGCGTGCTTCCAGGTGTAGTGCACCTGTCCAGAGCTGGGCTGTCCTCTCGAGATAGGACCGACCGCTGCGACCCGGCCACCGGGACAGCACAGGCCGCTGCGCCCTGGTCATAGGGACAGCACAGGCCGCTGTACCCTGGTCATGGGGACAGCACAAGCCACTGCACCCTGGTCATGGGGACAGCACAGGCCGCTGCGCCCCGGCCACCGGGACAGCACAGGCCGCTCCGCCCTGGCGATCGGGATAGCACTGGCCACGCGCCTGCTGCGGTGCTGCACGGACACACAGGCACAGAAACGGAGAAGGCAGACGACGCACAAACACACACACACACTCGTGTTCGCGCGCGCGCACACACACACACGTCGACGGGAGATATCATTAATGGCCAATGCCGTGCGGGACTAGATTGAGTGTGTAGCGTTGGGTCAGTCAGGACGACGCTGGCCGACGGACGCTAAGCTAGTGCGGGCCTGTGATCGCCCGCCGGGGCCGGTCAGATCCCGAGATAGCTCACGGGTCGCGACAGCAACTCCAACGCCCACAACAAACAGCCTCTAATGTGGACCGCGCGTGTGCCCGCTGACAAGCTGGGGACACGTCCTGTCCGCCCCCATCTTCTGTGCAGTGCGCGTCAACGGTCAAATTCGTAGCAGACCGCGTCATCCCCGTCAGACGCAATGCCGAGTTCACCTTAGCAGCGGCAGCACACAGTCAACAGCAGCTATTGCCAAGTGTGCTCAAACAGCTGATACATCGCTGGCGTCCATACAGCACAGGAGCTCTGGAATGGCTGAATATAAGCACATAGATTGTCGCCCACCTACGACAGTCAGTATGGATGCGAGCCACCATGACGCTACTGGGTCATCAAGGTGTCTGCATGAGCGCTGAGTACTATAACATGGACCAGTTGCACTATAAATTGAACCACAACACGAAAGCTAGGTTGTTGGCGTGCTGGGAGCCTAAGTAACCGGATGCGGAGATATAAATGTTGCCGCTCCACTTACAGAGATCTATTCCAGGGGACTGTTTGTTGTCAATGAACAATAGGAATCCAACCAAAATGGCGACATGTACGCTGAGCAGCACCAGAGAAAGAAACCCACACACGGGACGAAGGTTGTGTGCAAATACAAATAAACCTCGATGAAACACAAGGCCAACACAATCAAAACAAATTATCACAATACACTGACTTCTATCGAATGCATTGCACACCCACAATTTATGTAGTGCCACGATAGTTATATAAAACCAAATGCCAATGTACAGTCGACATTTGTATGTGAAATGTTAAAATTTGCCAACGATTCGCAAACAAGCCGATGGCATATGACAAGAAAATGCATCGGAAGCACCAGTCGGAAACTATTGCGCCCCGCGCTGCTTTTCGCTTACTTCGCCATTCGATTTGGTACTGTTCTCCCTGGCTATCCCGATCTCGGCCCACGAGGACGACCAGTATGCACGGAGAAGAGACTAGTCCCGCACCTGTCACGACGCCCCTGATACAGATGCACCCGAGAGGGAGTGAGTTGGGGGCGTGAGGAGCCACATCATACTGACTCGGGCCGACGTCCAAGCGGCTCCGAACCCCTCGACTTGGCCGTCTGCGATAGCCACGAGACGGCGACCGAAGCTGTTACCGACGGCGTCTAGTCCAACCGCCGCGCGTCTGACGTCATCGTGCGCCGACAGACCGACCAACCGACGGCGAGTTCTGGCGCTGCGTGTCTGACGTCATCGTGCGTCGGCCGACGGCGAGCCCCGGCACCGCGCGTCTGACGTCATGCGCCTACCGACCGACGGCGAGCTCCAGCGCCGCGTGTCTGACATCGTGCGCCGACAGACCGACCAACCGACGGCGAGTTCTGGCGCTGCGTGTCTGACGTCATCGTGCGTCGGCCGACGGCGAGCTCCGTCACCGCACGTCTGACGTCATCGTGCGCCGGCCGACCGACGGCGAGCTCCGGCACCGCGCGTCTGACGTCATCGTGCGCCGACAGACCGACCAACCGACGGCGAGTTCTGGCGCTGCGTGTCTGACGTCATCGTGCGTCGGCCGACGGCGAGCTCCGTCACCGCACGTCTGACGTCATCGTGCGCCGGCCGACCGACGGCGAGCTCCAGCGCCGCGTGTCTGACATCGTGCGCCGACAGACCGACCAACCGACGGCGAGTTCTGGCGCTGCGTGTCTGACGTCATCGTGCGTCGACCGACGGCGAGCTCCGGCACCGCGCGTCTGACGTCATCGTGCGCCGACCGACCGACGGCGAGCGGCGGGCTCGGGCGCCGCGCGGCGGTGGCACCTTCAGGCCTCCAGTGTGGCGGCTGGCCGACACCCGGCCACCTCGTCCAGCCGGTAGACGGCGCGCCAGTCGGGCGGGCTCGGCTTGCAGGCGCCCATACACCGGCAGCCGAGGAAGTCGACCGTGTTCTGCACGAGGCCGCGGTCGAACGGCGAGCGCCGCTGGCCGATGACGTCTGACGAAAAGTGCCGGTACCGGCCGGCGTTGATCCGCTCGTTGGTGGTCATGGCGAGCCAGGAGACCTGTCGACAGCACAGAGGACACGGCACTGAGGTGCAAGCACGTCCACTTCGCCGCAGACAACAGAGGAAGACGACAGTACTGAGCTGTTGGCACAGCAGATGGCACAGTACTGAATTGTCGACACGGCAGAGGGCACAGTCCTGAGTTGTTGACACGGCAGAGGGCAAGGCACAAAGTTCTAGCACCGCACCAGAGAACATGATAACAAATTGGAAACAAGAACAAACGTTCTGGAATTCTGGAGGGCTTCCTCATTTGTTCTCTCAGGTTTCAACACTATCTGGTAAATGCGTGTGACCGTCTTCAGATACAGGTTGTCATAATGCGGGTCAGCATCGTGATGACGAATCGACAGCCGCTAGTGGCCAGACCGTGGATGCCCACACGCGTAATCATGTGTGAAACGTGTGAACCATGATAACCACACACGAAGACATTCTCGTTTTCAGTGACGAGTTACAAGCATGCACCGCGGTCTGATGTCAGTGGAACTCGCTGAACGCATGTAGGTTTTTTCAAACCATCTGAAACGCCCACTGAACTTGTCACCGGCTTTGCGAAGTTCGATGTTCTTTGACGATACGATAGCACACATCTGCAACCTACATTACCGAGTGTGATTTCTTGACCACCGGGCGATATTTAAGTAGAAGTTGGCAGCATATTTGTAGGACTTCAAAGGCAAAAGAGGAACGGGCAGGTCCAGAGGAAATCGAAGGCAAAGATCACATATGATCTGAACTGAATGGGCGACCGCTGCCAAAGAACTACTTGGCGAAAAAACACATCGATCATTCGTGCAGTCAACTGTGGCGCGAACACATTTTCCCGCCGATACAAGTGCACCTGGTGTTGTGGTTGACTCCACCGCCATAGTACGCTGTGTTCTGGTGTTATAGTATAATATGAGGAGCATGGGCACCGCTCCGACCTTTTGCATGGCCAGTGGGCAGTTGGCTCCGAACAATCATTTTTGTTTCGTCACGACGTTCTATATTTTACCGGCGGAAGCTCTCAAAACCGCCCGTTATGGATTACACAGGTAAACACGTCCGTTTCCGATCAACACAATCCTTCCCAACGGAAACACCTCAAAAGTGTTTGGCATGCGTCCATTTCGTATAGCTGTTGCTCCACCTCTACACCATCTTAAAAGCACGCACACAAAAATACCTGAACATTATACTGAGCTGCTGAAACAACTAATAGCTTTGTTTCTAAGCAATTTAAAGGCATGTAACATAATCATAGAAGAGAAAAGATGCAGCCCCAGCCGTGCGGTCCAGGTGGTGTGTATGTGAACATACTGCCAGTGGGAGATAGTTTAACAGGCTAATAATATGATAGGCCCTGTTTCAGACTCGGAGCTTACAATCATTCACGTTTGCAATACTTGATGCCATCTGACACAACAACACTGAGACGCTCCACTGTTGCAGTTCAACAGCAGTTCAATGCAAATAAGTGCGAAGTGTGTACTAAGCTACCTAGACCTATTCACGTGGCACATGGAGCTGACAAACCGTGGATGTAACGGTGCGCTACATACCAACTGGGATACACAAATACATACTCAAAGCAACTCAGAACTTCGAGCTGTGTCGTGGGCGGGCACAAAGTCTCGCAGCATACAACCATTCGGAGCAGTTTCTTCCTCGGACCAATCTCCCCGATCGTGTTCAACTCTCCCCACTCCATGCATCAGGTTCAATTGTTTTTCATCCATTGGCTCCCACTCCACGTACTCGCAACTAACCCCAGATGAAAATGTTATGCCAAGTGCACATGCGACACAGATGTTGATAGCTCAGCAGACAGTCTGCGGTGAGCACTTCCATCGACCGACTGACTATGCCGCCGAAAGGCACCGCTTTCGCAAACCGAGTCAACACGTCGTGACGACGCATGCAGCTGATTGCCGGGGCTTCAGGGGGGCCCGCCGACAGCGAGGTCACGTGGCGTCCGTGTGACGGGCACACACCTTACACACCACCCCGCACCACTGCCGCACGGTGCGCTGCGCCAATACGAGGCGGCTGGTGGCCAGCCGCAGGTGCGCGTGCACTGTCCGCGCCGGCACACACGTGCACGCGCGATCATCGCTGCCGGGCGATGACGGGTCGGCTCACTGTAGTCACGCAGTCGACAACGGTGCCGATCAACGCCACACAGCTGCGAGGACGCACAGAAAAACGCACGCCAAGCGGCGACCGTCCGCAGCGGACTGCCAGCCAGCGTCAGCAGCTGACCAGCTGACTGAGGCAGCTCTCTGATCAGCCGACTGGAACAGCTGCCTGATCAGCTGACTGGGGCAGCTGTTTGATCAGCCGGCTGGAACAACTGTCTTATCAGCTGACTGGGGGCAGCAGCTGACCAGCTGACTGAGGCAGCTGTCCGATCAGCCGACTGGGGCAGCTGCCTTGATCAGATAGCTGGGCAGCTGCCTGATCGGCATGCAACAGTCAATCAGCGGCCACTGGGTTGGGAGAGCCTGAATGTGCAGCCAATGTACTCATGTACCGCCCTGGCAATATCCACGGATATGAACACCAGGTCAACAACGCACCAAAAATACTTCAGAACGCATGAACACGTGCTAAATTATATCCGATGCCAACTTTAACCGCACGCTCAAAATGATTCGAAAAGAATGCACAACACAGACGAATTACAATAAAACGAATATATTTAATCCACATGGAATTTTCGGCTCCCTGAGTTGAAGAAGATTAATGGGCGAAATATCATCACTTTATCCAAATTGATCTTCCTAAGCATTAACAAAAAAATATCGTCATAAGGTCAGGAATGGCGTCTGATACCATTCAACAATGCTATTCACTTTCCCAATGATAATCCCCAGTACTTTCACCATTTGTTTGCTTGATCTCAGTAAGACTTGACTGATATACGACTCGAAATATTCTAGATCGTGCTCGATCCTGCAGCGGCAGAGGGGATCTAACTGGATGGAAAGAAGGCTTGGAAGCTCGTCAGACACGTCCCCACGAGGACGTTAATGATTCGTCGATGCCCGGGTCGACACCCAGTCGGCCACAGTCGATCCTCTCCGCTCCATCGATCATTCTCTGACCAAACCAAGTCGGTCCGCATAGTTTCCATGGCACGACTGGTACGGATGCCATATCACGGTATTTGGTCGTTGCGGTACCGTTAGGTGTAAAACTTAACTGTCATTATCACAAGCGGAAATACATTAGGAAGCAGACAGGCACACCCGGTGCATACCTAGTACATCCTCTAACAATGCACAAAGCAAATACCCGACACGCCTGATATAAACAAAATTTGTATGATACAGAATTTGCATAGGACGATATTTGCCTGATATAAAAATAAACAGCAGTCAGGTAAAGTACAACTCGTAGCAGTGATTCAATACACACCACGATTCATCTGAGGGTCAGAGGGGCGGTGGAAGATATTGTATACGCAGAGGAAATTTAAGAGACACATACCTGGTACATTTGACAGCAGAAGAGACCCGTCACCCAGAGGGTATGCACTGTGGCGTTGATGGCGTTCCAGAACACCCAAGTTTCGCAGGTGGCCATTGTGCTCAGTCCTGTGAACCAGAGGGTCAGCTGTAAATCAAACTACACACATTTATCACACCATGCACCACTATTGTATTCCTCAAACTCCGAAACGCAACTGGCTTTTGGCACATGCGATTTAACAACTATGACCATGTCGATGAACATTTCGGATTATGAAAAAATACGCAGAGCGTACCTATAAAATGACCTTCCTTACAATGATCTAAAAGTTGTACGAGTCGTATTATATTTCATGACCAATCCTCCGTCAAGGATCACGTGATTAAGCCAACCAATCAGAGAGTGGTACCGCAAATGTATCCGCAATTGGCCCACATGTGTCTTATCATAGGCAGCACAACAACTGTGAACATCGCGCCAAAGTGGACAATGTTCATGTTTGTGGAGTTCTATGTCATTGTGTGTAAATAAAATAGTTCTATGTCGTCATGTCCGGGAAAATGCTTGATATCATTCTATAAAAAGGTGAAAGTTTACTGAAAAAAAACGTCACACACCTCACACACATAGGTTAGAATCGGTCACAGGTAACTTTCTGTTTCAATGGATCGGTGCTAGCGTTCTCTGAGCGTGACTGCCCCCGCCTCTGACCGATTTTCCTAGCCCTTTGTGTCAAGACACGAAGAGATCCAGGAACCCTAAAGGAGCACTCCTGCGAATCTAGAAGGAAAACCTTCCTCACCACATCCCCAACTACTCTCTGTCTCCCAACTAACCTTTACCCCCCGGAGGAAACCTAACGGTGACGAGCCCACTGTCTTGGGCCATTGCGGCCGGGGCAGGGACCGAGCGAAAGCTCGGTCCAGGGTGCAACGAATCCGGGTAATTTTTCAGTCAGGAAGGACACTTGCGGGGGGCGGGACCAAACCCTTACACACCATGGCGTCTGCCGCCAGCACCACACAAGGCACCTACCTAGTTGGTATGTACACAGAAACAGGACACAACATCACGCAGGAGTCTCCTTTCACTATCGAGAGGACACTCAGACACCTTCTTAATTCAACACACTTCAAGGTCCACAAGCATACCACACACATCCTAGTCGAAACACAGAGCAGCGCGGACACAAACCCTACTGACCACAGCCACCTTTAACAACCAGCGCTACTCCTTCACGTTACACCACGCCTTGAACACCAGCCGGGGCTACATTCGCGCCCCAGAGCTGGATAACTTGCCACTTGACAGCATCGCCGCACTATTCGACGCCTCAGCCCTCCTGAACGCCACAACCACAATCAGCCAACTTAAACGGGAGGCACGCTCGACTCACAAAATTCTACTACTGACCTTCGACTCGCTACACATGCCATCACACGTACACATACACAACAAAACATACGAGGTCCGCCTCTACGTGCCTCTACCACTACGGTGCCGGTTCTGTCTGCGTTATGGACATGGCGAACGCGCATGCGCGTCACCAACTCCCAGATGCAGCCAGTGCGCCGGTCACCACGCGGCATCCGACTGCAACTCTTCCGAAAGGAAGTGTGCAAGCTGTGATGGGCCGCACCCCGCCACCGACCCCGACTGCCCCAAGTGGGCATACGAGAGGGAGGTGTGCCGGTATGCGGCAACACATCGGGTGCCACACGCAACAGCACGACAGCACCTACGCCACACCGCCACTGACACTCGCATAGCCACAACTGCACCTCTCGACACCGCACCTACCGAAGGGCGAAGCTACGCAGCGACGCTCTCCACACCTAAACCCACACCCCCACCAACACCAGCTCCCAGCTACCCAACCACCCCACCAGCAGCCGGCTCCCGGAGCCCGGCACACCTCCCTTCTCAACGCCCCTCCGACCCCCGTCTCAACCGCCCCACCGATCCCCGACCTCCCCGGCCCACCGCCCCTCGACCTCACCGATCACCGCTCCTTCCCACCCCACCCCACCCAGGACCTGGCCTCCTCCCACACCCACTCCACTTCAGACCTGGCCCTTACCCACAGCCCCTTCACCCTCGACCCGGCCTCCTCCCACACCATTTCCACCAGCGTCCCGGCATCCCACATCCACCCCACCGAGGAATGGGCCTTCTTCCCCTCCCACCCCATCTCAGACCCGGCCCATGCCCACCACCATCCCACTATTCACCCCGCCTCATCCCTCCGCCAACACACTTCAGACCCAGACATGGTCCCCACCCCATCCCCCACGGGTACCCACCCATCCCCCACAGGACCTGGCCTTACCCCTTCGCGTCACCTCCTCGAATCGGCCAGGGCCCACCTCGCCACCCTGAAGCCTTCCCTCCACTGCCTCCACCAGGGCCTCGGCCACTACCACACCCATCCGGCCGGCCCAAACCAAGGCCTAGAACCAAGGCCACCACAACACCCATCCAGACAACCGTCAAGTCCACGGCCACCACCTCCTGCCAAACCGAACCTCCCACCACCTCCTGCACACCCACCCAAATCCACTCCAAACCCTCGTCTGAGACCAGCACTCAGACTGAACCTACCACTCCTTCAAAGCCCGTCGAACCCACCACTCCAGACCAACGAATCCCACCCGAACCCACCGCGCCTCCCAAGCGCAAATCACGCCACCACTCTACCCAATCACCTCCCAGAACCCGTGCGACCAGGTCCAGGCTACCGCTCCTGCCTGGATCACCTCCCAACCCTCCCTCCGTTCACCGGTTCAACCTTTCCCCCAACTCGACACCGACACCACCCCAGTATAGGAACACCAACAGTCACTAAGCGCGTTTGACAATGGGACTTTTTCTGCAGTGGAACACCGGAGGCCTTCCAGGCAAGTTCATAGAATTCAAATCTGAATTTTGCAACAAAAACCGTTACTAGCTGCGCTCCAAGAAACTCACTTTCGAGATTCTGACTCCACTTGGAACAAAATCCCAGATTACACTTGGCACGTCGACAACGTAAACGGCCCAAATAGGAAATGGGGTGCAGCCATACTCATTTCAAACAGCATACCTCACCGTCGAGTAACGTTAAATACTCCCCTGAATTGCGTAGCAGTCAGCCTCGAAATTGCCCATTGCCAAACCACAGTCATTTCACTATACATCTCACCGTCAGCTAAAACCCCCACACCACAGGAGCTGAGCGACTTGCTGCTTCAGGCCCCTCCACCAGTGCTCCTTATGGGAGACTTTAATGCTAAACACCTCTCCTGGGGAAGCGACCATACTGACACTAGAGGACGCGAAATTCAACAGTTTATTTCGGACCACAACCTAGTACTTCTTAACACCGGGGCCGCCACCCGCTACAACCCGACCTTAGGAGGATCGGACAGTTGCATTGACTTAACATGCTGCTCCCAACGACTTAGCTCACTTCTTGACTGGTCAGTTTCAGACGTTCCCGGGCTGAGCGACCACTACCCAATCTCAATTAGGCTCAGCACGGACGCTATCCACAACACAAAGCTATTTAGACAATCTTGGAACTTGAAAAGAGCGGACTGGGCTAAATTCGAGGAGCAGGTGGACCTCAACCTAACAACTCCAGAGACCCGTAAGATCGAGACAATCCTAAGGGCCATCAGCTCAGCAGCACGAGACTCAGTCCCAAAAAGTAACAAACCTAGGAAAAATGCATCTACGCCATGGTGGACTCCGGACTGTCAAAGGGCAATCGCAGCACGGCGCCGTGCCCACAAACAATTCAAAAGATGCGTGTGCGAAGCACACCTCTCAGCATACAGACAATCTCAAAAACACTGCCGGTATACAATTCGAACAGCGCGACAAAACAGTTGGCAGTCTTTTGCTTCTCAATTCAATAGGTTCACCCCTACCGGCAGAATCTGGGACCTGATGAAGCGCTGCAACCTGAAACGCCCACCAGCAGGCCCATTCCCCCAGCTGACGGTGAAAGGACAGCACATCACTGACCCACAACAAGTCGTAGACCACTTTAAACTACACTACGCCAGCGTATCTGGCAACAGCAACTACGACACCACTATAGTAAGCGCACTAGACGCCCTTTCCTCCAAAGCAAATTTCAGCTCTAGCAATAGAGAGATCTACAATCAGTCGTTTACTATGCACGAATTACACCTTGCCCTCAGCAAGTGTGGAAACACGTCGGTTGGGCCGGACGACATCCATTACCAGTTTCTTAAACGACTTAGCAAAAACTCTCTAACGTACCTACTAGCGGCCATAAATGAACTGTAAGAAAGCGACACGTTTCCCGCATCCTGGCGAGAGAGCGTAGTCATTCCATTGCCAAAGCCGCACAAAGATCACTCCACCCCAAAAGGTTATAGACCCATCTCACTCACTAGCTGTACCAGCAAGTTAGTCGAACGCATGGTCAACACACGATTGAGGAAATTTCTGAGACACAACGACCTGCTCAACGAATTTCAGTGCGGCTTCCAGCGTCAAAAATCAACCACAGACAATCTCATTAGATTAGTACATGACATAACAAGTGGTCTACGCATCAAACGCACAACAGTAGCTGCCTACTTGGACATCACTGCCGCATTTGACCGAGTACACAAATCCGCACTGGCACACAAACTCCACAAGATAGGCCTACGCGGACACATGGCACACTTTATTCTCAACTTCCTAAGAGACAGGACCCTTAAGGTCCGATGCGGAAGTGTCACATCAAACACCACAAGACAGGAGCAGGGCCTGGCTCAGGGAAGCGTGCTCTCACCGAGCCTCTTCATCATCATGATCAACGACATACTTGCTGACCACACTGACACTTCACTTAAGTACTCACTTTTCGCGGACGACATAGCCATTTGGACAACATCACAATGCTTCCTTAAAGGGGAAAAAACCATTCAAGCAGGACTAGACCACATTGCAAAGTGGTGCAAAACTTGGGGCTTAACCCTGTCCGCAGAAAAATCGGCCACCGTCACATATAGCCGTCTCCGCCCAACACCCAAAACTCTACTTAAAATCGATGGCAAGGCCATCGACAGGTGAAATGCTTCAAGTTCTTAGGAGTATATTTAGACGAAAAACTCAGTTTCAACACCCACATCACCACCATCTCAAAGCGATGTGCGAAGCGCGTCAACATACTCCGAGCACTAGCAGGCACAGACTGGGGCGGAGACAGGAAAACACTACTACGACTGCACACATCAATCATACGACCCATCCTAGAATACAACAGCATCATTTTTGCCACCATTTCAGAAAGCCAGAGCCAAAAATTAGAAATCATCCAAAACAGCTGCATCAGAACAGCCACAGGCGCCCTTCGCACCACACCGATAGCCAGTCTACTAGTGGACTCAAACACGCCCCCACTCCACGACCGGAGGACACAACAGCTGTGCCGCTACCACGTCAAAGTCAAGTCCATCAAAAATCATCCAGCACAGCGCTGCTTTACGCCTGATAGATACGACAAGAGCCGATTTGCGCGTAAGCTTCCACCATATAGCATTCAAATTTCCACGGCTCTCTCAGATCTAAACTTCGCAATGCCATCCACTGCAACTCGACCGCCCACCAGGCCATTTTGGACTTTCAGTCAACCAAAGGTCGAGTACTTGATATCGGA
Source organism: Ashinkailepas kermadecensis (assembly GCA_034440615.1). Lineage (NCBI taxonomy): Eukaryota > Metazoa > Arthropoda > Thecostraca > Neolepadidae > Ashinkailepas > Ashinkailepas kermadecensis. The sequence goes on along the minus strand of JAOTOM010004921.1, from coordinate 462,034 downwards.
AAAGAAATCCACTATCACATCGGCGGAAATTCTTGGCCTCTTCCACAAGTTCGCCGATGACAACAAACACAAATCAATGGTATTCACGGATGGGTCGAAACACGAGGCAAAGGTAGGCATCGGCATCACTGGAGCAGGTCTCAGACTTTCAAAGCGTCTACCGGATAACTTCTCCATCTACTCCGCTGAAGCAGTGGCCATTTTGACCGCCATCACCAGTCTCAAGAGACGTAAAGCTAGAAACGTAGTAATTTGCTCAGACTCCAAATCTGTCCTCCAGTCAATTACCAACACCCACGACTGTCCACATCACTTCATTGATATAATCCAACAATTCGTGGCCCATAACGTAAAGTTAAACTTTTCTTTCCTCTGGATTCCGGGCCACGCCAACATCCCAGGTAACGAAGAAGCAGATCGTCTCGCAAAGCAAGCCTTAGCATTGAACACTTACCCTAGCATGGAATATTCGGTAGACGACTGCAAAGCACTCCTACAACGCCACATTCGCCAACATCAACAGAACAAATGGACACAACACAACTCAACACAACACAAATCCAACCACACCCACGCCATCAAACCAACAATAGGTACATGGAACTCATGAAATCAATCTCACCGACAAAAAGAGGTCATCCTCACTAGACTTAGAACCGGTTGCACAAAACTAACACAGCCTCAATTAGAGGGTGACCAATACACAACACCACACTGCGGCACCTGCAACACCACGTTAAGCATAAGCCACATCCTGCTAGAATGTAGTAGCTTTAGCTCCCAAAGACAACCACTTAAGGCATTCTGCCAAAAAGAGGGCATCACCTTATCGCTTCCATCGCTTATCGGTGACAAGCACCCATAACTCCTTCAATTTCTCTTTGAATATCTGTATGCCACACAACTAGCAGGGGCATTGTAGGCACCACACCACCAACACTCACATCAACTCGCAATGCATGACCGCGAAACACTCGATTGATTGATTATTGGGGTTTTAGGGTGCGTCAACCCCAATGGGTTATATTGCACCCATAACAAACTTGCTTAATTACACATCAGATTGTCACATATGAAGAGCGCTTAACGTAAATAGCCATTCCCGCATGGCGTCTGACGTACATGAGCCGATTTGCTTCTCAATTAGAAATAAATGGCTACCTAGTGGTGCCGTCGGAAGTAGATGAACCGACTTTTAGGAAAACAAAAGCGAAAAATAAAAATAAAAATTATCATAGCGTAAAACGACAACCCAGAGGAGCCATCGGACGTAGATGAGCCGATTTGCCTAGCAACTCATAACGTAAACGGCTACCCAGAGGAACAGCGGACATAGAAGAGCCGAATTGCAAAACACCGTACTAACCCAACTGACAACCCTGCATGGCATGCTTAGACTAACCCGCTACTAACAACTAAACCGCGGCAGCCGGCGTGAAACAATTACCTCCTTGTTCGCACGGAAAAGATCCCTCGGTGCTCTTCGATAAGAGTAGGCTAAAGCCGGCACCCTGGCAAAATCAACTTCTCGTCACTCTCACAACACCCCCAACCCCACCCAAAACTACAAATTATTTTGTGGAGGAGTAAAGTAAAACTAAACCATTTAAACAACAGGAAACTGTCCTCAACCGAGACCATCGCCTTCAGCACCTAAAATATCACGTAAACTAACGTAAAATTCCTTAACGTAAATGTCCACTTGCCCAATCACACACGCTCGCTTTATAGACAGACAGGTAACGTACTCGCTTTAAAGGCGGCGCAAATGCCCTTCATGGTCCGGCACGCCTAAAAAATCACTCTTCCCCCCCTGAAAAAGCTAAGTACATATTTACGACACCATGAAATAAGAATAACTCGGAAACGTACTTGTATTATTCAACCTTCTTGAAGTCATACGTCACAGAGAAGTATTGCTAATGTGTTGCAGAGAGAGCACTTCACAGGAGAGAGTGCACAAGATTGAGTGAATCCCGGGATTCCTCCTCCACAATAAGCATTGGTACTTGGGGCAGAAGTATGGCACGGGAGTTAGGTGAGAGGTGCAGCCATCTTCCGAAATATCAACTATTATCCCTATATGGCAGTATATCAGCACTGGCCCCTCCGCTTTTCACCGGAATTCCCACTACCCTGATAAAACGGAGCTTTGCAAATAACTACTCATAGCTCTAACCCTCCCCTATAGAAAGATGTCCCCCCCCCCTGGCTGAGAGAGGCGCCCCACTACCTGATCTGGAAAAGGCTCAAAGGAGACTCAAACGGACCCATCTGGAATTGTATTTTTCAGCTGAAGACACCCTTCTGCGAGGAAAGGGCACTCCTTCCAGGAAACCTAAGTGCACTCCTCCTTCAATTTTTTTCAGCCGAATGCACCCATACGGTGTTTCACAGCGGTGCCCCTCCAGGAAAATGTATTCAGATGAGTGTCCTCACCTCGATCGAAGTTCCTGGATCCGCCACTGGTACCAAGTCACCACTGGGGAACGAGGGACCAGGCCCTCCGGGAACCTACTCCCCTCCACCTACCCCTGGGAAAGCCACTTCCCGAAACCTTCAGCATTATACTTATGTGCAGTATCATCCTCCAGGTCGACAATTGTGACACCCCCTCCCTCCCCTGGAACCTCGGGTTCATCTGGCGAAAAGTATTGGTGACACCCTTGCCCGGTACCACCAGCCTTCAAGGGTGGCTGCTCTTCCCCTTCCCGCATTTGACTACGCCCTTGGCCGCGGTCCTACCCGTCTAACTCGAGAATCGCTATCTACGCGTGGGTTCATACCAGGGGCATCACTTGTGTGGGGTGCAGAGGCCTCGGGCTCCCCCGGCCAGTTATTGTTCCTCATTGGAACCTTGGGTGCCTCATGGTGAAAAATCCTAGTGACGCCCCTTGTTCGGGCCCCACCTATGAATCGAAGATGATGATCACGCCTGTGTCGATATGACACTGCAAGTATAGCAAGGTGAATCCAGAGGAGAATGGGACCTTACTTACCAAACGCCAGGGTGAGAAGTCGCCATTCAACTTAGGTCTGAACTGGCGAATGTACATGGGCTCAGCAATTTTACGCTCAGGGTTATCGTTACATGATTGGTTGGTTATTGGTTTTACGACACGTCGACCGTTGAGTCATGTAGCGTCGCCAATCGCTCACGCCGATTGGTCGCGTGCGAAGAGTAGCGACAGGTGAGACTCGAACCCACAACCTTTCGATTGTGAGACGAGCATCTTACCCCTAGACCACTCGTCCCCTATCATTACATGATTAATGATCTTCAAAAAGAGGGGTATCGTGGCAGAAGCTACAATACAGTAGCAGTAGCAGTAGCAGAAGCTACTGCTACGGCCGTGAGCTTCTCTAGAATGGCCTCCCAGAGGTGTATCCGATGTTGTTTCTTGCATCTCGTAAGTGTTCACTAAATCGCAGACAAACGGCGCGAGCTGGCTCGCCAACGAAGGTGACTTGTTGGCCTCTGTCCAGGCACTCTGGCTGAACATGTCGAGCACCGCCGGGTTGCCGAGGGACAGCGAGGTTGGGAGGTGTCTGGTCTGACTAGCAAAGGTTTTTAGTTGTGGTGCTGGCCCAGTGGACAGGGACATTTAAAGTTGAACTTCTGGTGTCTGAGTTGATTTTTTGCGGTGAGTTTTTCGTGGACGTATGCTATTGTTAGACATTCATACATGTCTTCAGATGTTCTGGCCACGCTTGTTACTCTCTTCGGTTTTCGATGGCCGTACGGTCGATTGGTTGGACGGAGAGCCTCTCGCCTCAATCGATACAGAAGGCAAGATGGGTGTTCGTTCTGCTCTAAAAGTCGATTGAACTTTTTTTGTCGGGTAATCCAACAGGACATCGACACACCTATGGGAGGCCATTTTAAGGAAGCCCATGGCAGGAGTAGTAACATAGCCTCTACCACAAATACACCAGAGCACAATACAAGTTACAGAAGAGCACTACCACGAATAACAAAAGCAAACAAAAACAAATTTTGAAATGACAAAACACTCGTTAATCCTACCAAACGCTGGAATGAACAATTGCTATTCAGGTCAAGCCTGACCGACGAATATACATGGACTCAGTACCGCTACGATCTTTGAAGATCATTAAGATATGCAAGGACGACACAGAGCATAATATTACTGAGTCCATGTATATTAGCCAGTCCAGACCTAAGTTGAATAGTAACTTCTCATTTTGCCGTTTGGTAAGGTGAACGAGCGCTTTGTCATGTCAAAAGTTGTCTTTGTTAACATGGTAGTGCTGTTGTGCAACTTTCACGTGTGTGAATATATACCCTGGCGATTTTTCAAAATGTCGAATGCCATCTGTTTGAATGCAGGCGACTATGGGTTACACCTGAAATATAATACGATCAATCAAACATTTGCATGCTTGTAATGCAAGTTATTTGAAACGTACATACAGTACCTAATAATCATAGATTACATACAGTACACTAGACGATCTAAGCTTCTCTGTGAAAAATACGTTTCGGCCTTATCGCGTTTTCTAATCAGCAAATACATTTACATTTCAGGTATGCCACCATCAAGAGAACGTGGCATTACAAACGCAGCACAATTCCTAAAAACGTAAGATCCATCATACAAGCACGCAAAGATGAGTTAGCTGATTATGATTATCATATGAACTAAAAAAAACCTTGCAACCCTGGGTTACCCTCAGCTTAAAGGGAGTGATCATTTTCTGTTTATGTATTAGGCAGATAAATAGTACTTATCCAGGGAAGATTATTGATACTTAGGGAGTTTGTGTGGGATAATTGCTCCCTGATATAGTCTTCTATACATTATATTATATGCTCCATATTACAGAGGTAGTATGCGAAAACTTAGGCGAACCTCACACGTAATGGACAGGTGACCTGACTATCGCTTGTCAAAGGTCATAGAAAGGTTCTAGTATAAGTGGGACAATAAGGACCCAGAGCCGACAGAGTGGTTGACGAGGACTGATAACTGTGCAGGCCAGCGCTCCATGTAGCTCAAGTTCCTCACGACATACTGCACCACATCAGGACGCGAGACGATCTAAAATAAAATACCATGAAGTATTATCGGGGCATACCCCAGCTCGAGAAGTTATGTAGTACCGAATAAAGTAGGATTACTAATATAAGACAAGGTTCAGATGTGGACACAACGTTCGCCACCTTCGCTACCGTGTCCGAGATGCAACTGACGCTGCAGAGCCACGCTAACCCATCAGATACGTCACAAGTTGGTCGACAGCCACCGGCTGATCCGACCGACATCCATCCACCGACCCAGCTGATCTTGTCGGCTTACTCCTATTGACATGAGAACACCGCATAATGTACAGAAAGGGATGATGGTAGGCGAAGAGGATGGATGCTTGATAGTATTGCTAGCAACAAGTTAACCCGCGCTGAAAAACCCTCGTCAAAATTGCCAAACATGAATCGCTCAGTGTTCAAATCAGCAGCCTCGGAAGATGCGAGGATACGGTGATGGCGTCAATACCACGAACAACTACCTCCGACTCGGCAGGCGAGCATGCCACGGATGAATGGGAAGTACACAGAGCTACGTACCGTACCAGAGGTACACATAGCCACGTACCGTCCCAGAGGCCGTTCTCGGAGAAGGTGACTGAGCACGCGCGCTGGAAGTACACGCTGCAGCCGTACAGGAAGAATACACACATCCCGGCCAGGAACAGCAGGTAATACACGAAATACTTGTGGTTGCTCGCTCCTGGAACACGACCGGGCTGTCAGGCATAGCCGCGGTGTCAGCTCAGAAGCGGGGTGAACTAACAGTTTGTCACATCAGTTGAGAAGAGTAGTGAACAAACGGCCCGCTATGGGAGGCGGCCGTCAAAGTTCAGAAGGAATTCGATACGTCAACATATTTCAGTTGAGGTTGAAGCACAGTTGTTGAACTAGGGACAGTTCTGGTCCCACTCACCCGTACAATTGTTGACCCAGGGACTGTGGTGATCCCACTCACCGACACAGATGTTGACCCACAGACATTGGTAGCCCCACTCACCGACACAGTTGTTGACCCACAGACATTGGTAGCCCCACTCACCGACAGTTGTTGACGTACGGACAGTGGTGGTCCCACTCACCGACACAGTTGTTGACCCACGCACAGTGGTGGGTGGTCCCACTCAGCAACACAATTGTTGATCCAGAGATAGTGGTGGCCCCATTTACTGACACAGTTGTTGACCAACAGACATTGGTAGCACCACCCACGGACACAGTTGTTGACCCACGGACATTGGTAGCCCCACTCACCGACACAGATGTTGACCCACAGACATTGGTAGCCCCACTCACCGACACAGTTGTTGACCAACAGACATTGGTAGCCCCACTCACCGACACAGTTGTTGACCCACGGATAGTGGTGGTCCCACTCACCGACACAGTTGTTGACCCACGGACAATGGTGGTCCCGCTCACCGATACAGTTGTTGACCCACGGACAGTGGTGGTCGAACTTGGCCACGCAGCGATTGCAGACGGAGCAGTGCTTGGAGCGAATTGGTCTTCGGATGAGACACGTACTGCAGAACTGAGTCATGTTGAAGCCCTCCGCATCGGCCAGCGAGACGATCGTCTGCGAGACCCAGCATCGGTCAGCATCACACTCGTCAGCGCCACACTCGTCAGCCTGACACTCGTTAGTTTTGTCAAGTTCAACTTCCAACAGCTCTATCATATTTCGGTGCTTTTCAGCCAGTATGGTAGCTTCCGAAAGCCAGTATTGTGGTGCCAATGATGTCAAGGATTTATGGCATCCATTAATAGCATTTATCTTGGCGCATGCATAAGAATATAGTCAATGGGGTTTAATGTTCAATAGTAAAAGGAACAGTCAAAAAGGTAACAAAACAACTACTACATCAACATGGACAATCTCAGCCACCAAGCAGTGTGAATAAAACATGCATGGCTGAACAACGCAATGCTATACACAGATCCCATGAAAAGTTTTCTTTGACTTTGTTGGATGACAAAGTATGTTGTCATTCTTACATCCGTTCGAGTGCGGCTTTCATGGCAGTTCGATTTCCAGTGGGCGCCAGGCACCATTGTCTATTTTTTCACATGCACGAAAGCAAATATTATAAACACGAGCGAAATCAGTTCAGTATTTCGCTACATTGCGCCTGGACACGCTGGCTGTAGTCACCTCACCTTGCACTTGTCCTCCAGCGAGGAGCTCATGAGGCCGGGGTCTCCTCGCCAGCAGTGCAGAAACGCCCACCAGAGCAGGGCCGAGCAGGCGACGAAGGCCAGCGACGTGGCCGCGCTCACGTACGGCTGCACCCACAGCAGCCACGTCACGTAGAACCACATCTGAGCGGCGCACAAGCGGGCTGTGTCACTGTACGGGAGGACCGACAGGTCGCCGACGACCACACCTGACCGCAGGGTATAGTCGAGGGCGTGACCGAAGCAGCAACCGTCCACAGACATTGGGCCTGAAGGCGCAAACGATCACACACCGTCTGCATATCAGACCTTCAAACATCGCTTCTCGACGAAAGTGTAGTGGAGAAAGCTGGATAAAGTAGTTGTTGGGACGGCCGTGTGGGCGCATTCACGGCACGTTAAACTATCTACAAAATTATACCGTTGAACTAGAATTAACGATTCAGGTGGTGGTGCGATGTTTCAGCCAACAAGGTCTCCTTATGCAGCAATGGAACCCTGGTCCATAAAGCCACTCCAGAAAGAAGTCTGACTAAATGAAACAAATATGCTAAATGTCACGACAGGCATGCCATTTCTGCATCGTAGGAAAGGAACATTTCATGATGGATTTGAGCTTAGGGGCGCATCGATTATCGGGGTCATTTTGCGCCCAGAACTGTGGTTAGAAGCAATCTACAATGCTGCTATAGTAACCAGTCTTTTAACCTCACGAGCGGCGGTACATCACATCACAAAGCAACACTTCTTCGCACCCTTCCACTCCCTAGTACATATACGTGAATAAAAAAACAGCGACAACCACCCAGTCACCTTGGTGGCGAGATATATAGCCATGGGCAGCGTCTCCATGAACTCTTTGTTGAAGAACACTTGGCCAAAGAAGTGGCAGACTATGTAGATAGCGACCAGGAGGCCGAGCTTCACCAGTAGATCGGTCTGCAGCGCGAACGTCTGCCCCACGGTCCAGAACACCAGCACCGGCAGGAACATCTCCGCCCAGTACTGCACACTCTGCGGCCCACCGACACCCCGTAGGTCACACACGGCAGACACATCTCCGCCCAGTACTGCACACCCTGCGGCCCACCGACACCCCGCAGGTCACCCACGACAGACACATCTCCGCCAAGTACTGCACACTCTGCGGCCCACCGACACCCCGCAGATCACACACGGCAGACACATATCCGCCCAGTACTACACACTTGACCCACTGACATCCCGCAGGTCACACACGGCAGATACATCTCCGCCCAGTACTACACACTGCACACTTGACCCACTGACATCCCGCAGGTCACACACAGCAGACACATCCCCGCCAAGTACTGCACACTCCGCGGCCCACCGACACCCCACGTGTCACACGGCAGACACATCCTTTCCAGTACTGCACACCTGCCCACATGTCACACATGGTCAGGTTAGTGACACATAGCACGGGTCAGCATCTGTTGTGATAAAGAGGCGCGCGCAAGGGATCGAGTGCTCTACATCACCCGACATCGCCAGGCATGTACGCTGCATCACCAGGCATGTACGTGGCATCACCGGGCATGTACCCAGTAGCACAGGGTATGCACGCGGCATCACCGGGCGCATACCCGGCATGAACGAGCGCATACCTGGTACCACCGGGCGCATATCCGGCATCAGGGGGCGTATATCTGGTATCACCGAGCACAATCAACGGCGCATACTCGGCGTCACCAGGCATGTACTTTTGCACAAGTGATGAAGACAATAAATTGATTGTGCTAAGCAGCACTTCACGGCGATACGTGATAGGAACAAATAACTCAAGCAGTTACAACTTACACCAAATCCGAAAGTATCAGTACTGCTCGGGCTTTCAATGCTTACTGATGGACGACTCGATCTTTTATATCGTTGGAAATACAAGGTTCATCAGGAGGAAGAAGCAGATAGTAAGATAAAAAGCAAGGATCGTAACTAAAATGCAGATTACATAACAAAAAGTGATTATTGTAACTAAAAAGCATATTGGAAAGTACTGCATATACTGACGTATAGTGTAGTAACATCTATTAGCAAATATTTCATTTTCACTGCCAGGACAAGTTCAGCTGAAGCCTTGCAAATGACACGACACAAAACACTTCCGACAAAACACAGGCTTGGCACCCATATTGTGTAAAGCATTCGATCACTCGGATCACTCAATTAACTGGAGTAGCGCCACACGACGGCGGGCCTGACAAACACAACTAGTAGCGCCACACGACGGCGGGCCTGACAAACACAACTAGTAGCGCCACACGACAGCGGACCTGACAAACACAACTAGTAGCGCCACACGACGGCGGGCCTGACAAACACAACTAGTAGCGCCACACGACGGCGGGCCTGACAAACACAACTCCGGCCAGAAATCGATAGCCATGTCAACACGGGACGCACCGGATTCGCGGCGAACCGGCGGCAGACGTTTTTGCGCGATCTGCCCGGCTGTTCGAGGCTGGTGAGCCACTCCTGACCCATCCAGCGCACCTCGTGGCGCGAGGCAATGTCGCGCGCCGTCTCACCCTGGCGGCAGACATACCAAACACTGCTAGGACGACCGGGCCGCTGAGGAGGAAACAGCGCAACACCACCAGTCTCACACGGAGGCCAATTAAACGCTTTCGGCTCGTGGATGGGCAGTTGGTGGAAGCATGCAGTTTGAGAAATGACAACCGCAACTTGACGTTCTTATACAAAAAGCCGTCTGAATTAACAAATCAATGCACGCAAGGCATGTGGACCCATATAGGTCGGTTATTTGTTTTACGACACGTCGACTGTTGTCATATAGCGTCCCCAATCTCTCACGCCGATTGGTCGCGGGCGAAGAGTAGCGACATGGACCCAGATAGGAAATAAACAACTGTGTGTGGTTAATTGCTTAATAACGAATATTAGCAGGCATGTATGAGCATTATCAATCAAGTGGGACATCCACATCAACACCACTCATTGAAACACTCACTGGAATACTTTAGAACATGAGATCATGAAGTTATGTTGCACTTGGAAGCAGGGAAGCTGCCGTAGAAATTGACCTGTTGGTGGCTAGAGGAGCTCACACGCCACTGGCTGCACCACTGCCAGATGCTGCACCACTGCCAGATGCAGCACCACTGCCAGATGCTGCACCACTGCCAGATGCAGCACCACGGCCAGATGCTGCACCACGGCCAGATGCTGCACCACTGCCAGATGCAGCACCACTGCCAGATGCAGCACCACTGCAAGATGCAGCACAGACAGCTCATTTTAATTCGTTGGGGATATTCAACTGGACAGGCTTTGGGATCGTACGTCGGAATGCCACGTTCGCACGTACCATTGTCAGATTAGCACGTTGATAGACGCGTTCCATAAACTCTGATCAGGTCAGGCAAACAGCTCCTGGCATTCGTGAATTCATGGTTGTCGCGTAAACTAGTGAGGAAACTCAACGAGCGTGCATTAATTGTGTATGTATTGGCACAACTCAACCGTTTTGTACGTCGGTGGGCATACGTTGGAGACGCTCTCAGTGTACGTGTCAGGTATGAGCCATTTTGAAGATCTCCTTCCATGCAGCAGCATGGGGCTCATGTCTTCCTAACTAAGGACGGGCAATGCCATTCTGTTATCAATTTATATATCCATGGCAGCTGCCCACTCGCGATAAAGTAGGAGCAAATATCTACTAGCCACCCCTCTGAGGCTTCCAAAATGTCAGAATCCAGTAAAAACACCAAGTTCTGATCAGAATCAGTTTCATTTAGCCGATCCCATCACACAACGCATCACCATAGACCCTCACCATAGCACACAGCACACACACATGCCATGGCCAGTGATTAGGTACACCAAAGCCCTGCTTATTCGCTTGCGTTCGACGTCCATCACCAGACGGGCAGTCGTGACGTCATTCATCAACCACTTCGAAGCCCAACAGCTCAAACAAGCTTAAGCTAGCGTGACGCATAAAAAAGTATTGCTTCGTAACTATTCGTCGTTAGGAGACTGAACACAAGCAAAACAGGGGCAGCGTGAGAAATAGCACTCCCATGTCGGGCTTAATATAAGCAAAGTAGTCATTCGAACAGTATATTTGCCTGACAAGGGGGACCAATTACGACCATCAACCTATTAATAAACCGTCGGTTAGGCACACATCAACACATCATGATGCATACATGCAAATGCATGCATTGTATAGAAAATCGTGCATACAATGACAACACTTTAGCTGGGCACCAAACACAGCACGGAGCCCGTCCCGCTGTTGCGCAGCAAGCTCAGCTGACCTGCTTGTTGCGCACGGACACGTCGGCGCCGGCCTTGACCAACGTCTGTACGGCGTTGGCGTTCCTCGACGTGACGGCCCAGTGCAGCGCTGTGTTGCCGTACACCTGGTCCTGCAGACACGTGCTGGCGCCGAATGTGATGAGCAGACGGGTCGGATCCATCCTGTCGAGCACACACGGGGTCATGTTCATCCTGTCGAGCACACACGAGGTTACGGTTCATCCTGTCGAACACACACTGGGTCATGGTCCATCCTGACGAACACATACAGGGTCACGGTCCATCCTGACAAACACACACGGGGTCATGTTCATCCTGTCGAGCACTCACGGAGTCACGGTTTATCTTGTCGAACACACACGGGGTCACGGTCCATCCTGCGAACACACACGGGGTAATGGTTCATCCTGTCGAGCACACACGGGGTCACTGTTCATCCTGTCGAACACACACGGGATCATGGTCCATCCTGACGAACACACACGGGGTCACGGTCCATCCTGTCGAGGTCACACGGGGTCATGGCTCATCCTGTCAAACACACGCGGGGTCACGGTCCATTCTGTCGAACACAGATGGGTCACGGTCCATCCTGTCGAACACACACGGGGTAACGGTTCATCCTGTCGAGCACACACGGGGTCACGGTCCAATTCCATCTTGTCGAACACATACGTCCAAGTCCAGCCCTTTCAACACACACCCGTACAGTCTGACCAACCAGCTTCACCCGAGTACATACCCATACAGACCAGAAGGAGCAGCGTGCTTCGACCGCACGAAATACCCCTCAGCATCATAACGACCATTTGAAAACTTCCCATCCGCCCACTGACAACCCGACCCACCCGCAGCACCGCCCCCGCAGCTCCGCCCCTCAGCTCCGGCACGCAGCTCCGTCCCGCAGTACAGCCTGCCCACCGTCACCCGACCGAGCCCCGACAGGCGCACCGCGGCCGCAGCTCCGCCCCTCAGCTACGCCACGCAGCTCCGTCCCGCAGTACAGCCTGCCCACCGTCACCCGACCGAGCCCCGACAGGCGCACCGCGGCCGCAGCTCCGTCCCTCTCAGCTCCGGCACGCAGCTCCGCCCCGCAGTACAGCCTGCCCACCGTCACCCGACCGAGCCCCGACAGGCGCACCGCGGCCGCAGCTCCGCCCCTCAGCTCCGGCACGCAGCTCCGTCCCGCAGTACAGCCTGCCCACCGTCACCCGACCGAGCCCCGACAGGCGCACCGCGGCCGCAGCTCCGCCCCTCAGCTCCGGCACGCAGCTCCGCCCCGCAGTACAGCCTGCCCACCGTCACCCGACCGAGCCCCGACAGGCGCACCGCGGCCGGGCCGGGCCGGCCGCGCTCACCCGGTGGTCTTGTAGGCGCTCCACATGAGCGGCGTCATGCCGCTGTCGTCCGGCGTGTTGACGCCGCCGCCGACGGCCAGCAGGTAGGCGACGATGTTGGTGAAGCCGCACTGCGCCGCCACGTGGATGCACGCGAACCCCTCGACGTCGCGCACCATCGGGTCGGCGCGGTGTCGGATCAGCAGCACCACCATGCTCAGGTGGCCCTGTCTGGAGATCACAGAGCCAGACGGGTCAGTGTGGCGTCGGGCGAACCGGCCTCAGCGTGAGCTTAATGTTAGTCGATTGTTGGACCTTCGGAGAGTATTGACATTCAGGTTACATCGCGCTGAGGTTCAGTTTCGGGTCAGCTATCTCTGTCTCGGATGTGAGTAAGAGTGGAAGGTAAGGTGGCTTTGGTGGCACAGCACGAGTGCTAACCTCCGCGAGGCCATCATATCACAGCACACGTGTTAACCCCGAGAGGCGATCGTACCATAGCACATGTGTTAACTTGTCATGATGTGATTTGGCTCTCTTGTCTGGCTTGCCAATCGGTTGGAAACAGCAGTACTAATGACTCGTTATAGCATGTCAGGTCAACGACGCAGTCTTGACAGGAAGCTGTGGCAGCATACCGACACACATCGTATACGCTGAAGCGACCACCTCGTCTGGAGATGCCGCCCTGTCGGCGTCGAGGCGGCAGGCTACTCTCGGCCCCTGGGCAGTTTTCATGTGAGCCAAGTGCAACTCGCACCGACTGCAGCCGGCAGGGTATCAGTTGAGCCGAAATTCCCGCATTTCTCATATGAACATCATTCCGCGCGCTCGATGAAATTCTCAGGCATCGCTGAGATGGTGACATTTGATGGGAGATACATCCGGTTTGGATAATGATTACCATTTGTATCCAAAATAGTGACGAGCGGAGTGGTACATCTTGATGCGCTCCGCGATCTGATCATTGCTGCCAGTCACTTGTGATGTGTCACCCCCTTTGTCCAGTGAGCAGCAGATCTCTGAACCCAAATATCTCTGAACGGACACTCCACTTGTCTCCAGCAGGCCGATCATTGTGAGGAATAATCGTTGTCGTTGTTGATTTCGGTGCGTCTGTCTTCGGAGACATTATTTGCACACGATCATATGTACATGTCATGACAATAAGATGGCGGAAACGGCAGCATAGTTTTGTTTATCATTTCTTCATTGGTGCGGGCCCTCTTCTTCGGCCTTTTGACGTCGGTCCTTTCCATACGGTCCTCGTTCGTTATTGTGGCTTATGGGCGCGTCTGCCATACCGTTGATCATATTGTGCTCAATACGGTCCTCGTCTAAGTGCTCATGACGTAAGCCTTCCTCGTTCAAATTATTGATTTTTAACGACGCATGTGTTCCTAGACAGCGGTGCCAGCGGATAAATATCCATGAGTAGCATGCAAAGGTCGTCGCCGAAGCAGACTGTTCGGTCTCAAGAACAACCAAACTCAGCGTCATGGTGGGTATCGCCGGGCCCGGAGTCACTGCAGCCACTGCTGGTCTGTGTCACGGCAGCGGTCGCCGGCCCCGGAGTCACCGCAGCCACTGCTGGTCTGTGTCACAGCAGCGGTCGCCGGCCCGGAGTCACCGGCTGCGTGTCACGGCAGCGGTCGCCGGCCCGGAGTCACCGCAGCCACTGCTGGTCTGTGTCACGGCAGCGGTCGCTGGTCCCCGGAGTCACTGCAGCCCCCGCTGGTCTGTGTCACGGCAGCGGTCGCTGGTGCCCGGAGTCACCGCAGCCACTGCTGGTCTGTGTCACGGCAGCGGTCGCTGGTCCCCGGAGTCACTGCAGCCACTGCTGGTCTGTGTCACGGCAGCGGTCGCTGGTCCCCGGAGTCACCGCAGCCACTGCTGGTCTGTGTCACGGCAGCGGTCGCTGGTCCCCGGAGTCACCGCAGCCACTGCTGGTCTGTGTCACGGCAGCGGTCGCCGGCCCGGAGTCACCGCAGCCACTGCTGGTCTGTGTCACAGCAGCGGTCGCTGGTCCCCGGAGTCACCGCAGCCACTGCTGGTCTGTGTCACGGCAGCGGTCGCCGGCCCGGAGTCACCGCAGCCACTGCTGGTCTGTGTCACGGCAGCGGTCGCTGGTCCCCGGAGTCACCGCAGCCACTGCTGGTCTGTGTCACGGCAGCGGTCGCTGGTCCCCGGACACGCAGCCCCGCTCTTCACAGCAGCGGTCCTGGTGCCCGGAGTCACTGCAGCCACTGCTGGTCTGTGTCACAGTAGCGGTCGCTGGTCCCCGGAGTCACCGCAGCCACTGCTGGTCTGTGTCACGGCAGCGGTCGCCGGCCCCGTAGTCATGGCAACGGTAGCCAGTGCCGGCGTCGTCGCTGCAGCCATATTATTGAGTGGCAGATGATGGTCCCTGGCAGCGATCCAGGCAGCGTTTCATCGGGGATTCCCGCTGGGTGGAAGTCTGTGAGCCTTGTTAGTATTCCAGGCCATTGTGGACCGGAAGCTTGAAACGAAAACTGTCCTAGTCTGGTCCAGTTTTGACAAATATTGAAGCGCTTTGGGCTTTAGCATGCACCAACATTAGCTACGGACCTTGCATTCAAGAAAATAGGGAATGATAGTCTGCAGGCCGAGAGGAATAACGCTTACGATGGCATTAACATCATTCCTCCAGTCTGCTCAGCACTGTTAATGGGGTAAGACCAGCTGGGATTTGATCCAGGCATTTCGACTAGAATGTTAAACGTTGATCTGGGGAATACAAAGAAAGCATAACCTCTGTATTAAAAAAGAGATGCAATGGAAATCAAATTGCATCAGCATATCTACATTGGTAGCGACTGCCTGTAGCTGACACTAAGGCACACTCATTCCACTGACCCTTCTCCTTCACCCGCTCCAAATCTTGGTGAGCAGTGGAAGCGTATGCATAAAAAATACCCACTCGCTTCATCCGTCCCCTAGCAGACTCATGCAAGTGTGAATTATTATTGGTTGCGATGGCTTGACAAATATATCGCAGAAATAATTTTGATGGCCACCCACCTGGCATGCAGCTGGATGTCTTGATTTATCAACAATGACATCTACCACGTGATATGCAGCCGGATGACTTGGTTTTCGTATGCGCAATATGACCGCACCAGGCACCATTCTTCGATTTCACTGCCCCACGAGATATTGGTGCCCATTCTCCTCCAACAAGTTGTATGGAAGGCTTGGGAACATTATACCATTCACCCTGAATTGTATACTCCTGGAGGACCTTGATTTCCGCTGACCTTCCTTTCTTCCTCTGTACAATTTTCGGCTCCACTACCCTTTCTTCAGTCATTTTTACACTGTTGCAACACATCACCTCGCATTTTTTTATTTTGTGAACAAAAAAGACGCTACCTAATACGAAATGCTGGAGTGTTACAATCGAATGACCGCTTCAGTCCTCGATGAGAACCCGCCAGCGCCAACATTAACACAAATGCATAGAATACATAAGGAAGGTGTGCATCACTTCACGCCCTCTATGTCATCAGCATTATGAGCATTGGGTCTACCACCAATGGAAACATCGTGGCGGAAATTACTACGTTGCAACATGCGTGTTCCATGTTTGGGTAAAACCAGGATTGGCAGTTTTTACCACCCAACCTCTTTTGACTGACTGACCACTGGTAAACCCCGACGTGCCAAAAACTGTTCTTACCGGTTTTTCCCGGTAATGGTCATGTAAATACTTTGCTTAATCTTTTTCAGATACAAAAGACATACTCTTTGCATGTCAAGTAGAGTGTCATATATCATACAACATGCATAATAAATAGAAATAGGCAAAATTGGAGCTAAAAATATGACAAAGTGTAAACCTTCAATTGTTTGCACATTTTTACCACTTTTATACATTGCCAACCTCTGTTTTGAAAAATACACTTCGTTGCCGAAGCAATGACAACATCGCTGTTTTGCCCAGGGATGAGTTTTTGCCGGGAAAAATTAGTTTTTGTCGTGATAGCTAGTTTTTACCAGTAAAAACCCCACCCGGGGCAAAACAACGATGTTGTCATTGCTTCGGCAACATAGTGTATTTTGCAAAACAGAGATGTCCAGCACATTAAAATTTTTGTCAGGTACGAAACCAACAAAATAACGTAGCCTGTAACCGACCAAACATCCTATTTTTTGTTTTGTTTTATAAATTAGCATCATGGCTTCTCTATTTACAATTTTGGGGAAATAATTTTGTCATTAGACAGAGCAATGCCCTGCAATTGATTTCTTTGTAAAGTGGACGGGGAGGAGGGTAATGTCAAAAATGTTAATTGGTGTTGAAAACATGTGCAAATGTATATGGATAGTGCCTATTGATGTAGTGGTTATTGGTTTTACGACACTTCGACCGTTGAATCATGTAGCGTAGCCAATATCTCACGCCGATTCGCAGCGGGTGAAGAGTAGCGACAGGCAAGACTTGAACCTACAATCTCTCGATTGTGAGACGGACAACTTACTACTCTACTCGTCTACTACTACTACTACTACTCGCACGAGTTACCTTCCATGACCTTTGTTCATTGTTTGATGGTGGTGATGATGTCAGTAGTGAAGCTGCTGCCTTTACCAATCGTAAGTGCTACTGCCAGAAACCAGAAGTGCTTCTAAAGATACAAATGTCACGCATAGTATGTAGCAAAACAGCAAAAATGCACTTCATGATGTGAAAAAGAAAGTGACGTGAAAAAAAAAAAAATTGTCTCCAGCGTGGGTCTCCACTCAATTTTTAGAATTCCGGGGCACTGGGAGAGTGTAAAAATATATATAATTGGCTAAAACACAAAATGGCCAACATAAACATAGTAACCTTTCCCTTTGAACGGCAGAGAGGTAGCAGTGCCGGTGACATTGACAGTGGTACCCCTGGCCAGAGGGTCAGTACCGGCGACCAGGGAGCCATACCCTTGACCCTGCCACAGCTTTCCTGACGGCCCAGTGGAGCGGGCTGGAGTTCAGCTCACCTGACAGCCCAGTAGAGTGGGCTGGAGCTCAGCTCACCTGATCGCCCAGTGGAGCAGTGTGGAGCTCAGCTCACCTGAGGGCCCAGCGGAGCGGGCTGGAGTTCAGCTCACCTGACGGCCCAGTGGATCAGGGTGGAGCTCAGTTCACCTGATGGACCAGTAAGTGTGGTGGAGCTGAGCCACCTGAGGGCCCAGTGGAGTGAGCTGGAGCTCAACTCACCTGACGGCCCAGTGGAGCAGGCTGGAGTTCAGCTCATCTGACGACCCAGTGGAGCGGGCTGGAACTCAGCTCACCTGACGGCCCAGCGGAGCAGTGTGTAGCTCAGCTCACCTGACAGCCCAGCGGAGCAGTGTGGAGCTCAGCTCACTGACAGCCCAGCGGAGCAGTGTGGAGCTCAGCTCACCTGACAGCCCAGCGGAGCAGTGTGGAGCTCAGCTCACCTGACAGCCCAGCGGAGCAGTGTGGAGCTCAGCTCACCTGACAGCCCAGCGGAGCAGTGTGGAGCTCAGCTCACCTGACAGCCCAGTGTAGCAGTGTGGAGCTCAGCTCACCTGACGGCCCAGCGGAGCAGTTGGAGCTCAGCTCACCTGACGCCCAGCGGAGCGGCTGGAGCTCAGCTCACCTGACAGCCCAGCGGAGCAGTGTGGAGCTCAGCTCACCTGACAGCCCAGCGGAGCAGTGTGGAGCTCAGCTCACCTGACAGCCCAGCGGAGCAGTGTGGAGCTCAGCTCACCTGACAGCCCAGCGGAGCAGTGTGGAGCTCAGCTCACCTGACAGCCCAGCGGAGCAGTGTGGAGCTCAGCTCACCTGACAGCCCAGCGGAGCAGTGTGGAGCTCAGCTCACCTGACAGCCCAGCGGAGCAGTGTGGAGCTCAGCTCACCTGACAGCCCAGTGTAGCAGTGTGGAGCTCAGCTCACCTGACGGCCCAGCGGAGCGGGCTGGAGCTCAGCTCACCTGACAGCCCAGCGGAGCAGTGTGGAGCTCAGCTCACCTGACAGCCCAGTGTAGTGGGGTGGAGCTCAGCTCACCTGACGGCCCAGTGGAGCAGTGTGGAGCTCAGCTCACCTGACAGCCCAGTGGAGCAGTGTGGAGCTCAGCTCACCTGACAGCCCAGTGGAGCAGTGTGGAGCTCAGCTCACCTGACGGCCCAGCGGAGCAGTGTGGAGCTCAGCTCACCTGACAGCCCAGCGGAGCAGTGTGGAGCTCAGCTCACCTGACAGCCCAGCGGAGCAGTGTGGAGCTCAGCTCACCTGACAGCCCAGCGGAGCAGTGTGGAGCTCAGCTCACCTGACAGCCAAGTGGAGCAGTGTGGAGCTCAGCTCACCTGACAGCCCAGCGGAGCAGTGTGGAGCTCAGCTCACCTGACAGCCCAGTGTAGTGGGGTGGAGCTCAGCTCACCTGACAGCCCAGTGTAATGGGGTGGAGCTCAGGTCGCCGCCGCGGGCGTCAACCTCGGCGCCCAGACCGATGAAGTACGACGCCAGGGGGATCCTGTTGTTGATGGCCGCCCAGTGCAGCAGAGTGACGTCGATGCTGTCGCGATGGTTGACGTCATAGCCGTCCTCGATCAGCTGTCGACACCGCTCCAGCACTCCATACTGTGCGGTCAGAAGCTGCTGATGTCATTGTTGCCCCAATGATGCCACACATGTACCATGTGCTGGTGTCAACATCCGACGGGGAGGAATCCGCAGCAGATTTTAGCCAGTGAAACTTTGCTGAGCCAATGACATGGCCAAAGCAATGTAGACTTAGCCAGGTTTTTACCATTCCTGCAACTGGGTACACCACTAATGTTTTGATATCTAAATAATGAAATTGATGATTGTGCTGGAGTTATATCTGAATGACTGCCTATCTGATCATTTGTCTTCGCACTGCATAGCACAGCACATGCTGTGGGTTTATTCATTGCAACTGATCAAGCACCTGTAGTGAGAAATGCTGTACGGACAGCAACAATTCAGATAGGTGAGATCAGACGGCCAGGGGAAGGAGGTGAGATGATGTACCTGAGTCGCCTTGACAATGTCATACTGCGACTCCTTGGTGCAGGCCGACTCGGAGATACCGGCCGCCAGCCCGTTCCCCACTTCTTCCGTGGCTCGCGACATGGCCGTGGTGGTTTGTTGTGGCAGAGGGCCACTGGTCACACACAGAAGTGCATGTCCTCACCTGAGGGTACACAAATTATGTATATAATAGTATGCATCAAGAACTGTACATGCATCACATCATATCAAATAAGTGGTTACATTATGCATGGTTTATTTTACTATGCGACATCAGAGGCAGCGCGGTAGCGGCAGCCGACCTCACGCCAAGGTCCTATGCCACGGACCTGCGCCAGGCCATGCGGCAACTGCGAGACATCCCGCCCCGCGCCACCGCCTCGCGGTCGTACGTGCCACGCACGCTACAGCACGCCACGTACGTCTTCATTCGATTTATTATTTGGGTTTAAGGGCGCGCCGACTACAGGGTCAATTGGCGTCCATGCGTGTCTTCCTTCGGCGAGACGCTACGAGACCGTCACTCTGTTGCCGGTACGGCGAATCGTACAGCGTCCTCACCCGCGCGGACAAGACGATGACCCTGGACCGTGGTCACCGCCAGGACGCGGTCTCCACTGACCGTGAAAGAAAAACCAGTTTGGAAATTTACTATTAAAAAAAGTAATTTATGTTCTCGCATGGAAGGTTAGGCTAGGTTATGTCAGTTTATGTTACATTTTTTTTCTTTATTTTGAACATTAATTTTCATACTATACTACCTAACTCCAAGCACCTTTTTGGGTGTTATTTGGGCTCCCAACTGAAAAGTTTGCATTTGCAGAGGAAATGAGTGGTCACATCATGCTGTGTTGGAAAAAGAAATTCCAAGAAATCAAAATTTCCCCAAGTTGCCAATTTATGGATTTGTCGTGGGAAGACTTATCTGGAGGGGAGGTGCCTTTTCTTTTGAGGGGCACTACTGCAAAAGTGTCTGTAGGGCACCTCTGGTGGGAAAATTTGAGGGGGTGGGGTGCACTCAGTCTTCATGTAGGGGCACCTTTTCTTCTTAGAGGAGTGTCTCAGGTTGAAACTCCAGGGGGTGGGTGGGTGGAGGGGACCTCTGACTGACAAATTTGAGGGTGGTACAATCAAGCCTTCCCGGAAGGGTGACACCTTCCATTGGTGGAGCACATGTCCCCAGTGCCCCTTGCATCCACACCTATAAGGTAAGGTATAAAATATGAATAAATTGTGAATGATGTCATACACAACCACATCAACCAATCAACAACTTTCTTGATCGTGCAGTGTCAGGAAAAGGATGAGCCTGGAGCAGTGTTAAAATATTGGTTTTTCGTTAGGTGTGAGATGTCGAAACGAGTCCACTAGATGTCGAAATTCCCCATGGAAAGAATGTCGTTTAGAATATCGTTTAAGTCCTTCCAACTAAATTTTGAGCCTATAGCATGCTTATATGTGCATCTCTTCCATTTATCTTGGTATACACCTAATATAGGGATACTTATGTTAATGAGAATGATAAGAATGCCATACTATCAGCAAATTATATTTCACAGTGGACCATATCATGTGATCTGTTTACTTGAAATCGCGTTAGGTACAAAATGTTTATGTACCACAATATGTAATGGTGAGCATAAGCATGACACTTACACACAAACCACTATTAGAAACAAGGCACAGGGACTCCATAAACACACATCAAAAGGCACGATGTCGATACTTACTGGGAAGGATGTCTCCTCATTGTTGAATAGGTGGTATGTTCCACTTTATTTCACGAATAATTCATCACTGGTCTGGATAATACTGTCTCTACACTGAGCATGACCATATGTATTGTCAGTACACCATGTAGCCCATATGTATGCATCATTGCAGATTACCCTTACATTTGAATGCTTGAGGTAAAAATGGTCTGAAATTTACCATTTAAAAACAAATAAATTGTTGTAACATGTAAGGTTAGGCTAGACTACATTATGTTGCATCCTTTTATTTTTTTACATTATTTTGTATGCTATTTTACCCAGCTGCAGTCACTTTTTTTGCTTTTGCACTTGCATTGCATTTTGCATGCAAACTAAAACACATGCATTTGCAGAGGAAATGAGTGGCCACACCAGGTTAACCACATTCATAAACATTGCATTGGAAAAATAAAATATTGTTTTTTCTTTAGGTGTGAGATGTCAAAATGAGTACAGTAGGATGTCAAAATTTGCAATAGAAACTATGTCATTTAACATACCCGATGAGTTCTTCAAACACAATTCTGATACAATAGCATATTCATACGTGACCTTTTCCTTTGTGTTGAGATACCTATTTGGAGTTAACTATTTTAGCGACGACGATAAAAACGTCTATCCTTATCAACTGATATTGTATAACAGACCACATCATAGGTAATCATCTTAACCGGAATTGTGCTAAAAGATGTCTGTGCATCACAATCTGCAATGCTAAGTATCAGCATGCTGCTTATCAACAAGATACTTGTAGAAATTAGATATGAAGACTACATAACGACTCATCACGAAGCATGATGTTAATACTCGGTTGGGAGGGATGTTAATTCAGTGTTCAGAAAGTGGTATATTCCACCCTATTCACAAATAATTTATCACTGCACTGGAGGCATGTGTTCCCTCCCATGAGAAAGGTGATGCCCATTTGGCAGAGAAAGGCCCTTCTTTGAATGCTCAGGTACATGGCCCCACCCATTGTTGAACTGATATTTCAGCAGAGGTTGCTCCTTTTAGAGAAAAAGGTTCCCTGAGATTAAAAAGTGCTAGAGTACACCCCACCCCTGCTGAACAAATTTTTCAGCCAAATGCACCCCTCCCCCACCCCCTAGGAAATGTGCCCTCCACATAATAAATCATTGATATGTGCCTGAAATATATGGCTTGATGGCAAGCATTGAAGATGCTCTTTTGTGGCAAGGCTCTGCAGGTAGAATATGTTGGGACAGCTAGGTCCATTGGTGATGTGAGGTGACCAGGGTCAGAGTAGGGTCAACCAAACTCCCACCCCTGGTAGTATGTAATGACCAATGCCAAGGGCTGTCCCCCTCCCCCAATCAGGGATGGATACACAGTTTTTCCCCAGACACCCCTCCAGGGACATTTGCAGTGGCACCCCATGGAGAAAATAGTGACCCTCCAGATGAATTCCCTGATGATAATACTGGATCTGCTCCTGCCCCTACTAGGAAGTTTCCACTGGAGGGGGTTACAAGTATTGCCTGAGTGACAAGTACATATAAAGCCATGATCCTGACTATTGAGTCAAACTAGGTGCACCTTCTTCAATAAAAAAAAATAAATTGAAAATAAACACTATTGGTTGTATAATGCACTTTCTATATCTGTCCATGCCCAGCAAATATATTGCCCTTCATAAATAAAGGTGACAAGAGGCGGTTTTACAGCGGCAATTTGCTCTCCTGTTTAGTTGCTTTTGATCCTTCCAGGTCATTCCTGGCTTTAACTGAAACATTCCAGACATGAACTAAAAAGTACATCAGGGAACATTTAATATTAATAAGAATTGGTTTCAATTAATTTTTTCATGTTTTTTGTGGTAAAAAAATGTTTGCATGGTGGAGGGAATAAAAAGATTTTAGACAGCTTGGTTTTAGCATAATTTCCTTAAACCATTTTATATTACAAAACCCACATCCCAATAGACAGCAGGTAACAAATCATTTGGTGCATGAGCATCCTACTCATGGGGTGTGTTGTGAATATTTATTAGTTGTGTGGTGTGAGCATGTTGGGAGTATCAGGTATGGATTTATAAACCTGGTTGACATTGATTAAGTATACCTTTGTTATCATTTTCTCTACCATTGTTCAGGAAGTTGGCTTATAACAACATCCTTTGCTAATTTAACCATAGCACCAATTTGTCATCTGGCAGTCATTCATCAGCTGCCAGATACAGTAGAGCTGAGTGCAGTCTCCACGTAAATCAGAAAGCGTATTGCAATTTGCTGATGTTCGTAAGTATAGTTTTACATATATCAGCAGCGTCGATAGTAAAACCTATTTTGTTAATAAAACTGATGTGAGAATTATATTTGGTGGTCACTTTTAATTTATGCAGATCATTATGCCAGGTCTTCTCCCTCTATCTTGTTCCTGAGACCATGTGACCTAATAGCAAAAAGTCACTGTAAAACTACCTAAGGATTATCATCAGGTTGGTTGGTTATTGGTTTTACGACACGTTGACAGTTGAGTCATGCAGCGTCGCCAATCTCTCATGCCGATTGGTCGTGGGTGAAGAGTAGCGACAGGTGAGACTCGAACCCACAACCTTTTGATTGTGAGATGAGCATCTTACCCCTAGACCACTTGTCCCCCTAAGGATTATCATCAGAAAATTCCCCAGAAACCTAGAAATGAGGTTTGGTAATAACAAAACATTTCTGTGGGATAAATATTTTATTCACTAGTGTTCAGGAAATAACACACCTAGTGCTCATAATCCAACAATACCACATTTTCATGTTCGGAATATAGCACACCACTGCGAAATGATGGTCCATTTTAAAGTTGTTTTTTTTTGTGAGTGGTCAGGATTTTCATCAAAAGGAACTGCTTGAATATGGTTAGTTTGTTCATTTCTGCGTTCAGTAAACGCCGTACAATCACTGGTTCGGCCATATAGAGGCAGCATTAGAGCCAGATGAGAAGTCGGTTTTACAGCGGCAATTTGCTCTCCCGTCTAGTCGCTTTTCATCCCTCCAAGTCATTCCTTGCTTCAACTAAACATTCCAGACATGAACTAAAAAAGTACATCGGAGAACATTTATTATTAACAAGAATTGATTTCACTCAATTTTCTCATCTTTTTCATTGACAAAACTTGTTTCTTGGTGGTGGGAATAAAACGATTTTAGACTGATTGGTTTAGTATAATTTTCCTTAAACCATTTTATATTCCAAAACCTATATCCCAGTATGCGGCAGGCAGCGAATCAGTCGGTGCACGAGCGTCCTACTCGTGGGGTGTGTTGTGAATATTTACTAGTTGTACGGCGTGAGCATGTCGGCAGTATCAGGTATGGATTTATAAACTTGGTTGACATCGATTAAGTGTACTTTTGTTATCATTTTCTCTACGGTTGCTCAGGGAGTTGGCTCATAACCGCATCCTTCGCTAATTTAACCACAGCGCCAATTTGTTTATCTGGCAGTCATCCGTCGGCTGCCAGATACTGTAGAGCTGAGTGCAGCCTCAACGTAAATTAGAAAGCGTATTGCAATTTGCTGATATTCGTACGTTTAATCCTACTTATTTCAACAGCGTCAATACTAAAACCTATTTCGTTATTAAAACTGATGGGAGAATTAGATTTGGTGGTCGCTTTTAATTTATGCTGATCACTATGCCGGGACTTCTCCCTGTATCTTGTAGACCACGTGACCTGGGAGCAAATTTCCGCTGTAAAACCGACTAGAGTCGCATGTCTTGTGTTCGGAAACCGCCCCTCTTCCCCTACCTACCTATCAACATATAAGATTAAGTGTGTTGCATGAAAATATCCGTACAGAATGAAGGTGAAATCTAACATAAAAAATCTCATTCTACGCCCCCCACACATAGGTATCACCTCACTTTCGGAAACCTGCAAAACGAGCCTTAAAGATAGGCACCCACCCACACAAAATAATAACCAGTACTTACACGCTTCAAAAACCACCAAATAGAACATGCACAACCAATTCGTCTGCTCACGATGTTGAGCCCAGATGACGTATTTACGTATTATGTCAGTAGATAAATTATAAGTATTTCTGAAACGAGTAAATACAATTTAGTCTTAAAATAACTAGAAAAACATCTTTAACCGTACTTATCCCTCTATAAGCCAACCACTAATAACATATGTGTCACTACAAAAGCTTGCTTGATAAATCGATAATTGCCTTTAGCAAAAAATACTAGCTTATAGTCCAGAATGCCAGCCTAAGAGATGCTGGAACACATTTTTTTTAAAGAAGTTCTAAAAACATCAAACGAACAAAAAGCTCAATTGTAAAAAGGCCAAAGATTCCGAAATCCAAGATTTTTATGCTCAGTGATCCGGCGAAACGATCACAAGAAGAAACTCTGCTGAGCTGTTGCTGACCTACAACTACCCGTAAATTTTGCGCCGGGCAGGTGGTGTCATGACATCAACAATCAGCTGGCTCTAGAATTATCCAGAGGTAATTAAAATCGTGGATGCTAAGTCGTGCAGACCTTCCGTTGCGAAATGCCGCCTTGGACAAAATCCTGTCTGTACGCGAGCTTTGATCCCCTCCGTCATCACTGTATCCCTAGATGTTGGTTGGTTCTAAACTACAACGCTGTGTTCGCTTGATAAAAGCAGACAATTAAAAGGCATATTTTCATTTTGCTAGTTCAGATCTGAATATCCTCATCGGCCTCAACAAACCTCAACAAATAGCCTGAATAGCCTTAATGAACCTCAACGGTCGGGCTAATTCTCGATCAACAGCTCAAGTTGGTTCATTATTCCCAGAAATATAGAGGAATCTGGTGCCCCACCGCTCAGCCTGTCCTAGCCACGTTGACCATCCAAGCATACCGGCCTCCGATTCTTTCCACTGGTGATGTCACGCTAGAGCAGAACGAAATTTACGGTAAAATCACTGGATAAGCGTACCTTCTCTATCATATCTCCTTCGGCGCTAAGCTCTTGCGGGACCGGTATCGGGCTCGGTTGCTGTCTTTCTTGTTGGTGAACAGGAAAGTGCCATAGGGTGGACTTTGACTAAAGCTATAGCTCAAGAAAGTCTATATCGACTATGGCTCAGATTATCAATGTAAGTGTGTCTGTTTTATCGGAGTTCCCTAGAAGAAGCAAAGCAAACTGCGCCATATATGTCAAAGCGTGCCATTGTCCTGCCTCGCGGTGCGTTCGGGGTGACCGGGGCGAAAATACAATCTACCGGACGTCTGATAGAATCTTGATTCCCCGCCTTCGAAGTAACAGCCATATTCTGCCCGTGCGTCAACTTCAGTGATTGTGCATCATATTTGCACCAAAAATGTGTATATAGATTCTGTGGCTTAGATTGCTGGAAAAAGTTGTTCAAAACTTGGCTGCTATAATACCCCTGCAGCCTTCATGCTGATCAAATTCCATGCAACACTTGTGTGTCATAAGAAATAAAAGCAGCAGTGAAAACCTGTGACCAAGTATGGATTTTTGGTATATATTACAATCTAGGTAAAATGCGATTTTTTTCGATTTTTTAAAAAGTACATGGTATTTTAACATAAAAATGATGATGCACCCACTTGTTTTGGTATTTTTTTCTTAAACTGCTTTTGGAATTCTTATATTGTTTTAATGGGATATTATGTTTATGAATGTGATTCGGAAGATGCGATCGTTCGTTTTCTCCGTAAATGCTTACGTCTCGGTTAATCTTAGCGATAATATCTATAATGCGCCATATATGCCACACCACTGTTATTTGTTGCATAATTTATCCATCCCTCACCTGGCACTTCTCAGACGTGATTAAAGGGACATTCAACACTTCACGCAGTTGATTCAACACTTTTTCACGTCGAAAATGCTTAATTTCCGCCTCTGCCACATAGATGATATGCTGACACTACTCCACCAGAATGCCAGAAAAAACTAAGCAGAGCACGGCTTGAGGCCGTGTGTACGGATGACGTCACTATAACTATTACGCTTGTTTTTAAATTATAATATGAGTTTATATTAGTTTAGAGAAGAGTAGATAGTATTACGTTAGGTTAGGTTGGGTTGGGTTCGGTTAGGTTAGGTTAGGTTTTCCTATTTAATTATTAATTATCATACTATTTGTTGGAAGTTGTGAGGCAAGACGAGACCGAGCAGAAGCCGGCTGCTCTCTGAGCCGTGCTGTATGTTTAGTTTTTAGGCATTGTGGTTGAAGAGTGGTGGTGTGTCATCTATGTGGCAAAGAGGTGGAAATTAAGCATTTTTGACATGGTTGGTTGGTTATTGGTTTCACGACACCTCGACAGTTAAGTCGTATAGCGTCGCCAATCTCTCACGCTGAATGGTCGCGGGCGAAGAGCAGCGACAGGTGAGACTCGAACCCACGATCTTTCGATTGTGAGACAAGCATCTTACCCCTAGACCACTTGTCCCCTGCTTGACATGAAAAAGTGTTGAATCAACTGCGTGAAGTGTTGAATGTCCCTTTAATCACGTCTGAGAAGTGCCAGGTGAGGGATGGATAAATTATGCAACAAAGAGCAGTGGTGTGGCATATATGGCCCATTATAGATATTATTGCTAAGATTAACTGAGACGTAAGCATTTACTGAGAAAACGTATGATCACATCTTCCGAATCACGTTCATAAACATGATATTCAGCAAAAAATCCTAAAATTCCAAGAACACCTTTTAAGAAAAATTTACCCTCATTTTCTCTGCAGATGATTACTTTTCATTTGGCAAACAAATACACTATCATAATCTTCACTGCAAATATGGCACATCTCGTATAATTATCCATACCTGGCGTGTCACAGACATGATAAAGATAAAATTCAACACTTCATGCACTTGATTTAATACTCTGACATCGAAAACCTTATGTTTCTGCCTTAATTCA
This sequence comes from Ashinkailepas kermadecensis, assembly GCA_034440615.1. NCBI lineage: Eukaryota > Metazoa > Arthropoda > Thecostraca > Neolepadidae > Ashinkailepas > Ashinkailepas kermadecensis. The sequence goes on along the minus strand of JAOTOM010004921.1, from coordinate 433,500 downwards.
GCATTTATTTCAGAGAATGAATACTCACAACCCGATGTATCTGCAACCAAGGCCGGAAGTTCCTTGTGATGCTGTATTATTGTATTTTTCATGTTTGATGACGTTATGGTAAAAAAAATTGTTTTGGATGATTCTGGTTTTCCGGTTAGGTTAGGTTAGGTTAGATTATATTATGATATAATAAATTTTATATATTATGCTGTTATCTTGGTCTAGGTTAGGTTAGGTTATTTATTTATTTATTTTTATTTTTTTGTCTATTCATATGTAATTTTTGAACTTTTGACCAGAGTGGGAAACTTACTTTCCGAGTTGCGGGTCTGAGTGCATACCAATTTCTTCCTGAGTACATTTGCATGGACATGATTTTTATGCATGGAATCTGTTTACCAGTAACCGACCAGAAAAACCTAAATCAGTACCTACATACTATGCATAAGTAATATCATTCTCATTTTTGGTCAAATCAAATGTCAAAGCGTAGGAACAAAGAAGTGAACAACAGATGGCACCGCCCAGCAGCAGTGTTGGAAAAACTGGCGTTTGTTGGTGTTATGCATACCAATAAATTTTGTACTCCAGGATTGTGACTGGACAAAATGAAATATTTTGTACTCCAGAAGGGAAAAGGAAGAACAACATTGTTTGGTTGAGTTCTACCACTCTAAGTCCATACCTGAAAACAACTAGCAGTTTCAGCAGTCCGTATGCGCGCACTCACCAACAATCCCTGTCGACCATAACAAAACTTTGAAACGCGTACAGCCTGTATAGCATGCCATACCAAGACATGTTTCTCGGTGTTGCGCTAAAAACGTCTCCGCTGTCCAGTTACAACTGGCGGAATGTGACGTCATGTGAGAGGATCCTACTTTTGTGTCACTATATCGTTAATATTTAATTAAATATGTATTCAATATTTATTCAATATTTATTCAATATTTATCAATATTTATTGTTCTATATTATGCATTTATATTAATCAACATTTATTCAATATTTATTATTTTGAGTCATGGGCAAATATCCCTAGTTGGCAAAACTGGCGGTACTTGGTATCGCTGGAGTAAATATTTCAGGCCCCGTTTGGCAATTAAGATGCTTTGAATGCAATCGAAGGTCATTTTGTTAAAGAGACAACTTTTTTAGACACCATGAGCCTGTTCAATGCAAAAAAATCACTTTATATTTCCTCAAAGTGGCTTTGGAGCAATGAAGTTCTCCGAGGTGACAACACCAAGAAACCAATGCCATTTGTGAACTTATGAATGACTGTCCAATAATATTTTTGAAATATGTGCTAAGATAAATTGTGCGCCTTGAAATATAACTGCATTTGGAGTTCATCAGTGTCGGTGAAGGGTCTGTAATACCTGTTCCGATTTTACTCCGACCCATCTGTTGCCGGCCCGGTAATCCGCCGTAGTTCTACCGCTGGGGTAAGCGAATCAGACCCGGCTCTATTTTCCAGTACATCTTTGACAACTGTTGGGAGGGACGGGCTGACGCAGTTGGTGAGTGTTTGTGGGTTGATTATTTTTTAGGTTTGTGGTGTGGGTACCCAAATGTGTACTGGCAGTGATAGCTAAGTGTGCCCATTCGGTTTCACTCTCGTCGATTGTCATCATGAGATGTGAAGTCGTATTTCCATAAGTTTGGATCACACTGGCGAGTGTGGCAGGAAGTGGTGCACGATAGAGACCATTGTTCAGAGAAGTAGGGGTTGGCTGTGGTGTTTGCCACGCCTGGTTTTTCTCCCCTGTTGTAAATAGATCAGCCAGAAGGTTTTGTTTGCCTGGTGCAGAGGTTGGTGGTGAAGGTGGAATGGTGTAAAGCCTTGGCTCGGCGGTTGTCATGGGTTTCGATTCCTCGTGGTGCCCGCCATCCCTCCCAGGGTCCACTGATGGGGTCCACCCCAGTTAATTGTATCTTGCTGTGAGGACTTGTAAAACCATTTTCATCATTTTAAACTCATCTTTCTACTGGAAGTCTTCCTGATAGTTAGAAAACCTCACAAGTTATTCCCATTTTTAAAAAGGGTTCAAGGCATGATGCACTACATTATTGCCCAGTGAGTCTTACTTGTGTCCCATGTAAAATTCTGGTGTGGTAAAACGTGCAATCGTTGAGCATGTAACAGCATGAAATGCTAACATTGGATTTGTAATTCCATTAAAGCAATGCTACCTAATTATGGACAACTCCTCATTTTTTTACTACAGCAAAATTTTGGACATGGATGTTTGCCAAGATGTTTATGCATACAACAATGCTAACATTGGTTTTCAGCCCCATTAAAACAAGGTTAATTGTCGGCAAGTGCATTGCTATTTTTGTATTCCAGCTCAACATTTTGTACTCCAGTTAAAAATTATGTACTCCACTACCAAGAAAAAAATATGGAAATCCTACACTGCCCAGCAGTGACTCGTAATAATCAGCACTTTCGTTTCTCATAACTCACAAGATCAATGCACTTTCCTTTCACTTTTGGTCTCGGTACAAGGCTAGCCATATGAAAAACAAACAAAAACTTCACACTTCACCCTCAGCTCAGAGTGCATACCTACCTACGCAGCCAATTTCCCACGTAACACGAACGCAACTCCGCTACCACACATGCCACAGTTGGATGTGATCAAAGGATCAGTCAAGGTGTTGTGTTTGCAGTATGCCACTGTTAACCATGTGGTCAAAGTTGCTAATGGGGGGGGAACGAGTGGTCTTGGGGTAAGATGCTCGTCTCACAATCAAAAGATTGTGGGTTCGAGTCTCACCTGTCGCTACTCTTCGCCCGCGACCAATCGGCATGAGAGATTGGCTACAGTACATGACTCAACAGTTGATGTGTTGTAAAACCAATGACCCCAAAAGTTGCTAATGGTTATGATGTCATATAAAAATACCTTGCATTTATTGGTTGACAGAAAGATTTTGGAACAGAAAATGCTAACGCAGCCAATTCTGATCGGTGGCCTCCTGGACTCCGGAGAACATCTCTCAAAACTGTCAAACTTTCCCACTATACGGGTGGCAGGAACACAGGGTTTCCGAGACGTGGCTTCAAAGCCGGAGAACAGTGTGCTCAGTGTGCATGCACATCATCTTGCAAGTTGCTGTTGGCACGTTGTCGGCAATTCCGGTGGTTGAGATTTATGAAGTGTGTGAGGCTGTGGTCCAGCTCCTGACTGCTACAAAAAGTGGTTAGTTTGAGTGGTGACCGTAAGTGGAATAGCCAGCGTTTTTTTGGGTGTCATGCTGTGTTTGTTTTTATTGATATCTTTGTTCCTAAATTTGTGTCTGAGTACATGTGAAGCCCATCCTCAAACATGTTTTCAGAGATAAAATATCTTAAGAAGTGCCTTAATTCCCACCCTGCTCTTGACCATAAGCAGAACACAGCCAACTTTCACGTCCTCATTTCCCACCACACTATATATCTGCATAGGCAAGTTTAGTAATAATACCTACTAAACTTTCAAGGATGTGTTGGTTCTCCAGTATATGCAGTAACAATATGCACTGTAAGAACGGAGATAACGTAGCATAATATAAAATATATTATAATATAATATAACCTAGCCGGAAGACCAGAATCGTCCGAAACAAATTGTTTGGCCATGTCATCAAATATATTAAGAATAAAATAATACAGCATTGCAAGGAACTTGCGGCCTTTGCTGCGGACGTGTAGGGTTGCGAGCATTCATTCTCAGAAATAAATGTTTAATTAAGGCAGAAACATAAGGTTTTTGATGTCAGAGTATTAAATTGAGTGCATGAAGTGCTGAATTTCTTCTTTATCACATCTGTAACACTCACTATAATTATCCATACCTAGACAGGCATGGATAATTATACACAATGTGCTATATTTGTAGAGTGAAGATTATGATCATGCATTTGTTTTCAAACTGAAAAGTAATCATTTGTGGAGAAAATCATTTTTATGTTAAAATACCATGTATTCCCCAAAAATCCCCAAAAATCCTATTTTACCTAGATTGAAATATTTACCGATTTTTGGGGGTGAATTTGCAGTTTAAGTTAATTTCTGATTACTCACAATGTCTTGTTCTTATGCAATGTTTAGGAATGTGCTGAAGGGGACGAGTTGGTCTAGGGGTGAGATGCTCGTCTCACAATCGAAAGGTTGTGGGTTCGAGTCTCACCTGTCGCTACTCTTTGCCCGCGACCAATCGGCGTGAGAGATTGGCGACGCTACATGACTCAACGGTCGACGTGTCGTAAAACCAATAACCAACCAGGAATGTGCTGAACATGATGTGATTAGGGATAGTTCCTTCCATGTGAGAGTTGGCAGTGTCTACTCAAAAACTTTTCAACAGTGAAAGGGAGTACCACAAGGATCTGTTCTGAGTGTGATGATGTTTGGTATTTTAATCACTGCCGTATGTGGTGTCTCCCTGGTAGGGAAATGGGCGCAAAATTACCAATGCAGTCGACACGCCCTAAAGCACAAATCCACCACCACCACCACCCTGGTAGGGCAGCTGGTTAGAGTGCTGGCCTGCTCTGGTCTCCCCTGTCCTGGTGACACAGGGTTCTAGTTGCTTTGCATGCTCACATTTAGCCCCTGGCTAGGGAGGGTCGGTTGGCAGCTGGCCCGATAAGGCCGGGGCCGAGCTACCGGGCGGCAGTGTCGGTGCATTGGCAGCACATTAAACTTTCTATCAGAATTCTGCAGTTGAACTGGAATTCATGGATCGGGTCATGGGGCCAGGGTTCATGCAACACGCTGCTTAGCAATAGGATCCTGGTTCATAATGCCACCCCACTAATAACTCTGATTAATTTTTTTTTTTTAAACACTGAGTTGGCTGCTCTCCGTTGATGATTTTGTAGTGTGGGTTGCTTCCTCCATGAGCATGTGTGCTGAACCACAACTTCAACCTGCCTCAATAATCTTGATAGGTGGAGTTTCACAAATGGTCTCTGATTTTCTACCACCGAAGTATAATGCATATATTTATATCATAGATAATGCACATGAAGATACCTTATTTTATACATATGCCAACACAGAATTCCAATTTGCTCAGAATGAAAGCTCCTTGGTGTTCTATTTGATAATTGACTATCATACCACATATAAGGAATCTTGAAGACAAATGCTCCAAGTGTATGCATGTTCTTAAAGTTGCCTCTTTCATGACCTGTGGTGCTGATATTATACCATTAGTGAGCTTATTCAGTGCTCTTGTTTGCTCAATTCCTGACTATTCACATATATTTTATGATGGCAAACTCTCGCCAATAAAATAGACCCTAAATACTATTCACCATGCATTTATTTGGATCTGCACAAGGGCCCTGTGCTTCCTTCAGTATGCCTCTAAGTTGAAGAAAATCAACCCCCACTAGTTATGTCAAAAGGGTGTGTTTGTTTCCTTTTTCCCTCCCTCTTTGAGGGGATGAGTAGTCTAGGGGTAAGTTGCTCGTCTCACAATCTAGAGATTGTGGGTTCGAGTCTCACCTGTCGCTACTCTTCGCCCGCAACCAATTGGTGTGAGAGATTGGCGACGCTACATGACTCAACGGTCAACGTGTCGTAAAAACCAATAGCCATCACTGCCTCCCTCTTTGAAATACAATGGACAGGGTTTAGACTGATTGGCTTGTCTCCAATCTACTATGTACCATTTATATTGTTTCACATTGTTATAATTGCTTCTGTATTCTATTCCTGGTTTCTCTCATCTCTTTCACATGCATTTCCCTTTTGTGTCCTGACATACATCTAGCAAATTATTTATGTTTGCAATATAGCAGAAGTGTCTGGAACCCCCCAAAAGTATCCAACTACACACCCACATCCATTCTCCTTCTACACACTGTTTTGACCTGGTAGATTTATCTCAGCCAACCAACTGACTGAACTCACCTAAGATTTCAGCCAGTTCCTAGGGAGGTCAGTTACTACAATATTAATGTTTCTATCAGTTAACTCTGCAAACATTTACATACCTTAATGTGATCATCTGGGCTGTGGCTTGTCCGTTTGTACCTCAATGGTGTTGGGCTGACCAGCATGGCATTTGGACTGTGACTTACAAAGCTTCAATGTTTTGAGAAGCAAATTATGAATGTTGTGGCCATGGAATTCCTTTAAAAAATAAATACTGGCAGACCTTGGAACAATTTGAGCAAATAACCTTGCTGGGAACTACACAGTGATTTCGGGAAAATTATACATTTGTGTGATTGTCCTGAAAAGAAAGCTGAATAATTATGTGAGATACTGGTATGCAACAGGTACACAATGAAGCTAAACTTACACTGATATGTGGTATATCTTGCATGTGGCTGTCTTGTTTGTCTGTTGACTTCTGCTCAGTTGAGAATTGAAAAATTATGTATGAATAGATAGATCATATAAAAATATAATAACCTAACCTGGACTAAGATAATGTAGCATAATATATCAAATACATTATGGCATAATATAATATAATCTAACCTAACCAGAAATCAGAATCATCCCAAACAGACTATTCGACCACAGCATCATCAAATCTAGGCAGAACATTGTTAGCTCTGTCATTAACGTTAAGAGCATCACAAGGAACTTCTGGCCTTCATAGAAGGTTATGGACATGTCTGGCTGCAAATATTCCTTGTTGGAAATAAATATCAAATTATGCCAGAAATATAAGGTTTTTGATGTCAGAGTATTGAATTGAGTGCATGAAGTGTTGAATTTCCTCTGTATCACATATCTCCTGACACACCAGGTACATATAATTATATGTGATAGGCTATATTTGAAGAGTGAAGATTATGATCATGTATTTCTTTGCCAAATGAAAAGTAATCATTTGCAGATAAAATTAGTGGTTGCATTATCCTTTTCATGTTAAAATACATCATATTAAGAAAAATTCCAAAGAATCAAATAGTAAATTATGCCTATCTCATTATAGAGCTAAGATGCTTGCTAAATTTCTTTTTCAGAATGCATGCAAAATGTTTTTAAATAACCTGGCTGGAGGGAGTAGTTGATTTTAAAAAAGTGCCTGTTTCTGTTGGTTTTCTTCCTTCTTGCTGTTATCCCCTCAGCCTGCCAAGACAGTGTGACATACATGTCCATGTGGCAGTGTGAATGGCTATAAATGCATTTGAATGTCTGCAAGGGCATCTGGACGTTCAGAACCATTGTCGTATGCCCAGATTTAAGGATGCATCAACTAATTTTAGTTTGTAAACTGCCATGCTTTGCAGACAGGGTGAGGGATCTGCTGTTTTAATCTGCCTATAGGTCGGAAAACTCCAGCAAGTGATATGGTGTGACAGGGACAGTGAATTCTTCGTGAAATGGGGTGGAACATACTACTTATTGATCACTCAATCAGCATCCTTTTGAAAATATAAATCATTGTGCTTCGTGATTTGTGTTTATGAAGTCATTATCCTTCATTTCAAGCAGTATCTCTTTAACAAGTATCATGGCACAATTCCAGGAGAAGAAATTACCTATGATACAATATGTTTTGCAATGCTGGTTTATAGTGTACATATTTGCATCAGTTTTTGTTAGTATAGGAATCCCTGAATTAAGTATGTCACCCTCTGAAGGGACCTTGCCACATGTTCGCCCAAGGACATCGTTACTTGGTGAGGATGCCAGCGGTGACCTATACCCACTGCAGATACAGCCAACAAACCAGTAACACAATCCCAAACTCACTTTTAGATCGTGTTTGCAAAAACGCTACTTACCGAGGTCAACTACCAAAGTGCACTCTCTAACTTCGCAATTGCAGCATCTGTGGTTTAGAGCGAATTTTACTGGCCTGCAGCAGGTTTTACCTTTGGAAACTCCCATAATTATCTGCAAGGGACTATCCATTGCTCCATAAATGCATATTCTATTTTCTGAAAAGCAAAACAACACTGTGTCACAACAAAAACACAACACAACACTGGCAGAACCAACACTGTGGCACATGTAGGCACTATATTGGCAGTACAGCACAGAGTATCAGCACAGCAGATCATATCGTGCACCTCACTACGGGCAGTTGTGGTGCATGTGGCTGTTCTCCACTGTGCAATAACTGTATGTTGTATCTTGTACCTACTGCCTGGGGTTCCTCTTCCTGGTGCAAAACTAAGATGGCTCATGGTAGAATTCCCTACTCCAGTCCTGCTTGTGGGTGATTATAATTGCCATCACACTGCTTCGGGATGGAATTCCATTAGCCCATCTTTCAAGTCAAATCCTGGCACCCATCTTGGGGGATCGATGCATGCCCCCCCTCTAATCTCCAAACTAAGTGTTCCATGAAAACGAGAGGTGTCATCAGAAAGTGCTCGACGAGTATGGTCCTAATCCACTGCCAAAATGTATCCCCCAAAAGTGCTTCACTAGCAGTCTATGTGATCATGACTGACATGCTTTTGGCCCTGGGGAGTTCATTTTGTGGAGATTTTAAAAACAAAACATTAGTTGGAATCAGGAAGGGAAGGTGAAATCGATCATAGCCTTACTTTTTTGCCCATCCAAAAATCAATATTTTAATTTTTGACATTTTCAAAGTTTTTAATTTTTAATTTTCGACATTTTGTATTTTCTTATGGGTTGTTGCTTGAAGTCTATGCAGCTGCTTGAAGTCAACTTGCCCTCATAAAATGCTTACTTTATCTAAAATCTTCAATTTTAGCCTAAAAGGGCACATATGCGAAACTAATACATTGAAGAAAAAAAAAACTCATTCTTCTGGTTTTGTTGCATCCCTAAAGATAAGGAAACGCTGAAAGTTTCATTAAATAATCTTGATCTGTTAAAGTGTGACAACTGGTTGAACTTTTGTTTGGAGATGACCTCACTTGACCTCCAATAACTCATTGACCGTAGATGACCTGAACTCAAAATTTTCACATGCCAAATTTATGTGGGAAAAGGTAAAATTTCAGCACGCTGCTGCACGCGGTTTTTTCACTGTAGGCGGGAGACTTCAGGAGGGTATAAAAAGCCCCTCCCCTTGAAACGGGGTGGGCTAATGCCCTCGGAAGACACTTGTAATGCTCTATCCATGGTGAGACCCTGTTTCTTTTGGGCACTGGCTCGCCTACCCATATTGCTCTGTCGTCTGGTATCACATCAGCTTTAGACCTGAGCCTCTGTAACCCACACTTGGCTCAAAGCTTGGAGTGGTCCGTGGACACTGATCCACCCAGGAGTGACCATATGCTAGCATGGATAGACTACACGGATGGAGCTGCTCTTGGCAGGAGACGTCGGCGATGGAACCTACGTCAAGCCAAATGGATATAAACTGAATGGTGCCTTCAGTTTGGGGCCAAACTTAAGGCACCATTCACAGCAGACAATGTATCACCATCAGTAGCTGACTTTACAGCAATGCCGGTTGACTCTGCCACTGTGTGTGTCCAACTGCAATTTTGGAGCACCTCATACCCTGGTGCTGTGGTGGATCTCGGAGTGCCGGAACTCCATCCTTGCCCGCAAACGGGCTTTTCGAGCTTTTGACTGCCGGAGCACAATGACTAACTTCATTGCCTTCAGAGAAGCCAGAGCCTTTGTGCATAAACAGTACAGGAGGACAAATGGGCATCCTGGCATAATTATATCTGAGGCCTCAACTCATCCCCTCCCTTCGGCCAATGTGTGGGCTTGAATCGAGAAAATCAGAGTGATTTCCCCTCCCCCCCTCTCTCCTTTGCACGTCCCACGGGTGGGTGGTCGTGGTGCACTTCAGCCATCTGAGGTTGCAATCAGTGTTGGATTTTCACTTCTCATTCTTGGATTTGGAGTGTATAATCCTTGAGTTAGAGCAATTATAGAGTGTATAATATGTGGTAAGCATTGGGTGCATACATCTTACTGAGACTAGGGAATACAAATAATTGCTTTTACATTCAAGGAGCATACATTACAGGTGTTTCAACTCACAAAGCCTAGGTATGCCGCCAGATGCTGGATCAAATAAAAATAGTATTCACTGGCAGAGCCAGCTTCACACAGTTTGCAGTCATATGTGCTTTGGTGCTGGACCAGTCATAAATATACTGTGTCATTGGCAAGAAGTGATGCATTTAATCATGATTGATTTTCGATGCTGTTTTGAATATATTTCAACTGCAGGGATGTAGGCATATTGCTATGATAAAAGGTACTATTGCAGTTGAATGTATCTGCAAGACAAGTTTTACACATTTTTACCTCCATGAAGCAAACAAAGGGGTTAGGTTTTGCTTAGGTTAGTTTATGTTAAGCTTTTCTTTTAAGTTGACTTTTAAATAAATGAAAAATGTTCTTCAAAAACGATCGGACCAGATTAGGTTACATCAGGTTATGTTTTTGAGTTGATTTTTTTTTAAAGAAAAAATATTGTTTGGAAATTTTCCCTTTTTAAGACTATTGGTTTTTTTTTCTTGCATGTATGGTTAGGCTATGTTAGGATAGGCTATGCCACATTTTTCTTTCTTTTGAACATTATTTTGTATGCCATATTACCCAACTCCAAGTCCATTTTCTGGTATTATTTTGCCTACCAACTGAAAAGTATGAATTTGCAGAGGAAATGAGAGAGAAACAAATGGGCACAAAATGACCAATGCAGTCTATGCTCCCTAAAGCACAAATTCATCACCAGAGGAAGTGAGTGGTCACAATGTTAACCACATTCATAAACATTGCATTGGGAAAAGAAATTCCAATAAATCAAAAATTACCATAAATTGCAAAGTTGCAAATAAAAGCGGATTCATGAAAAACAAGAATGAAGCCTTTGACCTCAGGAACTACAAAACCACAATATCCCTTATGGAACATGATAGGTTGTCCTTGCATTATTCCAAGCACCACTGATTCCAGCACTTCACAAATGGAGAATGTGCACATGAAGGCACTGCTGTTTATTAATTCATCTGTACCAGACAATTACACATCACATGCACCATTGCATGGAGCATATACCATGGTATTAATGTTGTATGCAGACTGCAGAGTGAAAGTCATCATCGGTTGTCATCCATTGTGCATGCTAGCAGCTGGCACACTCTTGCAGTCTTGCTTGCATCTCATTTTCTGTTCCACTCCTGCACTCCTGCATGGAATGTTACTGCGGCTGTCATGATCGGGCAGGGATGGCCGAGTGGTTAAGGTGTTGAGCTCTGGGTACCAAAGGTCCCAGGTTCAACACTCGCACTGCTCGGCACATTTCCCAATCCCGCGGCCCACCGGCGAAACAGTGTGGGCGGCGCCATTAGCCGTGAATGTGCATGAAGTGCGTCGCGAACCACCCAATAAACAAATGCAGATCGCATGATCACCCAAAACAACAAATGTGCATTATCCTCAATGATGTTTTCAAGTTCCTGTGGCAAGGACACAATATGGCTAGATAAGAGGAAGAGCACCAGAACTAGAAGTGGATCTCATTATTAGCCATAGGTCCTGCTGTTATGTTATAACATCCTGCATGGTAGATATGTTACTGGCCCTTAGAGCATACTGCTCCTGCTGCTTTATCACAATCCAATAATACTATTGGATTATGACAGTAAGTTGGGATTGCTGGTTAAGCAAGACACATATGAGACACACTACTATCTTTTGACCGGTGGTGACAGTTCGCTGTGTCCAAGGTGCTACAATGCACTGTTAATGCAGCATATACTGATTTTCTGACGCCGACTTACATGTGAGAGAAGACGCTATTTTGGACGTGCTTCTCTCTCCATTTTAGGGTATGAGATGCATTAGGGGATAGTCTTGCATTGTTCAATTGGGAGAGTTTTTATGCTTCCTATCGAAAATCAAGTTTTCTGTGATTTATGCTCCTCATTAACTCACTTCTATATCTGACAAAATAGAGGGGGCGAGTGGTCTAGGGGTAAGATGCTCGTCTCACAATCGAAAGATTGTGGGTTCGAATCTCACCTCTCGCTACTCTTCGCCCGCGACCAATCGGCGTGAGAGATTGGCGACGCTATATGACTCAACGGTCGACGTGTCGTAAAACCAATAACCACCTGGCAAAATAAGGATCGTAGCACGGCGTGGTATCACACTTGTATTTGGCCCCGTGGCATTGTCATTCTGACAGACTTTCTCTTGCTTTCACTGTTTGACTGGCGATATTGCTTGCGCTTCACTGTTTGACTGATGAAGTTATGGGCGCTGCATGGCCGACGCAGTCGATGTGCCCCAAAACTCCAATAACTAACCAACTCCAAGTGGTCTCACAAGCAAATGGGAATTATAAAGCAGGAGTGGGGACCTGCTTGAGGGAAGCAAGTCTGGGAGGACAAAGTGGATGTCTAATTTTTGATCAGTTTGCGTGATGAATTTGAATAAGTTGCTTAGAACATAGAATGAACACTAATGTGTGAATTGTATGTGAACTGATGGTGTAGCTGTTCCTGTTGGATTGGTCTGTATGGTAGCTGATGCCACCAGGTGTGTGGAAGGCTGACATTCACTTTGGCAAAAACATACAAGTAAATGTACCTGTGATGTGAAGGTGGAACGTCGTGCATCAATATGGACACATAAAAGAGGAAACAAAGTCATTCCTTCATCAGTAGTAAGCAGCATCAATGTGTTCAACAGGAATATAGCATTGTTTTCAGCAATTAGTTATTTATCTGTACCCTCTCCGCTTCAAGGTACATCAGTGATCACTAAACAGGAAAGGGATGCTTACCTTTCATTCTCTCTTTACACCAGCACAAAGCACCACTAGGAGCACTGCACAAGTGGGAAGGAGCATTGATACAGTGCAATTGAATGTGGCTCTATGAGACATTCAGCACATCTTGCTGGCATTGTCTTTTTCCATAGGCACTTCCTATAGCCACATGCACAAAGAACTAAGGTAGCCTTAGTTGTGATACATTCGCCAAGCATTGCATCGCAGCATTACATTACATCACATTAAGCATTACATTGCATCACTGCAAGCATTGATAAAGCAGGCTTGCCCTCCTTGAATTCGAAAATAGAGCCTTCAGATTACAATCACGACTCTCCCGACTGCGCTGGCCAACGAGCAAAAAGCCGTCTGATTCGCATAATCCATGGCAAGGTACAGCTGGGGGAGTGGGCTGCCGCCACAAAGCTCTCTAAAAATTAAATGCTGCACTTGAAAGTAACGCAGAGAAAGCCTGTTGAGAGCTGGTGAAGTCCAAGTTCAAAGTGCAAGTGTACTTCCAGGTGAACGAGCACGGTTTGAAAGTTATAGCAAGCAAATATAGACTTTAAACAATATGATGGTCGGGTCAGCACAGATCGCTCATACGTGTATCAATATTTCTTTTTCGAATATTCACCGGAGCAGTATCACTCTGGCTCCGCCTTCCCCTTTATTTTTTCTCAGTTTGTGAAACTGTCGGTGCTATGAAATACGAGGCGATGAGAAGCCATGCGGAACCAGTAAATAAGATGCATCGTGTTTTTCGTGGTGATAATACATTGAATGGCGGTTATGACCTATGCAACGTTTGCGTAGGAAATTTTTTTTTTCAGTTTTCAACTTGGCCTCCAAGGAACTTCGTATTGGGATGAGCTACATTTTTGTTTTTCGGGGGACAATGGGGTCGTCTCAGTTCTTAATGTGAATTAGATGGTTCAGTTAGCTTAACATCCATTAAATCAGTTTTATTCATGAGCACTATAGGAATGCTTGCTTCAATTTCCACCCCTCACGTTGGTACTTTTCGGGATCATATCAAGAAGACATCTGTATCTGTGAAGTAGCTCAGACCATAAGACGTTTATTTCGTGGGCGTTCTACGAAATGCGGAACTCATGGAGCGTGAGTTTTGGCGATACCTAATTTGGGGTTTTGTATTTGAGAATGCATGTTGCCTATTGTTATTTCTACATTTCATCTGCTCGGAGCAATGCAGTTAAAGTCGGTAGTGTTTTTTTTTTCGAACGAGTACTGCCAGACCCAAGAAACAACCTTCACCCTGCCGCAGTCAACAGCTGGCCTTTCTAACGGTATATATGTGAAGGAAAGAGCGGCGCATTGGAGAAAATACCTGCATTGCCGGTTCTGTGGTCAGTCGGGACGGCCGCCTCCTGACCGCGTCCAAGACAGCTGGTAGAATAGCCTAAGCAGAACAGCGGTGTTGGTCTCAGACAGCTAGTGGAGCAGCGGTCAGTAGCACGGCGGTGGTGATCTCAGACAGCTGCTCTGTCTCTGTTGCAGGCTGATTGTAGTCTATCGGAGAATCGAGGCGTCTAGGAGAATCGGGCCCCTATGCGAGCGGTGACGTCGTGGTTGCGTGTTGGTCGTGGCCGGCGACGATGGGTAAGGCGCGCGTCGCCGCGGACGAGGCTGGATCGGCCGGGGAGGACGCCTCACGGCATAAGCCCGGTGCGCGACACGGCGTCTCCAAACAGGAGAAGAAGAAATGGCGCGAGCTGAAGCTGCTGAAGCGACTGGAACAGCAGCGCCAACTGGGCGGGGGTGTGCCGGCGGTGCGCGCGCCGCTGCCGTTCCCGGTGGCGTCGAAGGCGTGTCGCGGCGTCGGCCACACCCTGGCCGTGGCCGTGCCCGGCTCGATCCTGCAGAATGCCCAGTCTCGCGAACTGCGCGCCTACCTCGCCGGCCAGATCGCACGCGCCGCCGCCGTCTTCTGCGTCGACGAGGTGGTGGTGTTCAACGACGGCGGCGCGGCGCCGCTGCGGCCCGGCGCCACCGACTGCTGCCAGCAGCTGGCACGCATCCTGCGCTACATGGAATGTCCGCAGTACCTGCGCAAACTCCTGTTCCCCGTGCACGAGGACCTGCGTTTCGCCGGCCTGCTGAACCCGCTCGACTGTCCGCACCACCTGCGCGCCACCGAGAACTCTGCGTTCCGCGAGGGCGTCGTCACCGAGCAGGCGCCGGCCAAGGGCCGCTTCTCGCTGGTCAACATCGGCCTGCAGCGCGAGGTGCGCGCCGACCGGCTGCTGGCGGCCGGCGTGCGCGTCACACTGCGCATGGACTCGCGCGGCCACCGCGGCCAGGTGGTGCCTCCCCGCACGCCGCGCCTCGAGCTGGGCACCTACTGGGGCTACTCGGTGCGCGTGGCCGACTCGCTGAGCGAGGTGTTCTCGCAGGCGCCGCACACGGGCGGCTACGACCTGCTGGTGGGCACGTCCGACCGCGGCCAGCCGGTGCAGCAGGCGCAGCTGGCGCCGTTCCGGCACGCGCTGGTGGTGTTCGGCGGCCTGCAGGGACTCGAGGCGGCGCTCGAGAGTGACGATCGGCTGACCCTGGACGACCCGGCCGACCTGTTCGACGTGTACGTCAACTCGTGTCCGGGCCAGGGCTCGCGTACGATCCGCACCGAGGAGGCGGTGCTCATCACGCTGGCGGCGCTGCAGCCGAGACTGGCGGCCGCCGCCGACCAGACGCAGGCGGACGCTGGCAGCCCTGATGCCGTGATGCCGCCGCCAGTAGGCGAAGACTGAGTAGTGCGCGTGCGAGGTGATACCGGCGGTACTTCCGAGGGGAAATCGGAGACAAAATTGAATCTTGTGATGAAATTTGTTGATTGGCAGATTTCGGTGTTCTCGACGTTCTCCGTACTTTTCTATTTTTCACATTTATTAGTGTGGAAATTTGTTGACAGTGATTTTGTGTGAAGCTCATTGCATATATTAATTCGGGCCAGAAAAACAGCAGAATATCGTGTTCTATGTTGTTATTTTCTGTTTTGTTCCTTTGGAACAAAAAGTAAAAGAACTGCGGTTGCCATCGCTGCGATCTTATGCAGCCATATGCATTATTTTCGTTTTGAATGTGGTTTTGTAATATATGGGCACTTCGACGCTGAAGTGCATGTTTTGTCCACAATTTTCACTCAAGTTCTAGAAGCTGAATTCGAAAGTCAAGCTGCGGTCCTGGCACTGCAGTCCATGCATATCAACTGGATCTGGTGCGTTTCTGTCGTTATTGTAACTTAAATTGGTTTCAGTACTGTGGTTCTACTTTGATTCAATATTGACATATTTGTTTGGGTACCTGTGGCTCCGATGTCTTGTAGTTTTAAACATTTGCACCGAATGTTTAAATTAAGCCTGCTACGATGTCATTTTGAACGTCTTTAGCTGATCACTCTGCTGCTCATGTTTAAATTTGAATTTTGTAATCCGAGATTTGGGGAGGGTATTTTTGGAGTTGCATGTTGGAATCCTGGATTTGGGTGTACTATTTTTTCGGACATAAAATCCAGAGAGGAAACTAAGTTGCATCAAGCTTTTTTGTACTTTCGTACGTTGGGGAACGCAATAAGAAAACTGTTGTTTTAAACATGGGATTAACAATAATAAAGGGGCCAAAACGGATCTGGTTATACGATATATAGCCCTGGCTTTCTTCCACAAGTATGCAGTGTGCTATTACTGAAATCGGTTAACCGAAGATTATTTCGGATTGGAAATATATCTAGACGATATGGTACAATTTTATATTATGCTGGATTAATTAAAGCTCTGTTGACGTCAATATTTGTCTATCAAAGGTGAATGATGTTTTGTTTTTTTCAAAGTGGATCATCCATGATCCCGTTTGGACGATGTTTAGGAGACCGACGTTTCCGTCGTCCCATTGGGATGGTCCTGGCTGCACACCAGTATCCTGTAATTGATTTTATGTACAGTGAAGGAGGAGGAGGGCGATGACAAAAGCCAATCGATGTAGAAAAAGTGCGCAAATGTATACGGATAATGTCTATTGATGAATTAATTTTCTGACCTCTGTTGGCTATCTCATGATGGTGATGATGTCAGAAGTGTATCTGCTGCCTTTGCCAGTCAGCAATGCTGCTGGCAGAAGTGATAATCGCTTTTAAAGAAGCAAATCTCACTCGTAGCCTGTAGCAATAAGAAGAAAAAGTAGCTCTTAATGATCTCAAGAATAAACATTAATGTAAAAAAAGAATTGGCATCAAGTGTGGGTCTCCACTGAAATTTCACACTTTCGGGGAACTGCTGGGCACAGCTATCGTCGCTGCGGTGCCCGATTATTTCACTGGCAGGCGTTTGACTCTTGATCATAAGGTCGTGGGTTCGAATCGCACAACTGGTGGGATTACCGAGTCTACCCGCTACCAGTCGACGTGAGAGGTTGACGACGCTCTGTGGCCTGGCAGTGAAATAATGGGGAAGAGTGGTCTAGGGGTAAGATGCTTGTCTCACAATCGAAAGGTTGTGGGTTCGAATCTCACCTGTCGCTACTCTTCGCCTGCAACTAATCGGCGTGAGAGGTTGGCGATGCTGCATGACTCAACGGTCGACGTGTCGTAAAACCAATAACCAACCAACCAAGCGTCGTGAAAGATCCCAACGTCCCGCTCGTGTCGTCGTCGTGCTGGTGTTCCGCTGTGTTCAGCGCGGTGCGGAAACTCGCCGTGCTGGTGTTCCGCTGTGTTCAGCGCGGTGCGGAAACTCGCCGCATGGCCGGCCGCCAAATCCTCCGTGTCGCACCAGCACAGCGGACGGATGATTATGACTGGCTCTTTTAGCTTCACCCGTGTGGAACCCATGAGTCTTCTGCGAACCGCGCGCCGGCATGGCGCACAGTGTCGCTCGTTGTTCACGGTCGGGGTCCGATCGACTGGGCTCATCCGATTGACTCATCTGCTCAGTTATGCCATGTTCACGAGAATAACAGTCATCCTGTAGGTTAATATGCGGGTCCCCGCAAGGGCCATGTTGGCATATCCGCATGAATTCTGCATGTTTCTGGTTCGCCTAGCACTCCTGGTCACTATCTTCTGTTAGGCCAACGCAGTCGATGCGCCCCGAAGACCAGCCTGGTCACTATCTTGTTTTACACTGTCGAAGTCCAGCTCCATGTGACAATCCCTGAAGCTGCCAGTGGACTGTGTTGCTATGCGACCACTCCTGGCGACTCTCGCTTTCCTTTAGGGTTCCTTCGAGTCTTTGGATTTCTTTTGTGCTCTGCTCATCTATCTGCATATGTTTCCCAACAGTGTCTGGGCTATATGATCAACATGGCTGATGCGCCCTAAAACCCAAATGACTAACTAACAATTGTTTGGCATTCATGGTCATCTGCATCCCCAGACTGCAATGCACATGCAGCCATTTAAGCAATTCGTGGGCCATTCCACTGCTATTCGAGTCGGCATTGTCATCCCGCACGGTCAACACCCAAGTGACTAACATGGTTACTTACTATACTTCCAATAGTCGCCTGACCCCTTCTCTTCCTCTGCAATGCTATCCTATTCAATGGTTTTTATCCTGCGAACTCCTGTGCGAGTTTATTGGGGAGTTTTCATTTAATGACCTTTCGAAATTGTCCATTTCATGCGAGTTTCACCGCTTTCCCTGCTTCCCAAGACTACGGGAATCTGAGGGATAAATTTCAGACTCCAGGGTGTCATCCCTTCCATAGGTGGAATTGGACCAACAAGATTTCTGCAAATCACGTTATTTGATGCAAATTAAGAGGAAGCTGGTTTTGCAGCTGCGGTACAGCGCTTCATTTTCCCTACTTGTTCTTAGTTCCCCTCACCATTGCCACCAACTTGAAGGTAGTGAAATGATACTCGGTTCCACGAAAATATTCATGCCAAACTTTGTCTTAGAAATGACTTGACCACGTGATCTGCGCCAGCTAACGCCTCCTTTTTCCTTTTCCTTTACCTCTACCTTTCCGATCGCATTGGTGGGAATTAAGCAAAGTGAAGCTTCCCACTGGGCTATGGATTGCGGTGTCAAAAGGCGCATTGTGCACTGACTTGCTTTGTGGTGTGCATTACTAATGAACTGTATTCTGTACCGATGGCACCAGCCTGCTGTGACCCATGCAATATGTGCGGCCGCTTCTCATGCGCCTGCACTAACTGCACTACCTGGTGGTGACTCCGCCCTGCCCCGACTGCACACGGGCTCGGGCGTGACGGCGGGCCTGTCGATTTAGCCTGCACAGTAGGCTGTCGGAAGTGCTCCGTGTCATACCAGTGCGGACCGCTGCCGTCCCGTGCCCAATCGGACCCCACCGTGCCACACCAGCCTGGCCCGCTGCCGTCCCCTGCCACACCAAACCCCATCGAATCCCACCGTGCCACCCCAGACCGGTCCGCTGCCGTCCCGTGCAACACCGAACCCCACCGTGCCACACCAGTCCTACCCGTTGCCTTCCCGTGCCGCACCAGCCTTGCCCGCTGCCGTCCCGTGCCCAATCTGACCCCACCGTGCCACATCAGTCAGGCCCGCTGCCTTCCCGTGCCACACCGAACCCCACCTTGCCACACCGAACCCCACCTTGCCACACCGGCCCTGCCCGCTGCCTTCCCGTGCCACACCAGCCCGGCCCGCTGCCGTCCCGTGCCCCACCGAACCCCACCTTGCCACACCAGCCCTGTCCGCTGCCTTCCCGTGCCACGCCGAACGCCGCCCTGCCACACCAGCCCGGCCCGCTGCCATTCCGTGCCACACCAGCCCGGCCCGCTGCCGTCCCGTGCCCCACCGAACCCTACCTTGCCACATCAGCCCTGCCCACTGCCTTCCCTTGCCACGCCGAACCCCGCCCTGCCACACCAACCCGGCCCGCTGCCATTCCGTGCCAAACCAGCCCGGCCCGCTGCCATCCTGATCACACCGAACCCCGCCTTGGAATGTCTCATTCCAGCTGTTTGTGTATTCTCATCGTGCTGTCGGTCGGCGTGGACTGCCATCTATTTCAGGTATCGAACGTTCCTGTGAATGTGACCCACGCTGTCACTCCCCCTCCCCGCTTCCTTGATATGTGCGTCCCGCCAGCCATTTGTATGAGCAGTCTCCCCAGTTTGTTTTGTGGGGAGGGGGGGGGCTTTGGTGCGGCGTCAGCCAGAGTGTATTGGTTATCAGTTTGTGTTGTGCTATGTCCACTGATCCTGCGCTGTGTTCCACCATCTGCCTGTGTGGCGTGTCGTGTTATCTGTGTTTTGCGCTGCGCCCTCTGTTGGTTGTGCTCTGTAGCCCGAGGGGGGGGGGGGGCTTCCGTGTGCTGTGTGCTGGAGCCTGTATTCTATATGATCGGCACACGACCTGTGCTGTATGGCCATTGGTTGCCTGTGCTGTGCGGCTATTGGCTGCCTGTGCTGTGTGGCCATCGGCTGCCTGTGCTGTGTGGCCATCGGCTGCCTGTGCTGTGTCCTGAGTCAGTGTACTGTGTCAGTGATCTGTATCCTGCTTGTTCTGGCCAGGCGCTGACCTGTGCGTGCTCTGGTGAGTCGCTGTTTGTGCGATTAGCCCAGTTCGACACAGGGTTGTCGAAACTTATCTGTCGAACTCAACACTATCTGTTTGAGCCATGCAGATGACTGTGAGGGTGTCTAGACTAAACTGAGCGGGTGTTTGAGCTGAATTGAATAGGCCTCTGTGTCTACGAACTAGTTTCTTGTGCAATATGAGCTTAGTTCTGTATGAGTAGAGCGGGTGTCTGTGAAATGAATAGCTGTGAAGTAAGGCGATGACGCGTTGAATTGCGGGCGGTGTGGTCTTCCGTCGATACAAAAGTTAGTCCGATGGGTTATTTTTCGTCTCATGCTGGGCAAGTTGATACGTCTTCTACTCATGCGAATGTTTTCTAGTGAGCCGTAGAAATGGCATTGTCATTACTTAATATAATGACTCTTGGAATACAATGAGCTTTGGTCAAATGACACGGCGCGTTCCTTATTCGTTCGTCAAGTTGATACTGTCACTGAATACTGTGTATTTGTGTTTCTTGCGGCACGCGCGATAGACCAACTTCAAAATCAGTAACCGCTGTACCGCCGGTGCAATACATGAACAGTGCAGGAAAACAACGGGAATTGTTGGTGAGAATGTATGGATAAGGCAAAGGCTCGAGTATGGGACAGTTATGAGTATATCCTGACTTCCATGAGATGCAAATGATCATCGTTATGCTTCGCATGCGCATGGTAAGTGAAACAACTTTCTTAGTGCCTTTTGGTGTTGAGTTGTGTATAAGTCATATCCTGGTCGTATTTCTACTTACTTGTTTGTTTTTGCTTACATTTATGTTTTATTTATTGCTGTATTCATATGATTTGTTTATTGTTTTTTTTTTTTTTTACAAACATATATACATTTATATTCTTATATTGTTTTACTTATTGCACGGTTAACGGTTCAGATGGTTATTTAGTTGGTATATTACCTCAAAAACATCGACATTATCGTGTCTTGGTGACATGTCAAGAAATGGTTTGAGGCCGTCGATCATTCGGACGCTCCGTCCGAGCATCGTTCAGGTAAAGCTCAGCCCATGTCCATCTTGTTCGTATGCTTTGTTGTTAAGCTCTTGTGTGAAGCGCACGTGCGGCTGCGTTTTGAGGCGCTGTTTGCTGTCTCGCTGTTCAGTTCCGCTCTGCTGTGATGGTGTTCTGCTCCGGTGTAGCCCCGTATGCTGTCCTGGGACGGTGTTCTACTATTAGGCTGTGTTGTTTTGTTGTTGACGTGTGCCGTGATGTGCCCTAACACCGCTTATCGTCTGCCGTGGCATTTATCTGTTCTCATGCTGTTTCATGCTGTTTTCATGCCATTGCTTGTTATGGCGCTGCGCTCTGACGTGACGCTGTGCTGTAGCACTGCGCCGTGACGCTGTGCTGTGACATTACGCAATGATGCTGTGCTGTTTGCTGTGCTGTGACGCGGCTCCGTCGACAGACGGCCGACGTGCTGACTACAGCAGCAGCTGACGGCGACGTCAACATGGACCAGCTCAAGGTGTGCCAGGCGAACGGCAAGCCTGACCTGTCCAAGGTCCAGCTGCCGGACATGACCTCCAAGGACTACTACTTCGACTCATACGCACATTTCGGCATTCACGAGGTACGCATCCGGAGGTTCACTGCAGCACTCGCGGTCGAGACGGAACCGTGTCGGGTTGTTCGTGTCTTGGTGCTCGTAGCTTTTGCTAGATCAATTTTCAAGAGGTCAGGTGCGACCGTTGCTGGAAGAGGAGCATGGTCCTATATTTGGATTATCCAAAACATTAGCCTACGATCTCCCTGTTCGTGCTGGGTGCATGGTGCTGTTTAACAGTAACTACAAACAGGTCGTCGAAAACAGCTTTCCAAACTCACTTGAAAGTACAAAAAAAGAAGATTTTCTGATGCCACAACCGGGACGAAAATTAGTATCACCGAAATGGATGCCCGGAAAATTTATCATCTAAGTACAGGATTCAAAAATATAAATCCAACCTTTGTTGTTACGCACATGGGTGGATTCGGTTCAATTGATTGGCGTGACTTCCAATCGCTGCTTTGTGATCAGCATGGTCGATGCGCTCTGAAGCCCGAACAAATAACTGACTTCCAATCGCTGGCACTCAACACCCAGCTGTAATGCTGAGAGTGTTCTTTTCGGCCCACGATATGCCCGGGGGAAAGGCTGACGGTTCGAGCTGCACGGGCTGCTCACGGCGGCGGGCGTATTGTGTACGTCAGTGCACGTCAGTGCAGTGGCCGCTATCCGGGGATGGAGGCGAAAACCGTGACCCATTATGCGTGGGAGCGGATATGTTGGCAAGCCATTTCGCAGCAAATTAGGACGGAATTCCGGTTGTCATTGTTCGCGACGCTCCAGCAATTCGGTTGATGCAGGCGACATGTTATCCGGGGCTCGGTTGCACAGGAGCCAGTATTGGACTGATTGGCTGACACGAGAGCCAGTATTGGACTGATTGGCTGACACGAGAGACTGGACTGATTGGCTAACACGAGAGCCAGTACTGGACTGATTGGCTGACACGAGAGCCAGCATTGGACTGATCCTCACGAGAGCCAGTACTGGACTGATTGGCTGACACGAGAGCCAGTACTGGACTGATTGGCTGACACGAGAGCCAGTACTGGACTGATTGGCTGACACGAGAGCCAGTACTGGACTGATTGGCTGACACGAGAGCCAGTACTGGACTGATTGGCTGACACGACAACCAGTGCTGGCTGGTCGGACAGCCGACCAGTTGCTGGCACGGGGACCGATGCTGGGCTGACCGGCTGAACACGGGAGTCAGTACTGGACTGATTGGCTGACACGAGAACCAGTTTTGGCTGGTCGGACAGCCAGCCAGTTGCTGGCACGGGAACTGCTGCTGGGCTGACTGGCTGACACGGGAGCCAGTACTGAATTGATTGGCTGACACGAGAACCAGTGCTGGCTCTCCGTACAGCCGACCAGTTGCTAACACAGTGGCACCGTGCAAATGGTGTGACTTCAGCTGGTCACTGCTCCTCCACCGTGTCTCTACCGACTGCGTACCACCATAATCACTTGGTGGCAGGAGCGAAATGGCGGCTCGTGGTATTGGTGGATAATAATGGATAATGCTCGACCCGCTGAACTGGCTGGGCGTGGGAGGGGGAGGGGAGGCTGATGAGCCAGACTGAAAACCGTGCCAACGTTCCATGAGATCCGGTCGGTGTGATATGGCCCGGAAAAGCGCAGTTAGGTGTGCATGGAAATACTGGAAACACAGGCGAACGTCGGACGTGCACCGGCTTTGGCTTGCGGTATAGCGGGTGACCCGGCAAGCCAAACACATCTTTGTTGTTTAGTCCGGGCGTGATAATATGAAGGAAGCGCATTGCTGGGTTAAAAGCATGTCAGATGTTATTGAAAGCAATAACAGTTACTTGAATCGGTTTAAACGTCATGCACTTTTATGAACACTAGTTTTAACAAAAAATTTGTATTTCATTTTTTCAGCTTATTCAGGAATGTGCGGTTATATACGTACCGATGTACTGCAATGTATGCCGTCATCAAGGAGTGGACAGCAACGCTGTGCCAATCAATAGCGATACAGCCCCAGCCATCGATCAGCTGTGTTGTGTGTCAGGAAAGTACGAGCGTAGGAGGTGGCGTTGCCACGACTCCGAATCGAACACACATACACCACACACCGCCACCTCCTCATAAATGAAGACAAGCCAGTATGCCCAATATGCAATTCTCTACTAACGGTTCACCACATACTCACATGTCAGCACTACGCACAGGAGAGAGCCCAGTACCTTGGAACCAACAGGACATTCCCCAGTCTCCTTCGAGACGCCTCGGACTGCTTAGGAAAGGTGTGTCGATACTTTAGGAAAATGGAATTTTTGATAATATATCTAGGTCAATAAAAAAAAAAACAGTCACCCAACCACAACACTAAGAAATGGTTCTGACTAAGTAGTTCTCTGTTCTGTTATGGGCGCTAAATGATCTACCATGGTCGATGCGCCCTAAAACCCTAATCACACACTGTGTGACCCACCAGGCGCATGTGTCACCTGCCCCGCCCCCGGGCGGCAGCGATGCCGAGGTTGTGAGTTCGAATCGATGTTCCTCCAGGACTATTCTCGACAGACACACATCACTACGGTCCCGGCAGACATTGTTTTGGTTATGATATGCAAATACGCAATCATTGTGAGCCGGCCGGGTGAGGTACATAGTTATAACATCAAAAGTCTGGCTTCCATTAGCGAAAATAGCCATGATGTTCGCGCTTTCAAAGCGTGTATGGTGTCCATTGATAAGTGCAGTTTACAACTTATGTTTACAGTTTACAGTTTACAACTTATTAGAAATATGACATGGATGCTTCATAAACACACATCAAGAAGCAATATGTCGATGCTTCTCCGGGAATGATGTTTATTCAGCGTCCAGGAAGTGGTATATTTCACACCATCTCACTAATATTTTACCACTGATGCAGACTCTAGCCGTGTCTGTAGTCAGCTGACCACACACCCTCCCCCGGTTGCAGGAGATGCTGAAGGACGAGGTGCGCACTCTCACCTACCGCAACTCCATGTACCACAATAAGCATCTGTTCAAGGACAAGGTGGTGTTGGACGTGGGCTGTGGCACCGGCATCCTCTCCATGTTCGCAGCCAAGGCCGGCGCCAAGAAGGTGATCGGAGTCGACTGCTCCAACATCGTCGACCACGCCAAGACCATCGTCAAGGCCAACAAGCTGGACCACGGTTAGATGGCCGGGAATGGACCACCTGCTCAGCCAGCACATCGATAACGCTTTGTGAAAATTAGTGGAGCATACCACTTGCTGAACACCGGATCGACATCCTCCCCCAAAGAAGGTTTAATGTCATGCTTCTAATTGTCGGTATGTTTATGTAGTCTGCATTCCTCATTTCCAACGTTCACGTGTACAGCCACCATGCACATGCTCGCTGTAACAGGTAGTGATACACCCACATCTCGTGGTGTAATTTCAGGTGGTGTGACTACCTATGGTGTGGCCCTTTATACAGAGAGGGGTTGTTGATGGCGTTGTTATCCCCAGAAACCAAAAATGCCGATTTAGGTAATCCTTGTTTCCAGTCTGAGTTTATGGGACCTAAGAGGCATTTTAAAGAGTAACGTTTTCATGGCGATTTTCAACATTCTTCTAGATCTATTTGAGACATCGCGCACCTAGCGAAGTCGTTATTCTAGCACGGAGTCATCAGGCGGCGTGGTGCGTTATGACACGGTAGGGCAGATCCATCAGGTGGCGTGGTGCGTTATGACACGATATGGCAGATCCATCAGGCGGCGTGGTGCGTTATGACGCAGTAGGGCAGATTCATCAGGTGGCGTGGTGCGTTGTGACACAGTAGGGCAGATTCATCAGGTGGCGTGGTGCGTTATGATGCTTTAGGGCAGATTCATCAGGTGGCGTGGTGCGTTATGACACGGTAGGGCAGATCCGTCAGGCGGCGTGGTGCGTTATGACGCGGTAGGGCAGATCCGTCAGGCGGCGTGGTGCGTTATGACACGGTAGGGCAGATCCGTCAGGCGGCGTGGTGCGCTATGACGCGGTAGGGCAGATCCGTCAGGCGGCGTGATATGTTATGACGCGGTAGGGCAGATCCGTCAGGCGGCGTGGTGCGTTATGACGCGGTAGGGCAGATCCGTCAGGCGGCGTGATATGTTATGACGCGGTAGGGCAGAGCCGGCGGCCGTCTGCTGTGGTGGTGGTGCCCGGAGCCTAGGTGCACTGCTCTCTGCACTTCCCACTACGCGCCGCTCTCGACAATTGTGCATTCCTCGATGCATGCATGAGGAGGGTTGGAATATTTGCTATTCCTTTTTGGCATCCCGGGCATCGTCGTCTCCAGAAAATCATGTTCATTTTTTCACTTGGAGGGTCGATGATCCTGTTCGGCAATGAACTGCTCTCTTGTAAGGTGCTCAAGATTCACCGGAAAGTCTAAACTGGAATTCAGATGTCGCAGGTCTGAAGAAAAATATCCGCCACACTGGATTACCCAAAATATTTTCCTCTCCACATCCAAGATTACATACAAAGTACAAACTAAACCCTGTGCATTGGGCACTGGGGTACTATTACAGTGTTAAAATAATCATTTCTCGTTAGGTGTGAGATGTCGAAACGAGTATAGTAGGATGTCGAAATCGTCATGGAAATAATGCTATTAAAAATAAAAATTGAGTGCTGCAAACCCAGTTTTTAAATAATTGCGTACATATCACTGTTCCTGCTTTGCGTGTTTTGAGAGGTACCTAATTTGGGGACACCGATAGCAACGATAACTATACAAACTCCTATGTTATAAACTGATATTGGGGGACGAGTGGTCTAGGGGTAAGATGCTCGTATCACAATCGAAAGATTGTGGGTTCGAGTCTCACCTGTCGCTACTCTTCGCCCGCGACCAATCGGCGTGAGAGATTGGCGACGCTATATGACTCAACGGTCGACGTGTCGTAAAACCAATAACCAACCTATAAACTGATATTGCATCACATAGCACATCATAGGTAATCCCTTCGCCTGGAATTGCGCTATAGGATGTTCGTTATCACGATCCCGGATCCATCATGGTTAGTGTAAGCATGATACTTGTAAACGGGATATAGTTAGAAACAAGGAATGAAGGCTTCACAAACACACACCAAGAAGCACGATGTCGATACTCCATTGGGAAGGATGTCCATTCAGTGTTCAATAAGTGGTATATTCCACGCTATTTGGCGAATAATTTATCACTGTACTATTATGCTGCTATCCGGTATCTGACCATCTAATCAACGAATAAGAATGTTTTTGGCATGTACAGGCCGCCAGTTCCTGTACCAACACAAGTACAGCTAGACTGTCGTACGGCAATTATAATAACGTGTTCTGTGATTATGCATTAAGAAGCTATATGCAACTAAATCCATATGATGATGCAGTGTAGTCAACTGCGGCAGAAGTCTTGCCGAACTGCAGTGGACGCCTACATCGCTGCTACAGAGCTGCCTTCAGCCGAAGGCTGGTCAGCTGATGGTTCCCTCTGCTGAAGGCTGGTCAGCTGACGGTCCCCTCTGCTGAAGGCTGGTCAGCTGACGATCCCCTCTGCTGAAGGCTGGTCAGCTGACGATCCCCTCCGCTTAAGGCTGGTCAGCTGACGGTCCCCTCTGCTGAAGGCTGGTCAGCTGACGATCTCCCTCTGCTAAAGGCTGGTCAGCTGACGGTCCCCTCTGCTGAAGGCTGGTCAGCTGACGGTCCCCTCTGCTGAAGGCTGGTCAGCTGACGGTCCCCTCTGCTGAAGGCTGGTCAGCTAACGGTCCCCTCCGCTAAAGGCTGGTCGGCTGACGATCTCTGCTGAAGGCTGGTCAGCTGACGGTCCCTTCTGCTGAAGGCTGGTCAGCTGACGGTTCCCTCTGCTGAAGGCTGGTCGGCTGACGATCTCTGCTGAAGGCTGGTCAGCTGACGGTCCCCTCTGCTGAAGGCTCGTCAGCTGACGGTCCCTTCTGCTAAAGGCTGGTCAGCTGACGGTCCCTTCTGCTGAAGGCTGGTCAGCTGACGATCTCCTCTGCTAAAGGCTGGTCAGCTGACGGTCCCCTCTGCTGAAGGCTGGCCAGCCGACGGTTCCTTCTGATGAAGGCTGGCCGGCCGACAGTCCCTTCTGTTCAGGGCTGCCTGTTTAACGGTTGCGTCTCTGCCCGACAGTGGTGGAGATTATCAAGGGCAAGGTGGAGGAGATCACACTGCCTGTCGAAAAGGTGGACATCATCATCTCTGAATGGATGGGCTACTGTCTCTTCTACGAATCGATGCTGGATACAGTGCTGTACGCGCGCGACAAGTGGCTAGCGAAGGGCGGCCTCATGTTCCCCGACCGCGCCACGCTCTTCATCACCGCCATCGAGGTAAGTGGCAAACTGCTGCTGCTGTGGCCGGCCTGGCTCTTCGCCACAGATGACCCGTGGTGGATGACCGGAGTATATCCACCTAAAATTAGAGGCTAGGTATACTGCATGTCAATGAAGGGTGTGCCATGGCGTTTTCATCAATGCTTCTGGTGTTTTGCTTTCAATATTATCTAGAATGGATACCGCAGATAACACTTTCATGAAGTTAATGAACGCCATTTTTGGGTGTTGACGCAAAGCGCGAACATGGTTCCCGGGTTTGTTATATCCTCGCATGGTAACGTCGCTAGAGATGCGTTTCCCGTGCCAGCTAAACTTAGACGAAGGCTGCGAATCGCCAGGCCCGAGCCAAAGCCCGGCCCGAGATCGATGCGGTGACTGTTCCGGGCCACACCAACATCCGCCCGCTCCATGGGAGCTGAGCTGAAATTGCGCATGTTCCCTGCGGCCGAATGCGGTGAGCCCTTGTTTTCCGCGTGCTGTGAGCTCGCGCTGTTGTGTGTGGCAGGACCAGCAATACAAGGACAGCAAGATCAACTGGTGGGATGACGTGTACGGCTTCGACATGAGCTGTATTCGTCAGGTGGCTGTGTCTGAGCCTCTTGTGGATGTGGTCGACCCCAAACAGGTAGGTAGCGGTCGACAACGCTGGTGCACTGCGCGGTCTGGCATTGCAATTGTCTCCAATTTGTTCAGCATACACTTGTTTGGTTTTTAAATAGGATCATTTGATATATACACGTATACATATGCACACACATACATATATATGTATATATTTATATATATTAGCTTGAATCGTTTAGTGCTTGTTATATGTATGTACCTGGGTTCTGTACGGGATATCGGTGACCGTGACCGCCCTGAACTGACATCCCTGTACCCTTGCCGACAGGTGGTCACCAACTCGTGCCTGCTCAAGGAGGTCGACCTGGCCAGCATCACCAAGGAGGAGTTGGCGTTCTCGGCACCATTCTCACTGAAGCTGCGTCGCAGCGACTATGTACAAGCGTTCGTCACCTACTTCAACATTGAGTTCACCCACTGTCACAAGCGGGTCGGCTTCAGCACGTGTAAGTGGCATGTGGCGCAACCTGACCGCCGCTCGCGCTGTTTGGCGAATGGTTCTCTGCTTGGGACCGCATCGTATGTGTCGCACGCTGGAGACAGGAGCCGGGTAGCGCTTTAGTGGCACACTGCTACGCCTGTGTGGTGCTGGTTCTGATGTTAGACCATCGCCATTACCGCAACATCACCGAAGTTAAGTTGTCAAATCATTACAGTCGTTAGTTGTTACCGTATATCTCGATAAAGCCGGGCTTAATGCTCCGGAGTTGCTGATTTCAAGCTGCGCCAATCTAGTTTATTTCCTGGCTGGAATGGGGTAATTGCTGTTGAAATGCTGGTCTGTGACACCAGATGTGATGGGTGGCGGCGTGTCACGGAACAGTTACCGGTGTGCGTGCGGGTGTGCACTTGTGTGAGATGACGGGCGGTCTGCGACCGGCAGCGCCTGACTCCCGCTACACACACTGGAAGCAGACCGTGTTCTACACGAATGAACACATGACGTGCAAGTCGGGCGAGACCATCGACGGCACCTTCTCGATGAAGCCCAACGAGAAGAACAGCGTAAGTGTTTTGGGACGGGCTGGCAGTCCGGATGGCTGGGAAGTGGCGGCTTCTCGGCACACGGTGGTACACCCGTACCTCCGTGACGGCGACAACGGTCGAATCGTATTGGTGAAGTACATCGAACTAGACATATGGCTTGGTAATCGGCGAAATTTGATCTGCGCTTGTGAATCCATCACAACGTAGTTCACTTAATTAATTGTAACTTAAGATTAACTTTAACTTAATTCTAACTTTAAGTAGCTTAATTCGTAACTTAATTCGTTCACTTAATACGTGAAAGTGATGCTTAGAGTTAAAATTAAGCAATGAGAAAATGAAATACATATATGACATAAAATGCTTCTTTTGTATCGAGCATATGAGTGTTATATCTAATTAAACTCTAATCCATCCAATTACTTGTATCTACTTGCTACTGGGCGTTTTATTGAGCGTTTGCTCAGTGAATATGAGTCGTTTTTCAAGGTATGCTGATTGCTATATCGAAATTACAACCGAGCTACCACCCAGCCTAAGTGTGTTGCGGTATGAAAAATAATGTTATCACCGACATCCTTCTGTGCCTGCAGCGCGACCTAGACTTCCACATAGAGTTCAACTTCCATGGCGAACTGGGCACCATGAAGGACAACCTCAGCTACAAGATGCGCTAGCGTGAGCCGGTAAGCCCTGACGAGTCTCCGATGGGTCACCGCGCACCGTGCAAGCTGGGAAGAGCATGTCTCACCATCTACCTGGGGAGGATGTACTTACCTGGCGAACAGCTTCACTGGGGCTATGGGACACGTGAACAGCTCCGGACGG
This sequence comes from Ashinkailepas kermadecensis, assembly GCA_034440615.1. Lineage (NCBI taxonomy): Eukaryota > Metazoa > Arthropoda > Thecostraca > Neolepadidae > Ashinkailepas > Ashinkailepas kermadecensis. The sequence goes on along the minus strand of JAOTOM010004921.1, from coordinate 402,881 downwards.
GGATATTGTGGCGCTGGAACACGTGAGGAGGTCCGGAGTGGCTGCACTGTGGGCGCTGGAACACGTGAGCAGGTCCGGAGTGGCTGCACTGTGGGCGCAGGAACACGTTAGCAGGTCCGAAGCAGCTGTACTGTGGCGCTGGAACACGTGAGCAGGTCCGGAGCGGCTGCACTATGGGCACTGGAACTCGTGAGCAGGTCCGGAGCGGCTGCACTATGGGCACTGGAACTCGTGAGCAGGTCGGGAGTGGCTGCACTGTGGTCGCTGGAACACGTTAGCAGGTCCGGAGCGGCTGCACTGTGGCGCTGGAACACGTGAGCAGGTCCGGAGCAGCTGCACTGTGGGCACTGGAACTCTGAGGATGTCTGGGATCGTGGCACTAGGGACTGGTGCCCTTGTCGACGCGCCCTAAAGCCCAAATAACTAACTAACTAAGGGACTGGTGCCCGTTGTCGGTGTTGGTCGGTCGCTATGGCAAGGCGGATGCACCATGGGTATGTCATACCTGGCGTTGTCACCAGAAGGCAGATCGGCAGGATAGCACGACATTGCTAGTGGATCCGTGATCATCGGCAGTTATGCTAGCACGTGGGCTTTGTAGGTTTTGGCTGTATGTATTGCTTTGGTTGTACTAGGAATTTGTTGTGCAAGTAAACGGGTCCTCTGCGATGAGGCCTGGATCGTTTAGTGTATGTTGAATGCAAGGCATTATGGGTATACACAGTATGTACTGTTAAAATAGCCGTCCTTTCAGTGATGTGTAAGCTTGATTAAACAAGCTTCTGTGTCGTAATGACGGTCCTTTAAAAAGTATATGCTGTATGCGTGAGTTATTGACACATTCTACTGCTGATCCACTGAACACACCTTGTGCTGAGGGTAATCGGTGCGCCCTAAAGCACTAAACCACCACCAAAGCATGTTCTTGCTCGGGTCGACTTGGCTCAGTGTTATGCTCATCGGCACAACGCAGCATTGATGCAGCTCGCACACTATTACCAAGCGAAGTATCGAAACTGGGAGGCGCTTTTCAGCCAGGTCCGACACTCATGTCCTCAACCGAGCCAGGGACGCATATCCTCAGTCAGACCGGAGACACCTGACCTTAGCCAGACCGGGACGACAGCTGACCTCATCCAGACCGGGACCACAGCTGCCTCAGCCAGACCGGAGACACCTGTCCTCAGCCAGACCGGCACCACAGCTGCCTCAGCCAGACCGGAGACACCTGTCCTCAGCCAGACCGGCACCACAGCTGACCTCAGCCAGACCGGAGACACCTGTCCTTAGCTAGACCGGGGCCACAGCTGTCCTCATTCAGATCAAAGACACCTGTCCTTAGCTAGACCGGGGCCACAGCTGTCCTCATTCAGATCAAAGCTACACCTGTCCTCAGCTAGACCGGGACCACAACTGTCCTCAGCCAGACCGGAGACACCTGTCCTTAGCTAGACCGGGGCCACAGCTGTCCTCATTCAGATCAAAGCTACACCTGTCCTCAGCTAGACCGGGACCACAGCTGTCCTCATCCAGACCGGGACCACAACTGTCCTCAGCCAGACCGGAGACACCTGTCCTCAGCCAGACCGGGACCACAGCTGTCCTCAGCCAGACCGGAGACACCTGTCCTCAGCCAGACCGGGACCACAGCTGTCCTCAGCCAGACCGGAGACACCTGTCCCTAGCTAGACCGGGGCCACAGCTGTCCTCATCCAGATCAAAGCTACACCTGTCCTCAGCTAGACCGGGACCACAACTGTCCTCATCCAGACCAAAGCTACACCTGTCCTCAGGTAGACCGGGACCACAGCTGTCCTCTGCAAAACCGGGACCACAGCTGTCCTCAGCTAGACCGGGACCACAGCTGTCCTAAGCCAGACTGGGACCACAGCTGTCCTCAGCCAGACCGGGGCCACACCTGTCCTCAGCAAGACGGGATACACGTCCTGTGTTCAGCCGGGCCGGAGACACACTTGTCCTCAGTCAGGATGGAGACACCTCCCTCAGCGTGAATAAACAGAAGACATACCTATCCCCAGCCCAGTACGTAAAAATGTTGAATTAATAGTTCAAAGCAAGATGTAATAAGACATGCTTACGTGTCTACTAATGTTTTTTTGCATCTTTAATTGCCTAAGGCAATGTGTTCCTACCATCCCTTGAAATAACAAATGGAAGCGATATTTAGTGTTTTTCAGTGCTATTCAAACCTGTAATTATATATGCAGTTGTATTTAAGACTAGGTATAGACAGTTGGCATTTTGTATTCATCTTGTGTTGTAAAATTTGACTAATTGTATAGTCACCTGACGTCGAACTGGAAATGAAATCGGACACGCTCAGCGTGACAACATACTAACCGTATCGCTTTTCCTCAGCTCGGTATCGCCGCACCTTCGCATTGCGCCCGCATACGGCGCCTTTGGCCGGCATTCAGTGCAGCGGGCGGCCGCCTCCAGAGCAGCTCTGCGACGGGCCGGTATTCAGCTGCAGCGTGCAGCCGCCGCCGGACGGGCCACGCCGAGGGCTGGTGTTGGAGCTGCTGCGCGGAGCCGCCGCCAGACCAGTGCTGGTCGGCCGTGCGTCATGACTTCATCTCTGATCTGTGATTGTCTGCTGAACGTCCCAGCCGAGACTGCCGTCTCCTCACCTGTCACCAATACAGAGTCCACTTCCAGCCACCTGTTTGGGAGGTATGTCGCTAACCGCGAGCTGCCCGGCCGAACGACATTTTATCGCGGACTGGTGTTGCGAAGTTACAGCTGCTATTGCTGAACTCGTGTTACGAACGAACTACAATTTTACCGACCTCTTGTCACGCGTGACCGAAAATTGGACTGATATTAGAGAGTAGGTCTCTGATATTAGCCTCAACGTTGGCTACAAGGATAGCAAGGCCTTTATAATATAACCAGCATAATTATAGTGGTTGGACTTAGCATGGCTCAAGGGTAATATCACGATGGTGTGGTGCTGCCGGCGGCTGGTGGTACAGCAGGGCGCTGGTGCGGTGCGGCTCGTGGTACAGTATGGCGCTGGTGTGGTGCGGCTCGTGGTACAGTATGGCGCTGGTGCGGTGCGGCTCGTGGTACAGTATGGCGCTGGTGGGTGCGGCTCGTGGTACAGTATGGCGCTGGTGTGGTGCGGCTGGTGGTGCAGCATGGCGCTGGTGTGGTGCGGCTGGTGGTACAGCATGGCGCTGCACAATGGGCCAGAATGGCTTGAAAAGTGACACCTACTCGAAGTTCGAAGTCGTCAAAACTCGAACGTTTTACCGTAGATCGTCTGAAAAATGTCCCCAGCGTTCGAAAACAGTGCTGTATTTTCGATATATCAGCACCCGTGTCCATCAATAACGCAGCAAGTCATACTATTATAGCGTGTTGGTCTGTGTCGTTGCAAACGCGCAATTCCATTCTCAGGTTCTAAGTATTTTCATTCTTCTTCCAAGGCTCGAATCCAATAATTTCCCATAGCATCGAATTGCTGAGATCATGAGGAGTAGAAATGAACGATTTGACCGATCCACCAACCTTCTGCAGATAATTTAGTGTCGATAAGTAACAAACTATGCAGATAATATATAACGATGAGCATATTATGGATTTTAACAAATTCAACGAACTACATGCAGATTTTGATGTCATAGAGTAGACACATACTTTGGCTGCTAGTCTTCATTGTATGCTGCTGCGCTTTTTTGCGCCAACATGAATAAACTGGCTTGAATCAGATTGATGTTCAGAACACCGCCATCTATGTTGGTTCATAAATATTAGTTTTATTGATAGTTAAGGCATACAAAGCCATCATAAAGTATGTTAATCTGTAAAATAATGATTTATATTATGATTGCAACATTCAGGTATCATTGGTATATAACCCAGCCCATCCTTATCAGTCATTTCAGTTTTATTTTCGAAATACTGTTTTTATGATGATAGGAGAGACCGGGTCTAGTTGATGCAATTTTCGCGAAACTCAAAATAACAAATAACTCTCCACTTTGGAAGGGTAGCGAGGAGATAGCTATACCTACGCCAAGCCCAAATTTTAATTTCGCTCCAAAGATGTGCCACATTGTCACCATTCGGCAGCCGCGGGACGAAAGGACTTGCGCTTCTTTGAATGCCAGTAGCAACATGTGTGGTAACTATGACGACCGGCTTCATAATTTTGGAGAAGATGTATCAGCCACTTCGTGTATCAACTAGATCTGGTCTCGCCTATATTGAATCAGTAATGTCCAGAAAAGCAGCATTTGAGTACATTTATCACAGTGGCGGTCTGAAACAAGCAACAGTGCAGACTATTTCGGCTTTCCTCAAGGAGCAAGGTCGAACCGACCCGTTGCAGCTAAAATATAAGCACCTTTATAGTCCTACCAAAAGTTAAATTGGCCAAATCCAGTCGGCACTACAAAAGATTCATCAAAGTTAATGAAGAGTGGCTGAAGCAAGATGTGAACGTGAAGGGTGCATCGGCAAGTAATCTTCACCGTGTGCGTCGGTTGACAGTCAACAGAAAACACCTGCGACTCAGCCTGAGCACCCTGCATGCCTGGATCCGACTCTTCGAATGCGTCTTGCACATTAGCTACATTCTGAACATAAAAAGTAGCAGTGCAGGTCAAAAGCTGACAAAGAGGAAGTCATTCAGCGCAAGAAGATAGTCCAAGATCAGTTCTGGCGTCGCCTGCACCTCAACGTGGACCAGCCTAGAGCAGGTAGCGGTGGAATGTCGAACGACGGCAACACGGCCAGACGGGCGTTCAGCGACGAGTCGAATCTGGTAGAAGTAACCGGTGTTCATGAAGGACTCAACCGTCGCCTCAACAACATCCTGCAAGTACTAGCATCCGGATACCAAATCACCAATGCAGTTGATGCGCCCAAAAACCCTAATAACTAACTAACGGGTACCAAATCGACTCAAGTAAATTCGCCGACTACTGCGACTGCCCGGCGGAGCTCTATGTTGCGCTGTACCCTTGGTACCCGATGCCAGTAACACTGCACAGAGTGCTGATCTACGGAGATCAAGTCATCGCATCACTGCTCTTTCCCATCGGAATCATGAACGAGGAAGCTCCAGATGTCCCGCAACATGGACGTCCGTGCATACCGCGTCGGTCATGCACGGGAAAGACTCGCGAATGCACAGCATCACCGACCAGTTCAGGTATGTGTTGTTGAGCAGTGGCTCGCTCATCAGCTCCTCCGCCGCAAGTCAACGTTTTCAAGCAGCAGCCCTGGCTAAGAGGTCCTTGACCCCAGACGCTGAGAGCCTGCCGCAAGCCGTCGTAGATCAAAACATTAGCGAATCAGACTTCATGAAATGAGGACGTTTGGTTTTGCCTTGTTTTCATTGTTTTTTTTGTATAATCTTTGGTTTTCACCGATAGCTGATGCCGAATATATGTTTCATGTTACCGAGTGCTTAATATTATCACAAACTCTCAAACTATATTTCCGAGTTCATCGTATTTGCAAATGTACGAGAAGATATGCTGCATAGTTGACTGTACGAGAAGATATGCTGCTTTATTAATGACTCACACCGCACGCTTACATGACATTAACAATAACAATATTTCACCAAATTGCATCAGGGACAAAAAAAATGGTTGCCAGAATCACTTTCTACGTTGAAAACTACCTCCGAAACCAACTTTTTGTGTATGCACTTTGGAAATTAAGTGATATGTCACTTTTCAGGCCGTTCTGGCCCATAGTGCGCTGGTGCGGTGCGGCTGGTGATACAGCATGGCGCTGGTCCTGTACGGCTGGTGGTACAGCATGGCGCTGGTGCTGTACGGCTGGTGGTACAGCATGGCGCTGGTGTGGTGCGGCTGGTGGTGCAGCAGGGCGGTGATGTTGCTCCGCGCCGTGCAGGCTGTGGGTCAGTCCTATGTCGGGGTTAGCGAGTCCCTTCCCCATATATCACCGTTCAAACTGCGTCACCAGCAGCGCGCGAAAGAGGGACGCACAGGTTGTTCACGACAGTGGTATGTGCAAATGCACCTTTGCCACAGCATGTGTGCACGTATTATTCTAATGTCGGTATTCGGGAAAATCAGAAGTACGAGGGAGAGTAGAGATAATGATGAAATGGCAAAGTGGACGTGGGAGGCAGCCTCCTTTTCGAGGGCAGGATGCCTCTAACCGATACGTAGCCGTATGCTCGTATATTCACATTAGGCAAACATCTATATAAATAACCAGCCGTAAACGTCAAGTGCCATCGGTACCAACGTGTGTGTACTTCACGCGACATTGCAAGACCAGTGTTCAAGCACATCCGAGCGGGCATTGAGCCACAACCCGCGTACGAATTCAGTCGCTGCTTCTCTGTCGGCTGAGCCATGCCGCAGCAGTACCAAATTTACTGAAATCACTGGATAACGCCGGACGTAAATGTTAATCACAAGCCAGCAACACTTCTACAGTACAAGCAGGCCGATCCCCGGCATCTCGCAAATGAACATGGAAGGGACTCATGGTGTCTCGGCAGCAATGACATCGTCACAAACAAAATTCCGATCAGATTTCCGGAACAGTCCAGTCACGTCATGACTAAGAGTTCACTCAAATCATCTCCGACAGAGTCCAGTCAGCTAATATCCGACATAGCCCAGTTACGTAGCATCTGGCTAAGTCTCGTCAGGTCATCGCCGATGCGACTCCGTGCTTCCACTGGGGAATCTCATCGCCCGTGGTGGAGAACGGCACTGTATGTCCGTGGTAAAATCACATCAGATCATAGCCATCACCCTTCGGAAAATGGGTGCCGTATACCCAGTGCAGTTGACGCGCCCAAAAGCCTTAATAACTGGCTAACTCACCCCTCAGCGAGCAAACATACATATACGCAGCGCTCCTTGCTTCCAACCTCACTGTTCGCAGAAGTCGGAGGCAGGCCCTGAGGCGGGCTTGTTACATCATTGCCTTGAGAGCCTTGAACTGGTTTGCGACCACGCTCTGGTATTTGGCACAGGGGGAGGTAGCGCTACCGCGATAAAAACAATCGCAATCGTAACGAACACAATTGGTGACGTGACAACGCTAGAGTCAAAACGGGCATTTGCGTATAAAAATCCGGGCATTCGTTTCGGACACAGGTTTCCGAAGGTCAGGATGGATGGCGGAAGCATCGATGTGGGTACGTAATTTGTGTAGGTCTGAGTGGGGTGGGATGGGACCGCTTAGACCCGGAACTTGTGCCCAGTCTGAAGGGTGCGGGAAAGTATTGTCATAAACTTGCACGGAACGGGCTATCTTATTTTTTTCCTTCTCGAGTTTCCACATTCCGAGTTTTGCGTGACGCCCATCCAAAGCATGCTTGAACACCGTAACAACTAAACGTATTCGTGAACAAAATTGGATGAAACTGGGCGGAGATGCTCGTTATCCTTGTACTGAAAAACTCCAAAGCAGTGCTTGAGAGGTTCTGGTTTAAATTTCAAAATATGTGCTGTGCAAGTTGGCCTACACCTTGGTGGCATTGGAAGACAAAGGTGGGAGCATCTCAGCTAACCTATGGGGATTTTTTATGTAACTTGCCATTAAAATGCGTTGGTGTTACCGCTCTAAACCAAGGCAGCTGAAACCCCGTCACATACGTTGCGTCTGTGCTACACCACGTGTTGGGGTATATTTTGTGTGATGAGTGACGCAGCGTTATGTCTCCGCGCAGGGCGCCGGCTCGTCTGTGGTGTGGCTCCGTAACGTTGTGGTGACCGGCACTGCAGCATGCACCGCACAGGGCGCCGGCTCGTCTGGTGTGGCTCCGTAACGTTGTGGTGACCGGCACTGCAGCATGCACCGCGCAGGGCGCCGGCTCGTCTGTGGTGTGGCTCCGTAACGTTGTGGTGACCGGCACTGCAGCATGCACCGCGCAGGGCGCCGGCTCGTCTGTGGTGTGGCTCCGTAACGTTGTGGTGACCGGCACTGCAGCATGCACCGCGCAGGGCGCCGGCTCGTCTGTGGTGTGGCTCCATAACGTTGTGGTGACCGGCACTGCAGCATGCGCCGCGCAGGGCGCCGGCTCGTCTGTGGTGTGGCTCCGTAACGTTGTGGTGACCGGCACTGCAGCATGCGCCATGCAGGCCTGGCGCGGCTGCGGCACACGGCGCGCTGCCGTCTCAGAGACTCGGCGACCATCGTGTTGGGGCCGAGCCCTCAGCGGTTACACCATCATATCCTCGACCCCGCTGAGCCTGGCCTCGATGCGTGTCCGGACGTGGCTGAGACTCGGCGACCGTTGTGTCGGAGCAGGGCCCTCGGCGGTTACACCATCACGCCCTCGACGCCGCTGAGCCTGGCCTCGATGGGTGTCCGGACGTAGTTGAGCCTGGCCTCGATGGGTGTCCGGACGTGGCTGAGCCTGGCCTCGATAGGTGTCCGGACGTGGCTGAGAGTGAGCGACCGTCGGTCGGACAGGCTGCCAGCGTCCAGAGTAGCCAACCACGCCTCCACTACATGGTACATCGACAGGAACTCCCGCTGTAAACGGAGTGGCGTCACCAGTGCATCGATAGGAGCTCCCGCTGTAAACGGAGTTGCGTCACTAGTACATCGACATGAACTCCCGCTCTAAACGGAGTGGCGTCACCTGGTGCATCAACAGGAACTCCCGCTGTAAACGGGGTCCCGTCACCAGTACATCGACAGGATCTCCCGCTGTAAACGGAGTCGCGTCACCAGTACATCGACAGAGACATCGACAGCAACTCCCGCTGTAAACGGAGTCCCGTCACCAGTACATCGACAGAGACGTCGACAGCAACTCCCGCTGTAAACGGAGTCGCGTCACCAGTACATCGACAGCAACTCCAGCTGTAAACGGAGTCCCGTCACCAGTACATCGACAGCAACTCCCGCTGTAAACGGAGTCGCGTCACCAGCACATCGACAGAATCGACAACAACCAGCTGTAAACGGAGTCCCGTCACCAGTACATCGACAGCAAGTCCCGCTGTAAACGGAGTCGCGTCGTTGGTACGCTGACGGAAGATCCCGCTGCAAGCGAAGCGCAGCCATAGTGGCCATGGGTAGATTGAGTCCATTCGACCTGACCTAACAAGCCATCTGTTTGACCTGATGCTGTCGGTGTACCGACTTATGATAGCCTAACGTAACAGGAGTGGCAATGCCAGTCTATTTTTACGCAATATTCATAACTTCCGAAGGTGGGTGGAGATGGATTTGATCATGTTGATCAATTATTACCCCGGGCATCCAAGGGGAAGGCCAAAGAGGCTATCATACCAGGAAATCGCCACAGTAAAGATTGACGTCTCACCGGCAAGCCAAATCGAAGCTTTTGAAACCGGCGTCGCCAAGCGGCTATTGGCCAGTTTTAGTTTTCTATTCGTCGAATTTGACGATTGCGTCTAGTCTAACCTTGTCGTATAAAAACCAAGATGAATGTTTGCTTTCCTGCTGAACGTTCCCTCATAAAAAACCATCTGCAAGTGATATTAACAATAACGGAAAACTATACACGGATATTTCAAGAAATCTTCGCATTTCTCCACACTTGAATATAAAATGAACACACAACGGAGGCTAGAATGCGCAGGATCAGGCAATCACGTCCGGGACGAGCAACAGCCTCAAGGTAGCCAAACACTGCTTACCATCGTGCTCCACACCCCAGGCCGTCGTTGATGGTACAGTTTGGCGTAGGTGTAGATGTCAAAGTATGGCTGAAGCTGTAGCTGTCGCAGCACCGTGCTGAGGACGCAGAATGTGGTGCCCTCTGTACCACCCAGTCTGCCGACCAGCGATCAGGTCACAGTGACGTTGGTGTCGACAGAGATCATGTCACATTCAGGCAGACGGTCCATAGAGGTCATATTACAGTCAGGGAGACGGTTACCAAAGGTCAGGTCACTGTCAAACAGAAGGTATCTAGTGGTTAGATCACCAGAGGCTGCGCACAAGGCTGTGGGTGCGCTACCTTGTGGATAAACAACTAAGTGGATGGACGTTACATTGGTGCGCTAGCTTGTGGATGAACAACTAAATGGATGGTCGTTACCACTGGAAACAGTCGTTTACCTGGCAATGATGACTACAGTCAATCTGTTAACCTGTCAACTCGGGCCACAGTTGCCCATCCTCCAAGCCAGACCACAGTCATGTACCCGCCAGCCCAAACGAGTCACCTAACCGCCAACTCAGACCAGTCATCTACCTTTCAGCCCAGACCATAGACACCCAACCGCCAGCCCAGACTACAGTCTGGGCTGGAACTAGCCAACCCGGACCACATCCACCTACCTGCCACACCAGACTACAGCTACCTACCCGCCAACCCATACCAGTCCCTTACCTGCCAGCTCAGACCAGTCACCTACCTTTCAACCCAGATCATAGACACCCATCCGCCAACCCAGACCACAGTGATATACCTGCCAACCAGACCAGCCCCTACCTGCCAGCTCAGACCACAGTCACCTACCTGCCAATCCAGACCACAGTGATATACCTGCCAACCCAGACCAGCCACTACCTGCCAGCTCAGACCACAATCCCTACCTGCCAGCTCAGACTAGCCCCTACCTGCCAGCTCGGACCACAATCCCTACCTGCCAACCCAGACCAGCCACTACCTGCCAGCTCAGACCACAATCCCTACCTGCCAGCTCAGACCACAGTCACCTACCTGCCAATCCAGACCACAGTTAGCTACCCGTCAACCCAGACCACAGTTTCCTCCTCGCCAGCCCAGACTACAGCCACGTACCTGTCGATCACCACCAGAGGTGAGGTGCGATTGCCGTGTAGCTCATTGACGCCCTGCACACCCTCCATGACTGAGTCCTGCGAGCTCTCCTCCGGCCAGAGCGGCAGATACACCATCTGCACCAGCAGGTCAACATCTCCCTGTGGGTCAGTTCAGGTCAGCAGGGTATACCATCTGCACCAGCAGGTCAACATCTCCCTGTGGGTCAGTTCAGGTCAGCAGGGTATACCATCTGCACCAGCAGATCAACATCCTCCTGTGGGTCAGTTCAGGTCAGCAGAGTATACCATCTGCACCAGCAGGTCAACATTTCCCTGTGGGTCAGTTCAGTTCGGTAGAGTATACCATCTGCACCAATTGGTCAACATCTCCCTGTGGGTCAGCTCAGGTCAGTAGAGTATGCCATCTGCACCAGCCCGTCAACATCCCATTGTGGGTCAGTTTAGGTCAGCAGAGCATACCATCTGCACCAACAGGTCAACATCTCCCTGTGGGTCAGTTCAGGTCAGTAGAGTTCAGGTCAGTACCACCTGCACCAGCCTGTCTACATGCCCTTGTGTGTTAGGTTAGGCTACGTAACGTCAGGCCTGTAGAATGCGATATATGTACCAGCAGGTCAAAATCTATCTGTGAATCAAATCAGCAAAATACATCATCTGCACCAGCGGGTCCGCATTTGCCTGAAGTGTACCGCCAGCTGGCTAGATATCAAACATCTCATCGCTGTGGGCGCAGTAAATAGCTTGTCTAAAGCTATGCGTCAGACAAGCCACATGGTAATATTTATGTGTGTGGGAAACTAAGGGGGACCCTGATCTGTAAAAAGTCACCACCCGAGCGGGTGGTAGCGCTACCATTGTGGTGCTTCAGGCTTGCTATGGTCCTGAAGTCGCTGACCGGCGTAAGTGCGCGGAACAGTGCCGAATATCGCGTCTGCCGGTGGACCTGGAGACGGCACAGGCTCGCTTGTCTCCGCACTGACACGGTGTGTGATAATGTCGTGCTTGATCTCCGTGAGTGCATGAGACGTTGGGGCGACTCGCCCACTATTCGACTCCCCGCGGTGTCCGCACTTCCTGCCAGGATGAGAGACAGGCGACGCCGTATAGCCTCAGCTGCTTTGTGCGACACAAAGCCAGAAACAACAACTCTCCCACTAATATATGCTCTGTGCAGCACTGTTTTGCGAGGCATATAAAGCTGGTCTGTGTCTCACCATTTGGGGCCAGGAAGAGCAGTGTCTATCTCACTGCTCACAGTGGAGGAGAGCTCACCACCTACGGCTCACTCACAGTGGAGAAGTCACTACCTGCGACTCAGGCGGAGAGCTCACCACCTGCGGCTCACTCACAGTGGAGGAGACCTCACCACTTGCAGCTCACTCACAATGGAGGAGAGCTCACTACTTGCAGCCCACTCACAATGCAGGAGAACTCACCACCTGCGGCTCACTCACAGTGGAGGAGAGCTCACCACCTGCGGCTCACTCACAGTGCAGGAGAGCTCACCACCTGTGGCTCACTGGCGGCCGGGTACACCAGACTCTGACACTCTGCGGCTGACCTCTGTCGACTGAATGACGAAGCAGCGGACGACCCAGGACGTTTTGAATGTGACACTGCAGCCAGTCGTCTGTGACAGGCGGCGCACGACAAACACGTCGCAGTCCATCTCCTCGTCGTCCATTGGCCAGAACACGCCGAACTCCTGCAACAGCCACGATCTGGTCGGCGGCGCCATCTTGGCCGAATATCGACGACCACGGTCTCACAGGTGAGAGTCGAACGTTCGCTTCAGCAGCGGGTCACGTGACAGAGCTTCAGCTGAGCAAAACTCATGGGATGGGCGACAAGCGATACAGATTAGGCACACTCGAGACACATGGGATTCTAGGGAGATATAAATGCCAAGAAGCCTGATCAGTAGAGACCTGACTGACCTGACTGAGCCTTACCTCTGACTTCGGATAGAATGCAGTACTGATCTGGCTGAGTCTTACCTCTGACTTCAGACAGGTTACACTTCTGACCTGACCGAGCCTTATCCCTGACGTCAGATAGACTGCACTACTGACCTGGCTGGGTCTTATCTCTGACATCAGACAGAATGCACTACTGACCTGACTTAGCCTTACCCCTGACGCCAGACTGCACTGCTGACCTGACTGAGCCTTACCTCTGGCATCGGATATACTGCACCCAACTGACCTGGCTGAGTCTTACTCCTGACGCCAGACAGACTGCACTACTGACCTGGCTGGGTATCACCTCTGACGTCAGACAGACTGCACTACTGACCTGGCTGGGTCTTATCTCTGACGTCGGACAGACTGCACTACTGACCTGACTGAGCCTTACCTCTGACGTCAGACAGACCGCGGTGTTGACACGGTTGTCCCAAAGCATCTGCCAGAAGTCCAGCACGGTGGTGGGCAGCGGGTGCTGGGTCAGGATGAACTCCTGATGGTGTCGGAAGCCTGCCGAGAACCCGGTGCGGCCTCAGCGACGGCGGTCAGCTCTAATTTAAGTTGTGGCGCAGGCTTCGCCCATGTATATATATATATATATATATAATAAATTGTACGTCTCACCCGGCCGAAAACCAAGATGGATCGCTTATCAGACATATTACCATGAAAGCATCGCTTGTCGGAATTTCCGTGTTTGTGTGCGTCTACCGAGAATATTATCGAAGACGCGTGGATTCGAACCAGCCACTCTGACATCACTCCCGCCCGTGGACGGGTCAAGTAATTGGACCACTCCTCCACCACGAGATGAACCGATATGCCAGATTTCAACTGCGGCCCGACCTTCGATGGCTGCTTGCTGACATCAACACACACAATCCTTGCAGGAATAGGTGAAATTGTTCTTTTTTCCAAAATGATTCCGGGAGGTAAATGCATTCTGAGGAAAAGTTACCAATTCCTTTTTCGGGGCATCGAAGTAGTTTTTTTTGTGGTAAGACTAGTGAGCAGTGAAATGGCATCAATAGTATATGAGTTCATAGTATATAGTACCAATGTTATCAATGGTAATACCCCAGCATGGGGGAAGCAAACACGAATCAATAAGAAATAGCGCAGAGTGAGTGGGTGCCCTTCTGTGCTGCATGCGTGCCATCGACTCAGGACGAGGCCGCCAACTGCAGTGCAACCACGGAATCCGAACTGCGATCAGGACCCAGCACTCTGATGAAGAGCCTGGCCAGGACCAGGGCCTTTGGATCGGAACCGTGATCAGGACCTATTAATACCCTGACCAGACCAGACCAGAGCCAGGGCCTTCGGGCCGGAACCGCGATCAGGACCTAACCCTTTGGATTAATACCATGGCCAGACCAGAACCAGGGCCTTCGGTCGGGAACTGTGATCGGGACCCAGCCCTTTGGATCGAGACCCTGACCAGGACCGGGGCCTTCAGATCGGGACTGTGGCCCGGACCCGGCTGTGCCTCCGCCACAGACCTGGCAGCCAGGAGGCGTTGATGTAGTCGCTGCCGTCCTGGCTGAGCCGCGGCGTGAGCTGCACACGGGACGGCTCCATCGGGATGAAGCTGAGACTTCGGTTTTTGGCCTGGTTGTAGGGCTGCGCGGCCGACACGACCGTGAAGTGGCGCGGCTCCAGCACTATCGCGTGCTGCCGACACCCGGCCGTGACGTCACCGCGGTCATCGGGTCATGGGTAGCGCGGTCACCGGGCCATGAGTGACGCGGTCATCGGGTCATGGGTGATAACCACCGGATCATGAGTAACGCGGTCACCGGGTCATGGGTGATAACCACCGTAATTGATCATGAGTAACGCGGTCATCGGGTCATGGGTGATAACCAGCAACCGGACTGGGCCATGAGTGACGCGGTCATCGGGTCATGGGTGATAACCACCGGATCATGAGTAACGCGGTCACCGGGTCACGGTAACACGGTAATTGGATCATAAGTGACAGTCACCGGATGTCATTCACCAGCAACGCGGTCACTGGGCCATGAATAACGCAGTCACCAGATCATGAATGACAGCCACCGGGTCATGAGGAGCACTGTCACCAGGCCATGAGTGACACAGTCACCGGGTCATGAGTGACACAGTCACCGGGTCATGAGTGGCAGTCATCGGGTCATGAGGTGTACGGTCTCCGGGTCATGAGTAGCACGGTCACCGAATCATGAGTGACAGCCCCCGGATCACGAGTAGCACGATCACCGGATCGTGAGTGACAGTCACCAGGTCACGAGTAACACGGTCACCGGGCCATGAGTGACACAGTCACCGGGTCATGAGTGACACTGGCCATCGGCTAATCAGTCGTTATTTATGATGCAACGACAGGTCCGAAGACTCTGGTGTCACACAGGTGACGTCAAGTCGGGCAGGTCCGCTATTGGTGGGGCACAGCTGAGCAGATGGTAAGGAAGCATCGCGCCACAGAGAGAGTCGCAGGTCATCGCCACGGCATCACTACTTACGATAGGTAACATAATGTTGGGCTATTGGGAAAAAAAAAAAAAGAGGAGGAAAAAAAACCCCCCCAAAAAAAGAGGGGGGGTTCATCCCACGGCATCACTACTTACGATAGGTAACATAATGTGACCGATGTAGGCATTTAATAGGAATTACACTTCATCTATATTTGATAATTAGCTGAGGAAAATAATACAGTGGGAGGAATGCCAGCGTAAATATAATTGCGTTTAATACCTGGTGCCACATTCCTCCCGAACTATGCCTCAGGGGTTATTTCCAGAATGTGCGAGAGTGCGAACATTAGCCTCAGTATTCTCATCGCATAACTCAGTTCGCACTCTGTGTTCCAGAATAACAGTGTATAATTCGCCTAACCAATTGCGTTGTAGTTGTCCTTGAACATCGCAGTGGCTACACAGACGATGCCAGTTCTGAGCTGGATCTGACCAATCCTGCCCACTGACGCTACAGCCGCTGCATCTGAGGTGGTCGACCCGCGCGGCACCAACCTTATACTGTTTCTCAGCGGCCGGGTACGGGTAGCTGTTGCGGCAGCCTCCCTGCAGCTCCTCCAGGAACCGGCGCACGTTGTCCTGCGCCACCAGCGTGGTGCCCGACGTCACCCGCTCCAGTAGACACTCGTGCACGAACGAGTACCCGTCGAGTGAGTCCAGGAACTGTGGACACTGACCTGCCGACCAGGGAACGACAGGGTGAGTGTGACGGAAGCAGCAGCCACCTCCCCCGTAAACTGCGGACACTGGCCTGCCGACCACGGAACGGCAGGGTGAGGGCGACGGAAGCAGCAGGCACCTCCCCGTAAACTGTGGACACTGGCCTGCCGACCACGGAACGACAGGGTGAGGGCGACGGAAGCAGCAGGCGCCTCCCCCGTAAAGTGTCGGCAGTCAGCCCTGTCGATGCGGGGATAACATTGCATCCGTCCTGTCGTCATGGAAATAACATGACTGTGGTACAGAGTTCAGTTAATAGTCAGCCGTAGGTGCTCGATTGATTGCCATTTTATGTTGCCAGCCACATAGGCACACGACGCTTTTCAGATACCCTATGGTAAAACAGCGTTAAAGAAGATTTTGGGGGAACTTCCGCGTACACCACATGCTCACATACGCAAAAGCGCATATATACGTATATACACCTACATACATACACCCACAATCTCACAATCACGCTCAGTTACGATGGCAAACGGTGGTCAGAGAGCGACAGCTATTCCTGCCTCGAAAGCAAGTATCCTCTGGCACGTCTCGACAGTCGGACGCCGACAGTATCCTCTGGCACGTCTCGACAGTCGGACGCCGACAGTATCCTCTGGCACGTATCGACAGTCGGACACCGACAGTATCCTCTGGCACGTCTCGACAGTCGGACGCCGACAATATCCTCTGGCACGTATCGACAGTCGGACGCCGACAGTATCCTCTGGCACGTCTCGACAGTCGGACGCCGACAATATCCTCTGGCACGTATCGACAGTCGGACGCCGACAGCATCCTCTGGCACATCTCGACAGTCGGACGCCGACAGTATCCTCTGGCACGTCTCGACAGTCGGACGTCGAGAGCGACGTTTCATCAGTGAACAGGCTGTACCCGCGTACTCCGCGGTCGCTGTACAGCATCTGTCGTCGGTAGGCTTCGATGTGGATGCGAAGCAAGCAAACCCATTTTCGTCTTACGAGCACCATGGCTGTGCTCCGTGCTGGAAAGGATCCAGGAAGGAGCGACGAAGGAGCATTGGGTCGACCGGGGCGGATGATTCTCTCGCCAATGCAGTGGTACGGCGATATACACTGCCAGATTAGCCGCGCTCAGCCGTTGAAACCCCTCAGCATGTCAAAAAGGTGGTCACACCTGCGGCCGCTGGTCACAGGTGCACAAAGGCTCAGGAGGTTTTGAACACGTTGAACACGCCAAAGGTGCAGCTGCAGCTCGGTACTTCCACACCTACAAGTCCCATACACTGTACTTATTGTCGACATGGCTCTGAAATGTCACACATCGATCGAAGGTAAGGCCTAGGGTTTTGACGCTAGTTGGTTCATGCATTTTAGTGTTACCGAATCTGACAGTCAAACCAGGCATGCCGCGCAGCATATCACGTGCGCTGAGTACAATCGTCTGCGTCTTGGTGGTGTTAGTGCTTCTCCATAGCATGGATGTTTTTTTCGGGGGCTGGGAGATGCTTCCTGCGGTATCTCCAAAATGTGTGTTCTACCTGAAATATGTCATGACGAAGTGGAGGTTCTGTTCAATTTGATGGGAACATCGTCTCTTGAGTCAAATATGGACCTTCCAGATTTCATTTGTCGCCTCCATTGATATGGGAAAAGAGCACCTATCCTTTATAATAATAAGCACATGATTGTTGCTGACGTTAGCATTTGATATAACAACTTCATAACGTTTGAAGCATAGTACCCTGTCAAATAGTGTTCATCATAGTCGGCCGTAAATACTTCCCCGTACTAAATTCTGACCGAAGGCCAGCTGCTGCCTCCAGGGTAGCATGTCTACGCCCCGGTGACTGTCTCATGATGGATCCGCTTATCACCACAATAGCGTCACCACTGATCGCTGTTCAGTGCCAATATGTGATGTGCTAATCGTATAACTGTCGATGGAATCATTCGGCATAACTCGTCACTGGAAATGTCATGTAATAGTCATAGGCGTCGCTTTTGAGGAATCCTTATCAAGGCTTGTGTAGTTTTATGTGTATGTTAACTCCAATAGAAAAGTCAGTCGCTTCGTACGAAGGAAAAGCAAACCTTCAGCAAGCACACAAGCCTTAGCCTACGAACCAAGGGCGTCAGCCTCTGGATGTACTAACCGAAGGAAACGCACGCGTTTACGATATCTGGGCTCTCTGATGATGATGTTTCATTGTCGGACGAAAGGTACACCACCAATCAAGTACCAGCACTCCAACCAAGGCAACCACTGCAGCACGAATCAAGAACACTATCCCACATTAAGGGCGTTTCCACTACACTAAAACATGACACCACTTCTACACTCGCAGACTGCACTATTCCTACACCAACCCAGCGAATCATCACCGCACTGGCGCAGGGTACCAGTGCTGAACTGACCGAGGGCGTGTTTCCAGTACGAGAAAGCGGCCAGCTCCTGCTGGTGCTGCAGCTGACACAGCAGGGTCGTCAGTGCCACATACACACTGGCGCTGCACGGAGACGGCCTGCAACCGCACGGCACAGTCGGATCAGCACACGTGATGCGCGCTGGCGCTGCACGGAGACGGCCTGGAACCGCACGGCACAGCCGGATCAGCACAGTCGGCACAGTTGGGTCGGATGGAGGCCATTCGCAGCCACGACGGGATAGCCCATGACGGGATAGCCCGAACGATTGTAGTTTAGGGGCGTATCGACTGCATATATCATATAGTGATGGCCTGAATGAAAGTTAGTGTGGTTACAAATTAAGTGGACTGAAGTCAAGCTTCAATAAAATCATTGCATCTTGGCACACTCGTACAACAATAATAACATGGCACAAATGGCACATGACTGCATCGAACTATGTTCGCACACGTTCAATGCGAAAGTGTTTGCACCGAAAGGATCAGCAGCACGCACGCGTTCCCCACCTCATCATCATTCATCGAGGAACGTCCCTGTTGTGTGATGTTAGAACGCCTCGGATGCAGCGCTTAGCACGCGCTCGGATGCATCCCCGATTGCTATACGGTCGGGTGGGGTGGGGGTTCAATTTGATCCTCCTGTCAGATCACGAACCGGACGGGCTAGTTAACGGGAAAAAACAAACGTATTGCGGCTGACGAGTGATTTCGAATCGTATTAACTTTATATTTCCTTTTCGGCCAGCTGGTGTCCTTCCACCTCAGGTCATAGGTCAAATTTTCCACGAATTTGAACAATGTTTAATTCCAGGAGCTAAGAACTAACCTCTATCCTGATAAGCCCTAAAACGTTCCCTCCAGTTCATTGTAAGTCGATTGATACCTATATAATGTATTTTGATGCTCCTATCACGGGTCAGGTGAAGTCAACATGGTGATCTGCTTTTCAACACACCGAAAATGACGACAAGTTACAAAATGCTTAGTGCTCTGGGTTTGACATGAACGCTGCATTCAAATTCAGACCCCAAAATACTACATATTGACTCAAACACTAAAAAAGGCCACTCGAGGTCAACTGAGATTGCAACGAAGCTTTAATAGCTTTAATAACTGGTAGCTTTAATATCAAATTAGGTAGCTAAATCATCGCTGTATGTGTTTCCGGCCGGCCGCTGCCGGCCGCTGCTGCCGACCGCTGGCCGCCGCGTCGCAGTAGCTGGTACGGTGCACTAAGCTGCTGAGTCAGCGTCTATGTGCCGATGGACGGCCGACGGCCCATCGTGACTTCCGCCGGGAATGGCGGGTTGTATGGTACGGGCGCCGGCCAACGATATACGGAAGCTCCCAGCACTCGGAGTCGCTGAGTTGTCGACGAGGGTGCACTGTTACGCTGCTCTGAGCAGAGACACTGAGTTTACGTCGGCCGCCGGACACGGACTGTTACGCTGCTCTGAGCAACGTCACTGAGCTTACGTCGGCCGTCGGACACGCACTGCTACGCTGCTCTGAGCAGAGACACTGAGTTTACGTCGGCCGCCGGACACGGACTGTTACGCTGCTCTGAGCAGTCACTGAGTTTACGTCGGCCGCCGGGCACGGACTGTTACGCTGCTCTGAGCAGTCACTGAGCTTACATCGGCCGCCGGGCACGGACTGTTACGCTGCTCTGAGCAACGTCACTGAGCTTACGTCGGCCGCCGGACACGCACTGCTACGCTGCTCGAGCAGAGACACGAGCTTACGTCGGCCGCCGGACACGGACTGTTACGCTGCTCTGAGCAGTCACTGAGTTTACGTCGGCCGCCGGGCACGGACTGTTACGCTGCTCTGAGCAGTCACTGAGCTACATCGGCCGCCGGGCACGGACTGTTACGCTGCTCTGAGCAACGTCACTGAGCTTACGTCGGCCGCCGGACACGCACTGCTACGCTGCTCGAGCAGAGACACTGAGTTTACGTCGGCCGCCGGACACGGACTGTTACGCTGCTCTGAGCAGTCACTGAGTTTACGTCGGCCGCCGGGCACGGACTGTTACGCTGCTCTGAGCAGTCACTGAGCTTACATCGGCCGCCGGGCACGGACTGTTACGCTGCTCTGAGCAACGTCACTGAGCTTACGTCGGCCGCCGGACACGCACTGCTACGCTGCTCTGAGCAGAGACACTGAGCTTACGTCGGCCGCCGGACACGGACTGTTACGCTGCTCTGAGCAGTCACTGAGCTTACGTCGGCCGCCGGGCACGTGTCCGCCGCCGCTGGCACACGCACGCTACCGCTGGTTGCCGTTTGAAAGTTCCGTTAATAGTGGTCAATCAGCAGCTGTTCTTTCGAACCAAGCATCCACGGTCCAGACGAGGCCTTCCTAGATATCACAAGCCACAGCAGCATGGGGCTCTCAGTTGGAGCCCGTCTTCCCTATAGGGTCAGTAACCTCGAAAAGGTCAAGTGCCGGTTGAAGTGCATGTGACCTGATGTGAAAAGGCCGGAGGCATGCGATGACGGTCATCGGATCCCCTACTGGGTAAATAACTGCAACTGGAGTTGAGTCTTGGTATCACTTCGAAAGACTATACCTCCGAGAAACGACGACCTGACCTTGACGTCACCTAACTCAGTGACCATCATATCATGATGAGACTATCACCAATATATCCACTGATGAATGTTTCATGGATATGCATGTTTTCGTGGCGCTACGCGACCTCTTTTTTTCGCTGTTTTGGAAACACCTCGGTGGGAGAGGTCGATTTCATTCTCCCCACCCGAGTGGATGCTAAGTTGCTTGTCGGAGGTGGGTGCCCATCCACCTGGCATTGTAGACTTCTCGCTTAGCGATACCCCAGAAAATTTCGATGTGGCGTAACTGCGAGCGGGTCTCTGGTGTAGTGTCCTCGGTCAGGTCCGATCGGGACACTGCAGCCTCCTGCAGGGTATTGTATAAGGCAGGACCTCGCGGACGCACGTCTTCCGGTGGGTGGTGTCCCCAATGTCAGCGAAGTTCGGCATGATGACAGGGAGAGATGACCCCTTAACCCCTTGGGGGAGATGGTCACCCAGATTAGTAATTTGGTGGAAAGCTTGTCCAACAGGCGATACGTTATGCTTCCTGGCTTATCTCCATCGTTGCCTGTATAAAAACTACGGTTGCAGGGGATTTTAACCCGAAGTAAAGTAGCTTGCATCATCCACGATGACTTCAAGTGCTTGTTTTGCGGCCCGCGCTCCACGAGGCAGTTTGTGTAAGCGCTATTTTTAGTTTTTCGTCGTCTCACACTCACGCCAGGCGGCTTGTTTTTCTTTCAAACCATCTTTCTTTTTTAAAGGATGATTTGGACATGATGTGTGCTTATGTTGAAGCGATGAACCAAGGACACTAAGATATACTGAATTTTCTGGCTTCAGCTCTCACAGTGCCTTCCTTCTTTATCGGCCAATTTCATGGCTTGGTCTGTCAGCGTTTTCTTTTCCATGATGGCCAACACTGCCAGTGATCTCCATTCCAAAAAATATTCGTGTGGCATGTTGATCTCGGCATTCCCAGGAACATACGAACGGCTTTTCATTCTTCGAGTGTCTTCCACACAAATTTTGCGAAGACATTTGGATATGTTCTTTGCTTAAGCCTTCCATTGTGAATGAATTAAGCACCGACTAGAAACGCATATTAAGTAACCTAGTAACTGTGAAGTATTTTGCTGTTGCACCCGATGGGTTCAACTTAGGTAGGTACCTGTTTAACCTATAAACCTAACTACATGCACCACATGAGCATCGCAGTGACGCCGGTGTCGCATTATTTAACAACAATTTGATTCCATGGCACTGATGAGCAGTTTATTTTCGCTGTGCTCAGTGCCATTGACGTGAACTGTGGTTCGAAAAGCATCGGCCAGTACGCGAATTTGGCTGGGCATATTTCTTTGCCTACGGAGCACGTTTGCACATGTCAAGCTCTAACCGGATACCGTACGAACACCAGTATGGTGTTCGTACTGTGTCGTACGAACACCATACTGGTCAAATGGTGTCAAAAGGTGTCGTACATCGGGTTCAAAGTGCGCGCCGAGTTTTCACCGTCCAACGTGCACCGTCCGTACACAACGCCAGTGACGAAAATGGTGTACGCCGCACTTCGTCAACGTTACGTATGGGCGGACGGTCTTTAGTAATATATATTCACCTAATTATTTGACCATGCATGCTCTCCTTGATGGAAAAAATCAATGATTTACATCCATGCATCACGTAGTTATTGATCTTTAAAATTTGCCCACTTAATCAATGGGCACCCGTTTCACATTGGGAGTCAGTGCTACAGTTTAGGTCAGGAACCTCCACGACGGTATGTCACCTCAACACTAGATTCTGAAAGATCCTTTCGGCAGAGTCATCCTTTTAAGTTTTAACTCAGTGACATATTAGTGGAATGGCTGACGGGTATCTGATAAGATACAGCACATACTTTATAACTCCTCCGAAGGAGAAAACGTCATTATGCGGGCTAGATTATATTATATATATAGATTATAAGTATTATAGAAGGCTATTCATTCCAGCTTAGAAGATGAGTCAGTGTTTGCAGGGAATAAACCGTGCAATAACTACACTTATTCAAAGCTAAAGCAAAGTGGTAAATGGTATTGCATAGTGTATGTCTTAGACACGGTTAGGAATAAATACCATCTTATTTTTATTCCATGGTATTTCATCCTGAAGCAATTCACGTTAAAGCACCATACGCAATGACCATAATCCTCGCTGCAAACACTGATCTGCTAAAAACACCCACTGCAAAAAAAAACTCGGGAGCATGATGCCGTACAAAATGAATTTCGGAAAATTATACGGGCCATAATATCGGGAATTAATGTGTATATCTATTGGAGAATGACGCAAGCTGGTCGTGCCTATTGCACAATTCGTCCGTAATCGTACGTCGTTGGAGGCCTCCCAAAGGCGGCATAAACAGGCGGCAGGCGGGCTTTCTTCTCAAGTTAATTATTTTTATGTCAGCTGGAGGGCTCTCTCGGCTTTCAGCTTCGCTCGGGATTGACAACTTTGATTCCAAACTCTGCAAGGCTGTTAAAAAGTGTGACGTGTTCGATCCTGTGGGATTTCAACACGATACTTCAGGGATTCTAGACCTTAATAGATGCTTCGACAATAAGGAAGGATTCTGGACTCTGCTAGATCTTGTCACCAAGCTACCAACCTAGTAAGCCATAAAAAAAGAAGAAAAAAAAGCCTTAGTAGGCCTGTCTTAATACCAGGAATTCAGCTTTTGATCGTTGAGTTCATCTTTGGATCCAAGTGCATTTCTGGTCAAGGCATCGCAACGCCAACCCTTGCTAGCTCTATTCAGATGCTCTCCGGTGTGGCGTTGACTTTTGGTGGTGGTTTGTACCGCAATGCATCGAAGTATTCGGCGCAGCATTTCCCTGGAAATGGCTAGCCAAAGGATCGAAGAACATTGCGGACACAGCTGAGCAGGCCAAGCTGTGCCACTCACATGGTACAATCCAAGTGCAAGACGTTAATTACCCCGCGATCACCAGCACCGGGCCCTGCGACGCTTCATGCTGCTGAATGGTGCGCTGTACGAAGTCCAGAAGAGGCAGGGGAGTTTCGGGGAGCCCAAACTCTGGCCAGCTGGTGAATCGAAACAAGCTCACTTGAAGATCCTTCAACTTCGTCTTTCTCGAGCGACTCTGAAACAACAAAACATGTGATTGTTCGCGATGCCGACTGGCGTAAGCGGATCATCGTCAAAAGCGAAGGCGGCATATTCATTCATCAATAACTATTTCATTGTCAGTGTGCAGTGAAGTATTAAGTAGTAAGTGCGAATGAGTCATAATAGGTAACCATTCCGGAGTCCAATCGTCGTCATCCACGTACATGGTTGGAGATCACGTGTGGGTCGGGGTCCGGAGCACCCCTGGTTTGGTATCCTGCTAATGTTAAGTGCTCATCTTCCCCATTCAATCTGAACATTTGCGGACCCAAACACCCCTCCCCACGCCCTGGCTTGACGGGAGATCCCCAACCTTGTTGCCGTGCAGCATACACTATGCACCTGATATCAATGTTTTGGATGACCATCTCTGGCAACAAGCGTATGCCTATTTTGCTGTGCCCAATAGGAGGTGAGAAATTGACCACGTCACCTCTGCTTGATATAACCAGGTCCTGCTCACCCAGCAAGCAGTACGCTACTGCTATATTATTAGCGCACGAACATGAATTCAACATCCAGTGTACCTCCTGCAAGTAGGCACCAACCTTGGGCGAATATATCTGGCCTATCGTCTAGCATCAACCTACTTTGCACCCTGCGTTTCTTGGCTTTTGTCAGCACCATTTCCACACATTTACGGTGATTGCTGATATTTATCAAACACAGTAAATAATTTAAGAAAAACATGTACCTGTACATCAAAAGCACATATGCCTCTGCTGATGCATAATCGAGTGTATTTTTGCAACTCAAGTGTAAATCGTCAGCACATGCTTTACTTCGGTGCCATCATAGAGCCATTACGAAATACCTCGGCTAATGATAGGCTGTGGCAGTGAAGCAGACTCCGGCAGCCTGTTGCAGCCGGGGAACAATTATATCCGGTCATTGGCCTGCTCCCCCGCCCTCCTCGCCCGGCCGGCTCTCTGCGTCAGAGGCAGTGCTCTGGCAGCGGAGCGGCCGGAAGATGTCATACGCGCGTCGGCGACTGCACGGCGCCTCGTCGACCCGCCCGGGCGAGGGGAGGGGAGGGGAGGGAGGCAGTAGCCGACCGACCCCGCCCACCAGTGACGCAGTCCAGCCGGCACGAGAGGGGGAGGGGTGCATCAGTCAGATGGCCACGACACCACTGCAGACGTCGCCGGGCGGGGAGGATCGGGGAGGGGTGAGTGCTGCCGACCCGGCCCGGCCCCGGCCCGGCACCCGGGCCATCGGCCGCCCTCGCTGCCGTCCGAATCGATACCGTCTGATTCATCGCCGGCCCGATCGCCATCGCAGTCATCTCTCGCCGTGCTGTGGCGGCCGGCCATCGTCCGACCGGCGACCCACCTTGGGTCGGGAGACCACCAGCTGGCTGACGGTGAAGGTGGCCAGTGTGTGCTGGCCGCTGGCGGCCACCTGCAGAGCGCCGAACGGCCGGGACGAGTCTGGCTCCGGCCACAGCCAGTCGGCGCAGCTCTGGGGGCAGTCGTGGTCACTGAGCGTCGGGCTGTCGGCTGACGGCCAGTGGCGCCGGGCCGCACACAATCGGTAGCCTCGGTAGCGTATTCATCATTTTTTTTTGTGTGGTGTTAATAAGCAGCTTGAGCTCAGAAGACCGTCCCCCAGGGAGACTTGCCTTCTCTTCAAGAGCTCTTAAGCATGTAAGCTACCTACAAACTAGGTATATCCTTTGTTAGTGTGTAACCCTTAAGACTATTTAAGTAATCACGGACCAGGTTGAGCTGTGTAGGTCACCCGGAGGACACATCAGGAAACGGAGAAAGACACAAATACACGGTCACTGACTACGCGACACATTGTGGAAGGTGCCCAGGCTACACAGATATGAGGCCCGACGGCAGAGGATCTGACGGGTGACTTGATAGGTTACCCAGCAGGCATGGATGCATTGTTGGAGTTTTCCAAAATCTTCTGAAAATTTCAGGTGGTGTTCTTGCATGACCATGTAGTATCTGGATGGTGTTTGTCCATGCATCCCCATGGTCCCTGATGTTAAATTTATAAAACATAGGTGATATTCAGTCACTTTTATGTGTTGCTCAAACACCACCTGGTAACACTAAAGCTCCACCCATGCATGCATGCAGAATGCTGTGGGGGCAAGTGTGGCCTACGCTACGCAAGTGCTGCTGATATTCAACATGGGCCCATGGTCATTGACGCCATCGACTGCAAATAATGGCATCAAGGACGTCATTTGTTCCACCAACTTTGACTGAGATCCTCCTCTCGTGTCGACAGACGACCGAGCACACGGCACGCGGCGGAAAATGAGGCAGGCTGGCCCGTGTCGGTCACGGAGGATGTTGAACACCTCCGAGGCCTCGTCAGGCTGCAGTCGACTCACGCGCCACCATAGCTCTCGATGTGCGACGACATCCGGGCTCAGACACAGATTTCGAATTTGGATGGGAAGAGGATCTGGGGAGCCGTACGGTGGGGAATGGAGCTGCGAGCCGTTTCCATAAGGGAGGATGGCGGGAGTTTCGCTGGCGGTGTGACAGCGTGGGAGTGGCTGCAGCTGCCCGCTCGATTACATTACACCAGGGCTAATTATCCCAGCTATTATCGTTGACCACGGTGCTTCCCAGGAGAGACCGAGGGGAGTGAGACACTATCAGTCAGCACCGGAGATGATCGGCCCCGTCTGTCCGCCAGCCCAGGCACGGTCTGCAGCCAGTGCCTGGGCGGCCGACGCGGGCGGCGCAGACAGCATCACACATCACCGTCAACGAGTCATCTGACCACCGTCTGGGCGGCCAGCCCGAGCGGCGCAGACAGCATCACACATCACCGTCAACGAGTCATCTGACCACCGTCTGGGCGGCCGGCCCGGGACAGCATCACACATCACCGTCAACGAGTCATCTGACCACCGTCTGGGCGGCCGGCCAGGGGACAGCATCACACATCACCGTCAACGAGTCATCTGACCACCGTCTGGGTGGCCGGCCCGGGACAGCATCACACATCACCGTCAACGAGTCATCTGACCACCGTCTGGGCGGCCGGTCCGGGACAGCGTCACACATCACCGTCAACGAGTCATCTGACCACCGACTGGGCGGCCGGCCAGGGGACAGCATCACACATCACCGTCAACGAGTCATCTGACCACCGTCTGGGCGGCCGGCCCGGGACAGCGTCACACATGACCGTCAACGAGTCATCTGACCACCGACTGGGCGGCCGGCCCGGGACAGCATCACACATCACCGTCAACGAGTCATCTGACCACCGTCTGGGCGGGAGGGCGCAGCTTCGCAGCAGGCGTGGCTCCTTGACGTCGGCTGGCCTTTCATCGCCCTGCTCCATAGGCGGGTAAGTCATGAGCTACTCGGCAGCAGACGCGTCCACTTCACGTCCGGGGGCACCCATAGGTCTGTGGCCGGTCACCGACATGCTAGAGATTAAAGCATAACACGAATTGAATATCCGTGCTGATATCCGTATGGTACGGATAACGGAGCAGGTTGGGTGGGATTTGGACAAAATAAACCGCTGCCGATTGGTTACCGATTGGCATGACTAAGTTTGCCGTGAAAGTTAAATGTCCTGCAAAAAATTTATACAAATTTTGTCTCTTATGTTTTCTAAATACGAGTTCCAAAATTGCATCGTAAGTATTTGAATCTTAAATGATTGACATACTTTGATCTAAATTAATTTCATTCTTCTCTCAATTTATATCCGTCATCTAATTTTTGTATCGTTCAGTTGCCTGTGATAGCATTGATACCAATAGCCTGCGCAGATACTATTCATAACATCATTTAGCCGGTCACATCTCAGCTGTAGCTACATTTCCCCATGTCATGTACAAAAAGCAAGCCCATGGTATGTGAGCTTCATGGAGTATGTCAACCATTTTACCAGTGGTGTAGGATCGCAAGATCAGTTGGGGGGGGCTCAGCCCTGGGTTAATCAACCTAGGGTACCCCCAAATACCAATTTCCCTCCTTTGTTTGTTTGTTTGTTTGTTTATTGGGTGTTCCACGACGCACTTTATGCACGATCACGGCTAATGGCTCCGCTTACACTGTTTCGCCGGTGGGCCCCGGGATTGGAAAATGTCCTGAGTGGTGCGAGTGTTGAACCCGGGAACTTCGGTACCCAGAGCTCAACACCTTAACCACTCGGCCATGCCCGCCCCATCAATTTCTCTCCGGATTTGGGCTACTTTATTTTGCCACCTAGAAACAAAACAAAAACATTAATTTCATAAATATGATTTTCCTTTTTCCAGTTTTCAATGAACTTAGCCTATCCGGGGCAAATTAATCAGGAAATGGTTTATCGAAAAACTATTACCCAACATGGAGAATCCACTTAGTGCCGAAACGACTTCTTCCCCTTTCACTTCGCACTGTGCCTAATTTCATCATTGTTTTTATGATATTTACATATGGTGCTTCATATTTTCTTCGATCAAAGCGGATTAAAAACAGTACGAAAAGAAACAACATGTAACCATCTTAGCAAGCTCCACATTGCGATCAGTGCTGAATGACCAGTGTGATTATCGATTTGAGAAAACTTAAAATAGGATTGTTTGTACTATTTGAATTCATCAAAGAGGACAGTCACCACCCATACTAAAGAATACTTAGAAGAACCGCGAGAATATCGTCACCACTCATTTGAAATTTTGGGCGATCTTTTTTGTGGGTTTGACTTCCAAAGTTGGGGGTGCTGGCTGTCAAGTTGGGGGAGGCTGGAGCCCTCCCAACTAAATGGGATCCTACACTCCTACATTCTACCGACCAAAGTAAATATGGTCGTTGAAGTTGTCAAGGGCGTCAAGATCTTCAAATTTCAGTTGGTGTCAAACCCTACAGGCTTAGGAACGATTTCCAAGCTAGAGGGCTATGGACATTGGCTGTCTGCGTGAGACCTGTGTTTTAGCAACTAGCAAATGGTGAGAACACTCGTGATTGCCATGGGGCGCCTTGCATGCCTACCAAAAAAAACATTACAATTGAACTAAAACCCAAATCCAGGTGGGATCAGCTCCCAGGGATCCCAGCGGCGGTGACGCCCACGGAGGTTGTGATACTTTTACGTACAAGAAGCTGGCGCTTACAATAACAATAACGCTAGTATTTGAAAATATACCAGGCTAGATCTTCCTGATATAAATGAATTTGTATTTGTTAATTTTAAGTTTGTTAATAATGGCAAGGAGGAGATATGAAACATTCTGTAAAAGCCACCATGTGAATGTTTGTGAATAAAGCACCCTGCAACATGGATCAAGTAAAAAAGAAAACTGCTAATTTATGCACAGATTAGACAAACCATACGAACCTATGATTACCAAACTTTTGTTCACGAAATGTGGTCATACGAAATTCGGTCCTACAACCACTAGTCATAAAGCAAGACCATCAGCGTAGCCATCCGCTGACATAGTCTGGATCACTGACCAGGGCAGGCACCTCTGGCGTGATGTCTGACCTGCGATTGTCACACTCTACAGCGGTGCCGCCTCTGACCCGCTACTGACCTGCGATTGCCACACTCTTCAGCGGTTCCGCATCTGACCCGCCACTGACCTGCGATTGTCACACTCTACAGCGGTGCCCTGTGACCCACCACTGTGACCTGCGACTGCCACACTCTACAGCGGTGCCCTGTGACCTGCCACTGACCTGCGATTGTCACACTCCACAGCGGTGCCGCCTGTGACCCGCCATTGACCTGCGATTGTCACACTCTACAACGGTGTACTGTGACCCGACACTGACCTGCGATTGTCACACTCTACAGCGGTGCCGCCTGTGACCCGCCACTGACCTGCGATTGCCAGACTCTACAACGGTGTCCTGTGACCCGCACTGACCTGGTTGCCACCTCTTCCGCTGTGACCCACAGACGCATTTCTCTTCCCCCATCTGTTTTTTTACCCTTTATAGGGTCCCCTGTGCCCGCCACTGACCTGCGATTGCCAGACTCTACAACGGTGTCCTGTGGCCCGCCACTGACCTGCGATTGCCACACTCAACAGCGGTGCCGCCTGTGACCTGCCACTGACCTGCGATTGCCACACTCTTCCGCTGTGACCCACCACTGACCTGCGATTGTCAACTCTACAGTGGTGCCCTGTGACCCGCCACGACCTGCGATTCCACACTCAACAGCGGTGCCGCCTGTGACCTGCCACTGACCTGCGATTGCCACACTCTTCCGCTGTGACCCACCACTGACCTGCGATTGCCACACTCTACCGCTATGACCCACCACTGACCTGCGATTGTCACACTCTACAGCGGTGCCCTGTGACCCGCCACTGACCGGCGATTGCCACACTCTACCGCTGTGACCCACCACTGACCTGCTGCGGCGCCATCAGGACCACGGTGCGCACGTCGTGTTTCCAGACAAGTCCCCAGAGCGAGTTTGCCGAGTCGGCGGCCGGCTGGTCGGTCACGATGTAGGCACGCCGCCGCCGGTGGCCGTCCACCCAGAAGGCGGCCGGCCCCGTCTGGTCCTGCGACCGGCCGGATCCAAGCGGCACACGTGTCGTCCGATCTGCACGCCAAGCACAAACTGAAGCCTCAGGGGTTGGACACGCGACAGGTCAAATGGCACTGACGCTGTACGGAGAAGGGCGCTATTGTTCACGCAGGGGTATCATCACAGAGCAAGAGTGAAGAAGTGCGGGTCTCGCACTCGCCTGCAGCTTCTACATCCAGCTCAATCTATGACAGATTCGGCGTACTCTCCACATGAGCTGGGAGCACTTCATCATGAGTTGACCTCTTTCCAGCTTCACATAGCCAAACTGAAGATGATGCTTCGCTTTGATCATTTTTGTAAGCATAGTAGTGCTATCATGCACCACACCAGCACCTACATCATCTTCCAGTCATTTTCACCACCACCACCCCCAGGTGATCTCGGCCCGGCCCGATATCGGCCGTTTGCGCCGCAGTACTCACAGCTGCCACCGGCCGTCGCGCCGCCGCCCCTGCCGGCGCCGTCAGCCGACTCCGTGTCGTGTTCGACAGCAGCCAGCAGCCGCTGCCAGTCGCGCCGGAAGCCCTGTCCGCCGTCCTCGTGCAGCTGCTGCACGGCCTGCGCGAACACGTGCGCCGGCACCGACTGGTGTGTGGGCGCGCTCCAGCCGTCAGAGCCGCCGGTGACCGGCTTACCGGCCGCCGGCGGCGCCCAACGCTTGCGACGGCGTCTGCGGCGGCAGCAGCACTGTTGCGGACGATCGTGGACACCCGAGAGGAGGATCGAGATACCACTGGCTCGCCAGGGGAGGATATTGGTGCGTGTTTGTTTTGTGGGCAATTTTTATTTTGTGTCAGTCTTTTCCGGGAAACCCCATAGGCGTGCTTGTAGACAGAGAAGCTAGCGATATGTCTCCCGCATCCTCTTAATGGCAGAACCGACGGGAGTTAGTCTCGACGGAGTTGTGCGTTTGACAAGGGGATATTGGGCACGTTCATGTTTCTTGACCCTATTAGTGAATTCCGACTCCTGTAGAATTCATAACATTTATGATATACGCCTTATATTTTGAGAGACTCATTCAAACAAATTAAGAACAAAATGTGAATTGCTGAGACATGTCAAACACATAGTTGCAATACCACCCACAGTTGGCTTCATCTTATCGATATTGGGTTTAATTGCACAACTAAAAAGACATGATGATCGTTGGAGGACACATATCGGACCCCAGCTATTCAACAAGTTCGGATGGGAAACTGCTCGTTTTCTACCTGACCAGTATTTTGCTTTATATATTATTGATGATATTCTCGCTTACGGTCGCCGTTTTTATACTGCTGGAGGGAAGGGCAATACATGTTTTACCAATCAGGCTTCCGACTGTGGATGGGGAAGCAACAAAGGGTCCCGTGTTAAATCTAGGAGGTGAAACCAAGATTGAAGCAGCAATAGCATTCTCAATGGTATATACAATGATACCCAGTTATCTCTAGAACTATCCTGTTACCTCTATAATTTTCCGTGACGTCTGACACACGACTCTACTTATTAAAACCACGTGATCCATCCTGATTTGGAGGCGTGGCTACGCTGGTGCGCGAGCTTATTGGCACTGCATCTAGCAGAGACAATTATGAACTATTATGCTACAGGCAATTTGGAGTTGGTCTTGCCAATGCTATCAATTTTCTCTTATCAGCGTACTTCCGACGCTCGGAAGCTCACTAATCTCCAGCTGGCCTAGCTGCGGCTTGACTGAGGGAAGCCAGTTGACACATTACAAAAGTCCCTAGAATCCAATTATCTAAAGCGGCCACTAGACCACTCATGGTCCATGCTAATGACGTTATCCATCACACGGACAGATGCATTTGGCATCCGGAACAAAGCTGCTGTGCTCGTGGCGATCCACGCTCGAAACAATCCGCCACATGAATGCATCACATCAGGCCTGAAACTAATTGCGGCCATTGTGCCGCCTGGTGCTGCTGTCACGTTGGCCGTCCGAACCAATATTGCATCGCCCTCGACACGACCAAAGGCAGCACTGGAGCACATGCCATACCGCATTACATATCGGCGTAACACATTTTGCACCGCGTACAGCACGCGTGATGCTGTACCGCATTGCACTTAATCACGAGCTATGCTGCACCGCATTATATCTAGCACAATCTATGCTGTACCGCATCACACCTAACTACGAGTAATGCTGTACCGCATTTCCCTAACCGCAATATATTGCTGTAACATATCGCGCGTAACCAATGCTAATATCTGCGTCCTCACACCACGATATATGGTGTGGCTTGTAGATCAGTAGAAAATCGCAGCACACGATAAATACAGTGTGAGCCACCGCTGCACCGTTGCTCCCAATGTTAGAGTAATGATCAAGTCCGGACGAAAAAATGTCATAAGAAATGTTGAAGTTGAATATAAGCAAGCAATATCGAGCATAAAATATCACTTATCGCGAATTATGGACAGCTTAATGTAGAACTGGTGGACATGTCCCGGACGCATACGTGCATGTACAGGTGACATTTAGCGACAAATATGAGCAAATTACATCAATCCGCCACACTTATTACATATGTCAATAAACAAACTGGATTGGGATTACCTTTCCACACAAACACTCGCACATCTACAAAAGACTGCAATGTCACTGAATTCGAACTCTTTCTTTAATACTTACACAGTCCTGTGAATGGTCAGAGAGTCCAGCAGTTTACTGACATGACAGTATGCCTGGTAGTTCAAGTTGGGTGGAAGTTCTTGAATTGTGTGGACACCAAAAGAAAGTAACCACATATACACATCAAAAAGCTGAGACACAGACAGACAAACACACACGGCACGGTACATACAGAACGCCGATTGAAATTGAGAGCGAGATGTGACAATGGCAGGCTGCATGTTCCGCAGTGCGGGAATCAGCAGTTCAGACTGACCTCCAGAAGACAACAGCGGTGGTGATGAGCATGACCAGCAGACAGCTGACCAGCACGCCGGTCAGCTGAGGCACCGGCCAGCGAGGTCGGTGCCAGCTGTTTTCTCGTGCTGTGCGGCAACAGCTCGGTACAGTCGCGCTCCACACGCACCTGAGGTCAGGCGTGAAGAACGGCCGGCGTCAGGGAACGCCCGACCAGCACGACGCTGGTCATATGTCAAGGGGCGGGCATACTGATCGGACGAGCTGTTACCATACATACGTGTAGCAAACCGTCCGGACATGTACTAGCATGCGGACATTCGTGGCGAAGTGCAGGTTCGAATGTCATACGTGACTGATCACTGTTCGGCCTGCATGGCCGGCGATAACTGACCAGCACAGGGTCCGCTACCTACATCAAACAATGCACCGGCATGTCGCCTCGTAGCTCTGACGGTGTGCAGTATACCATATGTTGAATCCCATCAAACAATGTATCGATATGCCGCCTCGTGGTTCTGACGGTGTGCAGTATACCATATGTTGAATGCACCGATATGTCGCCTCGTGGTTCTGGTGGTGTGGAGTATGCCATATGTTGAATCCCATCGAACAATGTACCGATATGCCGCCTCGTGGTTCTGGCGGTGTGCAGTATGCCATATGTTGAATCCCACCACAGGGAGAGTAGTGATTGGTAAGCTAAGGTGCCCATAGCGAGCTGCAGGGACTCGAAATCGGCTAACCGTCGACGTAATATCGTATTTCGGTTCACAGTCCCATAATAGCCTGATTACGCATTGCAAATGTTGAACAATCACACCACAACCTGAGCTGGCTATTAAATTGCATAGTTACAGCAAGGATAAAGGGAACCTCTCTCGCTTTTCTCTTCCGCTTATGCGACCACAGTGCTACGAGACAAATCGTACTTTTCAGGAACTTCACAGGTTTTAGTCCCTGGATGGGGTTCTGTCTGATGCAACCGTTTTGTCTGATGCAACCGTTCTGTCTGATGTCTAAGTCACTGACAGAGCACTTTAATATACACAACACACACAACATGACTCACGCAGAAATAATGCCCGTGAATATGGGCTCTGCCAGGGCAAGATGGTTGAAGGGGATAGTAAAGTTTTCATGTCCATTCTTGCCATGCAACGCACACAGCAGTAATTCTGAATTGCACATTTATTCAGGTAGCTATATTCACATTGCCCGCAATGGCGTCGGATCCCATGCCTGCGACCTCACATCGCAGTTGTGTACACATATTGACCTCTAAGCAAATGTGTACCAAGTGTAGGAAACCGATCGGCAGTTTTAGCGAAAGCATTACGTTTACAAAGAGATAAAACAGCTCTACATGAGAACACCCTTCAGCGTCCAGTGCACTGCGCCTCGTCGTATGACGGGCTTGCGTCATTGGACAGCACGTGGCGGCTGTGTGTGACAAAACAGCCAATTTTCGAGCCGAAGAGCGCGCGTGCTCCAACATGCGGGGGCATTCACTCTGCGTCCGATGCACACCAGAACAGAACATAACAACCGGCTGAAAATCGTTTAATTTTAGTGGAGTTCTACCGGTCTGTCCAGAGGTGAAAGACAGTTCCGTAATATTACTTGAAGGCATTATGCAACACACATGTGTGTGGACTATGCGCTTACCTTACGTGCGGCTGATAGTTGGCCTTTATACGTTTTATTTCGTGTCAGAAGGGACCGGGTGACGCCTTGTATGCGCACTTCGTACGTTTCGCCACGTATCAGGTTAGGCAGGCGAACCTGAGAAAGACGGGGTCGATCGGGTAGGCATCGCTTACAAGGGTAGCGATGCAGACATGTTACATAATGAATCGTGATAATGGCATAGTAAACGCCTGGTAAATGAGCCTCAGACTGTGCTATTTTTCCGTATTGGAATGCGATGACGTCAGAACTGCTTAGTGCTTGCTCTGCAGTTGGAGTTGGCATGCCTGGATGGTGGATGCAATCTAACAGCACATGATGGGTCCGTAATAGCATTCAATGTAAACGATGGCCACGAGTTGCATGTTTCTCCAAAAAGTTATCTGCGCTCAATTATACTTTATGCGTGCTAAAGCACGCTCGAGACCAAGCTTTCTCATTGTAAATTCAAATATATACAGTGAA
The DNA here is from genome assembly GCA_034440615.1 of Ashinkailepas kermadecensis. Taxonomy (NCBI): domain Eukaryota; kingdom Metazoa; phylum Arthropoda; class Thecostraca; family Neolepadidae; genus Ashinkailepas; species Ashinkailepas kermadecensis. The sequence goes on along the minus strand of JAOTOM010004921.1, from coordinate 367,238 downwards.
CGTCTGCCTAGCTAATGACTGAACTCGTTCGAGATTATCGCTAATAAACTACAGGTGATGGGTGCCGAGCATGGGCGTACCCAAATTGGATCCAGGGCCTGGGCCACTCTCTCAGCGAAGCAAACCTTTTTCACGGCGTAAAATAAATGAGAAGTAAAAATACCTTGAACGTTACAATACAGTGCCTGATATCCGACGAGTTTTTATTTGGGTGATGGGCGGGTACAGTCAGATCCTTCTCTTGACAAATTTTGGTCGGGCCACTGGTCAAACCTTCCCCTAAGAAAATCTGAGATGCGTCCCTTATGCTGAATGCGTCGCAATGTGAAACCACGTGCCATTTCTGATGGGCACTCACCGTATGACTGATGGGCACTCACCGTATGACTGATGTGCTCTCCAGTCACGGGCACAACACTCTCGAAGTACTGCCGCTGCTGCCCATTGCGGTAGAGGACGAAGTAGCTGTCCACGGACCTGACGGCGCGGCAACACATTAGTGCTCACTGGTCAGCCAACCACTCTCGGTGTCGGCCAGTGACGCCATATGACGCGGACATGTGGTGGTAACACGCTGTGATAACGCCGAGCTGGCCTTAATCCGACGGCGTTCGCGGTATGCTCAGCGTCCTAATTGAAGTTATGATTGACATTTATAGATGACATCTTCGGAAGATCTTTTGAAAAAGAGGCCTCCTTAGAATACCGCTCGACACATTTGCCTCTCGAGTGACCCTCTGTGACAATTGTGATCCTCCTCGAAGAAATCTGTCCCTCTGAAGATGACAGCTGCAACTTCTCATTCTCTTTTGGAGCCACCTAGAGACATTTTTAGTCGGGGATTTCTGGTGGCAGGTCGAACAAGAGAAAGTCGCCTTTCATGGTGGGCAGCATCAATGCTGGCTCCTCTGCCGCGGCTGTCCTGTGTCCGGACGTGCGCAATGCGCGACCGCTGATGTCTAGTGAATGTTGAGACATTTTGAAACAGAGCGCGATCGGCACAAGTCGAACGGAATGCTACAGTATTTGCATGTGGACCTGCGAGCTTAAATGTGGCCGCCTATGCTCACGAGACATGGTGACGTCTGTCATCATCCAAACAACGTGACCATCTGTTCTCATCCGAAGGTAAAATATCCTCACCTGGAGACGTGGCCTGCTCGTGGTCTACGCTCACCTGTAGAAAGTGTGTGGCCTGTTCCACTGCAGCTGCAGCGACGTGTCGGTCAGACAGGTGATGGAGGTGACGTCAGGCGGGCCCGGTCCGCTCACATCAGTGCGCGTCCGCACCGGCACCGACCGCTCCCCCCGGCCGACCCGCGTGAACGCACGCACCCACACGCCGTACTCGCGGTCCGGGCCTGTGGCAGGTGACTATGACGTCACGGCCGCAACGCCATCCTGCCACGATGCTTCAGTGTAGATGGTACTGCAGCGTCACCGATCTAGAACGCTGCAGAATGCTGGCGTCTAGGATAAACCAGCGCAATAAGCATAACGTTCGCGGATATCAACCGTGCATTGCTATTTATGTTCGGAAAACGAGTAGCGGCAGTGGTTAGGATTAGGTATGCTTTGTTTTCTGGTGGTACCAAATGGTTTCTTTCGTGCATTGATGAGGGCCACTCGAACTTTCACCCGAGCACTTATTTAGCTCCATGAGAGCGCACCAGAACAAGTCGAATTGGAAGTTGCATCCACTCACAGTCACCTTAACAAAGCTGCACCCGTATTGATCAGACAATTCAGTGATGAGGCTGTCGTGTCCGGTATGGGTGTGTCAGGTCTGATGCTGGCCTGGTCTATTATTGGGCTGATGAGTGGCTGTGGCGACACGCTAGCCTCTGCTGAATTGGCTAGATATCTGCCATGTTGTAAGGACAAAAATAATTGGAAAATAAAGTTAGCCAAAATGAGATGGCACCACAAAGTGAAGCTGACGGCGAAACTGAGGAATAGTACACTGCAGCTAATTTTGTGTCTTTGCAAAATGGCGTTGCACGTATCAATACACAGTGCAGCATTGTCAACACGGAAAAATTGCAACACATCCACCTACAGTTGCACCTAGATTCATCTCACTTATCTGAAATAATTGGAAGAGGGCCGTCTGCCCGGTGAGCAGCGACACCAGTCCCAATCACCGAGCTCCGATGCGGTGAGAGACCTGACGCCCAGGGGCTGTCAGCCTGTTGTCTGCTGACCCACCTGTCCCACTCACCGAGCTTCGACATGGTGAGAAACATGACGCTCAGACGACTGTCGACCTGCCGAGCAGTGAGATCCATTCCACTCACCGAGCTCCGATATGGTGAAAGACTTGATGTTCAGAGGACAATCGTCCTGTCCGCTGAGACCCGCTTCGTCTGACCAGTAGACGGTATGGCCTAACAGCTGGCCGTTGACCCGCCGCGGCCGAACCCAGGTCACCGTCAGACTGCGGTCCGTCACGTCGGAGAACGTGACGTTCTCGGGCCTGGTCGGCACTGCCCCACGACAAGTCACGGTAAGAATGAGGGAGAGAAGGCGAGGGTCATTGCCAGACGATGGAAGAGAGGTCAAGTCACGGTCAGCCCCACACTGATCAGAGCAATCAGCAGCAGGTCAGCATCACACTGATCAGAGCAATCAGCAGTAGGTCAGCATCATACTGATCAGAGCAATCAGCAGTAGGTCAGCATCATACTGATCAGAGCAACCAGCATCAGGTCAGCATCATACTGATCAGAGCAATCAGAGCAGGTCAGCATCATACTGATCAGAGCAATCAGCATTCATGACAATTCGTATTTCTACGACTTATCCAGCCCTCCAATCTCCATCTGTAACTTCCACAAATAGTCTTTCCCGCCAATCCTGATGGACGTGAATTCTCTGGTGACCTGTGATACTCAACTCTACCGTCAGTTGCAGATGTGATGGAGGCGGGGAGGGGGACCCAGGCCTTCTAGTGACCTGCGACACTTAACGCGCTCGTCAGTTGTAGCCATAGTGGAAGTAGAAGGATTCAGACCCTCCAGAGACATGTGACACTCACCTCCCTCGTTAGTTACAGCTGTAGTGGAGGCGGGAGGACCAAGGCCCTCTGGGTTCCTGACCCGTAGTGTTATCCGATACCGCGTATACGGAGTCAGCCCTTCAACCACGTGACTCTGGGAGCAGATCAGACACATTGTCACCCTAGCACAATGACCAGCGTACAAATTGACACAGGCTGGCTACAAAGGACACAAAATAACCTCGGACGGCGGCCAACAAAGCGGCTTTGAAATGGATTATCACGATCTGCTATGCACGGAATCGAACGTTTTTGTGGAGGTTACAAAGTGGTTCGCTCAACAACCAACCTCACAATGACGCCTGAGCGACACATCAGGTGCTGTCGTCATAGCTTAAAATTGCTGCTTTTGGCGTTTGTTTCCAGGGATAATGGAGACCTACGGTTCCTGGTTAGGCATGGAATAGATCAGGAGTGGAAATGCTGCCGCGTAAGTTAAGTTACACCAGAGTGCGCTGTTGGGGACGTTCGCTGCATATACTTCAGTTGCATTACACGCTTGCAGGAACAGATGAGCGAAGTGCATGTTTCCAATTTTGGAGAAACTTAATCATTAACCCAGTGCACGTTGAATGGGAAGAGCAGGCTGAAGATGCTACGTGCTCACTATCACGGACTATGCCCTTGTCGGTTTATTTGCATGCTGGCAAGAGCACGGGAACACCCGAATGGAGGATAACGCACGTCACTTCCTGAGTCGTTCTCCTCCTGCAGCGCCACTATGGTTAACGGTTAACGCTACCGGAAGTGTAGGAAAGGAGAGGAGACGTGGTCTCGGGGACGTACTCCTGGTGTGGACGGCAGTGTTGGGACGGCAGTTGGACGGCAGACGGCAGTGTAGGGAAGGAGAGGAGACGTGGTCTCGGGGACGTGCTCCTGGTGTGGACGGCAGTGTTGGGACGGCAGTTGGACGGCAGACGGCAGTGTAGGGAAGGAGAGGAGACGTGGTCTCGGGGACTGCTCGTGCCGTGGACGGCAGTGTTGGACGGCAGTTGGACGGCAGACGGCAGTGTAGGAGGAGGACGTGGTCTCGGGGACGTGCTCGTGCCGTCGGTGGAGGGCGCGGGGGGAGGGGGAGGAGAGTGGTCTCGGGGACGTGCCGTGCCGTGACGGCAGTGTTGGGACAGTTGGACGGCAGACGGCGCGCGAGTTAGGGAAGGAGAGGAGACGTGGTCTCGGGGACGTGCTCGTGGACGGCAGTGTTGGGACGGCAGTTGGACGGCAGACGGCAGTGAGGAAGGAAGTGGGGACGTGCTCCGTACGGCAGTTTGGCAGTTGGACGGCAGTGTTGGGCGGCATGTTGGACGGCAGACGGCAGTGTAGGGAAGGAGAGGAGACGTGGTCTCGGGGACGTGCTCCTGGTGTGGACGGCAGTGTTGGGACGGCAGTTGGACGGCAGACGGCAGTGTAGGGAAGGAGAGGAGACGTGGTCTCGGGGACGTGCTCGTGCCGTGGACGGCAGTTGCCACTGACGGCGTCTCTCCAATACCGCTCTCATCTTTCGCCGGCCTAGTCCTGATACCCCACAAAGTGGGAATCGTTTATCTGAGATGTTCAGCGTCTCCGACGGCCATTTTGGGCACTGAACGCAAACGTCAGGAGCAAAATTAGTGTTTTGTCATGTCACGATTATGCCAGGAATTCGACTCAGATAATATAATTATATCCTAATCAATCTCCTGATCCCCTTCGAAGTATTCTGTGGTATAGTACTGAGTCACAGCATGTCGTGTATGGCACACCTAGACGGGGAGGGAACCGGAGACAGATGACACTCACCCCACCATGACCTTAGTAATACTGACATCATCCGTTGGGCGGTACATTAACCAAATATAACAAACTGCATACCCTATCCTTCGAACTGTCAGGTCCTTCATATTTCACTGATACTCGCGTTGGCAATTGAAACTTTGCGACTCCAAGAAGGGACACCTTTGCTCAGACAGGCATCTGGCTTCTGAAAGTACACGTATAGTAGTAATTTCCGCCGGATGTTGGTGTAATGTTGCCTGTCGGAACACCCATGGTGGAATCCCTGTCACGAGACAAGCTGTACAACTTGGAGGAACTTTATCTTTGCACTGTTCCAATAAGTAGTCGGGCCATGGGCACGTCATTTGCTGCCGAGCTACGTCTAAAAGATCTCATTGCCTTCTGGGACCGTAGCAGTAACATGGGGTGTCGTATGGGACGAGCACTCACAAAGCAATCAACATCGGCTATGTTATCGAATGAATAAACCGCACTTAAAAGCAATGCAAGAAAAATATATAAAATCAATCAATTCGTGATGTGTGGTCGAGTGGTCACTTTAGTAAATGACCTGACATTCTCTCGGGTGGAAGCATGTCGAAGTTTCGAGTTCTGACCCTTGACCCATCCCGGAGACTTCTCTCTGAACACACACCATAATGAGAGCTCTGGCAAGCATTGCCTTAGTGACGATACGCCGAAAAATAAATCATAGGCTTTCGGCCGGAAAAGATGCGAAATGTATCATAAACAAAACAAAGGGCGATCATATCGTCTCTGCCTGTTTTTAAGGCTTTAGTTGCGTTGCATCTGCAGTTCGCCAATGGCACTTCCATTTGAGTAGGTTGTATTTTACCGCGTGTGGTATCATGGTGCACAGACAGGGTCTCGTCGAACGAGATTTGACTGGGGCGGGAGGGGAACGGGCGCTGCCATTGACTCCAATGGCAACACAATCTAAGCCTTCCTAGCTCCCGTCCTCCCCCATCAGCAGTACTTAAGCAATGGGAAATGTGGCCTGACAGGGGGGGATATGGGTGTCCCCCAGTTAACAAGTTAAAGTAGGCTCTGAATACAAGTGACGAGGGCAGCAAAACAGAATAGGAATCATGCTCGGGTATCTCCTATATAAAGCCGGGCAGTCTGTGAAGTCACCAGGGGATTCAGTGTAGTAATTCACTGCAGATGACTGGGAATATATTGCGAGATAGCACAGCGATATGACGTCAACTACAGCCAAGTGCCATGAAAATGCAGTAAATTTCACCGGATCGCCTGTCCCAGCTTCCCGAGCACAATTTACACTTGTCCGATGCAGTCAGACATCATTGGTCAGACGTGTAACAAATGATGCCATAAATCTGCCACCGCAGACTGGTTATTCGGACTTAAATTTCTGGTAGAACACAGAACTTCATATCTACTGCAGGGCGGTTGTATTGACTGTGAACTGATCGACCAGACAGCATGAACACATTGTGTTCTGGTGGATGTCCTATGAATTGATTAGGGCGGAGGGATGAAACACCCGCTAATGGTCAACTCTGATGGACATAGCGGTCGCTGTCGGCCAGCTCTGAACGTCACAACGGTCGTTGTCGGCCAGCTCTGAGCATCACAACGGCCGCTGTCGGCCAGCTCTGAGCATCACAACGGTCGTTGTCTGTCAGCTCTCAGCATCACAACGGTCGTTGTCGGCCAGCTCTGAGCATCACAACGGTCGTTGTCTGTCAGCTCTGAACATCACAACGGTCGCTGTCGGCCAGCTCTGAGCATCACAACGGTCGTTGTCGGTCAGCTCTGAGCATCACAACGGTCGTTGTCTGTCAGCTCTGAACATCACAACGGTCGTTGTCTGTCAGCTCTGAGCATCACAACGGTCGTTGTCTGTCATCTCTGAACATCACAACGGTCGCTGTCGGCCAGCTCTGAGCGTCACAACGGTCGTTGTCGGTCAGCTCTGAGCAGGGGCGCTCGGAACCGAGAGGGGGTGTAGAGATGTGGCGCCATCCCCCCCCCCCGAATTTTGGATGCACTTGACATTGACCCTATCGTTGGGCGTGGCATGAAAAAAAACTGACTTCAAAATAGCTTTCGCCTCCCCAATTTTAGGACAGTTATCGTACCACTGGCTCTGCGTGACATGACTGTCATTGTAGGCAGCTCCGAGTGACACAACACTCACTGTCGGCCGGCTCCGAGTGACACAACACTCACTGTCGGCCGGCTCCGAGTGACACAACACTCACTGTCGGTCGGCTCCGAGTGACACAACAATCGCTGTCGGTCGGCTCCGAGTGACACAACACTCGCTGTCGGCCGGCTCCGAGTGACACAGCAATCGCTGTCGGTCGGCTCCGAGTGACACAACACTCGCTGTCGGCCGGCTCCGAGTGACACAACACTCACTGTCGGTCGGCTCCGAGTGACAAACAAAAGCAATCGTCGGTCGGCTCCTGTCGGCCGGCTCCGAGTGACACAACACTCGCTGTCGGCCGGCTCCGAGTGACACAGCAATCGCTGTCGGTCGGCTCCGAGTGACACAACACTCGCTGTCGGCCGGCTCCGAGTGACACAGCAATCACTGAAGGTCGGCTCCAAACACTGCTGTCGGCGGCTCCGAGTGACACAACACTCGCTGTCGGCCGGCTCCGAGTGACACAACACTCGCTGTCGGCCGGCTCCGAGTGACACAACACTCGCTGTCGGTCGGCTCCGAGTGACAGCAATCGCTGTCGGTCGACTCCGAGTGACACAACACTCGCTGTCGGCCGGCTCCGAGTGACACAGCAATCACTGAAGGTCGGCTCCGAGTGACACAACAATCGCTGTCGGTCAGCTCCGAATGATGTAGAAGTCAGATGTGCAAACACATATTAATGGTAAATAACAGTTTGCAGTGCAAACATGAAAGCTGACAGTTCACGTGTTTCTGCTGGTGTGCCACGGTCACCAGGCCACACATGACATCTAAGATTATCCACAAAGTTGTGTCCGATATACTCCTCGGATCCAAGCTCCGGCTATGCCTCGTGTCTCCAAGAGTTCTCCCAGTGAATCTAGTCGCAGAAATGTGGTCCTTCGAGTATTCGCTTGATGGATGATAGTAGTTTCCAAAAAGTGATACGTCGTAATATCACAGCTCCGGTGTATATCGATTTTGTGGTGTCAAGACAGCGGCTCGTTGCACGTTGGGCAAGTCCTTCGTCCTCTCTTCACCTATGCTCCTATCTCAAATCATTTCGCACCGCAAAGGTCTATCCTCTGGCATATCCCTTTTCTCCGCATGGCGATCTTCTTGTGCATGCCCACTGTGCTGCAATAGGCAGCACTCCGCACTAGCAAGGCAATCCTACAGTTGTCGTTCTTCTCCACTAGTTTTACTGTGCTGTGATTGGACATTTTGGCAGCCACCATATTTGTATGGTCCTTTGTTCTGGCCCAACCGTAAGGTATGTTTGTTATATGTTTTGCTACTTCACACGAACATTTGCATCGAATTGTCTTGTATCGGGACTCACCGGCGCCGGCATGTTGTGTATCGGGACCCACCCGCGCCGGAGTGTTGTGTATCGAGACCCACCTGCGCCGACGTGTTATGTATCGGGACCCACCTGCGCCGACGTGTTGTGTATCGGGACTCACCGGCGCCGACATGTTGTGTATCGGGACTCACCAGCGCTGACGTGTTGTGTATCGGGACTCACCCGCGCTGACGTGTTGCGTATCGGGATTCACCCGCGCCGACGTGTTGTGTATCAGGACTCACCGGCGCCGACATGTTGTGTATTGGGACCCACCCGCGCCAACAATGTCGTGTATCGGGACCCACTTGCGCCGACGTGTCACGTATCTGGTCCCACATGTGCCGACGTATCACGTATCGGGACCCACCTGCGCCGACGTGTCACGTATCTGGTCCCACATGTGCCGACGTATCACGTATCGGGACCCACCTGCGCCGACGTGTCACGTATCGGGACCCACCTGCGCCGACGTGTCGCGTATCGGGACCTTGACGACGATGCCGAGTCGGTGGCCTGGCTCGGCGCGCTGGTGGGTGAGCTGGTAGCCGGTGAGCTCGCCGTGCAGAGTGCTGGCGGCCGGCGGCTGCCAGCCCACCTCCAGCGAGGTGGACGACACCGGTCTGACAAACGTCAGACTGGGCGCACCGCCCGGACCTGGCCACAGCGCGCCAAGTGGTATGTACACTCCCGCTGCGGTCGCGCCGAGTAGCGTGGGCTCGCGCTGGTCATTGGTGTAGAGAGCAACCGTGTCGAACGATTATTTACGTGTTTCATCAGAAGCACATTAATATATCCAAACTGTGTGAATACTTTGAATCTCTATATTCAGACAGTACTATCCAGTCACCCACTACGTACCCTCCACAAAGTATCGAGAAAAGGAACGGCGCATGTCATTCATCAGCACGCCATATATCTACCACAGGGGAGTGCTCGCCATCTCTGGGTGACGTGGTCTCTAAGTTCGCGCTCTCTGAGTAGGTTGCCCCTGACTCACGTTCCCTCAGCGTCTGCACCGTGTAGGAGGACTGACTAGGCTCACTGAAGCCCAGCTTGCTGGCGGCCATCACACGGAAGGTGTACGGTGTGAACGGCTCCAAGTTCTGCACGCTGGCGTTGGTGCCGCTGCCAACGGTCCGCTGCGACAGCTCCATCGCCGGCCACGGACCAGTCTCCCCGAGCCTGCCACACACACACACACACACAGTCCATCGCCGGCCACGGACCAGTCTCCCCGAGCCTGCCACACACACACACACACAGTCCATCGCCGGCCACGGACCCGTCTCCCCGAGCCTGCCACACACACACACACACAGTCCATCGCCGGCCACGGACCCGTCTCCCCCCCCCACACACACAACACAGTCATGCCGCCACGGACCAGTCTCCCCGAGCCTGCCACACACACACACACAGTCCATCGCCGGCCACGGACCCGTCTCCCCGAGCCTGCCACACACACACACACACACACGGCGTTCCCGAGCCTGCCATACACACAACAAGTCCATCGCCGGCCACGGACCCGTCTCCCAAGTGCCAGCCTGCCACACACACACACACACAGTCCATCGCCGGCCACGGACCCGTCTCCCCGAGCCTGCCATACACACACACAGTCCATCGCCGGCCACGGACCCGTCTCTCCGAGCCTGCCACATACATACACACACACAGTCCATCGCCGGCCACGGACCAGTCTCCCCGAGCCTGCCACACACACACATCCAGCGCCACACACACACAGTCCATCGCCGGCCACGGACCCGTCTCTCTGAGCCTGCCACATACACACACACACAGTCCATCGCCGGCCACGGACCCCTCCCCGAGCCTGCCACACACACACAGTCCATCGCCGGCCACGGACCCGTCTCTCGGCCTGCCACACACACAGTCCATCGCCGGCCACGGACCTTCCTCTCAGAGCCTGCCACATACACACACACACACACACACACACAGTCCATCGCCGGCCACGGACCCTCTCAGAGGACATCACACACACACAGTCTATCGCCAGCCACGGACCCGTCTCTCAGAGCCTGCCACACACACACACACACACACACACACACACACACACACACACACACACACACACACACAGTCCATCGCCGGCCACGGACCCGTCTCCCCGAGCCTGCCATACACACACACAGTCCATCGCCGGCCACGGACCCGTCTCCCCGAGCCTGCCATACACACACACAGTACATCGCCGGCCACGGACCCGTCCCTCCGAGCCTGTTACACATCTACGCACAATAACATCGCCACAGAAGGAGAAATATTTCGGATCGTCACCATGCATAAGCTGGTATGGGCCGATCCAGAGATTTGTCAATACTCTTGCCGGCAGATGATAGCCTTTGTTTTTTTTTGTACGAAGCTGCAACTCAATTTTGCTTGTTGTCCCGATCTGAAAGCTGCGGTGGATGAGATAAGTTGTGCTATAAAGCAATTGATGAAGCGAAGTAATGCAGCTATTTGGTCGGGAGCGCGCAATATAATGTTCTTTGTGGCATAATGGACGAGAATGCTGTACGATCATTGCATTGCAAGTTTGCAACACAATAAGAATCCACACACTTCATGGCGCACATCAAAACTAATTTAAGCTCCATCTACCCACTTATAAGCTAAAGCATATTAACGCCAATGAATCGTTATTGAAATTGAGTTCACGTGGATGCATTACTAGCGCATGATGATATTTGTGAAAGCATACTAATCACCGATTCATTCACCAGGCTTTGGATGGCCAGCCTTTCGGCGTACACGCCAATTCGTTTTCCATTGCTCGCTTTACAGATGGGATGTGTGATGGTAATGTCAATTCTGGTGAAATGTCCGGAATGCACCCACCTAGTCTGGATCAAGTAGTGCTGGATGGGGCTGTTGTTATCGTGGAAACTGGGCGTCCAGCTGAGGTTGACGTGGCGAGACCAGTGCTTCACCATCATCGGCCGGCCAGGTCGACTGGGCACGTCTGCAACACACGTGACGTCATCGCACCGCTGACGGCCGCTGCAGCGGCGGCGGGCGACACGAAGCGCTGGTGACCACTGCACTGGCCAGGCTGGGAGCGTCTTGTCCTCCAGGAGCGGCAGTGGGAGCCGAGCGCAAAGCCTGGCCACGCCGCCGCTCCTCCCTGAATAGTGCCACTGGTTGAAGAGGCTGCACACCCTGGAGTAGTGCCCACAGTCGGAGAGGCTGCCCGTCCCTGAATAGTGCCACTGGTTGGAGAGGCTGCACACCCTGGAGTAGTGCCCACAGTCGGAGAGGCTGCCCGTCCCTGAATAGTGCCACTGGTTGGAGAGCCTGCACACCCTGGAGTAGTGCCCACAGTCGTAGAGGCTGCCCTGCCCGTCCCTGAATAGTGCCACTGGTTGGAGAGGCTGCACACCCTGGAGTAGTGCCCACAGTCGGAGAGGCTGCCCGTCCCTGAATAGTGCCACTGGTTGGAGAGCCTGCACACCCTGGAGTAGTGCCCACAGTCGGAGAGGCTGCCCTGCCCGTCCCTGAATAGTGCCACTGGTTGGGAGAGGCTGCACACCCTGGAGTAGTGCCCACAGTCGGAGAGGCTGCCCGTCCCTGAATAGTGTCTGTCACCAGAGAGGCCGTGCGTCCCCGAATAGTGTCAGTAGTGGGAGAGGCAGCACGTCCCGTATTTAAGTGGCCTGTTGAGAAGTCGCAACTTGCAGAACAAAGTCAACGGTGACGACCGCCTTTTGTCGCCGTTCTCGACTGATCCTCGCGCGCGCCATTCTTCCTGCACCAAAGTACACAGACATGGCAAAAGGATAGCAAAGTATATGCCTCAGGGCGAAGGCTGCGAGCCGTAACAAAACGCCACCGAAGCCAGCGAGACAATGCAGCCGGCCTAACAGGCCGGAGGCGGGCAGACAATGGACGCCGTCGGAGGCGCCGCGCGTGCGGTGGGAGGGCGCCCGTGACGTGGCCCGGACGGAAGGGCGTACGGTGGGACGGAAGGGCGTATGCCGCGCGTGCGGTGGGAGGGCGCCCGTGACGTGGCCCGGACGGAAGGGCGTACGGTGGGACGGAAGGGCGTACGCCGCGCGTGCGGTGGGAGGGCGCCCGTGACGTGGCCCGGACAGAAGGGCGTACGGTGGGACGGAAGGGCGTACGGTGGGACGGAAGGGCGTACGCCGCGCGTGCGGTGGGAGGGCGCCCGTGACGTGGCCCGGACGGAAGGGAGCACGCTGCGGCGACACCGATCGACCGACGGCGCCGATTTCTCTGCAGGTGTTTTCCAGCCAGACGCCGCGCTTTCAAATGCGACACTTGACGTGTGGCGCTGGCGAAGCGACTGCACGAGCTGCGCCATCCGAGGTGGAATAGCCGATCCCGACGGAAATCACTCCGTCGGCCCCAATGCGGCCAATCGCCGCTCCCTGATAGCTCGGCTATGTATAATGATTGTGGTCGTCTCCCGCGGTATGGATAGCCGGCGATTGATGCGTGGCAATGGGATTTTGTACTGAATGCGGTGGAATCTCGTCATAAATCTGGCGCGTGGCGATGTATCTGACGTAGAAGACGATGTGGCGCGCACACGGGATGTTTGCGAGTTGATGTGAGCGGGGGGAGGGGTGGGGGTGATGCAGCCCGTGGCCCACAAAAAAAAATGTTCGCCAGCAACCTCTAGAAACCAATTCTAGGACAAATGTACGAATGACAGATACACAAAAATGATGCAAGGAAATGTACGCAAGCAAATGTGCGTATACCCATAAGTAAGTATGGCAGATATACGTTAACGCAGATATACGTACACGCAAAAGTACGCATAGCAAATGTACGTATGGCACGTGCAGGTAAGAGCAGGTGTACGCATGGCAAATGTACGTGAGCGAATGTACGTAAACACAAATGTAATTACGTGCAAATATACGTAAGCTCAAATGTACGCAAGCGCACAAGTACGTAAGCGCAACATACGTAAGCGTAGATGTTGATAACCGGACAAATGCACTTTAAGTGCACATATGCGTACGCGCAATAATATGCAAACTGGAATGTACGTAAGCACAAATGCGCAAATTTAAGTAAGCACAAATGTACCTAAGCGCAAAAGTATTTACCTAAGAACTTACATACGCTTGTACATGCGCACATTTGTGCACGCGTACATGTGTTTTACGTACATTTGCGCTTACGTGCTTTTGCGTGTACATGCATTTGATCTTGCGTACATTTGCGCATGCGTACTTTTGCGCATACGTAGTTCTGCGTTTACGTGTAACGTACATTTGTGCATACGTACATTTGCGCGTACGTACTTTTGCACTTACGTACATTTGTGTTTTCGTACACTTGTGCTTATGTATATTTGCGATTACGTGCATTTGCGCATGCGTACTTTTGCACTGACGTACATTTGCGCATGCACACATTTCTCATACGTACATATATACTTACATGCATTTTCCATACGTATATCTGAGCTTACGTGCAATTGCCATACGTTCATCAACACTTACGTACATTGGCTTACGTACATTTGCGCACGTACATCTGCATTTGCGTTGCGTACATTTGTCCGGATACCCCAGCAACAGCATGAAGCTACTTCCCTGACAAATTTTGTGATGGGGAGCAACCTCAAAATGCTGCTTCCTATCAAATAGAGAGGAAATGTGGAGAACTACGCATGTGTGCAATTACGTCGACGGCGCACGGTTGGTGGTCGTTCTGTTGCGTCACCAGCCGTCACGTGTGACTCGAAGGCTGAAAACACGGCAGTGCTGGCCGCCTGACGGTGACAACAGCCCAGCCGGGACCAGCAGTTCGTCTGAAAGTAAGCTGGCCGCCTGATATGGACGCGAGCGCAGCCGGTACCAGCAGTTCATCTGACAACAAGATGGCCGCCTGATGTTGACGGCAGCCCGGTCGGCACCAGCGGTTCGTCTGAGAGTTCACATTACTGCCCTGCCCGCTCATAAGCACGATGATGAACAACAACCCCAAGGCACCGATCTGCATAACACGATGGGAGTCTCCTCACTGCCACACTGGGGGCACAAGCAGGCAGACTGCACAGTGACTCAGCTCTTGTCTGCCACCTTCGCTTCGGAAAATACTTCAAATTGTCACCATCGCATATGACAAATTAGTCGCCTTTGTCATCCATGAACACATTGAACGTTGAGCGAAGAACAATCTGCTTCACCCAACAATTAATTGATGGTTCATGTTCTCAATGGGCCCAACAACGATCGGCTATGGATGATGAGCTACCCTGCACAGGTGTGGTTGACGTCACCAGGACGAGCAGTGCAGATGCACTTAGCTATCCTTCTGAACTTGAGAACGGGGCAATCATCCAACTTACCATTTCCATATCCATGCCACTAGACGTACATCTCATACTCACCTCACCAAGTGGCCACCTCACAAACCCACCTCACCAAGTGGCCACCTCACAAACCCACTCATGCACAATTGAGACGTCGAGGCACCGCAGAGCAGCATCCTTACGCTACAATGGTCAACATCACAAACGGGGCTGACTGCAGTCACCAAACTCCAGCACAACTGACCACGGGATACCACAGCCACATCAACCCCAACCACCAGACCCCAGCACAACTGACCACGGGATACCACAGCCACATCAGCCCCAACCACCAGACCCCAGCACAACTGACCACGGGATACTGCAGCCACATCAACCCCAACCACCAGACCCCAGCACAACTGACCACGGGATACCACAGCCACATCAGCCCCAACCACCAGACCCCAGCGCAACTGACCACGGGATACCGCAGCCACATCAACCCCAACCACCAGACCCCAGCACAACTGACCACGGGATACCACAGCCACATCAACCCCAACCACCAGACCCCAGCACAACTGACCACGGGATACCACAGCCACATCAGCCCCAACCACCAGACCCCAGCGCAACTGACCACGGGATACCACAGCCACATCAGCCCCAACCACCAGACCCCAGCACAACTGACCACGGGATACCGCAGCCACATCAACCCCAACCACCAGACCCCAGCACAACTGACCACGGGATACCGCAGCCACATCAGCCCCAACCACCAGACCCCAGCACAACTGACCACGGGATACCGCAGCCACATCAGCCCCAACCACCAGACCCCAGCGCAACTGACCACGGGATACCACAGCCACATCAACCCCAACCACCAGACTCCAGCGCAACTGACCACGGGATACCGCAGCCACATCAACCCCAGCCACCAGACCCCAGCACAACTGGTCAGGGGGTACCACAGCCACCCCGACCACAGCACAACTGACCAAGATATACTACAGCCACACCGACCCCAACCACCAGACCACAGCACAACTATCCAGGGGGTGCAGCAGCCGCCCGGTATGCACACACGCCTCCAATGTTCGTCAGTGCGGACAGACGATGCAAACTGAGTCGACCGTAGAACAGACCAGCTGTGGCCGCGGCGTCAAATCGGCCGACAAGCAATCGAATTAGCTGATTGAATCTGGTTAGATGAGATCGCTGAGCGGCACTGCTATTAAGCCTCCGGTTCTGATGGACACCCGTCTGTGTGAAAATAGCTGCTGCGTCGCTAGAACGGCACTAGTCCGACCGACAAACAAATCACCGCCTCATCACTAGCTATTGATGTCCCGGCACTCGTGAACGAGCCATGTTTCACAAAGTCGTGTCGCTGATACTAGCGATGCAATCACACTATGGATTCTGGTAGCAATTGGTGAAGACTGCATATATTTCGTGTTACCATATGTGGCACGTGATTAAAGATGGACATATTAATGTTACTGTAAGCGCGTGCCTAATCTTCAGCCAATTTGGATGTCTGCATGCATATATTCATATTTTGGTACGCACACGCCTTATATCAAATGCGTGCATTGTTTTCATGAATGCGCTTTGTTTGTATTGCCGTGTTTTTGTGACGGATGTATACATATGAGGTCATATGCTAATGTAATCAATAATTACCAAGCAATAAATGTAACGTGATCGCGTTGTCCCGGTCAAGTATCTTCTAGCTAGTCGCACGTCACGCCCAACACACGTTTTAGTTGTTCTGATTCGCATGAGACGCGCTGTTCGCTCAGTCGGTAAGCACTGCCGGTGTTGACTCTCACACCAGCGGTCCACAGCCGATATACACTGGACACTGCCGGTGTTGACTCTCACACCAGCGGCCCACAGCCGACAAACACTAGACACTGCTGGTGTTGACTTTCGCACCAGCGATCCACAGCCGATAAACACTGGACACTGCCGGTGTTGACTCTCACACCAGCGGTCCACAGCCGATAAACACTATACACTGCTGGTGTTGACACTCACACCAGCGGTCCACAGCCGGTAAACACTGGACACTGCCGGTGTTGGCTCTCAAACCAGCGGTCCACAGCCGATATACACTGGACACTGCTGGTGTTGACTCTCACACCAGCAGTCCACAGCCGATAAACACTGGACACTGCCGGCGTTGGCTCTCAAACCAGCGGTCCACAGCCGGTAAACACTCGACATTGCCGGTGTTGACCCTCACACCAGCGGTCCACAGCCGATAAACACTGGACACTGCTGGTGTTGACTCTCACACCGGCGGTCCACAGCCGATAAACACTGGACACTGCCGGCGTTGACCCACACACCAGCGGTCCACACTCAGTAAACACTGGACACTGCCGGTATTGACCCTCACACCAGCGGTCCACAGCCGATAAACACTGGACACTGCTAGTGTTGACCCTCACACCAGCGGTCCACAGCCGATAAACACTGGACACTGCCAGTGTTGACCCTCACACCAGCAGTCCACGTACTCGCTAGCCAGCTCACTTCTTTCCAGCGACAAAAGTAAACCCACGTCCAACCGACTGGCTCTGTATATACTCTATTAGAGTATTCGCAGAATACAAAATAAGGTTGCTACGTATTGCTGATATGCTGACAAATCTGCTACAATCGCTGAACGCACCAAACTTAGGCGCATTCCCAGCAGCTTTCAAGCAGAAACGAAACAAACGTTGACTGCAATGGAACGAATCGCGAAAGGCAAACGGAAAAATGCATAGCAAACTGCAAATATCCAACCTTTAGGGGCCGCTGCAATATCATCCTGGGACCCTAATGGTCCCTAAATTGTTTGAGTACTAATCCAAAAGCTTATTATGTGGCATAAGCAAAATATGTGTTGTTTCCCGATTTTAATGATATCCAATTTCTTGTTTTTCGTTTAATATCAGCTAAATTAATTTTCTGTTCTTGCAAGTTTGCAAGACCCGTATCCGATCAAGTTCGATGACCCGTATCTCCTTAGCCATCGGTCGGATCAACCAAAGACTCGCAGAAGTGTAGTTTGGGTCCCAAATAACCCCATGGAGTCATTTTCATCAAAATATGAGATACCATGGTGTTACCACCTTGATGATTTGTCGTGGAGCGCCCCAGGTGCCAAAATATCAACATTAGGACCTCCAGCCAGACCTCATAGGGCCGTGCCACTCAATGGTTAAAAAACACACTTCAGGGCTTTACCACTTAATGGGCTTCTAGCAGAAGGGGTCAGACCTCTGGGTCCCAACAGAACATGCCAGCCAAATGGACCCAGAGTGCACACAATACATACAACTGTGCACCAGGTCCAGAGCACCAGGTCTCCGAAGCACACCAGCCGCGCTGACCCTGACCAGTGGCGTACCTAGGATCGACGTCAGGCGGGCAAACGGGTTTGAGGTGCCCGGCCTACTCCCATTTCTTAAACGTCACCTGATTTCGAGAGCTATTTTCTTAGTGAATCCATTTGTATTTGCTTTATTAAATAATTAGTGACAACTTAATTTTGCTGCGCAGGGGTACAAGCTGCCACCATCGTTCGCAAGTCACCGGATTTCAACCTGTTCTCCTTGTTCATAGGCTTTTTCAGGTGTCGCTTGATAAGTCATCTCACGCTGCTCAAATTACACCTAAAAATAAATCACTGAAAAATGTAAACTTTCCCAATTTTACGAATTTCAGCCCATAATGCTTGCGCGCTATCAAGTCAACGTTCGTGCAAGGGCATTCGTGCACGTCAACGCCTTGCATATTCGTCGCATTCGTCACACTTCGAGCTCTTCTGCCGTTTCTGTGATTTTTTGCCAGGTCCCCTATATTTTGGTAATTGCTGTCATATAATGGTTGTTTCATATTTTACACCTTGGAATGCTTCATATTCGGTCGCTAGAAAATTGGATGTATTCAATTCGAAGATTAGTTCTTTTCTTCTCACATTTTCCGGGGAAAAAAATCGGATACCCATCTGAGCTCTGATGTTCCTAATCGTTTTGATTAAATATGCTCCCAGATTGGCTACCGAACCAGCGCGATGGTTCGGTGTTCTAGAGTCCAGTGCATTTTTACCGTCCACTGATGTGTTTTAGGGCCCCAGTAAATTGTGTTTAGGATTTCGGTGTATTATTGAGACCCCGACATTTCTTATTACTTATCGCTTTGCTGTGAAGTGGCATTGTTTTTGAGGTCCCGGTGCATTTTCGGAGGCTCAGATGTGTTTATTTAGTGCCCGGTGCGTTTTTAGGATCCGGTGCGTTTCGAGGGCCTCGGTACGTTTCGGGGGCCTCCGAGGAGTTTTTGAAGGCTCCAGGGTGTATTTGTGTAGGGTCTGGCGCATATTTTAAAGCCCTGTCGCGTTTTTGCAGGACTCGGTCCGCTTTAGAGGACCTCGATGCGTGTTCAGTCTCCCGGTGTGCTTTTAGTGCCCTGCTGTATTATTTGGGTTCCCTAACGCCATTATATCGGCCCCGACGGGAATTGCTGGTGCTCAGTGCGCTTTTCGGGACTACGGCGCGTTTTTTTTGGCTCGGAAGTGAGTAGTCAGGGCCCCGACACGATTATTCTGGGCCCGACGAGACGTTTTCGGATCCCTTTCTTATTTTGTTCGGAGCCTGAGTCGCTTTCCTGGTCCCAGCGTAATTTCTGTGGCTCAAGCTAGATTTTTCGTGACTTCGGCACGACTTTTTTGGTCATTGGTGCGATTTTTAGGCCCCGGCGCGATTTGTTCGGTACCCCGGTACGTGTTTTTTCGGGAAGATTTTCATTTTGGGGGCAGCTGAGTCACGTTTTTTGGAAGGCCCGGCGCGATTTTCGAGGGCTTCAGTGTGATCTTTTCGGGTCTCCGGCGCAATTCTTAAGGTTCTCGGTGCGATTATTTGGGGCCCACCACCTTTCAGGTGGAGGGCAATTTCCCTTTCGCTCCCCCCCCCCCCTTCGGTACGTCATTGACTCTGACCCACACCAGCAGTCGGACTGACGACTCACCGACCACCAGCAGTCTGACTAACATCTCGCCGAGCACCAGCAGTCGGACTGACGACTCACCGAGCACCAGCAGTCGGACTGACGACTCACCGAGCACCAGCAGCCGGACGAGCCGCTGGCCGGCCGGCTGGCTGTTGAAGGAGCAGCTGTAGCGGTTCGTGTCTGCCGCCTCCACCGGCGAGATGACTAGCGACCACGAGGACCGGTCCAGGTCCAGTCGCGAGCCCTTGCCGCGGATCCGCACCGTATTCGCCACGTAGTCCACCAGTCGGCCCTGCACCAGAGCAGTCGGTAAGGACGCCCGTCCGCTCCAGTCGCCACCACATGCAGTCGCGTTCGGCGACGTCACTAAATGCTGAGTCACTGTCACTGTCGGCGGCGAGATGGCTGGCCTCGGCGTTTGTTGCATTTCTGGCAGGTTATAGGTTGGACTTGGTCGCCAATATCTTCGCCGATCGCTTCTTCTTTCAAGTATTGGGTGCAAAGGGTTCAGCAGTATGTACTGAAAATGTGGTTTTCATTCGATTCGTGGTTGCAAAAAATGTTGGAAGATATGTCTGTGCAAAGGACAATAATTGGCTTCCTAGATGGTGGTCTGCCGAGAATCAGACATTTATTACTGACCACCCCCGCCATGACTGAAAACAAACATAAACAAGTGTAGCACTGTGCAGCAAAGTCTGATTCAAGCAGAGCATGGCTCGTTAAGAGCATATATTTTAATGGTTTAATAGCAGAGCCTCGTCTAACTGGATTTGATTCGGGAGGGGTGGGAAGGGGCCGCTACAATTGACTCCAATGGGGCCAAATATCAGGCTTTCGAGCTCCCCCTCCTCCAATAATGCTCAACCGATGGGAAATACAACTTGACTGGGGCGGGGGGGGGGGGCGTACCCATAAGTGGGAGGGGGAGACACCGTCCGCCATCATAAATGCTAAAGGTTGCCCTGTTTCACAGCAGTCATTCTATAATCACTCTACACTAATTGTGTATAACATGAACTCTATTGTAAGCCAAGGAGACTACTCATTCTTTAAATTGCCTAAAAATATGATAGGACTTATTCCGACCATATACACCGGCCACACCACACATAGTAGCCTTCCCCGAACACATACACCAGCCACACCACACATAGTAGCCTGTCCAGACCACATACACCGGTCATACCACACACAGTAGCCTGTCCAGACCATATACAGCGGTCATACCACACACAGTAGCCTGCCCCGAACACATACAGCGGTCATACCACACACAGTAGCCTGTCCAGACCATATACAGTGGTCATACCACACACAGTAGCCTGCCCCGAACACATACACCAGCCACACCACACACAGTAGCCTGTCCAGACCACATACACCGGTCATACCACACACAGTAGCCTGTCCAGACCATATACAGCGGTCATACCACACACACTAGCCTGTCCAGACCACACACAGCGGTCATACCACACACAGTAGCCTGTACAGACCATATACAACTGCCACACCACACAGTAGCCTGTCCTGGACATATACATCGACCACACCACACACAATAGCCTGCCCCGACCACATACACCAGCTACACCACATAATAGCCTGCCCCGACCACATACACCAGCTACACCACATAATAGCCTGCCCCGACCACATACACCAGCTACACCATACACAGTAGCCTGCTTCGACCACCCACACGCACACACACACACGTATACAGACACACACACCTACACACACACACACACACACACACACACACACACACACACACACACACACACACACACACACACGCACGTACACACCAGGACCATCAGTCGTGCCGGACTCATAATCTGATAACAGCGCTGGGCCAGAGCTATTCCGAAACTTCAAAGCACCATTTGGCCGCGTGTTGCTCACATGATGCCTTGTGTGGACCATTAAGCCTGGCGAATGGTGGGCCGGCGCTACGCCGCCGGGCCGAAACTGGCCGCCCATTGCCTGGCCGATGGGTTCAAGTTGGTCCATCACGCCACATGTCATGAGTGGCCCGGCCAGCCAAAAGTCGTTCGCAGGAAGGTCGTATCGATTGCTGAGCATTGTTTGGCCGCCGCGGCCGTTGAAGAAATAGCACCAGGGCGGAGGCAATAACACTTTAAGTGATAAGGCGCATTACTCCATCACCGTTAGGGTTCCACGCGAATTTTTGGCTTCCTTTTTAACGATGCAAGGAGGAATTCAGATACAGTCACTATTCAGGGTTTGATCGCCACAAAGGAGGAGTTTTAAGGTTGTGTTCTATGGCTTGACTGCAGGTGTACACAGCACAGTTCAGTACTGCCCCACCAGGGACGCCAGATATGCGGCCGCCTCTGTCTGCCAGCGTGACACACCCCGCCACTGGTGAGCCACTATGGCCGTCACAGGGGGAATCAGGGCCCTTCCAGTCACTGCGCTGATGCCGCCTCCTACCCTCATGGGAGCACGTTCCTGGCTATCACGGGAGTCCTCTACCACTGTCCGCGGTCACCATACCACACAGGATCTCAGCCCGTTATTTAATGGAATTCATACTAAGGCTTCGTATCTCAGATATGTCTTTGACTGAATGTCTTTACAAAAATAAAGCTTTTAAATATAATTGTGTGCAAAGCCCGTGCTGGCGCACCATGTATGCAGTCTAGTAATGATCACGACACCTACTGCGGTTTCCTCTGATTGCACCAGCAAAAGTGATATTGAATCAGGGATCGAGCTCACGGTATTATTGGACGTGTACAAGCCTCCCCTAGTGAAATGCATTTACAACCAGTGTAGAAATAAGAGAGCGCTAGATTACATCGAATTTGAAGGTATTTTGAGCCATACAGTCACTTTTGTAAAGTTTCACCTTTGACACAACTTCCATATAAAATCGCCAGGTGCATCCAAATAAGTGATTTTAAAAAATGTATGTATGTTGTGTGATTTCACCCTTTAGTCCGTGCAATTGCGGTATTCATACCTCGAAGTCGGCGACAGGGCACGACTTGCGGCCAGCACACCGCCATGACAGCTGGTTGATTATGTATCCGCCAGGTGCGCTGCTGTCGAACAGTCCCGGACAGGGCAAAATAGCTCTCTCCCCGGCACGAACACGAAATGTCGCCTCCAGTCCGGTACATTGGCCTGAGGGTCACACAGGTCAATGTCAATGATGTACTTACCATGGTCTTAGGATGAGATAGGTCGACATCAATATCGTAACATGACAAATATCCAACAAACTCCGGGTGGGCATGCCTGTCCCGTACCTACCAGCGGTTAACCATCATGGTAATCATCATGTCGCCTCAACGGTGTAGTCGATCTCATGTCAATGTGTCCAAATTCAGCAATTGTGGTGGAAAACATCGCGCAAAAGGAAAACTATCTACATCATAAATTAGATGTTGATTTCATTGTTGACATCTTCCATCGGTCTGTATCAGTGAACCCAAGAGGTAAATAGATACATGATAATAAAGCATACCTGGCATGAATGACCTTGAATTACCGCCTGCATGTTTTTGAAATTGTGCTGAACATCACACAGGCCCAGAGTCGTGTTCTACAATTGCACACAAATTGGACATATATCATTCGACACCTCAGTTTCATCTTTCATAGCACAATTAGAAGACTTCTATGTTCATCTGACATCTAAGTGAAAATATATTTGGACAAGCTGTCTCATGCAGATAGGTCTAAGATATTTTGTTCTATGTGATGCTCAATGGATGCTTCATCGGAATCAGATAGGTATGCGTTGTACAGACGCATCTCAAGATATGCATTGGTTCATCCAGTAGTTCACAATTTGCTCATAAATATTCCCCCAATAAATGTGCTCATATATATATTGAGCTCATATGGTGACTGACAGCCAGAAGTGTTCATGCAGCCCCCAATACCTACGGCCTTGGGAAGGAACAAAGCGCTTGAGTCAAACCATAAAGCCCTAAAGCACACACACACACACGAGGACACACGTACATACACACACCTCTGGTTTGGAATAATGATGAGATGTGAAAACGGATAATTTATCGAAATGTTGCATCAATGGAATGAGTTTATGTTTATATTTTTAAATCACACGAAGCTTCGTTTTTAGTGCTGAAATGTCGTCACCTTTGAACAATGTAATGCAAACCGTTCACGATGACTGTCAAGCGGATGCCTGTCCAAATGACGTACAAAATTAGCAATATCAAGTTAGAAAATATCAAGTTAGAAAATATCAAGTTAGAAAATATCAAGTTAGAAAATATCAAGTTAGAAAATATCAAGTTAGAAAATATCAAGTTAGAAAATATCAAGTTAGAAAATATCAAGTTAGAAAATATCAAGTTAGAAAATATCAAGTTAGAAAATATCAAGTTAGAAAATATCAAGTTAGAAAATATCAAGTTAGAAAATATCAAGTTAGAAAATATCAAGTTAGAAAATATCAAGTTAGAAAATATCAAGTTAGAAAATATCAAGTTAGAAAATATCAAGTTAGAAAATATCAAGTTAGAAAATATCAAGTTAGAAAATATCAAGTTAGAAAATATCAAGTTAGAAAAAGTGAACGAAGTTTGCGATTTGGGTGTAATACTGCACTCAAAATTAACATTTCGAGCTCATGCTAATAACATCGCACGAATATCAAACAAAACTCTGGGTATGTTTATGGGATCTTTTCAGGCTGTCACAAAACATTCCGAATTTAAGCGCAGTGCTGTAATGGCTGCGTACTTCGTCAATGTACGTTCTATTTTAGAATAAGCCAGCGTCATTTGGACGGGCTCCGCTGCCACGAAACCCACATTGCTGCTGAGAGACCCACATTGTGCTCGAGTACAGCACAAATCCGGATGTGGCTCCTACATCACACGCCATCTGACTGCACGGCCGCCTTATCCCACAATGACCTTGCCAACATTTCAAAATGCGTTCCCTAGCTTCCAGGCGTAGAAAGTTTGACTTGTTTTTATTAGTAACATCCTCAAAAACAGCATAGACGCGTGTGACCTTCTGGCGTACTTCCCTCTGTACGTGCCAACTGGATTGATCCGCACAGGAAACACACTATTCATACAAAATGCACGAGTTAACACGGTGTAATGGGATCTGTTTTGCAGACTTCCCAGGCTGCTAAATGAGTCTCTTTCCAAATTTATCATGGTAGATATATTTCACACACCACCAACATCCTTCAAGGCAGCAGGCAGAATGTACGTTGGTAGCTTCGAGGGGTAGTTCAACAGGTAGTATTTGTTTATTCTCTGTTTATCGCATGTGTTCGCTGACTTTTTCGCACTTTTACTATGCATGTGACTAGTATTAGCAACTATTTTAGTCGACATATTTGGTTTATGTTACTATCACTCCTGTAATGCACACTTGTTTGTCCTCACATGTTTTGCAAAGGTTTTACACCTCTCAACTTTACCTATTAGCGGAAAATTACTCTGTTGGTGATTAAAGGTGAGAAAAAAAACGAAACGACAATGTTTCTGTTGACCGCCCCCTACCACACCCGCCCAAATCCCCTCCTGGACAGCCACCGGTTTTACTGCAGTCTTCCCTTAATCATTCATGCCTTTCTCGCAACTGTACGTCTCAATGTTGACAGGGTGCCCAAAACTTCCTCGCATATTTTCTGGAATAACTTGGATTGTCACTTGCCGGCAGAAATAGACACAGCGAAGAGCTTCGCGGAACTGATCCGCTTCAGTTCAGGACACAACAGAACGTTCGGCGGAACTGACCTGCTTCAGTTCAGGACACAACAGAACGTTCGGCGGAACTGACCTGCTTCAGTTCAGGACACAACAGAACGTTCGGCGGAACTGACTCGCTTCAGTGCAGGGCACAACAGAATGTTCGGCGGAACTGACCTGCTGCAATGCAGGACACAGCGTAGCATTCGGTGGAACTGACTCGCTTCAGTTCAGGGCGCAGCGGAGCGTTGGACGGAACTGAGCTGTTTCAGTTCGGCATTTCCGCTCAGAGCACCAACTGAGATCGGAGCGCCAATTCGACCGAGACCGAGCGCTCTGCCACGTCACCCTTCGACTTGTGGCAGGTCTACCTCCTCTTCCTCCAGCTATATCACATACTCGTGAGAGAGTGAGTGAGTGGGCACTGTTCACGCTCTTGTGTCGCTCGATGCACCGTCGCAGCTCGACGTCCCGCCCACCCCAGCCCGATCGCCGGGCTCACCATCATCATCGCATACATATACATATATATATATATATATATATATATATATATATATATATATATATATAATTAAATATAACATATAGATATATATATATACATATATATACATATATATACATATATATATATATATATATATATATATATATATATATATATATATATATATATATATATATCTGCATATATATATACACATATATATATATATACATATATTTATATATATATATATATATATATATATATATATATATATATATATATATATATATATATATATATATATATATATACATATATATATATATATATATATATATATATATATAACAAGCGTGTTCTTAGCTACATTCTGTGCGGTCTGCAGCATGACCGCATCTGCAGGTAAATGTTTGCAGTTAGACGGTGCGCAAGGAAATGTTGCATCCAAATAAGTCACACGTGATTGGGGTGTTCGAAATCCATCCACAATAGAATCGATGGCGAACCGAGAAAGCCCTCGGGCTTGGATTCGGAAATTATGTCAATCGTTGCTCGCTGGACTGATCATCGGATCACGTCGGTACACACTACGCCGGTCGTGTCCGAGGCAATAGAACCGCAACACAAGTTCAGCGACCTTCAAAACACAGCTGGCGTGCGTCGCCGCCAACAGTGCTGGTGTCCCGACAGCGATGAACGGTGACCTCGACTGTGACCTGTGCAAGGATTAACGAGCCCAGTGAGGCGTGGCTTGGATACTCTAGTACATGTGGCTTGAATCCATAGCAGCATATGTACCGGCACTGCTTCTCTGATTAATGCTTATATTGTTATTGGTGGCATGTCGAGTGCAGCTTTATTTCTTCCCAGACTTTTATTCATCATGAAATCAGTTCAGGGGAATTGTATTGTTCAGAGTTCGAAGAAGGATGACCCTGCAGTGCTCAGCGAAAGCTGCGCATTTGTTCTTGAGAACGTGTCTCCAGGCCTGTCATGCAATGTCTCAGCCAAAGCTCTGAATATATTTATGGGACCGGAGAAGAGGAGCGGGGATGGGGACTGGGGATGGGGGTTGGGGATAGAGACCGTCCAAGGGAACCGGAAAAGGTGACCGGGAAAGAGGACCTTGGAAAGAGACTGAGGAAGGGGAACGGGAATGAGACCGGGGAAGGAGCCAGACATGGGGGGAGGGGCTTTATTGGGCAACAGTAGGGATTGTACCGAGGAAGGGGAATGGGGATGGGGAGCGGGAAAGTGGACCGGGAAAGGGAACCAGGGAAGTAGTCCGGGGATAAGACGGGGAAGTTGGGCGAGCATGGCGACCGAACAAGGGAACCGGGAAGACAGGACTGGGAAGGAGGCTGGGGAAGAGGCCCTAGAAGCGGGACGGGGAGGGGCGGGGAAAGGGAAGCGAAGAATAGGACCGGAGAAGGGACCATGGAAGGCGACTGGAAGAAGGTACCTTAATAAGGCGAGAGAGAAGCTTCCTGTCATCCATCATCACCGGAACGACACGTCAATTCACAAGTACATGACTGGGGGCCTACACTGTTAACTCCTCCATCTCGTCGGAGCAATGTTTGTTTGTCCAAACTGCTGGGGTGAATCCATTATTGGGAACGGCTTGCGCTGAAATTTGGGAGTCTATCAACACCACCATTTGCTAATGTAATGGTAGGTCCTTTCCCACACCGTGCACGCATCCTAGCGTGCCAGCGCACAACCAGCAACAAGCATGCCTCAGTCTGCTTATTTGTGTATTCTACATCATCACCAACAGGTACGTTTGCCCAATAACAGGTGAAGTTACTTAAGCGAAAGAGCAGTACAGAGTACGTGTCAACATAAACACCCAGGATTATATCATGTCACTCAAACAAATGCCATACAGTGTCTTACAATGATAGGTCTGACTTTGCTTAAACGCCCGTATGCAATTAGAAATGGTTGCTAAAACACGCCGGCCTTGACCGAGTATCAGCGCACAGCAGAACTTGAGACGACGGCGTACGGAAAAAAGTAAATGTAAGGAGTAGATGCCAGGAATGAGTTACACCGAGCCGGAATTCGAGAAAAAAAGCAACTGCTGTTGGTAGTGCTTACATCTGCTAAGGGGACGTGCCAGAAAGTGAGATGCCGAAGTCGTCTGGATGGAGCGGATGTCATAAATGATGCGAGCAAGGCAGGGCCATCAAGGCGGCCGATGAATACCCCATGTAAGAACAGCAGGCTATGTTGAAAAAACGAGATTGTATAGGGGTACTTTAAAGTGCTTTAATAGGTGGCTGCAGTTCAAACCATGGGACATATTGCCCGAGTAACAGGCTAACCGTGTGGGGAACTTATGCTGAATATGTTCAAGCCGCTGAAGGTGAGACACCTCTGCTCCCGACCACACAACGCTGCCATATTCGATAACATGCGAAAATGTGCACTACATGCACTAAGAAAAGGCTTGAATCCAAGACGTACTCGTGAACAGGGGACTGATGCATGCTTTCAATCACAAGTCCAAGCATTCGCTTTAACTTCCAGACGACTGAGTCATCGTGACTAGCAAATGTGGGTTTTGAGTAACGAATGACTCCCAGATCGAGTACCTCAGTTCGGCGCTCCAATGTAGCGCACCTAGCGAATACGAACTGAAAATAGGCGATTGTGCATAGCAAAAGGTATAACATTGCATTTAATTCCATTGGGCTTCAGGTGCAAAACGTGCAACGAGCTAACAAAGCGATCAATGTCCCGTTGCTAAGCAGTCGGAGGAACATTCAACACGACGGCACAGCTTAACATCGTCAGCATGGAGTGTGCACGGGAATGCCAACAGTAAAGCATACGACCTATTAAATAAAGGACCTATATGACGTGTTATGACCTATATGACCTATTAAATAACGGACCACATTCTGGACTGGAATACTATTAAATAAGAGACTTCCTTCTGGAATCCAAGACAAAACCGGAGTCCAGTCAGACTGTTTGTCATTTACCATGACGCGCTAAGTCCGTTGAAAAGATAAGAGCAGATCCACGAGAAGGCAGTGTCAGCAACGTTGAAATAATTTTGCGGTTTATAAAGCAATAGATTGTGATTTACACTGATACAAGTGGAAGAAAAGCCCGCATAAGTAGCATCCGTTTTAGTACCACTGGTAATCGAACTCCACCAGTGCTTCAGGAAGTGGTTCAAATTGGTAACACACGATATTATGGGTAAGAAGCCACGCTGTTCCACGCTGGGACAGCATGCTGTAAAAAGGTCGGCAGTGCTCAAACAAGCAGTCGTGTACCACTTTGTCTAAAACTTTCCAGCAAAGTGGTAAAAGTGAACCAGGCATGTCATTTCAGGTGATTTTCCGTCGCCTTTTCCATGCACAGGAATCAAGTTTGCTTGCTTTCACTGCTCAGGAAAAGCGCCATGTTGCAGGGAAGGGAGGCACGACATTTTAAGCGGCACGGCAAGCTCATCAGCACATTCCTTAAGAATACGAGCGCTAAGCCCGTCAGCTCGGCATGCCTTGTGGTTGTCCAAATTAGCAGCAGGCAACTTTGCCTGCCGGCAAATAAAACCGGTCTAAGTCTAACGCATTCAGTGTTGGAGACTTCGGAGATACGTCAACATGGAGTGCAGAGTTGTGTCAGTTCTTGTGGTTGTGAGTGATCAAACCCCACGCACTGCTGATGCAATGGTTATTCTGCCACCCGCACTGACTTGCCATTATCTTTCCCTTCACATACATGTAATGCAACGCGCTGAACTGTTGAAATGGCGAAAGTCTGTATTTTCCTCAAACCAAATTGATCTGACTCCTCAGGAGGATACAGGAACATTCAATAAATTTATATTTGCGACAAAGCAGCATGGCTTAAATGGACATGGCAAGATGAAGATGTACGTGTAAGCTGCGCATTTTTAGCTTCGCGACCCGAAATGCTGCCACCTAGTCAATATCGTTACAAACAGAATATCCGTGCGTGCACAGCATACGCCGCCCGCCATTAACAAAGGCACTGCGAACAGACGGCGCACCTTGGCCGGTGAAAATTCGGTGGATGCATTGGACGTGATGCACGACAACTCTTGACACCATTATCGCGTTCATGCGGTGTCCAGTTAGCTTTCTGACGCGTGCAAACGTGCTCCACAGGCAACGCGTTGGTCAAAAGTGCCCAGTCAAAATGGCGTATTGGCTTTTCAATGCTTTTCGAATTACAGTTCACGTGAGTGACACTGAACATAGCCAAAATAAACTGCTCATCAATGTCATGAAGTAAATTATAGTTAAATAATGCGACACTGGCGTCCATGCGGTGGACGTTCGATGCCAGTAGTTAGGGTTATAGATTACCCAGGTACCGAACTACCTAGGATCCACCTACCACGTGCACCAGCAAAACACGGTACAGCAACTAAGCTACTTAATATATTTTACTATGACGGTATCTGAAAGATGTTTCTTTCCAATGTCGTATACCTTACCATTATATAAAATCTGATGCTGGAACTCGTGCTGCTATAATGCATGCTGTATCGTAATGGCTGCATTGTGGTCTACTCGGCAGGAAAACTGAAAGTACGAATCATCTGAGGACAAATTGGGGCACATGCATCTCAGCTGACCACTGGGATAAAAATTGTTTTGAACTAAGCTATCTTTGATGAACTTTGTTTTCTCTCATACGTGTGATTTCGATGTTCTTAAATTATTCTCATAACATTACAACCATTAATCATTCCTAATAACGTGTACTTGTATACAAGTAAACGTTACAGTTAAATCCAGCGACTTCGGTTCACATTGTCACTTGTGCACATAAAACCCACTCGGCGTTCAGTCTCGCTTGAAAAAAATCGAGCCCTAATGCATTTAAATGTCAGCGTTTTCTGAAATGCATAGATGTTCCTAAGAACGAACGAAATTATTTGTATATCAAGAAAAAAAAACATTTCCCTCTGGATCTGCCACTGATAGCGTCGCAATGCAAGTATAAACTAAAATGCTGGTCAAATATGCACACACATACACCCTCAAAGAGATCCGCACACACATAAATAAATGCGGCGGCAAGATAACGAATGGTGCAATGCTTGTCGTGTGCGTTTTGGAACTGAACGTTCTTAGATACATCGTTTTCATTATCCAATGGTCGTTTAATTCGATTATCGGGTTCGTGTCACGTGCGGTGGTAGTTCCTGTTGCATGATTTGAGTTTGCATTCTCAAAGCACTAAGCTGCATGCATCCTTGATTAATAACATGATATGATGCGTAACATTCCTGAGCGGTTGTTGACCTCTGGCACATCATCAACTGCAGCTATGTATTCCATATTTGCGGAGTGCGTTACGAAGTGACCGGTCGGTCGACTCCAGCAGATGGCTGGGAGAGATCAGCTGATGTGATCTGAGAGAGATGACGGGATAACGTGAAATATGAGACGTGAGATGGCGTGATAACGTGAGAGACGACGTCATGGGAGATCAGATGACGTGATGTGGAGAGATGACGTGATGTGTATGTGACCTTACCGCACTTTCCGTTTCCAACGATGCTGCTGGTGACGTCAGTTAAATGTTCACGATGCTCATACTCATCAGCCTAACAACAAACTTTTTTTTCGAAATGGTGAGTACATCACCACACCTAGTACCAGACCATACCCAGACCATACCCAGACCTACTACTAGACCAGTCAAACTAACGCACTCGCGTCGTCCCTTCGGTTGCGAATCCGCAAGACAGTTCTCCCTTTTCCAGTCGAAGGGCAATCGACATGATACAAGTGCGAGTGGGACTACGAGCCCACAGAGGCTGAAGGGTTCCACAAGCTGAAGTGAAATACCACCACATTCTGCACATCGGTCAGGCTCGACACACAATGCACAGCGGCGTCGAGATCAAGAAGTGCTACTGCTCAGAGGCAGGTCACGACCGGCAACCGCGGCTACACCAGCTGCCGATACACTCAGCAGGGCACCTCGACACTTGGTAGGATGCCGGGAAACTCAGCAGGATATCGATTCATCCAACGAGGTGTCAGAACTCTCAATAGATAGCCAGTACACTCAGTGGGGATCTCGGACTTTTAACAGAGCGCTGAGACATTTAGCAGGATGCCGGGAAGCACAGCAAGATGCCGGGAAACTCGGTGGGATATCGAGTCATCCAAAATGGTGTCAGAACTCTCAATGGATAGCCAGGACACTCAGTGGGGATCGCGGACCTTTAACAGAGAGTTGTTCACTCATTCATTTAGCAGGACGCCGGGAAGCTCAGCAAAATGCCAGGAAGCTCAGTAGGGTGCTGAAAACCACAGAGGGGCACCAGCGCTCTAAACAGGCGGTCGGGACACCCAATTCCCACCCAGTTTAATTTCTGCTTATTGTTCTATTAAAAAGATAGCACAAAACATTGCAATGATCTAGTGAGTATATCATATTGCATTGTCGTTCTTGAAAGCGCCGACTCGCCATCGACAACGATCTTTTATTTGATTATGAAAAGGTCTGAATCAAGTGAATTAGTTAAAATCCGTTTCCAACAAGAACGAGTTAGTCTGATTTCAAAGTATTCGAAGTGAGGCAACATATATCCGTGCGGGATTTACACATAACCCGAGGTCGAGGAATACGTTTCAACTAAAATCCACGAAGCTTCCACTGAAATCTAACATCGTACTGCCGAACTAGAATCGTCAGCACCAGATCTCGGATCTTGGGAAATATTACTTGGTATGAACCCGTAAGTGACAACTCGGCGTGCATTCGAAATGAATAATCTTAAAGACTATTAAGGTAATGGCAATATATCGAACTCGCGTCCTGAATGGAAGACCCACAGTACGCTCGGCACCGCAGACAGAGTTTTATCATGGGAGTTCAAGAGCGAATATTTTACCATGTGCTTACCATGTTCCAGTCGGAAGCCGGAAAATTAGCACAGCAAAAGGACACAGCTTCTCTGCTACGGAGGAGGGGGAGGTGGATCGCGTGACCCATCTGATGAGACTCTTGGCTACGCTCTAGATTCTTTCATGGCATGTGAACTGTTTATGCAAACATTGCTAACTAAATCAGGACGCACACATACATACACACACGAACACACACACATACAGCCACTCACTCACACACATACAAACAGATACGTATATATATATATATTTATATATATATGCATACATATGCACATGTGGGTAGGTGTATAAGCGAGTGGCTGTGCTACAGATGACGGGAACCAAATACTTCGCGGAAGACATCCTTCCAAACTTACCGGTGCTGAGCAGCAGTAGTGAAGCCAACAGTACCACCGGTCGGCGCATTGCTGCAGTCATTGGCTTCTGTGTGGCTTGTTTTTCTCTTCTACTTCACGGTATGTTCCAAAGGGTACGCGTGCCATTGACCGGTGGACAGCAGCTGGCTATACAGTTGGAGATTAACCGCAAACGGAACTGGCCGGTCCTGCTCAGTAGCACGCCGTTCACATATATACCGGCTACAACTGAGTTCGATGCCAATCAGCTTACAATAGTATATCTTCGCACTCTGTATTTGCTCCCTGAACTCGGGACGAAGTACTGCCGAACCACGGACCGCCGGACCCGACACCGGACTGTCAGACCAGACACTGGACCGTCAGACCAGACACCGGACCGTCAGACCAGACACCGGACCGTCGGACCCCGACAGCGGACCGTCGGACCCCGACACCGGACCGTCAGACCAGACACCGGACCGGCAGACCAGACACCGGACCATCGGACCCCGACAGCAGACCGTCGAACCCCGACACCGGACCGTCGGACCCCGACAGCGGACCGTCGGATCCCGACACCGGACCGTCAGACCAGACACCGGACCGTCAGACCAGACACCGGACCGTTGGACACCGACAGCGGACCGTCAGACCAAACACTGGACCGTCGGACCGCCGAACCCCGGACCGCCGAACCGCCGAACCCCGGACCGCCGAACCGCCGAACCTCGGACCGCCGGACCCCGACACCAGACCGTCGAACCGCCGAACCCCAGACCGCCGGACCCCGACACCAGACCGTCGGACCGCCGAACCCCAGACCGCCGGACCCCGACACCAGACCGTCGGACCGCCGAACCCCAGACCGCCGGACCCCGACACCAGACCGGGACGCGCGGCGAGCTCCTCCCGCCGGCCGCCCACGGGACTACTGTCGCGCGCCGCCAACACAGACAGTCGTCGGCGCCGACGCGCGTGCCGGCGCCCGTCCGAGAGCTGGCGGGTTTGTCGGCCGCCGACAGGGGGCCTCCAGACAGCCTCCCTCGTCAGCAGCAAGCGCACACAAGGCATCGGCGCACACTTGGCGATGAGACGCTGCGACCCGATCAATAGCTGCGCTCTGGTTGCACAGCCTGATTGGCTGACCTTCCTACGTTGACTGGCAGTTTGGAGCTTTAGTAACCCAACTTTACGAGGTGATCACATCAGCTATTGCAGAATTAATCACATCAGCTTGCCTTGGCCTGCATCATTTTGGGAAAACACCAATCGCCGCCGATCGGGTGCTTCGGCTTCTGTGTGTATAACGCACTTCTACAAAGTCGAAATAGGTGATCGGTGGGGAAGCGCATGGCCACCGTGTCCCCTAGATCCGCCAGTACAGAGAACCTACAACTCTACCGGCATTTCACTGGTTGAGGTTATCGAAACTTGCATAACCATTGGGTATTGGGAGATGCAACAACAGCAGGCTGCGAGCTGTCAGAGGTGCTGTCAGAGGTCAACATCAGCACGGCTGTCAAAGGTCAACATCGGACATGTTGACTTCGTTCTGATCTGCATCCAAACACCACCCTCTTCATGACTGTTTTCTGCATCCTTCTGATTTGCATCCAAACACCACCCACCTTATAGCCGTTTTTACCTAAATATTATCCTATGACACAAAATAACCAAAGTGTTGCGATCGTATTTGCCCATAATCTATTTGCACCTAGATTTTGCGCGACTCGCTTCACCATTGCATCACTTGCCCACTTCATGGTGGCATACGGGTGGGACTTACCATCTGACTCGTACATTGCGCACACCTACAAACACACCCATTTGCATAGCATGTGCAAGCAACTTTTAGTTCCGAAACTAGATTATAAATAAGCTTTTCAACGGATATTGACGATGCCCGCGTCCCTCTCCCTCCTACCCGCCTCCACATGACGTAACAGTAACAACAATATTCCATCCTCCTCCACACCCCTCAGACGACAAGCCGGAAACATCGCAGCACCCCAGAGCCGCGCCCCAGACGCCGCCAATGCTGGCAGCCAGCTCTCCCCCACACGCCACGGCCCGGCCAGCCAAATGATCCCCACCGCTCTCCGCCTCGCACTGGGTCGAAAGACAGGCCGGACAGCCGGGAGCATGGAGAGCAGTCACCCGACCACCACACGCCACGGCCCGGCCAGCCAAATGATCCCCACCGCTCTCCGCCCCGCACTGGGTCGAAAACAGGCCGGACAGCCGGGTATGGAGAGCAGTCACCCGACCACCACACGCCACGGCCCGGCCAGCCAAATGATCCCCACCGCTCTCCGCCTCGCACTGGGTCGAAAGACAGGCCGGACAGCCGGGAGCATGGAGAGCAGTCACCCGACCACCATACGCCACGGCCCGGCCAGCCAAATGATCCCCACCGCTCTCCGCCTCGCACTGGGTCGAAAGACAGGCCGGACAGCCGGGAGTATGGAGAGCAGTCACCCGACCACCACACGCCACGGCCCGGCCAGCCAAATGATCCCCACCGCTCTCCGCCTCGCACTGGATCAACAGACGGGTAGCCGAGAGCATGGAGAGCAGCCAGGCCTCCCGCATACGCCACGGTCCGGCCGGACAAATGATCCCCACCGCTCTCCGCCTCGCACTGGATCAACAGACGAGTAGCCGAGAGCATGGAGAGCAGCCAGGCCTGCCGCACACGCCACGGTCCGGCCGGACAAATGATCCCCACCGCTCTCCGCCTCGCACTGGGTCGACAGAGCCATGCTCTCGGGCAGCTGAGAGCATGGAGAGCAGTCACCCGACCACCACACGCCACGGCCCGGCCAGCCAAATGATCCCCACCGCTCTCCGCCTCGCACTGGGTCGACAGAGCCATGCTCTCGGGCAGCTGAGAGCATGGGGAGCGGCCAGTCGACCACCATACGCCACGGCCCGGCGGCCAAATAGTCCCCACGGCCTCCGCTTCCGCTGGGTCGGCAGAGCCATGCTCTCGGGCAGCTGAGAGCATGGGGAGCGGCCAGTCGACCACCATACGCCACGGCCCGGCGGCCAAATAGTCCCCACGGCTCTCCGCTTCTCGCTGGGTCGGCAGAGCCATGCTCTCGGGCAGCTGAGAGCATGGGGAGCGGCCAGTCGACCACCATACGCCACGGCCCGGCGGCCAAATAGTCCCCACGGCTCTCCGCTTCTCGCTGGGTCGGCAGAGCCATGCTCTCGGGCAGCTGAGAGCATGGGGAGCGGCCAGTCGACCACCACACGCCACGGTCCGGCCGGCCAAATGATCCCCACCGCTCTCCGCCTCGCACTGGGTCGACAGAGCCATCCCGGGCACGAGACATGGAGAGCAGTCACCCGACCACCACACGCCACGGCCCGGCCAGCCAAATGATCCCCACCGCTCTCCGCCTCGCACTGGGTCGACAGAGCCATGCTCTCGGGCAGCTGAGAGCATGGGGAGCGGCCAGTCGACCACCATACGCCACGGCCCGGCGGCCAAATAGTCCCCACGGCTCTCCGCTTCTCGCTGGGTCGGCAGAGCCATGCTCTTTGGCAGCCGAGAGCATGGGGAGCGGCCTCCCGACCACCACCGCCGCCGCTGCGGCATCGCCCCACCGGTGACGCACAGCATCCCCCATCAGTTCCGATGGAACGTGTCCATGGAGGGCGCTCGCTGTTTAAAAAGAAAAAAGAAAGACGAATCTCTATTAGCCGTTCCAACTTATGGTGAAATTGTCAGAGTTAATTAGTCAAAGAAACAGTATATTTCTCTATGCTTACATGATCAAATGCCATCCTACTGAAGCCCCGCATCTGCCATGGTAGGTCAGGTGGTCGAAGGGTGAGCATTGAGTCGCGTACATTATGCATGACGTCACGTGTTCGACAAACACAAAATTATCATAAGCTTGGTGGGGATAAGTGGATGGTGTTTAGCCGACCAATATTTGCTGTAGCGATCGCCAATTTCAGAGCGCAGGATAGCCAGCGATGTTGCGCGGTTCACCGACTCAGTGCGATGGTGTCTGCAATGGCTGAGTACTGCTCAGCAGTTGCGAGACGGCGAGTGCATGTGCTACACAGAGCGATGCGAGCAAGAGCAGTTTGTGCGCTTGCACAGGAGACGCATCCACTCATCAGTTGCTGATGGCGAGTCATCGCCAAGTGATTGAACGCAAGTTTAAGCGATGTGCAAGTTGTGACAATGACAAGTAGGCACAGAAGAAAGGTCCGGAGCAGGGGCGGACATTCCTATGCTTTTGGTGTGGCCTGTATCTCACCATCTTTCCCTTGGCCCCACCAACTTCTTGCTCTTTTAACATGGGACCCTAAAGGATGGGCTCCACCAACCAAATTGACATCACTCATTGTTTTCATGTATTGGGTCCCACCGATAAGTTTCAAACTTCTCCACCCATGGTTCGAAAGTTCGACTGAGCATATAAACTACTCAGATTGGAGCACGTCAGCTGATCTGTTGGGCATGTGATGGTCCAATGAAGCAATAATGTGCGATTTTACTGGTGTAATCAGTAGCTTCCAGGTTGTTACCAAAGTTGTGCATGCCTATACTTAGAGCGAGATGTGCCATGCCATTTAAGATTGCCGCTGTCAGTGAGCAGAAGGATTTTATTCTGAGATACTAAGGTATCGTAGATTCGTAGCAGATACAGGAGTAACTGTTTCCAAATAAGACGCTGGTTCACCATATGTGACGTCACTAAGGACACCAGGACTGACAAGCTTTTGCAGCTTGTTAGCCACAAGGAGGCACGATTCACATGGCAGCACAAGTAGGCAGGGGAGATTCAGGTGGTACAGGATAGCAGTTAGTACCGGACACCTCAATTTCTCCACATTGGCAACCCTGACGGTTTATATATTTATATAGTTATAAATACCTTCGCGCTCTTAACCCATTCCTCTTGCTGCCCAGACGTATGGTTGGTTAGTCTATATTTGAAAAAAATGGTACGTTTTTAACGTTTGCAACTTGATGTTTTGATGTGATTGAACCTTTACTAGGGTTTCGCTTGTAGTCTAAATTAAAAGTAGTCTAAAAGTATTAAAAGTCTAAAAGTAGTCTAAATTTGATAAATGTAAAATTGGTCTACCATCGTCAACACAGAAGATGGTATGGTAGGGGCCCCATAGTCAACACATACGACGGCACGATGGGGTCCCACAGTCAATGCAGGCGTCGGTGTGGTGGACGTCACACAGTCAACACAGACGATGGTGTAGTGGGGCCCCACAGTCAACACAAACTAGGGTTTGGTGACCGTGATACGGACTGTCTGATAGGCGTGTCACGATTGACTGGTGCCCGTGTCACGACCACCTGGTGGGTTTGTCACGATCGACTGGTGACCGTGTCACGACCACCTGGTGGGTTTGTCACGACTGATTGGTGACCGTGTTACGGACTGTCTGATAGGCGTGTCACGATCTGATTGGTGACCGTGTCACGACCACCTGGTGGGTTTGTCACGACTGACCGCATGGACGTGTCATGACCACCTGGTGGGTTTGTCACGATCGATTGGTGACCGTGTCATGACCACCTGGTGGGTTTGTCACGACTGATTGGTGCCCGTGTCATGACCACCTGGTGGGTTTGTCACGATTGACTGGTGCCCGTGTCATGACCACCTGGTGGGTTTGTCACGACCGACTGGTGCCCGTGTCATGACCACCTGGTGGGTTTGTCACGATTGACTGGTGACCGTGTCACGACCACCCGGTGGGCTTGTCACGATTGACTGGCACCCGTGCTACGGACTGTCTGATGGACCTGTCACGATTGACTGGTGACCGTGTTACGACCACCTGGTGGGTTTGTAACGATTGACTGGCACCCGTGCTACGGACCGTCTGATGGACCTGTCACGATCGACTGGTGACCGTGTCACGACCACCTGGTGGGTTTGTCACGACTGACTGGTGACCGTGTCATGACCACCTGGTGGGTTTGTCACGATCGATTGGTGACCGTGTCACGACCACCTGGTGGGTTTGTCACGACTGATTGGTGACCGTGTCATGACCACCTGGTGGGTTTGTCACGATCGATTGGTGACCGTGTCACGACCACCTGGTGGGTTTGTCACGATCGACTGGTGACCGTGTCACGACCACCTGGTGGGTTGTCACGACTGATTGGTGACCGTGTCACGACCACCTGGTGGGTTTGTCACGATCGATTGGTGACCGTGTCACGACCACCTGGTGGGTTTGTCACGACTGATTGATGACCGTGTCATGACCACCTGGTGGGTTTGTCATGATCGATTGGTGACCGTGTCACGACCACCTGGTGGGTTTGTCACGATCGACTGGTGCCCGTGCTACGGACTGTCTGATGGACCTGTCACGATCGACTGGTGACCGTGTCACGACCACCTGGTGGGTTTGTCACGACTGATTGGTGACCGTGTCATGACCACCTGGTGGGTTTGTCATGATCGATTGGTGACCGTGTCACGACCACCTGGTGGGTTTGTCACGACTGACTGGTGACCGTGTCACGACCAGCTGGTGCGCTTGTCACGATTGACTGGCACCCGTGCTACGGACTATCTGATGGACCTGTCACGGTTGACTGGTGACCGTGTCACGACCACCCGGTGGGCTTGTCACGATTGACTGGCACCCGTGCTACGGACTGTCTGATAGGCGTGTCACGATCGACTGGTGACCGTGTCACGACCACCTGGTGGGTTTGTCACGATTGACTGGCACCCGTGCTACGGACTGTCTGATAGGCGTGTCACGATCGACTGGTGACCGTGTCACGACCACCTTGTGGGTTTGTCACGATTGACTAGTGCCCGTGTCATAACCACCTGGTGGGTTTGTCACGATTGACTGGTGCCCGTGTCATGACCACCTGGTGGGTTTGTCACGATTGACTGGTGACCAGTCACAACCACCCGTGGGCTTGTCACGATTGACTGGCACCCGTGCTACGGACTGTCTGATGGACCTGTCACGATTGACTGGTGACCAGTGGGCTTGTCACGATTGACTGGCACCCGTGCTACGGACTGTCTGATACTGCCTGGTGGGCGTATCACGACTTCCTGGTAGGCGTGTCCCGAGCGCCTCGTGGGTGTCTCACGACTGCATGGTGGGCATTACACAATTTCATGGCAGGCGTGTTACAACGATTCACGATGTAACTTGGCTGCCACCATCTCTCGTATAGCTTAACGACCATCTACGACAGACATGATGTTTCAGAAGATCCAAGCTTACAGCTCAAGTTGGAACTCATAGATCCCACGAGAAGTCATAACTCTGCTGGGTATGATGGTGTGTGTCGCCGCTCTGCAGGAGACTCAGCAGCTGCTGGGTATGATGGTGTGTGTCGCCGCTCTGCAGGAGACTCAGCAGCTGCTGGGTATGATGATGTGTGTCGCCGACCTACAGGAGATTCAGCAATTGGTGGGTACGATTGTGTGTGCCGCCGACCTACAAATGACTCAGCAGCTGCTGGGTATAATTATGTGTCGCCGACCTACAGGAGACTCAGCAGCTGCTGGGTATAATTATATGTCGCCGACCTACATGAAACTCAGCAGCTGCTGGGTATGCTGGTGTGTGTCGCCGACCTACAGGAGACTCAGCAGCTGCTGGGTATGATGATATGTATCGCCGACCTACAGGAGACTCAGCAGCAGCTGGATATAATGGCGTGTGTCGCCGACCCAGAGGAGACTCACTTGAGACCCGCAGTGGCTCGTATGAACAACTTGCTTCCATGCCGTTGGACTGCCTCTGAAAACAGACATAAGTGAGCTATTTTCTCCTCACAGGAGAGCTATTTCCATCCTCCCCCAAATTAGACAAATTAGGAATTCACAACAGGTTTTTGTCCCACTG
Organism: Ashinkailepas kermadecensis; assembly: GCA_034440615.1. Taxonomy (NCBI): domain Eukaryota; kingdom Metazoa; phylum Arthropoda; class Thecostraca; family Neolepadidae; genus Ashinkailepas; species Ashinkailepas kermadecensis. The sequence goes on along the minus strand of JAOTOM010004921.1, from coordinate 326,226 downwards.
CAATCGTGAAGCCTTGAACCGTGACCGATCTTGACCGACCCCTGATCGACCTTGATCAAACACTTACCAAACACTGGCCGAATGCAACGAATTAAGGTCCCGAAACGTTCCCAGAATAATCCTATGAGTGGCAGATACTTGTCTATCTTTTGCTGTTCAGATTCCGAAACTCGTCCAGCTACTAATGCACCCCATCACTTCTTCCGCCGCCAGTTGCCACACAATTCCTCGTATCCTGCCCCATCTCTCTGTTCCCCGTTTCCGGTGACAGCGTTTTCCACGACGTATGACGTATTCCAGCTCCACTTCCGAGAAGCGAGGGGGCGATTAAGCTGGAGACTATGCGGGTGAGTCGCCCACTTTTGTCCTCGGGGTCAGTCCTGTTGCCAATAGATAGCATAGCACCCGATAATAATGAACTGGATATACGACGTAAGCACTACTATTATTTTGTGCTGGTTTATTCACGACATTTCACGAAAAATATTGTTCTGCCTGCATTATGCCATCTTTCTTCATATTCCACGATTGACAGATTACATTATGGTGCATGATAGGCAACGGTATAGTCATCTGGAAGTCTGAACAACCTCATCTCACATGGAGCACAGGAATAGTATAAGACTATGTGGAAAGAAGAGGGAATATAGGGTCATGAGAAGAGGCCTTATGTTCGTCGCTATAAAAAAACGACGCAAAAGAGGTGAGAGTACGCAGTGTCCTGGGAAAAGGGATGCAAGAGAGCCCAGACGCCAGGACAGCCACTCTTGCGAAAACGCGGAGGAGCCTGGGGTGTAGGAGAAATCCGGGCTCGCCATAAATCGATCCTTACCGAGACACAGGTTTATTATGCCAGACATTTTCTGGCTGCAGTGCCATCTGTGAAGAAATCATCGCCTTAATGTCAGCAGCCCTCCCCGAGAGTCAGTGTATGCAACAAAGGTTGTTCTACAGTTCAGCAAGCCAAATGAACCTAACAATACAGTAGTACAGCTAAATAGGAAGTGGTAAAAGGAGAAGAAAGCGGCAACTTAGGCACCAAAGGCTCTGAGCTTCCTCACCAACACGCCGAAAATCTCCTTCGTGTATCTCATTTTATGCGGATCACCTCGCTCGTGCTTCAGGATCGACGTTTAGTCACCATCGACGTTTAATGACCGAAGGCAGGAAATTATCACACGCAAGTGTTTTCGTCGCCTTGAAAAACAAAGCGGGTGGTCTTCATTTCATAGTGTAATGGCAACTCATGGATGCAATACGAATGCGGTATACACATACACACACACACACACACACACACACACATATATATATATATATATATATATATATATATATATATATATATATATATATATATATATATATATATATATATATATATATATATATATATATTTATAGATATATATATATATATATATATATATATATATATATATATATATATATATATATATATATATATATATATATATATATTTATAGATATATATATATATATATATATATATATATATATATATATATATATATATATATATATATATATATATATATATATATATATCAGCAGAACGTCTTGCAAGAACTTGTCATCATTGCAGAATTACTTAAAGACTACGCATGGTTGTAGTTCGCAAACTTCCTTTGCATTCGTTCTGTTGACCCTAAAATTTCCTCAGACAAGTCGCAAAATAACGACATCGACACCTTGCCAACCACATAGCGATGCACATATGCGCTAAAACTTGAATGATTTGGACAATAAATGTATAGCCGGTACATTTCCATCAACAGATGAATCGGTTCCTCATGAACAGTTTGGCTGGTTGTGCATTTAGATAATAATCCCAAAAACAGTGAAAGCGCCAATTTCTGAAAAGTGGCGATTTGTCCCCCTCATTTTCTGTGTCCCCTCTAAAGCCTTAGCTACCTGAGTATGATCGCCGCAAAATTATACTTTAACATTTATAACGTGAAAATATATATGCAAGAGAATCACCAAAAATACTAGAAACCGATCAAGCCAATCAACGGGCTTCACAGGCTATCTGTCGTCACGAAATCTCCGAATGGTAAATCAGCAAAAGTTAGAAATTTCTGCTTCCAGACCATTCTTGAATACCATGAACCTTGGCCTTGGCGTTTTCGCTTCGGTGGAAAATTGTGCTTTGCCAGGCAACAAATTTGCATGATCGCAAGGGTTTATTTATAGCCTTAGGTTGCATTCCCCTGCGCATATATTGATATATCTTGAACAAACGTGACTCGGGGTGTCCTTGGGTATCTTCAAGACCATGGAGGGGAGTCATGGGCAGCCTTAAGCAAGTACGTCAAGTTAACGTCGCATTCGCATTCGTATTCAGCGACGTGCTCGCCAGAGGCGTATTTGTATTGGCATCGGTATTCAGCGACGGGTTTATGATTGTTCGAATCAAGTACCACAAATGCTTCTGTTTGCATTGAACACGCTGGAAGCAACTACATAGTCCTCACATTACCACCTCAACGGTCAAGGTCCAACGCAAACCGGTTTCTTCGGTTGCCTCCCACTTTTTTTTTGTTTTCACCCAAACCTGTCCAAATCTGGTATCAAGCAATAGCCTGTGGTGAACCATCGTGTAACATTTCAAACAGGTTCATGTCAAGGGCAAACCTCTAGGTCAAAGGTTAGCTTGATTTATTAGATGGGGATGTTGAAGCGATAACGACCGAACGCGAGGTTCGGTTGCTATCGCTCCAAATTCCATCAAATGGGCGTCATTCGACGTGGCTTGTTATTCGGCATCAGAACGCTAAGCAATCGAATTATTTTTCAAGGGCAAAGGCCGAGCTGATCATACGATCCGCTCAATTTTATTTCGTGTTCGCTCACACCCATCCAAATCTGGTATCAAGCAATAACCAGCTGTGAACACGTAAACACTCGAGTAACATTTCAAACCGGAACATATCAAGGTCAAATATTTGATTGAGTTCTTCGATGACCTCGCGTTTCGTCTCCATGGCTTCAATTTGCAGAAAATGGATGTCATTCGACGTCGCTAGTTGTGCGGTATCAGAAAGTTGATGATTGGAAATCATCAAAATTCAAGCTGATTTCTTCGGTCGCCTCACATTTTTTTTTTGGGGGAGGGGGGGGGGGGGGGGGGTTCGCCCAAGCCTGCCTAGATCCACTATCAAGCGATAGCCCATGGTGAACCATCGAGTAACATTTTGAAACCGGGATATATCAAGGTCAAACCTCAAGTGTTAAGGCTAGTTTGAATTTTTCGAAGTCCTCGCGATTCGTCGCCATGGGTTCAATTTGCATCAAGTGGATGTCATTTGACGTGGCTTGTGCCGTATTATAATGTTAACAAATCGAACTAATTTCAAAGATCAAAGATCAAAACGATTTCTTTGGTTGCCTCGTATTTTTTCGTCGCCCTAATCTACCCACATCCGGTATAAAGCAATAGCCCGTGGTGCACCTCGAGTACATTTCAAACTGGAGCATGTCAATTTCAAACCACAAGATCGAAGGATAGCTTAAATTGCTCCGAAGTCCTCGCGCCTCGTCGCTATGTCTTCAATTGTCATCAAGTGAGATTCATTCGACGTGCCGTGAGGTACTCTAGCAAACTGTTTAGAAATCACATTAATTTTCAAAGTCAATAGTAGAGCTCATTTCTTCGGTTACACCCGTTTCTTCGATTTCTCCCAAAGCTACCCATGTTTGGCATCACGAGATAGCCCGTGGGCAACCCTCGAGTAACATTTCAACCCGTGACATGTCAGGTCAAGCCTCAAGGTCAAAAGTTATATTTAATATTTTCAAAATCCTCGCGATTCGTCGCTAAGAAGTAAAATAATTGGTCCCATCATTTTAGTCACCTTCATAAACATGGTATTCTGAAGAAAACTTCCAAAAAAATCACACACAAAAACACCTTATAATGCAAATTTACCCATTTTGTCCGCAAAATATCATTTTTTAACAATGGCAAGTCTCAAAACCATACATTGAAGAAGATGTGGCTGAAATCCAAGGATTTTTTTTGGGGGTGGGGGGTGGAGGTGGGTGGGGGGGTTCTACCCATCTATCTTGTTCAAACCTACCGCGTCCCTGGTTTGTTCCCCCCCCAATTTCGAAACCGTGGCTACACCCATGTACTAAAGTATGGGTAGTGTTTGTATAGTTCCTGTTGCATGTGTGATAGCTTCCAGCTGTAAGGTTATCAGTTAGTGAAGAGCATCATCGCTGACATTATAACCACCGTACACATTCCTTCCAGCAGACACCAAGCTCACCCAAACTTCAGAGTTACTCGCAATGCGTGAATATATGGTGTTTGTTACGCAGTCATTATTGTTCCGCTCAAGCGACTGCTTGGGATGCGACGCGCGCTATTGTTGACCACAATTTATCCGGAGCAATGTCATGCTTAAACAGCAGCCACCCGTCGTCGGGCGCGTCGTGAAGGCTGTGTACGACGCGCCCCGACCACTCTGACCGATTGGTCGGACGCGGTGGCCGACCACTAGACCGACTCGACTGAACAAATTAAACGCCATCGGGCTGCGACCGGCCGGCGCGCCGTTCCGACGGCCACTGGTATCAGCTGCACACGCCTACAGACCGGACAGCGGGCCTTCACAGCTTGTCAGATCGATTACGGGCCGGCCTGACACACAGCCACAGGCCGCCGTCCGGACAGGCTGGCGCCGGCGGCCCGCATGGGCTCTCCCGACACCAGGCTCCTGTCAAACGCTGCAGGCTTCCCGGAAGGTCTGCAGGCTTTGGTGGCAGATGGCCGGCGTATTTTGTGTGTCGAGCGGCTACTTCGTGACGGGCTACGAGTCAGTCAGTCTTTTAGGATGATTTTTCAAACGCCGGCTCCGATTTGGTTGTCGAAGCCAGCGTAAACTGCGCTGTGAATTATGACCAAAGGCAAATATAACAGGATGTTGTTTAACCACCGCCAACTCAGTCGACAATATCTTGTGGTTTGAATTAGAAATGGGCTGCTTCCTGGGCGCAACATGAAACAAGTTCATGGACAAATGTGCCCAAAATACTTATCTTGATTTCGACGCGACTTATTAATGTGTTGACTACCATTTGCATTTTTTGAGGTAACCTTGTTATATCCATTTAAACATATATATATATATATATATATATATATATATATATATATATATATATATATATATATATATATATATATATATATATATATATATATGTACCAGAACCAGTGGGATACCTCGGATTTGCGCTACGAGGTGGGGTGGGGCAACCGGAATTGGAGGAGGCCCACCCAACCCCATTTAATAAAGAACCCGGATTTCGACCACTATTTCATCAATGGGGCCCATTCATATTCTCGAAATAAAATAATTAGTGACCAACTTAATTGTGCTGTGGTGGGGCCCAATTTACCACCATCGTCTCTGTGTCACCGGATTTCAGCCTTAACTCTCCCCATCCTGTTTGAAAGTTTGTATTTTGCTATCCCTCGATAAGTCACCTTACACTGCTGAAATTACACCTGTGTAAATCACCTAAACATGTAAAATGTTCCAATTTCAGGCATTCAATTAATGGCGCCCGGTTGCCGAAACACAGACGTTCGTGCGCTTGTACACCCGGCTTGCGCATTCGGCGCATTCGCCACACCGTGGAATTATCCAGTTTCTGCTTGGCCTCCTACGTTTTGCTAATTGCTGCCACATGATAGTCTTGTACTATATTTGGCGTGTGGAACGATTCTTATGGGGGTTCGCTGGAAAAAATCCGATTAATTCAATTCGATAATTAGTTCTCTTCTTTTCCCACATTTTCTGATGGTTAAGAACTCCGAACACCCGCTGAGCATTGATGCATCTCATCTCTTTGGCTAATTGCACTCCCAGATTGGCTACCGAACCGAGGCCCTAGCTCGGTGTTCTTTTTTGGACCCGGTGCATTTTTTTTCGTCTACGGATGTGTTTTAGGGCTCCAGCCAATCTTTGTTAGGCTCCCGGCACACTTCTGAAACCACAGCTCTTTTTTTTAGAGTGTTGTTGCATTTTTGTGCACCGACGAAGTTCTGAGGTACCGTCGCGTTTGCGAAGACCTCGATGTGTTTATTTAGTGCCTGGCTTTTTTTGTTCTTTTTTAGGACCATGTCGCTTTTTGAGAGCCCCGATGTGCTTTGAGAGCATCGGTTCTTTTTTATAGCTTCCGGTGTGTATATTTAGAGCTGCAACGTATGGACCTGCCGTTTTTTGCGAGACTCGATACGCTTTGCAGGGCCTGGTGCATTTTGGGCCTCCTGTTGTGTTCTTAGGGTCCCGCTATGTTTATTTCGGGCTCCTGACACACATTTGTGGAATCCCAGCATGATTTTGGTGGCCCCGGTATAATTTATCGGCGTCCCAGCGCGACTTTTCGGGCCCAGGCACGTGGTTCGGGGGGACCAGACGCCAATTTCCTGGACTAGACGCAATTTTTGGTGGCTTCTTCGGAACTTTTTTAAGTCAGAGTCCCAGACCGATTTTTCGGGCCCCCAACGCCATATTTTGTGTCCAGCTGCGGGTTTTTTATAGCTCCGGTACGTTTTCTTGGGGATGTACGCGATTTCTGAAGGCATCTGGTTGTTGCTCTCGGGAGCGGTTGTTCCTGGCTGTGACATTCCACTTTCGGAATCTCTGTTTCTCTTGGAGGGCTCCGACTTGATTTTTGTCGGGTCCCAATACGATTTTTTGGCCCACGCTGTGCTCATTTGAGGCCGTCGAGGCCAATTTTTGGGAGCCCTGAGGGGAATGTGTAATGCCCCGACACAAATGTTTGGGACTACCGGTGGGAATTTTGGGTCCCGAGCGCGATATTTGGGGGGTTCGGCGCAAGTTCCCAGGCCGTGTTGTACTTAGCTGGGCGTCAGCGCTATTTTGGTGGGCTTCGGCGCAAATGTTTGGGCCAGGCACGAGCTTTTTGGTGTTCGCTATATTAATTTAGAGCGTCCTTCGCGAATTCTGGAGGCCCGGCGCGAATGAATGGGCCCCAGAGCGATTTTTGGGGACCCCGGCGCGATTCGTGCGAGCCCACCCCTTCAGAGGGGGAGGCATTTGCTTCATTCGTTGCTACGCCACTGCGTCTTCAAAGTGGAAAGGCTACCGGAGAACTTCCTTTCGTAGCCTGTTCTAAATTTTCCGGTGCCCGGGTCGATTCGATGGAGTCCCTCTGTGATGTTCTGCGGTCGAGTATAATTTGTTTAGCCCCCTGCGCGATATTTTTGGGCACTGGTACGATTCTTCGCGCTCCCGGTGCATTTTATTCGGTGCCCAAACAGGCTTCTTTTCTGAGGCGAAAAGATGTTTTGGGTCTTTCACGCAATTTTTGGGGTCGCAGAGTAACATTCCGGATAGGAATACTTTTTGGGAAGCCAGCTGTGACTTGTGGGGCTCCGGCGCGACTTTTTGGCCCCAGTGTGGTTTCCAACGACAGCGACGCGTCTTTTTGGAGTCTAAGTGCGATTTGTTGGGACCCGTAGCCATTTTTTGGGATCCCAGCGCGAGTTTTAGTGGCCTAGACACGTTTTTGGGAGCCTAACACGTTTTGGGGACTTTTGGAGCTATTGTTGGGACCCCAGAGTTCCATGTCCGGACGGATTTTGTACCCTAGGCTCAGCGTGATTCTGAGGGGTCCCGGTCCAATCTTTTGGGGTCCCCTTGTGATTTTTTTTAATGGCACAACTTTTGAGGCTCCCAGCGTGATTTTCAGGATCCCAGGCGCATTTTTGAGGTTCTCGGCGTGATTTCCAGGGACCACGGTCCGACGTTTTGGGAGCCCACCGCGATTTTCAGGAACAACGGCAACCTTTTGGGCACCAGAGTGATTTTCGAAGGACCAGCCCGTCTTTGTAGGGCCCCCATCGTGATTTTCAAGGGCCCGACACTTTTATGCCCCCCAGCGTGATTTCCAGGGGCCCCGGTTCGACGTTTTGGGGGCCCCAGCGCGATTTTCAGGGGCCCGGCCCGACCTTTCGGACCACAGCGTGATTTCCGGGAACCCCGACCCAACCATTTGAGGCCTCAGCGTGATTTTCGGGGGTCCCGGCGCGACTATTCAGGAATCCCGACGCGACGCTTTGGGGGCCCAGCGGTATTTCCAGAGGCCCCGTTTCCACCTTTTGGAACCCCTAGCCTAATTTTTATGGGCCCCGGAAACGATTTTGGGGCCCACAAATGGGATTTCTAAGGGCCTTGGTGCAATTTGAAGGGCCCCAGCATCATTTATAGGGACCCAGAGCGACTTATTTGGATCCACAATGTGATTCTCATGGGACCAGATGCGATTTTTTGCGGCCCCAGCGGTATTTTAAAGAACCTGGCGCAATTCTTCCGAACCCCGGCGCGACTCTTGGAGACCCCACAACTTTTTAGGGGGGGGGGGGGACAACTGCTATCAATGCCACCCCACCCATTCGGTACGCCAATGATCACAACGTTGTAGTGCCATCTAGTGTGAATGCGCAATGGAACATATTGGCTGTTTAATTTTTTTCGGTTTCAAAGCGATGTAATCGATTCGAAAATAATGCAATTTCTCTGCGAAATTGATTTTAATTTTCATTCCATTTATTTCAATTTTACTTCACTTTCTGAGAGATTTCCGTTGCAAAGTAATGGAAATGTTCTTCGTAAAAGTTTTCGGGGCAGCTTTCAGGGCAAAAATATAATTTGGCCCCTCCCAACTAACTTCATAAAGTGACGCCCATGGTTGCATTCTTCTACTTCAACATCTTCGAGATTACGATTTTTGGTGAACGTTCCCTAAAGACTGTACACCTGCTACTGCTTATGTAACTGCTACTTTTGCACCATACTCGATTCCTGGAATCCGTGCCATCCATGGGTGTTGCTTTGTATACTTTTTAGAGAGCAAGTGCCCCCCCCCTCCAGCGTTAGCTCTGCCCCATAATAATTTCAACTTTTCACATGGGACCTTATGGACCATGCCCCCTCAATCCACTTGGGCCCGCCCATTGTCTCTATGTATTCACATACTCCCGCTCGTCCGGCCTGTCGAGGTGGTGTCCGTCCGGCCTGTCGAGGTGGTGTCCGTCCGGCCTGTCGAGGTGGTGTCCGTCCGGCCTGTCGAGGTGGTGTCCGTCCGGCCTGTCGAGGTGGTGTCCGTCCGGCCTGTCAGGTGGTGTCCGTCCGGTCTGTCGAGGTGGTGTCCGTCCGGCCTGTCGAGGTGGTGTCCGTCCGGACTGTCGAGGTGGTGTCCGTCCGACCTGTCGAGGTGGTGTCCGTCCGGCCTGTCGAGGTGGCGTCCGTCCGGCTGTCGAGGTGGTGTCCGTCCGGCCTGTCGAGGTGGTGTCCGTCCGGCCTGTCGAGGTGGCGTCCGTCCGGTCTGTCGAGGTGGTGTCCGTCCGGCCTGTCGAGGTGGTGTCCGTCCGGCCTGTCGAGGTGGCGTCCGTCCGGTCTGTCGAGGTGGTGTCCGTCCGGCCTGTCGAGGTGGTGTCCGTCCGGCCTGTCGAGGTGGTGTCCGTCCGGCCTGTCGAGGTGGTGTCCGTCCGGCCTGTCGAGGTGGTGTCCGTCCGGCCTGTCGAGGTGGTGTCCGTCCGACCTGTCGAGGTGGTGTCCGTCCGGCCTGTCGAGGTGGTGTCCGTCCGGTCTGTCGAGGTGGTGTCCGTCCGGCCTGTCGAGGTGGTGTCCGTCCGGCCTGTCGAGGTGGTGTCCGTCCGGCCTGTCGAGGTGGTGTCCGTCCGGTCTGTCGAGGTGGTGTCCGTCCGGCCTGTCGAGGTGGTGTCCGTCCGGCCTGTCGAGGTGGTGTCCGTCCGGCCTGTCGAGGTGGTGTCCGTCCGGCCTGTCGAGGTGGTGTCCGTCCGGCCTGTCGAGGTGGTGTCCGTCCGGCCTGTCGAGGTGGTGTCCGTCCGGCCTGTCGAGGTGGTGTCCGTCCGACCTGTCGAGGTGGTGTCCGTCCGACCTGTCGAGGTGGTGTCCGTCCGGCCTGTCGAGGTGGTGTCCGTCCGGCCTGTCGAGGTGGTGTCCGTCCGACCTGTCGAGGTGGTGTCCGTCCGGCCTGTCGGTGGTGTCCGTCCGACCTGTCGAGGTGGTGTCCGTCCGGCCTGTCGAGGTGGTGTCCGTCCGGCCTGTCGAGGTGGTGTCCGTCCGGCCTGTCGAGGTGGTGTCCGTCCGACCTGTCGAGGTGGTGTCCGTCCGACCTGTCGAGGTGGTGTCCGTCCGGCCTGTCGAGGTGGTGTCCGTCCGGCCTGTCGAGGTGGTGTCCGTCCGGCCTGTCGAGGTGGTGTCCGTCCGACCTGTCGAGGTGGTGTCCGTCCGGCCTGTCGAGGTGGTGTCCGTCCGGCCTGTCGAGGTGGTGTCCGTCCGGCCTGTCGAGGTGGTGTCCGTCCGGCCTGTCGAGGTGGTGTCCGTCCGGCCTGTCGAGGTGGTGTCCGTCCGGCCTGTCGAGGTGGTGTCCGTCCGGCCTGTCTCCTGTCCGGGGTTACCGTGCGGGCGCACTTCCGGCGCCAGTTCGGCTCGCCGGGCGTGCTTCGGCCGGGCGTCTCCAGCGTGCGGGACCAGCACCTGGTGGACCTGGCGCCGAAGACTCGCCTGATGACCGGGGCGGAGTGGCGCAGTGACGCCGTTCAGCGGACCCGGGCGCTGTTGCGATGGGTGGACGTGTGGCGTTCGGCCGGCGATTCGTCGCCGCCGGCACAGGCGCCCGTCCATTGTAGCGCCGCTCACGGCTGCACGCACTCCATGCTCTGTGCTTTCGTTCACCATCGCTGTCGTGTTTCGTTGGGCGCCATGGGGTGTTGGCTGTGCTCCTAACAGGTGGGACGGCTGGATAGTGACTCGTTCACCTGCCTGCTGTGTTCCTAACAGGCGGGACGGCGGGATAGTGACTCGTTCACCTGCCTGCTGTGTTCCTAACAGGCGGGACGGCGGGATAGTGACTCGTTCGCCTGCTGGCTGTCCCAACAGGTGGGACGGCTGTATTGTGACTCGTTCACCTGCCTGCTGTGTTCCTAACAGGTCGGACGGCTGGATAGTGACTCGTTCACCTGCTCGCTGTGTTCCTAACAGGCGGAACGGCTGGATAGTGACTCGTTCACCTGCTAGCTGTGCTACTAGCAGGCGGGAAAGCTGAATAGTGACTCGTTCACCTGCTGGCTGTCCTAACAGGTGGGACGGCTGGATAGTGACTCGTTCACCTGCTTGTTGTGCTACTAGCAGGCGGGACGGCTGGATAGTGACTCGTTCACCTGCTGGCTGTGCTCGTAACATACGGGACAGCTGGATAGTGACTCGTTCACCGTTAATATGCCTACTGTTCGTGGGCCTTGTCATTTATAGTTGGAATATTTCCATTGTGTATTACGTACTGGGGAACACTAACCTTCCGTAAAAAACTGCTTTATCGATCTATCCCTCAATTTTTCCAAACATTCCTGCGCCAATGTGCTCTGCCAATTCCTCTGCCAAGTGAGATTGGGTCAGGCTGACTGAATTCCCTCCCTCCCTCGATGCGCCATGGCTGGAAATGGCACGGTTATCGGCTCGTACTTTGAGCATCTCAGTATTGCCTAAATGTGACTTAGTTCATTGGCGGAAATAGCACCGACGGTTTTCGTCCTCAGGGTAACCAGTGGCTCAATGCAATACATCTCCCGGACAGATAACACTTCTTGACACCACTGGTTTTCCGCCACTAAACCGCAGCCAATGCTGAAGGAGGCTGACGGGCAATATCTGTTCTGCATATATCAGTACTGCAAAAGCGTCGATTTCCATCAGTAATTGGTCTAACGTAATGCCATGTGTACTGAGAGGGCTGGGAAGATTGGTCAGAAGATGCATGATTGGAGGTTTATCAAGAGGTGGTCACAGACTGTGGAGGGCATGGGTGTCACTTTGTTAAACTGATTGCTGGGGGAGGACAATTGATGTTTTTGATGACATTTTTTTCGGAGAAGGGCGCCATCGGCTGCAAAACTGGTTGAGGGGAGGATGCGCACTCGAGCGTTCTGGAAGGCATGCCTCAATAGGTTCAATGGCTATGCTTCGGTTTGATTGGGGGGGGGGACGAAATATAGTAGCTGGGTTTGGAGGGGCTTGACTAATGCCGAATGGAACAATACCGAAAGCGGAATACGGTAGAATGTAACAGCGTAGAAAGTGGAATAGTGTGGGAGCACACATGGTAGAACTGGCGATGATAACTAGTCACTGACTAGCGATCAAGCCACGCCTCCCAGCAGCAGCCTGCTGACGGCTGCTGATAGTGGTGATCTGACAGTCGGGTCAACGACCCTATGTCTGGCAGGCTCGAAGACCCGCCGTTCTCGGTATTGCTGATAGTGTGATCTGACAGTCGGGTCAACGACCCTATGTCTGGCAGGCTCGAAAACCCGCCGTTCTCGGTATTCCTGAGCAACTGGATGACCAGCCGGCGATCCGTTGAACCTCTGAGTGACGGCAGCTGCCAGCTGACTCTTCACACAGCTCACAAGTTGGCACTCCCACCGCTCCCCGCCCCCGAGCGGAAGCGCCGCCGTTTGATCCTGGCCGACATCATCGGTCGGACACTGACCTGACCTGGTCCTGAGCTGTCACCTCTACAGCAGTCGGGGGAGTCACCATGTGTACGTACATACATATATACGATGTTACCTCTACAGCAGTCTGGGGAGTCTCCATGCGTACATACATACATACATACATACATATATATATATATATATATATATATATATATATATATATATATATATATATATACGTATCACATCAACAGCTGTCGGAAGTCACCATGCGCAGTTTAAATACATACATATGTACGATGTCAACTCTACAGGAGTCGGGGGAGTCACCAAGCGTACATACATAGATGCGATGTCACATCTACAGCTGTCGGGAGAGTCACCATGTTTAGATGCATGCATATATACGATGTCACCTCAACAACAGTCGAAGCAGTCACCATGCATGCATGCATGCATACATACACATATATATATACAATACACACGTACATACATATGTTGTCACCTATACAGCGGTCGGAGCAGACACCATGCATGCACACATACATACATATGCTGTCACATCTTGGGAGTCGGTAGCGTCACCAGCCATTGACACGTCCATACCTCTCCTCTTTTGGCCGGACACCGACCCGACACGGTTCCGAGCTGTCACCTCTACAGCAGTCGGATGTGTCACCATGCGTACATACACACATACATATTTTCAATATATTGCACATGGTCAATCGGGCATGCTGTGCGTGGCATTGGCACAAACATCATCTCTGGAAGTCGTAGTGTTTCTCCTTCGGATACAAACGTGACATTTTGACATCACACTGGAAAGGAAAACACACACTATCGCATAATCAGTTACCACGCCGCTTGTACGCACCACATCGGCCCGCCGGACACCCCGTCCCTAGATTAAGCTGGCCAGCTTAATCCAATTTGCTAAGCCTTAATATGCCTAGCTCCACGATCAGTCCTCTCTCGTGCAAAATCAAGTTGAATGCAGTAAACAATGTGAACAACTATAAGGTCGATTGTTGCTCGTTCTTGGTTAAGCCGGTGCCAAAATACCTTCCTTTTGTGAATAGGTAGAAAACGCGTCACTTATATTTAGAAGGTCGGTTAACATTAGCGTTCTTTGGACAACATACCTATGGTAATTTAGTGTGTAGTGTATAGTAAACGGTGGGGCCCACCGACCACTGATCCTGGATAGAATCGTTGATCCTGGCTTCTTTCCAATGCATTTTGGTTATTTTTAACTGGGGACACTTAGACAAAACGGCACCACAAACTCCGAAAAAGGTCATGTCGGATTCATGAAAAGGGGCAAGTTTTGCATACTATTTTGCAGAGGTGCACACAGAATCTTGGTTGAGGTAAGTCCGAAAAACCTAACCACCTTCAAGATGAAAGAAAGACACCCTTCCAGGCAGGAGCAGGTCCAGCAATTGTTATGACTGGAACTTGGTCTCTGGAGAGGCGCGTCTAGCTGAAAATTTGAGAGGTCGAGGTGCACTCGAGCCTTCCCGGAGGGGCGCCTTTACCTTCCAAGGTGTGCCTCTAGCTGCAAAATTCGATGAGGATGCACTCGAGCCTTCCCGGAGTGGAGCCTTTTCTCGGCCGAAGGGGCGCCAATTTCCATGGGGGCACATGCCCCCAGTGCCACCCCTGTATCCAACCCTGCCTCCAAGTACTTTCGCAGTGGCGCCCCTCCGAAGAAACGGCGCCCCTTCAGACAAGTGCCCCCATGATAATTCCTGAATCCGTCCCTGGCAGGAGTCCCCGGCGCTTGTACAGCCGCCGTGCCGTAGACGTCAAAATGTTTAGTTTTGAAAATCACCTTTTTGCATCTTTATTTCGGGGCTATATCATGGTGTATGATCCATCACCTGATGTTCAATCTTCATAATGGGGAATAATATTTTTAAATCTATTTTTGGCCACATGTGTGATAAAATACCTTCTTTTATACTATTCGTGACTTGCATTGTAACGACTACTTTGCCTATTTCGCAGGTACGTACCTACTTGGGGAGTGACGGCGCATACGCCTTTTATCAAATAAAACATATTTGACATATAAAACGGAGAGACATCAGAAATTGATACTTGTTAGATTAGTAAATGCTAGATAACTGTTAGATAATGATACATTAGCGCCGAATAATCTCCCATGGGACAAGGAAGTAGCACATCCAAGCATGTGACATTCAAGGTAATTGTTTGATCTCAGGTCAAGATAAACTCTAACATTACGCCCTACGTGAAAATTACTGGGCACTGAATAACATCTTCCTGAATACATTTATTGGATGGATATTGGCGCTGAATAATCTGCCATCGAGCAAGGAAGCAGCATATCGGAGCATGTGGCCATCAAGGTCAACGTTTGACCTCAGGTCAGGATTGATGAAATTCAGGAACTTAAGGTGGTCCACTTGGTATCGTATGCTGGCCAGACAAACCAATAAATGTAGACTACCTCAGCACTGATACATGCAGAATCAATACAAGAAGCAGCATACTGCGTGACCTGTTCTCTATCGGTGATGCATTTCATCAGGTAGCACGAGCATCCCATTCGGCAACGCATTCAAGAACGCAACCACCAACATCCTCTGATTCGTCTGAAAATTTTACACAACCTTCGCAGCCCCTGTCGTACATTCATTAGGGCGCGACTTTTTTTTCGCTACGACGAACCCTTTCACCTACATATGATCCAAAAGTCAACGGGGTCAAGTCTGGGGTACCGCATAACTTGCCTGGGAAATCACTCATTGGAATGATTCAAAAGTTTGTGCGACCGCTATGAATGTAGGATGCGGCACACGAAATTACCTGGTCACTGAAAGTCACCATTTGACCTTAGATCACGGAATACTTTAACATTACGTCCCATGGGAAAATTACGGGGTACCGAATAATATCTTCATTGATCACATTTATCTGATGGATATTAGCGTCAAATAATCTCCCGCTGAGCAAGGAAGCAGCACATCCGAGCATGTGGCTTTCAAGGTTAACGTTTGACCCCAAGTCAGGATTGATAAAATTCAGAAAAGGAAAGCGGTCCACTGGGGGAACGTATGTTGTCCAAAAGAAGCAATGAATGTAGACTATATTAGCACTGATACATGCACAATCGATACAAGACTGCGTGACTCTGCGTGCACACTGCGTGAACTGACCTCTATCGGTAACAAATCTCATCCGGTAGCACTAACCATCTGCGACGAATCTCGGGATCTCATCTCTCAACAAATCTCATCTAAAAAAAACCTTCCGAAGGGGTTGCTTTTATTTAACGGGGAAAGATTTTTTTTGTTTTTGCTGCGACGAACCCTTTCATTTACAGGGCCAAAAAGTTCAATGAGATCAAATCTGGAGTACCGCATACCTTGCCGGGGAATTAACTTATTGAAGTGATTCAAAAGCTTGGGCGACCGCTATCACGGTAGATGTCACACACCAAATTATCTGGTCATTCAAGGTCATAATCTGACCTCAGGTCAAGGAATCTTAACATTACGCCCTATGGGAAAATTACGGGGTAGCGAATAACATCTTCCTGAATACATTTATCGGAAGGAGCGCCGAATAATCTCCCATCGAGCAAGAAGGAAGCAGCATATCAGAGCATGTGACCTTCAAAATTAGCGTTTGACCTCTAGTCAGGATTGATGAAATTCAGAAAATTAAAGTGGTCCATTGGGTATCGTATGTTGGCCAGACGAACCAATAAATGTAGACGAGTTAACACTGATACATGAACAATGGATACATGAAACAGCACACCGCATGGCCTGACCTCTATTGGTGACAAGTTTGACCAGATCTGACCTCGTTGGCCTGTTGGCCCTCTGTAGGTAAAATGGTTCGTCCTAGCAAAGAATCAATGAGTTGTGTATGTACGGCTACGGCCACGAAGGTTGCGTCAAATTTTCAGTCGAATCAGTGGATATTGTGGAACGCGCTTCTGAATGCGTTGCTGAATGGGACGTTAGTGCACCTCATGAAATGTGTCACCAGGTCAAACTACGAAATTGTACATCAGACGCTTTAATGTGTTGTATCCATGAGCCATACATAGCCAATGTCTTTTTGTTAATTCATGGCGCAAAGTAAAATATCGCGGATGTTATATGGTACCCACAAATATTGCATAATTACTGTACTTTCAGCATCTTTTGCGAACTGGATGAAACTGTTACCACGAAGGGTCATTTTGTTCCAAGTGCTCTATGTGCGAGCTATGTAGACTATTACCTGCAAAAATCATGTAGATCCAATGTGTTACCATGACTTTATTCGGTACCCATTAAATTGATATAGTGCATAAGTAAAGCCAACCATGGTGACCTGAGATCAAAGTGTGACATCTTTGTCACGTAATTCGATGCACGTAACATCCTTGATAGACAGCGGACATCTTGGCGTTGGAATCATTCCGCTCAGTGAAATGCTGTGACGTGTATGCGGTACCCCGTTTTTCACTCGAATGACTTTTTTTACCTCTGGAGATAAAATTGCTTGCATTACTGAATAATTGTGATTTGCCTTACATTGGGAAGCGACTAAGATCATATCCTGGAAATATGAGCGAAATCGGAGGGTATGCGAATAGGATGCCGAATGCGAACGTGAATGCCTTCCTGATATCATCGACATCCGAAATCCGAGGAGTTTCGGAAAAGTGGGTGGGACCTCAATAGATAGGGGGAGGGGGGCTCTTCAGATATTCGCCCCCTGAACCAAATCCTGGCTACGCCACTGGCTGGACCCCCCAAAATTCCATCGGCCTCCCAAAATTCGTGTCAGGGCTCCAAATAAACACAGAGGAGCCCCAAAAGCTCACGCCGGGGCCCGAAATAATTGTACTATGGGCCCACAAAAATACACCTGGTTCCCCAAAAATCCCATCGGGGCTCCTAAAATTAACGTTATGAGTTACACAAAATCGCGTCGGTGCCTCAAATACATCCAACAGACAAATACATACATCCAACTAAATGCATACTAAAGGCCAAAAAGCGTACCGGACCCTTCAAAACACACCAGGTCCCGCAAAAAACGTAGCAGGGCTGTAAAATATGCACCGGAGAACTAAATAAACACACCGGGAACCGTCAAAAGCACACCGGAGGCCCTCAAAACTCACCGGAGCCCTAAGTTACACCGAGGTCACAAAGACGGCATGACGGCTTAAAAAATAGGCCCGGGTTCGTTAAAAAAAAACACGTGGTTCCAGTGGTACACCGAATGGGGAGGATGTAAAGGGGGAATTTCCCAGCCAGTAATCTGCTTGGGCTAAGGGTGGGCAAGTTAGGCACAGCCTGGGCAGAGCCCAAGATAGCCCAACTTCGTCGCTTGCATCAAAGAAACTTGCATGGGCACAGCCCGCATTATGTTGGACAGAGACAGCTCGGCCTAGATAGCTCTGCCTCTGACTAGCCACAACTTGGTGTCAACCCAACTAAGCGCAGTTTTGCCCGATGGGGCTCACAGCCAAGGGCGTCGCCACCGGGGGGGGTCAGGGGGGGGGGGGGCAATTGCCCCCTGCCGTGAAACTGGGGCCCCCCTGAAATTTGAGGAGGCCCCTATCCGCAAATGCACAGCAAAAAAGGTGAGCAAGGAGGCCCACGGGACAGAAGATCATGCTGTCAATGAGGCCTCAAGACTGACGGGGCCCCCAGGAAATATAATCAGGTCTCTATAAGAGACGTAGCACAGAGATTGGGAGGATGCCCCCAGGACGAAAAGGAGGCCCCATGACGATGTAAGAGAGTTAGTTTTTGAGCGTCTTGATCCCATAAATTCAGCCCCAACCCACTCCGTTCATGGCACGACAAGTCTCCGGTTCCGAGACTGGCGTCTGCCTGTCTGCTGCCTACGTCAGCAGCCACCGCCCGAACGGAGACGTACATTGGACATTGTACCTTCCCCTCCCTCCTTCCGGCTGAAACCCCGCCAGCCAGGCGCCAGAGACGTGACCTCTATTCGACCGGCGCGTACCGCCGCCGTCGTTAATGCTAGATGTAACTGTGTTCACATAAAGTTATACGTTTGGCTGTCCCGTAACCGTAATTGATATAATCCCGTAAGCCTTGCGATTGTAAAAGTGTACCGTAAACGTAACACATCGTCACCGCCACTAGAAACAGACCATTTCCCCTTCTAGAAGGCCGTCGACATGGATGTGACGTCAATGAGGGTGCTGCGCCCTCGACCAATCCGCGACCGGGGGTCTCCCGAAGTCACTAGCGGCCGTGCGGCCCCCAGACAGTCGGTCTTGAATAATCTGAGCGAGCGGACTGCTGCTACGCGTGCGCGCTTCCAAACTAAATTCGGCTTCTAAATTCATAGGAAAGGCAGTATCACGGCTTACCTTCCGTGGAGAACGTACTGTACAGTGTCTGTAGTTCTCGTGTGATCGTGGAGTGCTGCAGTGCAATACAGGGCAGCAAAAAGTACTGGTACTTTCGTGACTGGAGTTATCGCGAACGAAGAGGTTGCTAGACTTTCGCGTGCCAATAAGGACTTTCCTACAAGTGTGCAGTGACCCGGATTTTTTGCGAAACTTTTTTTGCAAAACTTTTTGCAAAAACTTTTTGCGAAATTTGTTGCGAAATTTTCTGCGAAATTGTCTTCGACCTTCTGCAAGCCCAACTAGAACAACACCAACTGGACCTTCAATCACGCCGTTTCAGCACGGACGAGCAAGAGAACGTCTTCCGCTTCATTTACGTAAGTCCGAGCAAAATCCATCATCCTTTTAAAAATACTATTTTTGGATTTTGACCACCTAAAACGGTTTTAAAAATTGCATAATCGTGCTGTATACCTACCGTGGTCTGAACACTGTGTGTGGGAACTACTGTGTGAACATCGAGCCGAATTTGAAACATAGAAATCTCCACAAAAGTGAACGAATAATTTTGAAAAATAAATAGAGTAATTTAACGTAATTAAATATGACTGATATTTATACTGATAAATTGGCGGAGTGCTTCAACAAAATTCGTTTGGGGATGGGAGCACAAGGGATGACACAGAATGTCCGACCCTTTTCTGGAGAAGGTCATAATAAATTAATTGAATGGCTAAGGCATCTTGACCAAATTAACTTCAGCATGGATGACGAACAGATGCAGATCATTTGCATCAAAACGCTCACTGGACCTGCAGCCGAGTTCATGCAGCGCGTATTCACGGAACAACCACTCATGACGTGGGCTCAAATAAAACAAGTCATGCGGGAAAGGTATTCGGATCTCTCGGATAACAAATGCGCTCAGGAGGGTCTACGGAAACTGCGCCAAAATCGAGATCTTGTTCAAAATTTCGGTGAGAAATTAATCGCACTGGCACGGGAAGCTTACTCAGATGTCGAAAATCCCACGGTTCAGGAAAATCTCATTGATATTTTTAACAAAGGTGTCCAAAGTAGCTCATTGGCCAACAAGCTGTACAGACAGAACTTCCGGACCCTGGAGGAAGCCATCCAGTTTGCAGTAAAGGAACAGAAGGTTGACAGAGTAATCGAGGTATGCAGAGGCGTACAAAGGCAGGAGCCGATGGAAGTCGACTCAAATCAGCCAGACACAGGAGAGGACAAGGTGGGGAAATTGGAAAAACTTATTATGGCAATAGGCCAATCGGTGGAAAAATTAGCGGCAACCAGGCCAGAAACTCCGAAGCCACCCAGGGAGAACCAACCCCAGCCTGGACCACGGGTGTTCCATCCCACCTACCCACGTTACCCACGTCCGCCACGAAACTACCCTTCAGGACCACGTTATGGACCACCTCAGCCAGGACCGCAATATGGACCACCTCAGCCAGGACCCCACTTTCGACCACCTCAGTCAGGACCCCACTATGGACCACAGCAGCCACGACCTCCTATGGGCCCCAGAGTATGGAGAGCACCACCCAACACCGACCAACACCCAGCTTACCGCTGGACTCCCGTTGGTAGACCCATCTGTATCAGGTGTGCCAAAATTGGTCACATTGGAAGAAGAAGCCGCTCTAAGCCAATTAGCCAGGCGGAAAACTAATGAGCTCTGTCGCGACTGACCACCGTGATGGAGCTGAGCAAATTCAGACGGAGGAAATACCGAGAAAAATGAGGAAGAATATCAGGAAAAGGAGAGACCCGGAAAAACGTAAACAAAGGTTGGCGCGCGTCCAACAAGTCCACATCAAGGCAAACACGCCCATGGCATGGCTTCACATCGGCGACCAGAAAGCCTATTCTCTAGTGGACACAGGAGCCGACATATCGTTGATTTCGAAACAATTCTTTGATAAAATCGCGGAGAAAAATATTATAAATTTCTCACAGGACCGACGAGATTGCATACCACTGATATCCGCCAGTGGCCATCGCCTGAAAAACATTGGAGTTGGAACCTTCATGATGGAGATGAGCAAATTCCGAAAACCTTTCGAATTTCAAATTGTGGAGGACCTAAAACAGGAGTGCATGTTGGGGAATGATTTGTTGACGAAGTTTGGAGCGAAGCTAGACTTTGAGAAGAAAGCCCTCTGCATCGAAGGAAACATGATTCCTCTCAGACCACAAAAACAGAACAGTGAACCAACGAGCTCACTCGTACGAGTCAAGGAAAGAGTTCACATTCCCGCCAACACTGTCGTGGAATGCCCAGCCTTCATTAACCGTGTTCAACTGGTAGATCAAAACTGTCATGTAGACTCGCTGGATAACATGCCGCTGATCTCTGAGGAACCTGGCTTGTACATAGCCGAAATAATAGCGAAGCCTCACCAACAGAAACGCGTACCAGTGCGAATTGCCAACACTACAACTCGTGATTTCTCCTTGCACCCAGAGCAGGTGATTGCATTCGCTGAGACTATAGACGATTCTGACTTGGAAAACCTGATTGACATGACACAGGACATTGAACTGACACCGCCAACCGCTCCCTCTGACCCGCTTGATCAAGCCAAGCTGGCTCACCTGACTGGTGCTGACAAAGACAGACTCGAACAACTGTTACGTGCTAACACTGACTTATTTGCCGAGACTGACGCAGATCTTGGAACGAATGATGTCATCAAAATGGACATTGACACTGGAGACAACCCGCCGATCCGACAAGCTCCTTACAAAACCCCATTCTCTCAGCGAAAATACTTAGAGGAACAAATTAAAGTGATGTTAGACGCTGGTATCATTGAGGACTCAGACAGTCCTTGGGCCGCCCCGATCGTGATCGCAAAAAGGATGGAGGTAACAGATTCGCGATTTACTTCAGAAAACTAAACAAGGTGACCAAGAAAAATAGCTACCCACTCCCGCTAATTGAGGACATTCTTGCCTCCCTGGGGGGTGCGAACTTCTTTTCGTCTTTGGACCTGAAAGCTGGTTATTGGCAAATCCCGATGTCCGAGGAGAGTATTCCCAAAACAGCCTTCACATGTTTTATGGGACTGTGGAACTTTCGCAAAATGCCATTCGGAATTTGCAATGCACCCTCCAAGTTGACAGAATTGATGAACAAAGTGCTGTCCGGAATTCAAAATCAGTTTGCAACCGCCTACATCGATGATATAATCGTCTACTCCAAAACATTTGACGAACATTTGGCCCACCTGGAAGAAGTTTTTCGCAGACTGCGAAAAGCGAAATTGAAACTAAAACTGTCGAAATGTGACTTCTTGAAGGAAAGAGTACAGTACTTGGGACACCTAGTGTCAGCCTCTGGCATTAAGCCAAACCCCGAGAAAGTGGAAGCGATTCAACATATGGCAGCCCCGACCAATGTCAAGGGAGTCCGCTCATTCATCGGTATGTGTTCATACTACCGTCGCTTCATTCCCAGCTTCAGAAAAATCTCCACGCCACTTATAAACCTCACCAAAAAACATGCCCGATTTGATTGGACAGACGAGTGTGAGATTGCTTTTGAAACTCTGAAACAAAAATTAGCTACCGCACCTGTGCTGGCATATCCCGACATCACGAAAGAGTACAAATTATACACGGATGCATCCCAGGAAGCAGTTGGAGCCGTGTTAGTGCAGGAACACGGAGAAGGTGAAAGAGTGGTACAGTACCTGTCGAAACAGTGGAATGAGACACAACGGAAGTGGCCAGTGGTCCAGAAAGAAGCTTATGCGTGCGTGTGGAGTGTGCAAAAATTACGCCAATATTTGCTTGGATCGAAATTCACCATTCTGACCGATCACCGTCCACTTACTTTTTTGAACCTGTCAGAAATGAAAAATCCCATGTTGCAGAGATGGGCGATCATGCTTTCAGAGCACGACTGCGAAATCATATACATTAAAGGAAGCAAAAATGTCGTGGCTGACCACCTCAGTCGAATGCACGATACTGACCAAGACGTGAACGGCATAGATTCCGACCATGTTCCAATGGGTGATCTCCGTCACACTGAATTCAGAAAACCAGAGGAAGACCTGAGCAGAGAGGTAAAATTTAAGGAAGTACTAGTGAAATGGGAGAATATAGCGGAACTGCAGAGTGCCGATGAGGAAATAGCAAATATTCGGACAATCATGAATGACAAAAATAACTCAGATTATCGGGACATCGTTTTGCGTTACATGGAATTGGACAAACTGATCTACAAAATTAGCGATGGACCTCGCTGTGGACCATTTCCAGGCTTACAACTATGCGTGCCAAAATCCCTGAGACAGGAAGTATTGAAGGAGATGCACGATGGTTTCTTTGCAGGACACATGGGACTCACCAAAACGTACGAAAAGCTTAAATTCAGGTATTATTGGAACGGAATGTGGAGAGACACAGTGGCCTACCTCAAAGCTTGCGTGCCTTGCACAGGACGCAAAGCCAAAGCAGCCCCAGCTCCGATGCAGGAGATGCCAGTTCCTCACTGTCCCTTTGAAATGATTGCGATTGACACTTGTGGACCATACCCAGAAACACAACAAGGTAACCGTTACGTAATCACGATCATCGACTTGTTTTCTTCTTGGCCGGAAAGTTTCTGCACTAAGCGAAAGGATGCCCATACTGTCGCGAAAATCCTTATGGAAGAAATCATCCCACGCCATTCATGTCCACGCGTGATACTTTCGGACTTAGGAACAGAATTCAGAAATGCCGTTGTAGACGAGCTGGAAACTTGTTTGAATATTCGCCATATCACCACCAGTGCATATAGGCCGGAAAGTAACGGACGATGCGAAAGGTACCATAGGTGCCAAAACGACATATTGGCAAAAACAATCAACAAAAATCAAGATGATTGGGACGCAAAAATTCCCGCTACTCTTGCCGCCTATCGGACAGCTATCATTGGAAGCTCTGGAACCATCTCGCCATTCTTCACACTGTACGGCAGAGACCCCATTCTCCCCCTGGACAATTTGCTCCAGCCTGAGATTAAATATTACGGTGAAGACTATGTCCCAAAAATGCTGTCAAATTTACATGAAGCGTACAGCCATGTAAAGACTCACATTGTGGAGAGCCATGAACGTAACCGTGAGTACGCGGACCGCAAAGCCAAGCCGCGAAATTTCAAAATTGGGGATCCCGTGTATTATTATGACACAACTGTGCACCCTGGCACGTCGTCAAAGTTCTCGTTGCGGTGGAAACCGTACTTTCGGATTGTCAAGCAAACGAGCCCAGTGAACTATGTGATCAGAAATCAGACCTCCGGTAAGACCCGGTTGGTGCATGCACAGAAGCTACGGCTAGCCGACCCGAACACAGCATGGGAACCCACCAAGGACCAAGACGAACCAGTGAACCAAAAGTATCTAGAGAAAACGTCAAAGGTAGATGGTACAGTCCCTGAAAGAGTGCAGCCTTTTAGGTCAGCCAGACGAGCCGAGGTCGGCCCTGACTACAGTCCCTGTGAGGATTGGCCCATGGACGTATGTAGCCCACAGAGAACAAAGGATGATGAAATCGCTGAGTTGACAGAGTCCGTGCCTGGCTCGGTGCAGCCACCGCCGGTCGAGTCTGACTCGCCAGAGAGATCACCTCTCACCCCGTCAGCAGATGTAGCTGGGCCCCCACCGGTATCGAGTGACACTGAGACAGACATTCCTCTGTCTGAACCAGTCCAGACAAACAAAAGGCCGTTGCCGTCGACCAGTGAGTCAGACGACGCCCCATTTTCGGAACCAGCGGAACGAAACAAAAGACCACTTCCCTCTTCGAGTGATTCAGAAGACAATTTACCCCTTGCAGAATTAACAGAGCGCTTAAAACGACCCTTACCTGTGTCCAGTGATTCAGACCCTGAAACTTCACAATCGCAATTGGCGAAACGTCCGAAACCTCCAATTAGCGAATCGGAAGATGAAATTCCGCTTTCAGAATTAGCAAACCGCTTGCAGGACACGACTGAAAGCTCAGTGAGGCCAGTCCCTGAAAAACGACTTTTGGTGGAATCATCTGACGACGATCGCCCTCCATGCAAACTTCAAATTCACGATGACTCCGCTACTTCCACTGATTACGAAGCTGATGTCGACCGAGCCGACGTCACGCCTAATGTTAACGCCTTTGCAAGCCTAGTGGAGATGCAAAATGAATCAATGATGAAGCAGTTCAAATTACAAATGATGATGTTCCAATCGATACTTAAATAACGGCTCTAGTAGATATGTCGTCGAAGTGTACCTGTGAGTCGCTTCATGTGAACATTTAACTGTCTTGTTGTGTTGACGCAGTGGCGCCACCAACGGTGACGAGTAACGCCACCTACCGGCCGGATTGCCGATGTGATGGATGTGGTGCGTGTAGCACCTTGTGATAGAACCCCATATGGGCGTAATGATGTTGATGTGACGTTGTGACGTCACCTATCCTGATGTCTCGTGTGACATATTGTCAACTGTTAGTAACATGCATTTGTGGTCAAAATCCAACCCCAGACTTCCGCATCTTTGAACCGAGTTTTGTACCTGGAACCCACAATGCAATCCAAATCCATCCGACCCTTCCCGCTCGGTGAAGACATCATCATCATCCGTCCTGGACCTGGACCTGAGCCAGCATCAGCACGACCTGACACTCGGGCGTGACGAGTCCGTCACGCCAGTTCCCGCAGGATCGTCGACCGTGTACCCGCCGCCTCACGCTGACACTGCAGCTGACAGCACGGACCTGAGCTGACGACCGGACGTGATGAGACAGTCACGCCGGCTGCCACAGGACACCGCAGGTGGACCACCTGCGGCCACCGCCTGCAGAGGCACACAGGATGTACCTGCAACACGACCCACCAGGGGCCGTTATACACGGCCAGTTCGACGACTGGGCCGTTGGCTCGGCGCCAGTGAGCGCCGCCGAGAGGCCGAGCGGGCCGCTGCAACCTGAGCGCCCCGCTGCGGAAGCGAGCGTCGCCGCTACGGCGCTGACGAGCGCCACCACGGAGCGGCACTGCCGAGCGCCGTCCCTGAAACGCGAGCACCGCCACTGCCGGTGCAGTGGGCGGTCATATGGATGACTCAGCCGAGCTAGCGCGTGGTAGACCGGAAGCTACCGCGGTGATATGGATAAATCACCGTCCGCTCTCGCAGTTAGACATGATCCAACGCAACGTGATCTTCCATAAGTATATGGAGAGACGTCGCAGTTGACAGGGTCGTGACCCTGACCAGTGACTCAGAGTGACGAGTGACATGCGGTAACTACCGCATGGCCGCCAGTGAACGCGGCATACCGTCTGAGATGGCAGAGTCGGCCATGCTCAGCTACATCCCCCTCCCGAACCGGACTGAACATTCACCAGTGCGCGCGCGACAGTGATCGCCAAAATGTTTACGGAAAATTGAATTTGTGTTTAGCTATTAGGAACATTGTTTATTTACTACCATGGATCAGAAAGCGGGTAACCCTTACAAACCTCCTAGACTAACCCACGTAGAACTGTATGTCATCTGACATGTATTAAATTGTTGTCGTCTCGTAATTGTCTGTTGATTCGTATGTGATTGTAGAAGGCCGTGATATGTCTAAGTGGAAGCTCAGGATCAATCTGGGAAATGATCCGACCTTTCTGGACCTCTCGCTGTGTTGTAAGAGAGTTAGTTTTGAGCGTCTTGATCCCATAAATTCAGCCCCATACCCCCTCCGTTCATGGCGCGACAAGTCTCAGGCACCTAGACTGGCGTCCGCCTGATGCCGACGTAAGCAGCCACCGCTCCAACGGGGCCGGTCAGTGGACCTTGTACCTTCCCCTCCCCTCCTTCTGGCCGCCAGGCGTCAGAGATATGACCTCAATACTGTGCAGCCGGTACCAGAAACCCAGTTCACATAAAGTTATGCGTTTGGCTGTCCCGTAACCGTAATCGGTATAATCCCGTAAGCCTTCCGATTGTAAAAGCATACCGTAATAGTACCCGTAAAATAGGGTACCGTAAATATCACATAGTACCCTTCACTAAAGGCAAACCCACTTCCGTAGAAGGCTTCGAACATGGATGTGACGTAAATGGGCGTCTACCGTGCTCGGCCAATCAGAAGCCGGGGTCTTCCCGATGTGACCAGCGGCCGTGCGGCCCCAGACAGTCGGGCTTGGATTCTCAAAGCGGGCGCATCTGTGCTTGCGCGCTCCGTGCGCGCGTGCTTCCCAACTAAATTCGGCTTCTAAATTCATAGGAAAGGCAATATCACGGCTTACCTTCAAAGGAGGAAGTGCTGTACGGTGTCTGTCGGTCTCGTGTGATCGTGCGAGTGCTGCAGGCAATACAGGGCAGCTAAACCGACTGGTGCTTTCGTGACCGGGGTTATCGGGACGACGAGGTTGCTAGACTTTCGCGTGCCAATATAGGACTTTCCTACATGGTGTTCAGTCAGCCAGTTTTAAGCCCACGCCATGTCTCTGATGACTGACAGCTGTGACTTCATCGCATCGCAACGGCAGCTCACAGTTTATCTGTTGCGTTTTTTGTTTACTGGGAAACGGCTATGCACCATCCCCAGGGTGCGTGTGTGTGCGTGCTATTGGAAAGAGCACTTCGAATTCCTCCTCAGGTCATCTGATGTCGTGAATGAAACAAGCACGCAGTCCCCCTGACAGTTGGGGGTGGGGGCACTCAGCAGAGCACGCAGTCCCGCCTGACACTTTGGGGCCACTCAACAGAGCACGCATTCCTGCCTGACACTCGGGGCACTCAGCAGAGCACGCTGTCCCGCCTTACACTCGGGGGCCACTCAACAAAGCACGCAGTCCCGCCTGACATTCGGTGGCCACTCAACAGAGCACGTAGTCCCGCCTGACACTCGTGAGCCACTCAACAGATCATGCAGTCCCGTTTGGCAGTCGTGCGCCACCCAACAGGGAGCTCAGCAGCGATAGATGATGCACCAAGACGGCACCAGTTCCCGATATACAACCACTTCAAGAATACTTTTCTACGCCGGCAATCAAGATGACATTGGATTTTTGGACACTGCATCTCCATAGTCTGTCCTGGGCGGCTACTTCTCAGCCGGCATGTCGTTGTGAGCGATTCCATGCGCAAATGCGGCTGAAAGGACGTAATGCCAATGCATCTGGCGTCAAAGTTTTGGGCGTTACTGCCGCCAATGTGACGGATCAAAACAGTCCTACTGGATATTGTTTCATGATATTATGCTAATCATAACATACCTGTCGGTGAGGTAGTTTATTCTTTAAAAAAAAAAAGCAAAGGCTGCATGGTCATAAGGTAAACAGCCGCCCCTGCAAGTTGACAGTTGCAAAATGAGACAAAAATACGTAGTAAAAAAACAATCCATATAACTTTATGAAAATTGAACATTGATAAGCGACGCACACCTAGCTTTCAAAATGGTACGTGCCTTGCCATTGAGTATTCCGAAGCTTTCCATTGAACTGTGCGGACGAAACCGACCGGCCGATGGGGTTGTATGTTGTTGCCAAACTGTGCCAACGGGAAGTGCTCAGTATCAAATATCCCCGTGCTCTGTCTGGAATGCAAACCGAACTGCGTCCTTTTCATCTCGCTGGCACCCAGTCACCGAAGAAAGCAGTCTTCACAGCAGAGTAAGCTTTATTCATAGAACGTCAGCAGAGCCGGCATTTGAGTCATGATCCAGCACAGGATGGTGGTTTGGCACCAGCATGGTACAGATCGGCTCTGCCCTAATCATGCTGCTAGTACGCTGCACTTCGCGTCACTAGCGTCACTGGAAATGCACAGCATCTATGGAAATATTTATGTGACGTCTACGCTTTCTAGCTCGATTTCACGTTTTGCTGGTTGCAAATCATGCTATTAGAGTGCGCTGTGTTAACACATTACGGTAACTTCCGTTTCAAATCACATCCCTCTCTGTCGAACCCCTCGCGTTGGTAAATTAAAACCAGCAAATTGGTCTTTTAGGTTCAGTAGGCAAATTTCCACAATACAGCGGCTACATCGATGGGTATCACAAGCTGTCGTCACGTGGTAAACTAGAGACACCTTACCTTTCTACATTTTGTGTCCAGCATGACCATATGACCTCTTAACATTACCGACCTGTGGCGTGAGCCGATCTAGCTTCGGGCAAGGTACGCTGAACCGAACAGGCGACCGGCAATCACTCACTGTGTTCCAAGAACTGCACCGTTGTCTGGTGGACATTCTGGCAGGGGCTTCACGACTTCGATTGGTACATATACCGTACGTTACTGTTTATGTTATGCACGGAGGTGGTCAACATGTCAAAACACTAAACAAAACATGTCAAGATGTCTCCCCACATCGACGTTATTTGTCATTTCGATGAAAGATGATAGCACATGGGAACCAGATGTAGAACGTTCTGAATAAACCAACGGTAACATACATTTGTGACAATTATCATCAGCTTCGTGGTATATACACGGCAGTTTTCAGTTGAGTAAATGCCAGGGCGTCAACTGATAGTTCGCTAAACCGCTTAAAAAAAGAAAATAGAATATAAAACTGAACTTTTTGTGTCAGTTTACGTCTGAACATCACAATATTGCACAATTTAGCATATTTAATTCATGCCTCACGCGTTAACCTGAGTTCTCCATTTTGGAAAACTGGGAATTCATCCCCACCGTGGCTCAGTTACAATATTTCAGCGCAAGTAATCGAATGGATTATGGATAATGACAAACACCAATATACACCATCACCAAACGCTTCGGAAGCAGCACGAAAACACGGACGTTAAGCCATGAGAAGGCGTAGATCAGCACCCAAGGCGCCGGGAGGTAAAACGCACACGAGAGGATACTCCCGGTTCATCGTACGTCGCCGACGTCATCCGGGCTCTCGTGGCGTCACGTGCCGTGTGTCGCACTACTTCCGATTCTTGAATAGACATCAGCTTATTGTGAGGTGTGCGCCCTCTGTCGGAGCGCAAGCCAATCGCTCCCGAGCCGAGCAGGAGCCAGAGTTTCCGCAGAATGCGCCAGCTTGTTGCGGTCCCTGGCGGCACCACAACGCCGATCTGACGTCACAGTGGCGTGGCGATGACGTTGGACGGGGAGGCGGGCGATTGACAACGGCTGGGTGCGTTGGCGCTCGCGACTTTGTACTGGACTGCGTGGCGCCACCGAAGCGGCCTCGCCTCGGTGACTCGCCTGTTACCTGGTGACGCCCATTTATATTTGCGCACGTCCACTAACATTTGTGGACGCCATTGATGCCAGTGGACGGCCACCGGTATGCTAAGCACTCGTGGACACTCACTGACGCATCAACCACTCGTGGATACCCACTGGTGGGCCAAACACTGATAACGCACTGACGCGTCAGGCGGGCGCCAAGCGGGCGTCAGGCGGGCGCAAGCGGGCGCCAGGCGGAGACAATATCATGTGTGGACGGAGTGGCACACGCTAGCTGCGTTGACGCGGTGCACGGGACCGAACCGGTGAAGTCAGCTGGAGAGGCGGCACGCCAGTCGCACCGGGCACTGGCGACACGACAGACGTGACCCGGCGAAATGTCAGATGTCAGATGTGACCTGGCGAGATGTCCGATGTCAGATGTGTCCCGGCGAGATATCACCTGCGCCGAACGACATCTGGCGCCTGGCGTCGTACGAATCAAGGCACGACGCTTTCTGGAGACATTCTATCGCTGAAAATCACAACAGCACAGCCATGCACGCGTAACAAGAACAAGGGAACGCCAAGGGGAACAAGGGAAGGACAAAGGGAACCAGGGAACGACAAAGGGAACAAGAGAAT
Organism: Ashinkailepas kermadecensis; assembly: GCA_034440615.1. NCBI lineage: Eukaryota > Metazoa > Arthropoda > Thecostraca > Neolepadidae > Ashinkailepas > Ashinkailepas kermadecensis. Next base: position 295,499 of record JAOTOM010004921.1, on the reverse strand, counting down.
GATAAAGGGAACAAGGGAACAACAAAGGGAACAAGGGGAACAAAGGAACGATAAAGGGACTACAAAGGGAACAAGGAAACGACAATGGGAACAAGGGAACGACAAATGGAAAAGGGGAACGACAAAGGGAACAAAGAAACGACAAAGAAGGCGGGCTACGCGTCCCCGGCTTGAAATAACAAAATCACAGCGGGCAGCCGAGTTCCTGAGCGGGCGAAATCGACATGCACGCCCACTCCGAACACTGGTAACTCGTCACCATGGTAACATCGATCGACGCTTCAGCGCGCTTTCTCTTCCGGTTCGTGGCCGCTCATCGTTTGCCGGGCGCCGGCTTGGGCGAGGTGTGGATGTGCACGTGCTTGGCGAGGTGCGCCTTCTGTCGGAACGACTTTGTGCACAGCTGACAGTGGAACGGCTTCTCTCCGGTGTGCGTGCGCACGTGCACGTTGACCGAATACTTGTCCTTGAAGCCCTTGCTGCAGATGGGGCAGAAGTGGAGGAGGCGACCTCGCGTTGGCGTCGGGTCACCGTCCACCGAGGCGCGCTTCACGTACCTGCGCTTGTGGTCGCCGGGCTTCTTGGCCGGCGCTGGCGGACTGCGCACCTGCTCACCCACGGTCATCCCGACATACACGCTGCGCGACACCGGAGGCGTGTCGCTGCGTGTGCTCATGTCGCGCGCCGTGCCTCGCGTGTAGGGTGGGGAGGCGGCGGGCGACACGCTGGCCGGCGCGCCCGCCAACGACGGCAAGCCGCCGACGGGGAATGTCCGCTGGCCGTACAGTGGCGTGTCGCTGGCCGCGTGCTTGGCGGTGCCCGCCGGAACACGCACGCCGGCCGACAGCGTGCCGCGCAGCACACCCTCCAGGATGGACGTGACGGAGGCCCGCGGCGGCGCCGGCGTCGGCGTCGGCGCCGCCGCCGCCTCGGCGCTCAGACTCGGCCCATCCAGCCGCGTCAACGGCTGCACGCCGTCCGGCACGACCAGGTACTTGATGATCAGCTTGTTCAGGTCGAAGCTGCCCGCCTGGCGGGCGTGGTGCGGCTCGCCGACGACGCCGTCCACGTCCCCCAGCGGCTGCAGCGTGATCATGTCGGCCGTGGAGCTGATCGCGTCGCAGCCGGCCGCCTCGCCCGCGCCGTCGCAGTCCGGCGAAGGCGGCCTGGCGTCGCCGGCGGCCGGCGGCTGACTGTCGGCGAAGTCGGCGCCCTGCTCCTGCTTGACGGTGCCGCTGCCCCACAGCGGGTCGCAGGTGCCGCGCTCGCCGCCCCAGGCGTCGGCGGACGCCGGCTCGCGGCCGGCCAGCGTGCTGAGCAGCTGGCTGAAGCTGCCGACCGCGTCCGCCGGCTTGGCCGTGCCGCCGCAGAAGTCGGCGAAGAAGTTGTGCGGGTCGTTGGTGGGCCAGTCGGCTCGAGCCAGGCCGGAGACGGCGGCCGCACCCGGCTGCTGCGCATCGCTCTGCCTGTCCGCAGAGAGATACAAGTCAGGGTATGCCTGTCTGCCTGCCTGCCAGGGTCTGCCTGTCATCGCTCTGCCTGTCCGCTGAGAGATACAAGTCAGGGTCGGCAAGGGGAGCAGACAAAAAAAGAAGAAAAAAAGTGAATTGGGCTACTTCGTTGTTCAAGCTGTTAGCCGTGATACGATCATCGACACACACAGTGCTCATTCTGCACTTTTTGTGGGACGTGGGCGACGTTTTGTGGAATTGATTAAGCCACAAGTAATGCCATAGTTCGGATGCTTTCAATGACAACACCCAGCTTCGAATGGTCCCATGTTCAATGTGTGAAATATTGGAACTGGAATTCAACGCGGGGAGAAGGATCTCTGTGAATTGCACAACACGGTGGCTCAAAATGTGGGTGAGTGGGGAAGAGTATCGAGTGATTATGAACTGCAGACAAGGATGGTGCGTCCTGAAAACTTACCGAGGGATGAAACCTTATCCGGTTTAGAATAGCTAATGACTATGAAGGTGATGGTATCTTTTCACGCCTGCTTTTACTATTTGCTCAAGGGCTCCTTGAGTCCTGGAATGGGAAATGCTAAAAACTGCCGATTGCTTTTGCATTGGTTTCCATTTGATCACAGCCTGATAAATGAAGTGGCCCTCCTCCCCATCCCTACCCCTGCAATTGAACTAGAGAGTCACGAATAGGAGAATGCAAAGCTACCATAAGGCATAAAACACAAGGTAGGGGGCAGGATAGAATATAAGACAAGGCAGGGAAATGGAGAGAAAAAGGACAAGGCAGGAGCAAAGCGGGATAAAGGACATGCAAGGCAAAAGATAGAACACGGCGAAGTAGAATGCATGACGAAGGAGGACGTCATGACAAGTCAAGAGAGACAAAACGAAAGAGGAAATGACAGGGCAGCTAGCATGGCAATGGCAAGGTGGATGAAGGGTAAGCATGAGGACAAGGCAATGATGAGAACGGGGTAACGCATATAACAGGACAGAAGAGGACATCGCAAAGCAAAGAAGGGCAGGTGCAAGATAAAAGGCAGGTAGTGTTATGACACAGAACATGCGAAGGCAGGGACACGGCGGCAACGAGGGAACGTCCAAGCAGAGTGCTCGGCAAGGGAGCGAAAAGAGTGTGGTCCTGGGCAGGGCAATGGTGTGAGCATGACAAAACAGAGGGCCGCGAAATAAAGATGATGCGCACTACGCTTTGCGCAGGCCAGCACAGGAAAAGTGATGTAGTACTGTGGTGGGCTGACCACGGCAGGAAGTTAAGTGATGTGGTGCTGACCACGGTAGGAAGTTAAGTGATGTGGTGCTGTGGTGGGCTGACCGCGGCAGAAAGTTCAGAGAAATGAACATGCCCTAGCCAGTGGGTGACAGTTTTCCAAAGTCTATTGTAAGCTTCGATGTCAAAGTAGAAAATGTTCTTCAAATGGTAGTAGAGTAGTGGGAACGAAGAAAAGGTAGAATACAGGGGTTTTGAGCCAAGAACTGGTGTGCCTGAAAAGCGAGGCATGGAACGAAGCGCAAGTGAAAATTACTGATGCTGTTGGGAAATACAAGTTGTAAATTACTGATGCTGTTGGGAAATACAAGTTGTAAATTACTGATGCTGTTGGGAAATACAAGTTGTAAATTATTCGCAGCTGGGCACCATTCCGCTCGTGCGTGGAAATGGGTCCGAAGGCTTCTTTAGGCATTCCATCCGTTAAATGTACCACATTGGTTGGTTATTGGTTTTACGACACGTCGACTGTTGAGTCATAAAGCGTTGCCAATCTCTCACGCCGATTGGTCGCGGGTGAAGAGTAGCGACAGGTGAGACTCGAACCCACAATGTACCACAACACAGACATGTACCACAACACAGCACAACACCGGTTAAATGTACCACAACACAGCCAAGAGGACACATGAGCAAGTGTATGACGAGGAAGGCGGTCTATTCGCTCCTGGCTGGTGGAGCGAGAGGGAAGGCGGGCTCCGCGCTCTTAGCTGGTGGAGTGAAGGGGAATTATCTGGTTATCCTAATGTAAATGCAACGATTTATCGGTGTGGAATGGGCAGTGCCTTCCCTCTCGCCGTGAGGCAACAATCAGAAGAGCTACCGAGTACCGAGAGGTATCGCATATCAGCAAGTGGCAATATGGCACAGGTGCTTCTCACATCAGATGTAGACATGCGCCCGTGGTGTACCCTGAAGCCTGAGTGATGCCAGGCTCAAAAGGATCCCATTAACGATCGTAATCTCTTCCCCCATGGCTGCTACGCTGCTCAACCGTCTTCCCCAGACCTACCTCGGTGCTCAACCTTCTTCCCCAGACCTACCACCAGAGGTGCACAAAACGTCAAGAATGTCACTTACAAGCATTGAAACCCATAAATCTGTCACATTTCGAAACTTTCGAATTTTACCTAGCCTACTCCAATAGCACAGGTCCTCCAAAACGGTACAGCACAGGTCTCCAATAGCACAGGTCGCCGCAATCGAACCCTATCAACTGCCATGGCGTATCTGTGACAGCTTGCTGCGCCATGTAGAACAATGTAATGTAGAACATCTGATATACAATTTAAAGGAATACAATGTGATAATTTGAGACACAAAATTCGGAATTGAGTGCAAATGTGACGGGGTTAAACCTTCATGGCAGTTATTCAAGATGATATAAAAGTGTAGCACGTTCGATTTTGGTTTAATTAAGAACATTGGAAATTCTCAGCACATCACACAGAAGATGTATGAGGCGTTTTTATCACAAGATGTTGAGTAGCCAATTGCTCCCATTTCACTTTAAGGGCAAAGTAACAGGGTGCAATTATTTCATAATAAAACGAACTGCACATCATAAGAGAGCTTGTTTCAATGTTGTTCAAATTTGACCATTGTAAATCACTTGCACCTTCTCTAGAAACCAGAATATAGCATTAATCAGAGCCAGCCCACTCTGGTGGTGTTCTTTCACAAACCCACCACCAGAGAGACGCCACCGGTATTATGTTCGCTCATGACGCCTAACGTGACACTGGCATTTCCAGACCGGCAGCTTCAGGGGCGATATATCTCAGCTTGCACACGGGCACGCTGTACCAGCTGCATACTGCACCAGCTACACGCTGTAACAGCTGCAGACCGCACCAGCTACACGCTGTAACAGCTGCAGATTGCACCAGCTACACGCTGTAACAGCTGCAGACCGCACCAGCTAACGCTGTAACAGCTGCAGATTGCACCAGCTACACGCTGTAACAGCTGCAGACTGCACCATCTACACGCTGTAACAGCTGCAGATTGCACCAGCTACACGCTGTAACAGCTGCAGACTGCACCATCTACACGCTGTAACAGCTGCTGACTGCACCATCTACACGCTGTAACAGCTGCTGACTGCACCAGCTACACGCTGTAACAGCTGCAGATTGCACCAGCTACACGCTGTAACAGCTGCAGATTGCACCAGCTACACGCTGTAACAGCTGCTGACTGCACCAGCTATGCACTGTAGCACCTGCAGACCGCACCAGCTACACGCTGTAACAGCTGCAGATTGCACCAGCTACACGCTGTAACAGCTGCAGACCGCACCAGCTATGCACTGTAGCAGCTGCAGACTGCACCGGCTGCACACTGTCACCAGCCGCACAGCAGTCGCGACACAGACACGGAACTACGGCGCCCGGAGCCGAGCGACACGTGACGTCACCGTAAATGATGCGGCAGTTGATACCAAGAGGCTGGGATCCCCCTGCTAAAAAGCGACAAGATCTCGACTTGCAGGGCTGCTTCGAAGAATCACCCGGTTGACTGGCTGAGTATGTCGGGACGCGGATCCTATGCCAATCAGAAACTGGTTTGGGATTTCGATGCTGGTCTACCATGGCGTCGGCGGCGTAGCTTACACTCCCGCGAGACGGAATAGCTGGCTACCCGGCGTGGCTTGTGACGCACGGGACACCGACGTTTACTGGTGTGAGTCGGTGCTGATGTGGGGTTATTATGCTTATTCAGAGGTGCACAAATCTACCAACTCGCCTACCAGCGTAGGTGACAGATATTGGCTGAAGCTGTGCCGTTGTTGTGACAGATAATCATTATTCGAAGAAGGGAAAGTATTCACCACATAAAGAAGATATATAACTTCAGGAAAGACATTTTAATGCCAAAATATGTCATGTACAGTTATTTTTGGTTATTTCACAAACTATTCGCTTATATTTCGGTAAGTTATCACAGTAATTTCGGAACAGGACATTTGGCAGCGCTAACTCTTTTGGGACAGATCCCGGTGACAATATCAGCTGCACGCAGCCAGCTCCATTAGGCTGAACCATGGCGCAGCAGGCTGTCACAGATACGTTGCGCCGCAGTTCCCAAACGTTTGTATGGGTGATGTGACAGATGTATGCGTTTCAATGCTTGTAGGTGACATTCTTGACGTTTTGTGCACCTCTGTGTTTATGGTTGTTGCATGGCCTGCACTATGGCAATACTATAAACACAATGTGTCTATAGCATGCGCAACTGTTCAGGGGTCGAAAGCAATGCGAAGGTGTTCTCTATCGTAAATCACGAGCAGGATATTGAAGCTAGGCATTGACAGAAGTTTTCACCTACGCCGTTGCCTGGGGGATGGGACGTGTAACCGCTAATCTGGACGGTGATCGGCAATGTCTCAATAGGGTGAGTCAGAGCAGCTACAGCGTGCTCTTTGGAAGCCACAGACCAAGGCATAAGCTTGGTTAACGACAGGACTTTTTTCAAAAGCATAACTATCGGTTTTTGCATTCTCAACCAAAGCACGTCTCGAACTGAATTCAACGGTGGTCGAATAAATACAAATAACTGGATCCTGCTATCTTGATGAGCACTTACCTCTCTTTCTTAAACAGTTTGTGATGTTATAGGCCAGTTCTGTGTTCATTTTTCTTAAATTCTAGCCTGTGAATTTGTACCAGTTAGTGCAACGTAATTTCCCAATTTGCGCACTAGAATGCACATTGCATTGCAATGTGCATTCTAGATGGAGATCGTGATCAATGCAAGCTCCTGCTCTTGCAAAAATGAACAACTTGAAACCATTTGCGTTGGCAATATGTCAGAAATGCCGAGCAATAGATAACTATTCAATTCATGAAACATTCAGATAGCCAAGGTCATGCAGCTTAATATCATGGTGTATGCAAAATTGGAGGGCGGTGGTTGCCGCGCCACGGCACCTTCTCGGATATTGGCCTATAATGCTTAATACCTAATAATGCTTGAAATGAGCGTGGCATGAAAAAAAATCGAAGTTAGGGTGTTTGGGTTGGTGGATGATTTTGCGCCTACCGGGAACAACATTCGACTTAAATGACTCCACATTTTCTTTAGGACATTCCTCCGCCTTCGCCTGGACCAAAATACAAGCTTTGTAGACAATCTAATACCATCTCTAAGCGGTACAGTGAATTTATATTTGTGGCGTATGGACTTCCGGGACACAATCAGTGTTCTGGCGAGGGAAGGGCTCCACTTTTGTTTGAAGCCTTCTGGGAAAAAGTCCTCTTGGGGATGGAAGGGTTCGGTGGGCGTGTCTTGGGATAAAATTATTTGTTATTGGTCCGGCACATATTGTGATGCTGCTGTTTTCTGCTATCTTAAGCAATATGCCACAGTCACCAGGTCCAGGGATTTCCACAAATGTGCATCATTTTGTATTGTTCTTCGTTTGGCATTTTGATTGTCTTCTAGAAACATGAGAACACAATCGTTTCGAATCCTAATTTTGATTTAAGCTCAGTTTTTCTCAGACGGGCGTCAGGTAAGTGAATAATAATTAACCTTCGCACCACAGAAATGTGCATCCTTTGCATTATGTACAAATCCATGACGAACGCACGGATTTAGTTTGTATTTTCATTTTTCATTTTATTGCATCATTAATCATGCTCTTTGTCATCTTTTATAAATATTATTTTAACCCCAGTTAATTTACTTTTCTGACTTGCCATTCAACTTGCATATAACAAAATTGATATCTGTTTATTATGCAGTCTATGTATCCGAAGCTATTTAGTTTCTCTGTTTTCCTGACCAAAAATGTTGCACACTTCTAAGTGCATGATTGAGGCTCGAAGCGAACCTACCTGGGTAGATAATAGTTTCGTCCCTGAACGCGAATATCGTTTTATCAGTATTGATTAACTAATTAGTAATTGCTACTAGTAACAATATCGATACTTTGATCACATTGCTAGTTCTAGTATGCTCTAGGAGTGGTTCAGTGCAAGACAAAATGAGATCAAGATTTCTGACGCATGCTTGTCTTATGCATTTCTTGAATGTATAAAGAATATGCCTCGAAGAATAGTTATCTGACGGTCAAAACGTCAACTGTTGAATATCGTCAGGATGGTGGACAAAGGATTGTTTAGGCTCGCCGTGATTTTGGTTCGAGGTGAGCTGCCTCTCATTTTCTTGCTCACCCGCAACCTACATCCCCTGGTACTGTGCAGGCCTCGGGTCTATTTTATTCCATGACACCTGAATTTCCATGCATGCATTGTCCATGGAAATACAGCACATTCAGCGCACATACACACGCGTCGCACATAAACACACACGCACACGCACACACACACACACACACACACACACACACACACACATACACACACATACCCACACACGCGCGCGCGCACACGCACACGCACACGCACACGCACAGTACATTGGTGACATGCCATTCCATTCATTGCTGCCCAGCGAGTTTTTAAGCTGGCGTACGTCTTAGTGGCAAGTTGTACAGTTTGGCCCCATTCTCCGCTTCGGCTAGTTGCAGCCGGATAATCTGCAGCTTCCCACGTCTTCGCTGATGGGCCGGGCGGCCAGCTGCCAGCTGCCAGGGCGGCTGGACGAACGGGTCTGATAGCCCACGCTGCGCCATCGCCGGCCGCCGGCCGAAACCTTCACCGAATCGAGATTATGCAGCAACGACCCAGTGACACGCCAGCGCTATCGGGGCGAATTGACGCTGACGAAACGGCACCGGTGGCGACCGGCCGCGCAACACGGCTTTACCCTACACGGCAAACCGTCCACTACAGAAACGGCACCTGTGGCAACCGGCCGCGCAGCACGGCTTTACCCTACACGGCAAACCGGCCACTACAGGAACGGCACCGGTGGTAACCGGCCGCGCAACATGGCTTTACCCTACACGGCAAACCGTCCACTACAGGAACGGCACCGGTGGCAACCGGCCGCGCAGCACGGCTTTACCCTACACGGCAAACCGTCCACTACAGAAACGGCACCGGTGGCAACCGGCCGCGCAACACGGCTTTACCCTACGCGGCAAACCGTCCACTACAGGAACGCTTGCCCGACGTTATTTCAGCTACAAAAAAAACTGCTACAGGACATTTTATCTGCACTGGAAGAAGAGATAGGGATCACTATATATGCATGTCGCGACTACGCCATGAAGTTATTGCTATATTATTTCCAAAATATGATAATTTCTACCGATCCGTCCTACATAATGTAACTTGTTATTCCCTTGATCATAGTTCAACTGAACAAAACTGCTTCTACATGACTTTTGCACCGCATGATTTCTGCCGTAAAATAATCTTCCGACTCCACGTTCTTGCTGGACGATTTTTACAACAAAAGCATTCACACTATGTTAGTCGTATGTGACAAAGACTTCACCGCAAGAATTCCTGCACAGCATTGCTTCTGCTGCAAAACTTTTGACAAGTTTTACTTCTATGCAGCACGCCTTTTGCTGAGGTGACTTTTGCTGAGCTGAGGTGACTTCTATGCAGCACGTCCATAGATGTATGCTTCTGAAAATTATTCAGAAGAAACAGTGCATGCAGGCATTGAGCGGGCACAAATGGATTGAGGAGCAGACCACATGTTAGAAGGTGAAATAATTGGGATGGCAAAGCCAACATTGGGGGGAGGGGGCAAGTGCCCTTCCAAAAGCATGCAAAGCACCCCTGCCGATATCTCTCTTATGCCTGCTATTACTCATCCATGGGAATATCTACACACTAGTAACGTGTCTGTAAAAATTGTAACTATAACGAAACAGAAGCAGACAGAATGAAACAGAATGTAATGCGGAGAATATGAAGGTAATATGTAGAGGAATGTGAATGTAACCATAGCGAAACGAACAGAACTTTCCAGAAAGGTTGAGCTTGTGTCATCCTTCAGAAATGCCTGTATCCATACCTATGTAGCGCATGTAGCATGCAGCGAATAACGTGCGTTGCATAGCCTACAGCCAGCTAGGTGAACTCGAACAATGACTATCTATTTATAGGATGTCGGTGGATCTTTCTCCCACGATAATTTCGCATATGATTGACTCAAACAATATCGGTAACTCGGCGGAGGAGACACGGCACATATAAATGAACTCTTTGTTTTCTAAGGGTAAAGTATACCGAAATTGTCAGGAGCGTATCAGTATAGGATGGCCGTTAAATGTAGTATTACATTTATGATTCAAATGTTAATTGAACAATGCTCAACGTTTCGACATAACACCTTTCTCAATTGCACATTTGAGATCGAGGTAGACAGCCAGATCGTAACTTGAGTCAGACCACTGTACGCCCCATTGGGTCCCCAATGATCAGTACGCCCCATTGGGCATAATATGACATGACAAGCGTCACACAATAACGATATGGACAACTCTTGCAATCGATACATTTCCAAACCTGACCGATACTATATTTTCCAGCCGGTCTTGTCACATCTCGTGCCATTCGGAAGTCAGTGAAGCGAACCTTCAGCTTCAGTGAGATGTCATTGATTTTCAAAAGTCGAAAAGGAGGGCGAAGCAAATCCAAACCATTATTGGTGAATCCAGGGCGCAACTTAGGGCGTGTACCTCCCATCCTATTGAGATGCGGCGTCCGTCTAACTGGAAAAAGTACACCTCCAGGACTCCGCGTGCAACCTTTCCGATTGCATTTTCCAGCTGAAAGCGCCCCTCTGAGTAGAAGAGGCCCCTTGGGTACAAATGGCTCCTGCATCAAGTGATTTTCCCTCAAAATCGATGGTCCCCCTCCGGAACAATGGTGCCCTCTCTTGAGAAATGGTGCCCTTCCAGACGAGTGCCGCTCTCCCGCCATAAAAATCTGGATCTGCTCCTGCTTGGAACGGACGCAATTTTCCAGAGTGTCATTCCACACATACCTACCTACATTTAGAAAATGACGAAGAGCAGGCAGTCATACTGAAAGAGATGCTGATTTTCATGAGCAATGCAGTGTAGCAATAGACAACATTCCAGGATGTTTTCAATTTTGTCGTGCTTTCATGCTCCCCGGTGTGCTCCTCTATTTGCAATGTGTTTCCAAACCTGGCAACGTCTGGCAACCAAGGAATAGCGTAGCGATTCTTTTGCAGTTATGTTCATTTACCGTACAGTTCCTTTACCGTTACCATAATACCTTTACCGCTGCGATGTCTCAACGATGTCGTTATTCCAAAGCGCACTACCATCGCCGCGTGGCCAATCAGGATCAGCGTAACTGCAAGGTGGGCGGGGTTGTCGACGAGGCGAGCTTACCGGCGTGCCTTACTCACAATGTATAACTGGTTTCTCCCGCTCGAGGCCGCGGCGGGGAGGGAGCGACTGCAAGTCTGGTTAGAGCCGTAAACAGTCGCCACGAAGCTTCATACTGAAGGACAACTTTAGTCGGACGCGCTTAGTAAGATATGCTTGGAAGAACAGTTTTAGCTTATTTCGGATTGGCAGCATCAGAGGAAGGATGTCCGATATACAGAAGCGCAGCTACGCCTCCCTCTCCTTAGCAACCAAAAGTATGATATGCAAAATAATATATTTTGATATTTTCAGCACGACAAACCTGAAATTTACGGCGCGCTTCGCGTACCGATAACGGTCTCTATTTCATCACATTTGGGGGATGGGGGTCTGGCCCCCTTAGGAAAATCCTGGCTGCGTCCCTGCCGATATGCCTATGTTCGACAGCACCTACTTGCCATGGCAAAGCAGGCCTGAGCAAAGTACGGCAGCACCTGACATCAGCTGTCGGCAGGAACCACCGATAATTCCTTAGCAGGCCTCACACTCGTTGTCGTACGTTGCCGGTTCTTGAGCGGCATCATGGATAGGTACGGCTAAATGTATGGCAGGACACGACTGGGCTATCGTCACGGATGTAATTGTAGGGTTTCTTACCAGGCATTTCAGTAACTTCGTTCCCCGAACTCGGAAGAAGAATAGTGCATTCGACACAGACATTGCACCAAGACATGGGCCCTACTAGGGGAGCAGAAGGCTTGTTTCCCACTTTTGGTGATGGTATCAGCATCGGTAAATCCCCCTGCAAACAATTTTCATGGTTTTTCAGAAGCAAAATATTGCCGAATAGCCAGTGGGATGTTCTTGGCAATGAAAACAAAGTAGAGCTACACAACACGCAGTGCTATTTCAGTCAAGTTGCTGTACTGAACACAGAAACAAAAAACTGAATAACATGTCCCAACGTCTCAAATGAGGTAGAGTTACACGACACTCAGTGCTATTTCAATCAAGGTACCGTACTGAATACATAAAAATGTCGAATGAAACGCCCACCTTCTCAAATGAAGGGAAATTACAGCTCCACAAATGATTGCAATCTCAGTTTCGGGCCACACCCCTACTGTTAGCAGTTTGTCTTCAGGTCAGGGTGTGTCGACACCAGGTGGACCTGTCAGGTCCCGTCAGGCCCCTTTTTTTCGGGCTTGGTCCTCAGCCCCTCAGGCAGGTGTCACACCAGGTGACCTTCAAGCCCGCCCCCATAGTCTTCAGGTCAGGGTATGTCGACACCAGGTGGACCTGTCAGGTCCCGTCAGCCCCGCCCCCATAGTCTTCAGGTCAGGGTATGTCGACACCAGGTGGACCTGTCAGGTCCCGTCAGGACCCGCCCCCATAGTTTTTTTAAAAGTCCGTACGTCCATGCACCAAAACTAGAGATGTTTCATAAGCTATCAGCATAACCTTATATGCTATAAGAATATGCACTTCCTAGTTGATATTGATTTGATCCTATTCCTAGATCATAATTGATTTACATTTGATGCTGTGCATTTTTTTAACCGTAGGTATCTAGTTTACTTTGAGTCCAGTATTCCTTCCAGAGCTTGAGATCTCTCCCAAAGCTAGGGGGGGGGTCAAGGTCCATACTTTCAAGGCATATTTTTAGATTGAACAGGGGAAATGAAGGCATTAGCATTAGTAGGGCATCAAACCATAGGAGTCCAGACCCAAGACCCCTCCCCCGACCCACTCGAGATCGCTAGCTATGACTCATTATCAGCTCCGAGCCTTTCCCACTTAGTTTATACCAAATATATTAAATACAGGGTACTATCTGATGAGTTTGTAGTCAGTAAACTGGTTCCGCACAATCCCGGTATATTCCAATGTAGATTTATAACTAAAATGTTCCGATCACGACGCAGACGCGCAGCCACGTCCGTTCGAACTCCCTCCCCTTAGCAACAAAAATACATTAAGTCAAGCACACAATTTTGAGATTCTCACCACGCATGCTAAGAAATTTTCGGAGCGCTTCGAGCGGCGAAAGCGATGTCTATTTCATGATATTTAGTGGGTCGGACGCCCCCTTAAGAAAATCCCGGCTGCGCCCCGTCACCAGGTATGGTTCGCCGGCCCAAATGTGAATCTCTGGAAAAGTTACTGATGGATGGTGGTAGCAAATTATTTTCACATGCATACATGAGTGTCACTTTATGAAGTGGGTTAGGGGAGGTTGCCAATGACTTCTTGACGGACAAAGCTGCACCGACATCTTTTTCTTTTTCTTTTTGTCTATTGTACACCCACAGGCGCAATGGTCAAACGTCAACCTGGTTGGGAATGGGGGAATAAATAATTATTGAGGGGGTAATGGCCTCTTAGCACATGCAAAGTGACACACCTGCATGCATGCAGCACGAGCAACATTTGCACTTAGGCATTCGCAGTGCGCCAGCTAACAGCAGTTATTCACTGCACACGCTGGGGACGTCCGAACATCACCAGTACACCAGTATCCTCCCGCGGTCGGCATAGCTGCTGATACAAAGTTGCACCAACGGCCAACCAACGGTTGTGCCAATCAACGCCAGCTCTGTCGTTGGTGTGTCGTTGGCGATCGACAGTATCATGTTCGGCTGCCGTCGGCTGCTAGCAGTTGCAGACGCAGCTGAGTGCCGCAGCACGCATCAGCGAACGCTCGCGGGCAAAAATCTGCGGTGTAAACGCCACTGGGGACCGGTTCTGCCTGGGTTGACTGCGCAGCATCCGGCGCTGAAGACATGGTGTCATCTTGCCGCCGTCGCGGCATGGGAAACCGAGTTGCTCGCTGCCGACTTACTACGATGGATTAAATCGAACATGCATCGTTCTTTGAACCGGACTGCTAGCCTTCCAGCCGTGCACCCGACAAACCGCGGAATGGCCACTGATGTGATGCAAGACAAATAGCGAAGTGTTATTGAAACGTGCAGACAAACTGCAGGCGTCAATGCATACGATATACGATGGTGCTGGGGGTCATTGCATAGCGTTTGCAAAACAAGACCTACACCATGTCAACCATGCACACACAACGGCTGAAGCAGAAGCTATCTTCTATGTTTATGTCGCAACATGGCGCAAGAAGGTAAGCTAATGCAATACTGCATTTTAATCACCGAACAAATACAATCAGCGAACAAATCCATGCATCCGCATTAACTACATCGCATAGGGAGTCGAATAAGAATTGCGGCACCTGATACCACGGAGAGTGGCCTGCGAGTTACAGATCTCATTCAGTTACAATATGTTTAGGTGAAAATGGTGAAGTGCTATCGTACACGGTCCTGGTTCCTAAAACACACCTTATTTTCCTCTGCTTGGCCCAAGAAGCGAGAAGATGAAAAGGATATGGCGTTTCATTGGCGGTGGCCGATCTGGATCAGACAAGCGTGTTCCACGTATCCGGTTAATTAAGTGTGTTCCATGTATCCGGCTATGGGAGAGTGCTCCACGTGCCTGGATGTTAGCGTGCTCCACGTGCCGGAATGGTTAGCGTGCTCCACGTGCCGGGATGGTTAGCGTGCTCCACGTGTCCAGATGGTCAGCGTGTTCCATGTGCCCAAGTGGTTAGCGTGCTCCACGTGCCTGGATGGTTAGCGTGTTCCACGTGCCCGGATGGTTGGCGTGCTCCACGAGTCCAGATGGTTAGCGTGCTCCACGTGCCTGGATGGTTAGCATGCTCCATGTGCCCAGATAGTTAGCGTGCTCCAAGTGCCTGGATGGTTAGCGTGCTCCACGTGCCCGGATGGTTAGCGTGCTCCACGTGCCCAGATGGTTAGCATGCTCCATGTGCCCAGATAGTTAGCGTGCTCCAAGTGCCTGGATGGTTAGCGTGCTCCACGTGCCCGGATGATTAGCGTGCTCCACGTGCCCGGATGGGGAGCGTGCTCCACGAGCCCGGATGGGGAGCGTGCTCCACGTGCCCAGGTAAACCCAAGCCGTCATATGTCCCGTCTGGGCGGGGCTGGACGAAGCATTCGAGTGACTGTGGTAAATATGCAGACCTCGTGTCAGACAACTTGATGCTTCTCTGATGTCATCGGAATCCCCTACCATGGAAATGTCTGACGTCACGTGAAACCCCGATAAGCCCGGACAGTGCCGGGTGTGGGGTGGGGGGAGAAACCACCCAGACATTTTGTCGCGGAGTGAGCCTCTTCAAAACAGCGGTCAAACAATATGCCCTGCTGCTTTCTGTCAAGTAGCATTGATTGTGTATGTACAACTCAATCTCGGTTGGAGCAAGCGTCTTCCTCCCAAATTGTCACGAATTTAATCCTCTCGCCTACCCCTTGGGCGAACCAGGCCACCTACAATAAGGACGGGGTAGGCCATATACCTTTAGGACGAGACATGCCACTGATCCTAACGACTAGACAAACCACCTACCTCCAGGACGGGGCAGGTCACCTCGGGGAAAGCCACCGATCCTTGGGACATGGAGGGCTTCCACGCATCTTCGTAAGCATTATTCCGACTTCATTACATTTGGTTCCATGCGAGAAAATGTCAGAACTGACAGGAAAAATGTCTCTCATGTATCTCAGCGGGTAATCATCTGATTATTATTTAGCTTATTTCACCATAATATTGAATGATAACACGTATGCAATCACATGAACGACTTGACAAACGCACTGTACCATAAACGGGAAGGCACCTACAAAATGTAACTTTTGAAACGTTGTTCAAGGTTTCAGTCGGTGTGAGAAGACTAGCTTAGCTACTAATGTAAAATCCAACACTTGGAATAGAAAGGTTAAATGTCGCTGAGCAGACATACTTATCACCTACAGCACTGATGTGGGCTAAAATGGTGCCAATCTCGTTTCTGCGTTTGCAAAGTGATAGCAGCATGTGAAATAATGCAATGAAGAGCACGATGGTAATCCAAATTCAATGTGGCCGATACCCAGTCTACCCTCAGCGGTTTTTCCACAATGGCCGTCGACAATCAATATTCTGGCAAGTCATTGCAGAACCGCCGTTTCGTGATCGAGATGTATATCAAACAAATATCTATAGCTGCCTGTGATATTTAAATGATTTTGAAATTGCGGCTTGCCACTGAAATTTGCGTTGAATACTTTCTCACAGTCATCACAGAAATCAATTCGCAGATGGCTCATAGCTGCTCTGGAAAACTATTGTTGTAAATCGGTTGCTGGGGGCAAAGGCTAAATGCCAAAGAGGTATTCCTTCATCGTTTTGCATTTGATGGCCGGCTGGTATATTTCACGAGGGGATGGGTCGTTCAGCTTCGTAAGGCAACTACCCTACCAACTTTATGGCGCATAAATAAGCTCAAGAAAATTTGACAATATACTTATGGAGTGGCATGAAGCTGGTAGGGCGAGATCATCTCAAAATGTTCTACCCCCTCACCACCTTCAGGACCATTCTTACCGGCACGGTGCATTACCTTCACAGCGCATCTCTCAGCACCGACCGCCTGGAAAGCCGAGCGCTGCTGGAAACCCGGCGAATTATTGTGGCTTGTGCGATAGCCTTGCTGATATTGCCTGGTTGGTTAATGACTTGGTTCAAAAGTGCGACTGCTCTATATTAATTGAACATGAACAAATCGCAACAGTGGCGGTGGCCTGTGAGCAGCACGCACGAGCCCGACGGCTCGCTGTCGGTGGCGGACCATCACTCAAGGCGACCCGAAGGCTTGATGCCGGTGGCGGATCATGACTCAAAGCGACTCCCTGTTCACGTCAGTCTGGCAGGCGGACGTCGTCGACAACTCGTCGGCGACTTCTGAACGCCGGGGATTTTCCAGCGACAGCCGCGTCACCATCCTCCCCAGAGCGCGGGAAGGAAGGTGTTCCCTCCGTGTATCCAAATGAGCGTACAGTAGCCAGCCCTGACAGATGATGGAAGAGCCTATTCTCCACCTCAGGGGAGGCGCTGTCGAGACGATACTCGGCGGGCGAGGTTCCTACATGGACACCAGTCACATGGGACGCATGGGAATTGTGGGCGGAATTTGTCATTACCGATGCCGGCCGTATCAGAGCTGATGAAGTAAGACAGTGGCCAAGTCTGAGCGATGCCGCCCCGAGCGCGCGCCGTCAGCCGGGCAGACGCTCGGCGCTGAGTCACCGAGTCCGACGCGCTCACGTGTCGACACGCATTTTATATGCGGCTAGAATTTTGAGGGCTTAACAGCAGCTTTGTTGCACGGCATAAAACGTCGACTTCCAATGGCCCGCGTATAACTTCGGCTCGCAGTCAATTGATACCGGCAGTGGACCTATTTTGGTCGTGGCGCCGAGTTATGCGTCACCGAAGCATGCCTGTTGGCAAGGAATATTTTGCACTCTGAGAGACAGCACAATTCCCACTGAGTGTTCCTCAGAAGCCAAACAACAAAAAGTGTGTGAGTGTGATCCCTCTACAGGATCAGAGGTGTTGCCACGTCATAGACGCAGTTATGGGACCATAATGCGCAATGCCACTACCATAGACTAGTTGGTAAGAGCGCCGACCTATGTTGGTCTCCCCTGTCCTGGCAAGACAGGGTTCGAGTCGCTTCACGCGCTCCTATAAACCTTGGCTGGAAGGATCAATTAACAACTGGTTCGATAGGGTCGGGGAGGCGGCAACGGGATGGCCGTGCTGGTGCATTTGCAGCAGGTAAAACTATCAATCAAAATTCTACCATTGAAGTGGAATTCCCGGATCGGGTGGTGGAGCCAGGGTGAACGCAATAAGCTCTCCTTCTGGTGGGACCCTGATCCACATGACCGCTCCAGCAAGAATTCGAACGCAAGTTCCTTTCTGAAATGACTCGCAGAGTTCAGCCGTGATGATGATGGTGAGATCTTTCGAATGAACTAAACACCCGCGTTGATATTATTCTGGAGCTTTAAAAGCGTCGAATAAGCATACCGAGACCATTGTGCAAATGAAAATGCTTCATTCAGGTATTTTCTTCAGGAGCCAGGTACTGCATATGCTACCATTATCGCTTTGTCGCCGAAGCACATCTGTTACCGTGACGTGAATGTTATCGACTGCAACTCCTGAATGGTATCGGCCGCTGAGTCGCATCAGCTGTGAGTCACTGGGCCACCGCCAGTTGCGGTCTGGCCACCTGACACCCGGCCCAGATGGGCGATCCCTGAGCGCGGCTCCATCAACGCCCGCCGGCCGGCCTGGGTGTCCGACCAGCCGGGGTATCCGGCGCCGGCGGCAGTTCCGGCTGGCCGCTCTGCACCACCAGAGAGCGCCGCAGCATCGGGCCGCGGGAAACGCGCGTGACGGTGATCAGGATATGGTGTGAAGGCGAGTGCCTCTTGGACAGGACAACGCTGACGATTCAGTGTGGCGAGACGGGAACACCGCCGTCACCAACCCGCTGGTGCAAGTGTCTGATGCAGATGTCAAATGAAGACTTCTTTCGTCTGATGCTGGGCAGAACTTGCCTTGATGGATAGCTACTTCCTGCCGCGGGGAGGCCGCCGAGGCGCGTTGTGTAGTGTGGACTGACGCCGTTCGAGTTGCGGTCGCAACGTTTCGATTACGGGCATGGTTCGCTTAGGTTGAAGCAGATGCCAGGTTCCGGTTTGGTGGACAGCGTGAGCATGCGACCTCGCATTGTGTCACAGGACAGTCCTCAGTCTCACCGAGTCCGAGGACGCTGGACAAGCCAACCTGACGTAAGCAGACGTGCGACTTTGTGGAAGCAGCAGCAGGACAGGAAGCATGTGTGTGCATGTAAAAACCATATGAGTGTATGTGTAACACTCAAAAGCTAACGTTTGCCTGCAAAGGTGCCGAGAACTGCACTCTAGTGACCTAGTCTGATGTTCATTTAGCTTGTGCATATTTGCATGTATGCTAGCATGGGGAAAGTGCGCACAGCGGGAACTCACGACAATACAAATTTCGTTGGAAATGCCTCCGCCATCCGACTGACCTGCAACCATCGGCACCGACAGCACTCCGTCGTGAGCTGACATGCTACCTGCCTCCCCGTAGGCAGAGGCAGAGGCGCACCTGGTCGCACCGCGACCAGGTGCGGTCGCGGTAGCTCAGTTGGCAGACCATTCCACTCTTTACCGTAAGATCGCCGGTTCGAACCCATCATCGGTGGGATTAGTTCACCCGCCACTGGCCGGCGGGAGAGGTTGTCTGCGGCATGTTCTAGCAGTCAAATACGCCGTAAAGCAACCAAACCCAAGGCTGGCTGTCTCCATGGCGTCCACGGTGGCGCGAGCATCTCTGCAGCGCGCCCTACCGCAATACTGGCGCGAGAGCGAGCAATTCAGTGGCCGAGGTGCATGACGGGCATGTCACGCAGGTAGACACGAGCGTGTGCAGACCAGTGTCGTGACGTTCTCTGTGCGGAATTACCTCGCCGTAGCTTCTGCCTACTTGGATGAGCCCTTGCTTGGCGTGGTGCTGTTGGCGGAGGCTGACGGTACTGTCGACTTCCGCAGTGATATAACGTTTCCATGACACTAGCAAATCCGGATTTCCTTACCAATCCAGATTTCCGAAGTCATGGAAACGCCTTCGTCAGCTAACTGGATTGTATTTCCGAATCTGGCTTAGAAAGAAGATTTCCTGTGGAAATCTGGATTTCCCAGGAGTTGGAAGCATATGGTAGCATTCACTCCGCCTCCTTTTCCTGCTTCCCCTGTCGTCGCCAGCACAGTTAACAGCAAGGCAACTCCAAGAGCGGCGTCTGCTTCACGATCCATGGCGAATCGACTACTGCATGCAACTTGTATATCTGCGAGTTGCTTGTTCAATCCAATAAATTCGCAAATAACAGCGAGCCCTCCTCGAGTCTCTCATGCAACAACGCAGCCCACGCCGATGTGGCGTACGTTTTTAGGTATTGAAGGGAAATGTCGCACGTGCGTCGCAACTGTCAGCAAATCCGGAATTTCCCACCAAATCTGGATTCGGAAATCCTACATGTAATCCTGATTTCCTCGCGAATGGTCATGGAAACGCTCCTTGTAATCCGGAATCGATTAATTGTGGAAATCAATCCCAATTCAAACCTGCCATGGAAACAAGGCTATATTCGCATACTAGCCAACGTTTTTGTGGTTGTAAGCGCAGCACTGTTCAGCGAAACCACTGCCTTGTCCACAACGATACAATATGTGTCCGGGAAGTTAACGGCCGATGTTTTAGCTCAGGCAATCTAAAGTTTATGTCACCGTCAATGGCTGTTTGTCATAACTTCACCATAATAACTATAATACCACAGGGGACTCCACGATTGCAAAAGGGCTCTTGCATCCAGGAGATCAACCAGACCCATCATTATCATGGTAATAGACAGCATTAACATGCCTGGTGTGTTTGCGCATGGCTACACGCAAAGTGATGTATTTTAGCATGAAATACTGAGTTGAGTCCGGATGTGAGTGAGGGAGGAGTGAACATGATTAATTGCATCACTCGTTCTTACACGCATGGCTAGCTAATACAGGGGCTTGTAAGCAGGCTGATATACGGCATTTACAGACAGCAATCCACATTCGCTGGATTTCTACCCCAAGAAGATGTCCGTGGCCCCTTTGCCGACCTTCCGATAGGGAGGTTGACATATCGCGCCTGACACAGAGCTGGTGTGCCGAGAAGCTCTTCAAAATGACTCCACACCACCGCAACTACTTTCCTTGACCAGTTGCCAGCAGGCCATCATGAAATAAGCATGAATGGCCATGGTCCATCTGCATCGTCCATGTGCAAAGACCGACTCTGAATGTCGCTGTCAGCACATGTGGGGGAGGACTTGGAATACAAATAGCCTCCTCTTCAAAGAACTTCATAATTAACGCGGGATTGTTAGTTTTAAACAATCCTGTCCCTATGCAGTGTGCTCAGGTCTTTAGATATATCATGATCACAGGCATTGCTCGCACAAATTGGCCACTTCAAGCGTGGCCAAATTTCTTCGTTATGGAGCAGCTGGTGCTGTTGTGAGACAACTTTAGCAACGCGGAGCGATTTGCTATCTCTGCCTGTGCAAGGGTCAATTCCATTCCATACTAACTTCTGATATTGGTTAGATGGAAAGATATGGTGAACAGCATGACTTAGTTCCATCCTTGGGCATTAATAGTGACTGAGAGCAGTGACTGAGAGCACCCCAGCATTGGCCTCATGGGCGTGAGAAAAGATGGCGACCTAGTGACTGAGAGCTCCCCAGCATTGGCCTCACTGGCGTGAGAAAAGAACAGAGCTGCTTCCACTTTTGGTAACCGAGAACGCAATAACAGTAACAGCTATGTGAATGTTAGACAAGCATGGACTGCAGCAGATACTACAGTACATATCGAAGTCAAAGTCAGGAGCAAAGGCATCACTGCAGCAGATACCACAGTACATATCGAAGTCAAAGTCAGGAGCAAAGGCATCACCGACGTGATTACCCAGTTCACCCGCAACCAATCGGCGTGAGAAGTTGGCGACGCTATGTGGCCCAGAAGTCGAATGCATTGTCTTTCCGGTCAGATCCTCACACCCCGTCTCGTGTGGTCCTTTTATACCCCCTCTAATGTCCAATCTAAACCTTACACGAACACGAAAGTGGTGTCATCGGAAAACGCTCGACGAATAGGGCCCGAAATCACCCCCAAAATTGTATTTTCCAAAAGTGACTTAATTAGGGGGAGGTCTATGTGATCACGACTGATATCATGTTTTTTGGCTCTGGGGAGTTCATCTTGGGGGAGATTTCAAGAACAAAAATTATTGGGAATCGGAAAAGGAAGGCGAAATCGACCATGACCCTGAAATATTTGCCCACCCAAAAATCAACTTGTCACGTTTCTAAATTTTCAATATCTTGAGTTTCCAATTTTTTCATTTTTTAATGGGTAGAGCAGACCGCGAAACATTGTTTTAAGTCAACTTGCGCTCATATGAGACAAACTGACCGTTACTTTCCGAAGAAAAAAATGTCAGCACACGGCTACTTCAAATCAGCGTTTTGTAGACCATAGCTCATTCGTGGATAAAATAATGCACTTTGCATGCACATGTACAATATTCTGAGAAATATATTCATGCATGCATTAAATCCGAACCAAAAACAATGACATTGTTGCAGAGAAGTCAACATATATAATATTCCCACCTTTGAGATCCTGTAATGCTCTTTTTTCAGACAGATGGAGAAATGTAATTACGAAAGGAAAGAATGGCTCTCGCGTGAGGTAATCGGAGGACAAATTTTCAGGATCTCAGAATGGAACCGAAATCTTCCCACCCAAGAAATGGCTTTGGTACGCACAATGCCAGTCGGCAAAGCCAATTATCCTGTAGCCGTATCCAAATCCATCTATGCAGCGCGTCGTGGCATGGGCCGGTCGAGGGCGTCGCGTCATCGGAAGAGGGCGTTATCCCTGGTCGGGCCCAACAGACCCTCCGAGCTCCACGACAGCCAAACGTCGCCGCCATCGTCCCCGGAGACGAGAGAGAGAGAGAGAGAGAGAGAGAGAGAGAGAGAGAGAGAGAGAGAGAGAGAGAGAGAGAGAGAGAGAGAGAGAGAGAGAGAGAGAGAGAGAGAGAGAGAGAGAGGGAGAGAGAGAGCGAGGGAGAGAGAGAGCGAGAGAGAGAGAGAGCGAGAGAGAGAGAGAGAGAGAGAGAGGTGCGTGGACTTGTCGTCCTCGGAGACGGAGAGAGGGAATAGATGCGCGGACTTGTCATCGTCCCCTGAGACGGAGAAAGGGAAGAGGTGTGCGGACTTGTTATCGTTCCTGGAGATGGAGAGAGAGAGAAGAGAGAGAGAGAGGGGGGAATACGCGCGCGAACTTGTCATCATCGGTGCGGGGGCGTGCCCGCCGACGGCTGAGGCCGCCTGGTACTGGCGAAGGGTCCGCTTCTTCCTGGTGGTCACCCATCATAGTTGGGAGTCGCCATCGCCGATGTCCTCGCCAGCGGCTTGAAACGTCTTGGCATCAATATCGACTCCGCAGCACTGCAGCCGTCTCGGGGGAGGCCCAGCTCGGCTCGGCTCGCTCCCGGCTGTACTGCAGCCGTCTCGGGGGCAGTCCAGCTCGCTCCCGACTGTACTGCAGCCGTCTCGGGGGCAGTCCGGCTCGGCTCGCTCCCGGCTGTACTGCAGCCGTCTCGGGGGCAGCCCGGCTCGGCTCGCTCCCGGCTGTACTGCAGACGTCTCGGGGGCGGCTCGGCTCGCTCCCGGCTGTACTGCAGCCGTCTCGGGGGCAGTCCGGCTCGCTTCCGGCTGTACTGCAGCCGTCTCGGGGGCGGCCAGCCCAGCCGGGCTGCGGCGGCGGCCGGCGGCCACACAGGCGGCGCCCTCAGCAGCACCCGCGCATTGAGGCGGCATTGTCACGGCTCGCCCGGGCAACGGTTGCTCCTGTTCCCGGCCTGGGACCGACCGCCCTCTGCTGCCCTCAGCCCCGGCCGGGAGGGCTGACCTGGCGCCGCCCCCTGCTCTGAGCGGGCGGAGTGAACGCATTGGTTGGGAGGGGGGGGGGAGACACTCCCCCTGTAGGAGCTGAGCATGTCACGCTCGCCGTTAGCGACGATTCGGGTCGGATTCTGCGGTGGTGCACCGGACCGCTGCTGAAGCTTCTGCAGTGTTGTTAGGATTGCTGGGCGGCAGCGAGGGTGTGGCCGCGGCGGCGGATCCGGTCCGGGCGACGCCTGAATCGAACGATCACCGTAATACTTGGGTACTAGTACTACGGTGTACTAGTACACCACCTGCTGTGGCAGCCGACGCGACATTATCCGTTGGTGACGAGTGCCGTGTCCGACTATGTTGCAGCCGGTGTTCTCGTTCGCGGTAGGCCCCGCTCTTGCAACCACATGTTCCCCGTTAGGAAGTCGCCAGTTGTTGCACGCCTAGTATACGATTTGTCCGCCCCGACACCGCGTATGCCTGTGCGTCGGTGTTAGTTGCTCACCGTGCAGCGGGCGGTAGCCGCCGCGGCTGATGGTTGTTGTTTTGCTATCAAGATAGATTTGTGAGATTGTGAGATTGCGAGACTGAGGTTTTTTGTGGGATCGCCGGTAAATCCGATGCTGTAAGCTCGACAGTTGGCGTTGCCAGGGAAACACTTCGAGTACACTATTTTCGACGTTGCCCCATTCGACTCTATTCCGCTTTCGACCCTATTCCATTCCACTCTATTCCGCTTTCGACCTTGTCCCATTAAACTCTACTCGCTTTCGACCTTATTCCATTCGACTCTATTCCGCTTTCGCTCCTATTCCATTCGACACTAGTCTAGACCTGGACACTAGGTGGACCAGTGAGTCACACTACTTCAGTGGACCGCCCGAGTACACACGGATCCTGCAGTGAACTGGACACCGGTTGGCCAGTGACGTCACAAGCTCCCACACAGCTGGTTAGATGCTGGCCAAGGGGGTTTTCCGTGCTGGAGGCGTGTCTGACAGCGGCAGCGAGCAGAGGCGGGGGTGGAGCAAGGATGATGTTTACAGGAAATGCCGTGTGCGTCAGTCTAGTGAAAAACCGAAACGACTTCGGAATTAATATTAGTTTGGTGCATGCTCATGTGCTGTGCTTCTTTGCCCTTTGTTCTCTAACACACTTTTCTCATTCAGCATAACCAGTAACCTCACAATACTCAAGCTGCATTTTTGTGCATCTATGCCAAATCTCTTTGCAGCATGAAATCAGCCTCGTATCATTCATTTTACGAGCCGATTGAACACAAATTGCACCAATACTTATGTCCAGCCATGATGCGCTCCGGTAAGCAAATTTCCGGTGATTTGCACAAGGCCACTTGGTGGAAATTCCCTGCATGGAAGTATGAAAAAAGAACGAGAACATTATTACTTTGTGTTGGTTATTCTAGCATGGAAACTGATGTTCTCGAGATTGTCAGCTAACAAAAATAAGGGTAGATGGAAAATGAATGGAAATATTCAGTGACGGTATATAAATCTGTATACTTTAATGCACTGGTTCCGGTCTGAACCGGGTGTTCCATTGACCATCACTGCAATCTCAACTTAGACAAACATTGCTCAATTGTTACATAGCTTATAATCACGATCCAAAAATCCATGTACATGTCTCATCTGCTGCCAATGTGTTTTAGTGATATATTTGCTGCCCAAGTGAGGCAGGGGCAATCGCAGGGCATCAGGTACAGGTACAGGGGTACAGGTACAGTTACAGAGCATCAGGTACCCGCCATGCAAGTTGGGGGATGAAGCCACCGAGGATAACAGGATACAACCGTACGAGAAAACAGCATTGGACCAGAGCATGATGTTCATGCTTACAGCCGATGCAGATGTTATGCGCTATGTAGATAGCCAGAAGTCACCATTAAAAAGTGGTACGTTTTTTATGTCTTAGCATAATGATTGAAATTGCTGGCGCGTTGGCCTAACCATCTCGAAGTTTGTGTTGTAGTGAGCAGGATTTTCGCGCACTTCGAAACCTAAGCCGATCTGGTGCAGGCCGTCGCCAGCGGAATAATTTCCATGATGCGATTAGATCTGGTCCGAATAATATGCTGCACATTTTGAGTGCAGTTGTCATTGTCAAAGCAACTCTCATTCTCCTAAACCCTTTCCGGTCAGATCCTCCCACCCGGCTCTGGGGGGGGGGAGGGTCATTATATGCCCCCTCTAATCTGTAAACTAAGCGTCGTACCAAAAGGAATGAGGTGTCATCAGAAAGCGCTCGACAGGTAGGGCCCGAAACCACCAACAAAATTTCCCACACTCCAAAAAAGTGACGTCTCTGGGGTGGTTTATGGGGTCAAAACTGACGTCATGTTTTTTTGGCTCTGGGGAGTTCACTGTGGGAAGATCTTAAGAACAAAATGTATTTGGAATCAGAACACGAAGGCGAAATCGACCATAGTCTGAAAATGTTTTGCCCACCAAAAATTGAAAATTTCCTATTTTTATTTTTAAAATTTTGCATTCTCGATTTCTTTATTTTTATAATAAGTAGTTTGAGACTAAGTAGTCTTAGCCTCATAAGAAGTGCTAACTTTAGCCAGAATCTTCGATTTTAGTCCTGACAAAACAAGTAAGTCGTGAAAAAACGCACAATTTGAAGACAAAAAAGAATTCCTCTGGTTTGTTTTGTGGCGACCCAAAGATAAGAAACGATGGAAGTTATATTCAAATATATTTACCCGTTAAAGCTTGACTGGTTAAACATTTTTGTCGAGGCGACCTCACTTGACCTTGACTAACTCGGTGACCGCAGATGACCTGACCTAAAAATTTGAACGCAATATGCCAAAATGATGTGGTAAAAAGTATGCCAAATTTCGGCGCCCTGCCGCAGTGTTTTTTTCTAGATCTGTGGAAAAACCTCGGGGGCGGAAAAAGACCCATCCCGAGACGGCACGGGTTAAACCGGAAAAGACAAGATAAAAAATATGAAGCCAACCAGTCGTCTTCCTTGATCCAGATGTGGTTTTCAGGGTCACGGTCATTCCGCTGACCGTCCTTGTCCGGCAGCTCAGCTTCTTTTCAATGTGTTGGTGCTCTTGTGTTGGTGTATTTTTTACGGTTCCGGGCGCCTTGAATTGTGTCTCCATGACTCCCTCTCTCGACATAGTGGCATGGATACGGAAACTGCGTAGCCATGCACTGCGAACTCAACTGTCTTGGGCAGCAATGCGCTACGTTTTGACGAATAATCTGTTCCCTCACATACAATGTAATGGTTGAGCTGAAAGCCGTGTGATCTGAGGAAAACCGACACTAAACGATGGGCGTGTGCGCACAAGGAGCCATCCGTGTCAAGACATGTCCACCAACGCAACAACCAGTATTGAAAGAACGTCTGCCATATGGACTGTTGTAAACTGCATGCACCCCAAGACAAAATTATGATTGTGCCACTGCGTCCAGCTCACGTGATCCGCATTCCGCAGCTCATATTTTTAGAAATCGAAAGTGCTTTGACAGCACATGCTCGCCCCGGCAGCTGGCACCGCCAGCGAAAATCCCAGGGCGCAGGCTTCGTGGGAACGAGTGGAGCCGAGCTTAGCGCGGATGAGTCACCGACACCGCCCGCCCACGCGTGGCCGTCTCGCGACTGGGTCACCGAAGGTGACCCACAAATCCAGACGTCAGGTCGGATCGGCCGCCGACCGGGCGCGGACGCCGACGCCGGAGGAGGCGACATCGGCCGGCACCCACCTGAACACGGTGTTGCCGAGCGGGGGCAGCACCATGGCGCTGCACTTGGTGAGTGACGGCAGCGCGGCGGCGGTGGCGCGCCCCGGTCGGCGCTGTCGGCCCGACTGCGGCCGGCCGCCGGTCGCCGCGCTGCTGGCTCTGCCTGGGCCGCGGCCTTGGGCCTTCCCTCGCCATGCCGTGACGACTAATGGAAGAATCCGCCGGCCGGCCCTGTGTTCCGATTCGACTGCAAGATAGGCGCGCTGGTGCGCCGGTCCGGCGCGGCAGCGAGCGCCCGCCGCCAGACGACGCCGCGAGGTGGCACGCACGCAAACAACGCGCCACTTACGCCGCCGCCGGCCGCCGCCGCTCAATCTCTGCTAGAGACGTACAATGTTATGTTATGTCTGGTCAACAAAACCGACTGTGCCGAAAACAGGGACCATCCGGGCAGCCGAACTGTCCGCCGAGAACGGTGTGTCAAGCGTGTATTGGACACGGTCCCGCCTCAGTGCCCCTGAACGGCCTCCGATGCCGTTACGATTTGGAACTAATCGAGATTAGGTCCGAACACGATTAGGACCTGAACATTTTGATTGGGTGATGATAGCATGGCTTTGCCACTTATGGGCTTGCAAGCACTTGGATTTCAGGCAAAGGAAGCGTTGCATGAGCATGGCCACCTCCAGCAGTTCAAGGTAGGAGACCAGTAATTGTTGTATGCCTGGTACATATAGAAGACCGAACCGTCTTGTTATCAAGGACAGTGCCGATGACGGCCATGATGGTGCCAACAATGGAAATCGTCCTGGTAATTGAAATCGTGGAGTAGCATAGCAAGCAGTAAAGAGTGCAACCACGAGTGGGACTGAAGTCCGAGTGCGGTGCGTCTACTGCGGTACAT
This sequence comes from Ashinkailepas kermadecensis, assembly GCA_034440615.1. Lineage (NCBI taxonomy): Eukaryota > Metazoa > Arthropoda > Thecostraca > Neolepadidae > Ashinkailepas > Ashinkailepas kermadecensis. The sequence goes on along the minus strand of JAOTOM010004921.1, from coordinate 267,384 downwards.
GCGGGAGGGAAACGTTCTCACGAGCAACACCAGTGAACCGTCACCGGATTGACATGAAAGTTAACTTTGCGACGACGTAACCTAGTATCTCAGAGTAGGCGCTAATATTTCAGTTGATTCGACAAGAATGATAGAGTTTGTTTTACTAGGATTCAGACTGTCTACATTTCTCGTATGCTATATGCACTGTATGAAGTGGTACCATCAGTGGCGCAACCATGGTTTCCTTACGGGGTCCGACCGAAAAAAATGTGATGAAATAGATAAAACCTCCGGCGTGTGAACCGCGCCGAGAATTTAGGGCTTTACTTGGTGATAATCTAAAAATGTATCGCTTGGCTTAGTGTATTTCTGGGCACTAAAGGTGGCGCCCCACCCCCTCCCCTTGGCTGCGCATCTGGGTGTCATGCATTAAAGTTTCGACCTTTGTATGCGAATGTATTTTAGACGGGCATTATTGCAGCGGGAAGTACGAGCAGCTTGCGTGGCGAGTTCTTCTAGGAAAGGGTACGAAGTAATAACAAGGGATTTATTACATTATTGCTGTTGTGCATGCATGACTATTACACATAATGCATTTGTTTCATTATTACTAACCCGGCAGTCACTTGGGTCACAGGGCACTCACATGAGTCACTGAGGGAGGGTTTGTTGCCACCTTGTATCTTCGCAACCAATGAACCGATTACGCTGATTCGAATGGAATTCGATTGCCCCATAACTTTAATCGAGATAAATTATTATGTTTACCTGGACGTCACTGGTGAGGTCATAGGTCATGTGAAGTAAAACAGTTCAAACGTTTTCTAGAGCTTACATTTTTAACGCCAATCATTGCATTAGGATAATATAAAATATCAGTTGTGGTTGAATACATGCAGTGTGCACCTAAAATTGCCCAAGAAAACACTTTCTGGTCTCGGGTCAAGTACGGTCCTTTAGGGGAGGAGGTCAAATTGCCGTTAAAAACAACGTCTACTAACGACTTAGTGACGCTATTAGAATATTAGAATACTAGGTATTCAATTAAAGGTACTGAAAGTTTCAAGCTGCTGTCTCAATTGCTTTGACTGCTATGGCATATAAACGAAATTTGTGAGGGACAACCCCCCCCCCCCCTCCCCCACCAGTGACTCGTGAGCTAATCAATGTATTGTGCCATTGTGCAACATGCCGACGGCGACCGCCATCGCAAGCTGACGTAGCAACCTCAGTGCGGTGGCGATGTTGCCGGTGATTGTAAAGCGGCCGCAGATCACCGAGATCATATCGCCCTGAGGCGTGTTCTGCTCGTCCCGCTATTTACGATCCACGAGTACCAGGCTGGAAGTTATCCCATTGTGTCATCAGCATTAGGCCGAATCCGTTTTCGTTGAAGCTGTGTCCGTTGCGCTGAGCCGAGTAGCATCGCTGTCATGCATTTTGCTCGACCAGGGCGACCTTCGATCTGCGCAGTGGTCGCACGTCCCGGCCATCTTCAACTGGGCCGATAATAGATGGCCCAGCCATGGCTGTGAAATTCAAAGGAACACTGCGGCGGAGATAGCAAGCAATGTATGGCCCTGTGGAGTGTTTAGTTTGGGTTGAACGTCCCAATTGCCGCTTGACGCTGTTGGAACTTTCTCAGTGTATCTTTACACTCCATAGGGTTGTGACTGGTACTGTTGGTTACTAGCACGGCGAAGCCCGAGTGAATAGACTTTGGATATACATCGAAGCAAATAATTTATGTGATCCGGCCAGTCCTATGACAAAGTTTATGCAACCTTAACTCTATTATGGGAAGGGACACAAGGTTCCTCCTGTAGTGTTTGTCCTGATCCTGAACTTCTTGCTGAAGTTCAGATCCTGAACGCTTGCTGAAGTTCAGATCCTGAACGCTTGCGGCAATCATGTTGAAACTTGGTGACTTTTCCTGGCGTTTCTGGCTTACAAAGATGTTTGTTTTCTTAGCTGTCTACTTTGGTCGGGGGCGACTGTAGCAGCAACTTTTTGAGAATCATGCTCAGAAAAAAATCTCCTCAGATTGGCCACCATCGTAACATGCTTGAGTTCAGTCGTCTGTATTTTCGAAAGTCCGTTCACTACTAAATCTTGCAACCAGCGTTGAAAGGCCATTGTCTACATAACTCCAAAGTTCATAGCTCATATGCTTCCAGAGGCTAAATGGAAAAAAATAGAAATTTTGATGTTTTCACCATGCAAAGTCAGAAATTTCCGGCGCGCTTGCGCACCTACAGCTTTCAATTTTCGTCACATTACTGTGGACCGGACCTCCTTAAGACAATCATGGCCGTGCCTCTGCATGCTTCCTAGAGATGTGTCCAGGGTAAGCAGGAAAGTGGCGGATGCTTACCAGGCTTACCAGTGGCGGATGCATAATTGGTGAGATACGGAACTGGGATTAGTTTTGTAGGTACTCGCATATGAGAATAATGAGGATATTTCGCAGACGTTCTGGAAATCTGGAATAAAATTTTGTTGCAAACTGCTCCAGGCGAGTTGTTCGAAAGACATGCTTTCACCGAGGTAATTTTGTACCATTCACGCGCTTTTCATCACTTACGTAGACAATAATTGCCATAAAGCGCGTATTTGCAATTTATCTGCTTATTTTAAGTGTATCTGCTCGTGATAATATTATGTGTGCCCCTTAACTAACTATGCGACGCGGCCTAGTGGATCCCTCCTGTAACAAGGTTAACAACTTATTTGCTACGGTGACCTTTCTTTTCTGCTGTAGCTGAATCTGCTCTTTATATTTTGATTGTTTGTCAGCTTCAGTCAAAATGTTTATTCTGATGTCACAATATATTGTTTAATACAACGAAGAATGGCTCTTAGATGCTCCTGGGTTTTAGACATTGCGTGTAAAGAAAATATACGACCTTCAATATACCAGGAGGTGCTGAATTGATATCAGAAGTAACGATAAAGGTTATATTTTATTACTCAACGTTTCGGCCAGGGGCCATCGTCAGTAGTGGCGATGGCCCCTGGCCGAAACGTTGAGTAATAAAATATAACCTTTATCGTTACTTCTGATATCAACTCAGCACCTCCTGGTATATTGAAGGTCGTATATTTTCTTTACACGCAATGCCACAATATATGATACCTTACCGCTCATCGGAAGATATGTGGCCATAGCAACTTCAAAGGTAATCCTCCAATACACAGCATGGCGGCATTCGAGTGCACTGTGCTCTGAACGCCTAGTGTTGCTCATCTGGCTCACCAGTGGTGCCCTGCCCTGGTGGAAAATGTGATGATCATAACAATCAAAATTTTAGCAATCTTATCACACCATAGAAGTGGTAGAAATGGTGGCAGGTCAATATGGCAACGGTCGCGAAAATGCTACACATTAAGCACAGGCCGAATATTATGTGGCCAGTAATAACAGTACCCTTGGACATAAATTCGATCGTGCTGACAACCGTGGCGAGATTTAGCATGCTGGCATTTTGGATCTCAGTGCACACCGTTGCCGTTACCGTGCCTATCTACTTGCTGTTCACTCTAGAGGTGCAGACATAAGGTGTCTCATCCATTGTGTCATTCAGTGATCCTGTATCTAGGGTTATCAAATTCTTATCCCCTTAAAATTCGCTCCATTCATGCTTTTTTCAAAAGCATTAGGTCAGAGAAGGTCAGCTAGATCATCATCATCAATATTAAAATGCACACACTAAGAGGTAGCAACAGGTGTGTCTCTTTGCATACGCAAAGATGGCCACTGGCCTCCTCAATGATTAATTTGCCACATCCATCAATCAGACCGAAGCTTAGCTATTGGGCCTATGGGTGCATGCTGCAAAAAAAATGGATTTTAAGGCAGCTTTGGCCACAAAAGAGATAATTTGCTCTCTACCCCAATCATTTCACAAAGTGGCGCTCGTGGGTAGCAACAGTTGTTACAGTTGCCGGCTTGCTTTGCTGAGCCAAGGGCTAAATGGAAATTATCAGTACTCCGATGGATAATCCCACCAAGCCTGCATTCCAGCCCGCCTAGTCCGCTCCACTGCATCACTGTCGCTGTGCCTGCCACCCATCCGCTCCACTGCACCACTGTCGCTGTACCTGCTGCCCTGTCCACCCCACAGCACCACTGGCGCTGTAGATACCGCCCTGTCCACCCCACTGCACCACTGGCGCTGTACCTGCCGCCCTGTCCGCTTCACTACACCACTGACACTGTGGCTGTCGCCCTGCTCCCCCCCCTCCACTGCACCGCCGGCGCTGTGGCTCCAAACTGACTGCGAACGGCCGCCTCGTCCGGCAATGTGGCTGATTCGTCTGCAACGTCAGCACCGACGGCAGGTTGCTTTATCACAGCTGTTCGCCAGTCGCGTTTCTCTTCGGAACGCAGCAACACGGGTTGTTCACGTTTCAGACGCGTAGCGGTCGAGCCGCATCAGGGGATGTGAACTTGCTTTTGTCTATACGCAGGAGTAGAGCTGCACGTGAAACGCTACTGTAACGCAGATGGACAGCAGCAGCCATGCTACAGTTGTCTGCCGTATCTCCCCGGAATGGCATAACGAATAGGCGGCCGCACATTCGCACAGTACAGGTGATCGTGGGGAACTGCAGCTTGTCACAGCAAGGTAACCTGGAGACTGCAGCACGTCGTCACCGCCTAGCCCTGCAGACCCGGTCGCTGCAGGATGGACACCGAACTTCTGAGAACCGACCTTATGGACATACAAAACTCAGGAAGCGCAAACACATCCATCGGTTTGCCATTACAGTAATGAGTGTGATTCGCATGTTGGAAGTACAGAACGAAGAGTTTCACGGGATCAAATCGCGTGATGGACAACTCTGTTTGCACAATGCATAGTGTTCCCAGGTGCATAGGAAAATTCTGATCAGGCTGGCTGATATAATTGCTTTTATAATTCAACACCGATCTCATAGTTTATTAAAGGAATCCTATTCATGAAAACGCAGCATAGTCGAATAATTATCGATTATCAGCTGACAAATCATCAGGTTAGTGCATACATATTGATATTCCAGCAGTCTTGCCCGCTCAGTGGGCAGACCACTGGTCCGTGCTGACCACTGCCTATTGATATCCCAGCAGTCTTGCTCGCTCAGTGGGCAGACCACTGGTCCGTGCTGACCACTGCCTATCGATATCCCGACAGTCTCGCTCGCTCAGTGTGCTGACCACTGCCTATCGATATCCCGACAGTCTCGCTCGCTCAGTGGGCAGACCACTGGTCCGTGCTGACCACTGCCTATTGATATCCCAACAGTCTCGCTCGCTCAGTGGGCAGACCACTGGTCCGTGCTGACCACTCCCTGTTGATATCCCAACAGTCTCGCTCGCTCAGTGGGCAGACCACTGGCCCGTGCTGACCACTGCCTATTGATATCTCAGCAGTCTTGCTTGCTCAGTGGGCAGACCACTGGTCCTTGCTGACCACTGCCTATTGATATCCCGACAGTCTTGCTCGCTCAGTGGGCAGACCACTGGTCCGTGCTGACCACTGCCTATTGATATCCCAACAGTCTTGCTCGCTCAGTGGGCAGACCACTGGCCCGTGCTGGCCCCTTGTGCTCCGATAAACACAGGTTATCCGCGCAGGTATTCATCGCCCGGCGGCAGGATCGACTAACGACTGGCCCGCTGAACTGGGCGTCCAGACAACAGGCGGCCGTGTCCGGGCATTGGCGGCAGCTTATTTACATCGTGGCAATGAATCTGAATGGGGCGTTTTGGTGGTGGCTCAGAGTTCATGTAACAAGCTCTGCTTGTATGAATCTTGACCATGCGTGCCAGCAGTTCGGATTTGCACACTTCTTTACAATGGAAGCATTGAACCTCAGTATGATCTCCAACGAATTATGTCGCTTAGTTCAATGGTAATTGACACACATTCAGACAGGAGTCCAGCATTAGTATTGTGGAGGGTGAATATGCATGACGCACAAATGAGTGTCATGTGAGCATGGTGGTTGCATTTAGGCTAGTTGCATGATATTTACACCACCAGTACTTGCCAATGTTTACTCCTGGACACCAGTAAATCATACCAACTAAGATGAAGCCAGAGAGCTGAACTTCTTGCGTAAAAACTCGAAGCACGTCTGACAGCCAACGCACAGTTGGCTGCAGGGTGTGACAATGCTTTTGAGCCTTGCATTGCGCATGGGCCGACGGTTGCCCTCTCGTGGAGCTGCGGTATTTCATTCAGACTGTTTATTACGATCGAGGGCGAAGCTCGAGCGAGTCCACTTCGTGAATAAAAAAATACTACTCTACTCTCTTGTATTCCCTTCTACTCTCCGATAGAAAGTTCACCTGAGAGGTCATTGCCCAACCGCCACGCTTTTGAAACCGTTTCAGTTTTGTTAGTTTGGGCACTTCGGCCTCTTCAGGCCATTCCGTGCCATAAGTGAGAAAATGTATCTTGTATTATGCTAAATAATTCAGTTTATAAATCTTGGAACAGGTTTGTATTGCGGAGAAAATTTAAAAGTAGTTTAATGAGAGTTGGATGATCATCCCCTAATAGTGTAGTCAGAGTAAAAGGAATTTTGTGTGTATGGCAAAAATCCGTCAGTGTTTTTCGTGGGCCTTGGTACTTCTGACAATGAAGCAGAATATGTGGAACTGTAAGATATGTGTTGCATGATGGGCATGAAGGTCAAGGTGAAGCCGTGTATATATATCGATGGGTAAGAAAAGTATGGCCGATGCGTAAACGTGATAGGACTTTTTCTTCGTGTCGGTTTTTTTATATGATGTGATCCAGGTATCGACAGCAGTTTTGATGAAACGTAATTGTGTATGATTTGTGTTTTGTGTCCAGTTTTGGTTCCAAAAATGTCGAATGCTCTGTTGTATTGATGATTTAATGCCTTCAAAATGTGGTGGAATTTCTGTGATGTTTTGGAGGTGTAATGACGCTTTGGCTAATTTGTCGGCTTCTTCGTTTCCTGGGATGCCGCAGTGGCTGGGCACCCACAGGAAAAGGACCTTCACGCCCATCAGATAAAGTATTTCAAGGGTATCGTGAATGGAGATATGGCAATGGTGCGAAAAAGAAAGTGAAGAAAGTGATTGAAGAGCAGATTTGGAGTCGGAACAAATAACAACACTGCGCATGGGGTGACAAATTGAACGGTTGCGGACAGTGGCGCAACCAGGATTTCAGTTCGGGGGGGCCAGGGTTGGAGAGCGGGCCCCCTCGCAAGCGGGCCCCCCTCATGTTTTTAAAAAGTCTGCGGAAAACATGCACTTACTTTTGAGCGGGCCCCTATGTTTGTAAAACTTCGCAGAAATAAAAGCACTTTTCCTTTACCAGGGGCCCCGGTTCGAGGCGGGCCCTGGTTAAAACGGGCCCCCAGATTTTCAGTTGGTTCAAAGGGCCCCTGATTCGAGCCACAGATCCGCTTCGCGGGCCCCTAGCCAGGACCCTGAGTAGGGTGGCCCACTCCGAGCCGGGGGCCCGCTTCGCGGGCCCCTGGCTCGGAGCGGGCCCCAAAAAATTTCGGGGGGGGCCATGGCCCCTTGCCCCCCCTGGTTGCGCTACTGGTTGCGGACATAGCGAAGAGCAATGACGATGGCGTGCAACTCTGCGATGAAAATGGAGGTTCCGTTTGGCAAGCGATGCTGGTTTGTGTGTGTACCGAAACAATGGCATTTCCAATGAGGTTGGCGTCTTTTGATCCGTCGACAAAAATAAATGGAACATGACGATAACGAGAACGAAATTGGTGAATTTTTGGTTTTGCGTATTCTGGACAAAGTTGTGATTTTGGGGTTGTGGTCAGATACAAAATGTGTCGTTCGGCCATCTGCCACGGTGGTGTTGTAGGTGGAGGAAGAGCAGTAATATGTAGAATGTTATATTGAAGTTGTGTTGAAAATGCTTTGACGCGTGAAGCTATGGTAAGGCCGGTTCGCTTTTCGGTGGGACATAAATAGTCGTGGTGTAAATTTGGGAGAACTTGTAGTGATGAATGTGTGGGGTGGTGTACTTTAAATTTGATTTTTGCGGCATATCTAAGTGTTTGTTCCATTCTTCGGAGATCTAATGGTGTAATTACTGCTTCTGTTTGTAGAGAATTGATGGGAGAAGTTGTCATTGCACCAAGTGCTAAACTGATAAATTTATTTTGTATGGTGTCCAAAAGTTTCAAAGCGGAGGTACTGGCACCGGCGTAGACAAGCGACCCATATTCTATGATGGGAAGAACTAAGGATTTGTAGAGATGTAAAAGCGTATGACGATCGGCTCTGAATGAGGAAGAAAGTAGTACAGCGAAATAAATTGAGTCGGTGAAAACATTTGGTCTAAACGTGTTTGATGTGTTGATACATGGATAGCCTACGATCAAAATCAATCAAAGAACACCTAGGAATTTAAATGAATTTACAAAAGGTATGTTGTTGTTATGGAGGTGAAGCGGTGTGTCTGGGTTTGGGCAGGGTGTCGACTTGCTAAATATCAGTGTTGCAGATTTTGGGGCCGAAAAAAAGAAACCATACTTTACGGACCATTCGTGTATTCGGTCAAGTGCGTTTTGTAATCGAAGTAAACAATGTTCGTAATTTTTGCCGGAGCACCAAATCGCACTATCGTCTGCAAATAGTTAATATGATATATTGGCAGGCATGTTATCGAAAAGATCATTAATGATGATGTTAAATAATACTGGTGAAATACAACTTCCCTGTGGTAATCCGTTATGGAGGAAACGTGGATCGGATATGGCTGACCGGCACCTGATATGGAATGGACGAGAACCAGATAAAAAAAACCTACTAAATAATGTGCTAAGTGTCCTTTTATGCCGAGTTGCTGAATTTTGAAAAGTAATGCGGGTTTGAAAACCATATCGTATGCTTTGCTGATGTCCAAAAATACTGCCGCAGTGTGTTCATGTTTCTTGAAGCCTAGGCGGATGTCTGTCTCTAATCGAATAAGGTGGCCTATGGTGCTGCGTCCTCGCCGAAAACCGCATTGAAAGGGAGATATAAGAGAATTTGTTTTCAGGTGCCAGGTCAGTCTTTTTATAATAATACGTTAAAAGTTTTCCAAGACAACTGGTGAGGGCAATGGGTCGAAAATTGTTGGGGTCGCTGTGATCTTTGCCGGGTTTTGGTATCGGAATATCGGCTTCTTTCCAAGATTCAGAGAAAATATCACCTGACCGTAATGAATTAAATGTTCGTAAAATGGAATGTTTCGTGTGGTCGGGTAAATGTCTGAAAAAAGAATAATGTAAATTGTCTGGCCCTACAGAAGTATTACCTGCGGAGGAAATTGCAGCCTCCAGTTCCGAAAGTTGAAAAGGAGCATTATATGTTTCAGTGTTGTCAGAATTGAATTGTGCTAAATCGGTGTGAAAAGTGTGTTGTGCATTTTGTAAGAAGTCAGGTCTGTATTTGTTATCCGAGCTATTTTGAGCCAGGGCGTCTGCTATTGTGTCTACTATTGCTTTTGGGTCTGTAATGGTATTATTTTGGATTTTGAGGGCCGGGAGTGATTTGAATAGGGTGCGTCCAGACAGTCGGCGGATTAATTGTCAGATTTGGCTTAAGGGTGTTCGAAAAGTGAGCTGTTTTAAATATTCCGACCACGAACGACGTCTGGCGTCGCGAATGAGGCGGCGTGTCCTAGCTCGTTCACGGTTACGAGGGATTAAATTTTGTTGATCAGGGTGTCTTAAATAATTCCTAAATGCTCTTTTCCTTACCGCGATGGCACGTGATATTTCTGGACTCCACGAAGGTACTGGCGTTCGTTTTGTAAAAGGTTTCGTAATTGGAATTGCCACCGATGCTGCTTCGAGAAGTGTATTTGTGATTAAGTTCATGTTTTGCACAGGGGAAATATCTGGGTTGTATTGTACATATGAGTGTTCTTGAAACTTGATCCAGTCTGCTTTCGAAGTTTTCCAGCGCGGGATAAAACTGGGTGTGGTATCAGTTGAAGTTGAAAATGTTGGTGTTAATTTAATTGGATAATGATCACTATCATGAATGTCGGTGTCGACCGTCCAATCAAAATCGTTGGCCAAAGCCGGAGAACAAATTGCTGAATCTATTGCAGTTTCTGTGTTGTGTCCGAGGTGAAAAAAAAGTTGGCTCTCCAGTGTTAAGTAATACTAAATTGTGTCGGTCTAAAATGTGTTGAATAATGCGTCCACGAGTGTCTGGCTGTGTACGTTTTTATCCCACGCTGGACTATGGGCGTTAAAATCGCCAAGTATAATGAATGAATTTTTTTTTAATGTGTTATGAGGTTTTCTAATTGTCAAAATGTTTGTGTTGTCCGTGTGTGGTGGAATATATGGCGAACATACATCTATGTTCCTACCATGAAAACGCATAGTACAGGCTACGGCTTGTAATGGTGAATTGAGTGTAATTTGTGTATGTGTGTAATCATTGTTTATGTAAAGTGCGGTACCGCCACTGCGGTGTGTTTCACGTACCTCGCCGTGGCGGTACAGCGAATAATTGGAAAGATTGAAATTATATGTATCGGTGGGTAAGAACCAGGTTTCCTGAAGTGCGATGAGAATAGGTGTGAGAATACTAAAGAAAGCTTTCATTTCGGCCCATTTGGATAATAGACTATGGCAATTCCATTGGAGAAATATGGACATTGGTGCGAATTAATACTTGTTGGCATCTTTCGGTGCCTGGCGCAGCCACGATTGCAGTTCAGGTGGGTACGTGTGTTGAGTGCGGCCGGCGGTGGTTGGCTCACTCGAGCCGTCCGGCCGACCGGTGACCTTGGCAGGATCACGCCGGCCGGCCGCTGCCGCGGGGATGCCCGCCGGCCGGGAGTTGGTCGGGTCACGTGGGCGCCGGCCTGCGCCGGACAAGCCGCGTTGGACCGGCGGCCCGCTGACGGGGAACGAGAATTTGTTCCCGCAGCGGAGTGACTGCGGGGCCTATCACTCCTCCCTGGAGTGGTCCGTTTGTTTGGAGCCGGAGTGGTCTGAGTGCTGGGAGCCAGGGTGGTTTGTGTCGGAGTGGTCTGAGTGTTGGGAGCCAGGGTGGTTTGTGTCGGAGTGGTCTGAGTGTTGGGAGCCAGGGTGGTTTGTGTCGGTGTGGTCAGTGGAGTAAGTTTTTTTAGTGGAGCTAAACCGGGAATCATGTCTGTTTGCATCGAGGCAGAAGTAGTGTTGACGCGACGTGTGGGGGAGCAACGGTGGCCGCCTGAGCATACGTTTTCGTTGACGGGAGGTGGCTTCGACAGACCATCGGGCCTGGGGGTATGACACCCCGGTCGTGGCCTTCACAGCGCAGACCTCCTTCTCCTCGCGCCATACTGGACAGAGGGGTGATGTGGTCAGGTAGTCGGGAGTGTTGCAGTTGAGACAGTGGACAGGTTTGGAGCAGGTGGAATCAGGATGGGGTGATTCACCACACTTTGGGCAGCGTGCTGTTTGGCGACAAGTCTTGCTGCCATGCCCAAAGCGCTGACAATTGAAACAGCGGAGAGGATTGGGAATAAAGACACGTACTTGGAATCGGATGTAGCCGGCGCGGAGGGTCTTGGGAAGAGTTGTAGAGTTGAAGGTATGGACTAGGAGACTCGTGTCACGTTTTTGGCCATCTTTGAAGGATGTGATGCGGCGGACGTGGGTCACCCCCTCCGGCCTGAGCTCCGCTTGAATATCTTCCTCAGACATGAAGCGGAGCTCCGGCGCGAAGACGGTGCCCTTGGTGGAATTGCGGTTGGAGTGGAGTGAAATGGTCACGGATTTACCACAAAATGTGGTGGTACGGAGGAGGGCTTTGGTCTGGGCTCGGGTTTGGGTTTTGATGACGAGGGTTCCGTTGGCTGGGGTTGGTTGGTTATTGGTTTTACGACACGTCGACCGTTGAGTCATATAGCGTCGCCAATCTCTCACGCCGATTGGTCGCGGGCGAAGAGTAGCGACAGATGAGATTCGAACCCACAATCTTTCGATTGTGAGACGAGCATCTTACCCCTAGACCACTCGTCCCCTCCGTTGGCTGGGGCTTCAATGTCAGGATTGGCTAAGGAACAAATGGCGAGGAGTTGCTTGGTTGGCCAGAAAACGTTGACACGACGAAAGGAGACGGACTCCTCGACAGGCTTTACCACGATGTATGATCCAGCACTGTCGAGGTAGGGTTCAATGGGTTCAGGTTGGGAGGACGTGGTCTGGTTCGAGCGTGTGTCAGCGGCGTGGAGAGTGATGGTCTGGTCTGGATTGCGAGGTGAGGTCGTGATCTTGGGACGAGCAGGGGTCGGCGAGGCGCAAAGGGCTTCCATGGCGTCATCGAGGGGAATAGTTCGGCGCGGGTCATCAACATTTCCATCAATCGAGGGAGCATCAGGGGCCAGGTCTGTGTTCGTGCGATGGTCGTCGGGTGTGGTCAGAGGAGGAAAATCCGAGTCTGAGTCCGTTGGCGAGCATGGGTCGGTGTCCTTTTTTCGTTTTTATCCATCGTGGGGAAAAAACCCTACCTAGTGTAACTTAAAGAAATAAGGACACAGAAACACAGGGAACGAAAATACGATGCGAGAAAAAACGAATCCACGCGGGGTGACGGGTGTCACCCCAAGAAACGAACGAAAATAGGGACGGGTGTTGCCCCACGAAAATAAAAAAATAGAACTGCGGCGACGGGCAGTTAATCACGCCAAAACTGGCAGTTCAGAGTACTCAATGTGCTCTGGTAATGCGTGAGCGTATAATAATGAGTACTCCGTGCCACGCTTTTGAAACCGTAATCACTTTATTTCTTGCAATATTTCGAGTTATAATTGTTCACTGGGAGTCAAATATGAACCACGGCTTAATGCAGCATGTTAAGTTATTACTTTCCACTCCGAGCCCGTCTGGCATTTTCATTCGTTATTTACCAACTCACATCACAATATTTCCCCGGAAGTACTGTCCATCTGCACTGTGCTGTTCATGGAAAAGCTACAGTTCTGTACAGTTCTGTGCAGTTGGACGTCATTCCCGCGCACCGGCGGGTGGCATAGATTTGGCGCCACAGTCGGCACTCACCGTGCCTGGTGTCGCTCACCGTGCCTGGTGTCGCTCACCGTGCCTGGTGTCGCTCGCCAGTGGCTGCGTGGTGCCGCCGCTGATCACGGCTTCCAGGAAAACGGGCTCCGTCTTGAGAGAGGTGGCGCGGCCTCATCTCCGTTTCAGTGACGCGGCTTGGTGAGCGCGTCTCATCGGAAGTCACCTTAGCTCTGTATGCACGCCTTAAGCCGCGTGACTGCACCTTAGCTCTGTATGCACGCCTTAAGCCGCGTGACTGCATGACACTCAAAGTAATGCGCCTATGACTAACATTCATGGAGATTCGGCTACGGTGCACTGATGAATCTGTGGCTTCAAAGGCGGCGTAGCTTTGAGGAGCGTCATTTCTCTGGCGAGGCGCCACTGATTAGGCAAATCTGAAGAGGGGTCAATTGAGTGTTCTGAGGGGGCACCTTCAGCTGAAAGATTGAAGGGGGAGGGATGCATTCGGGCATCCTGGAGGGGCGCTGCATCTCCATTGGGGGTGCTTTTCGGGTCCCAGAGGTTGTGCGTTCGCCCTCATTGCCCCTCCCCTTCCCTTGGATCTGTCCATGCTACGTGCACCCTAATGCCTACTGACACTTGCTCACTATTTAATGCCTATTGACACTTGCCCACTATTTAATGCCTATTGACACTTGCCCTTTCTTTTTCTGGCGCCCAAATTTGCAACTTTATGCTGTAAGATTGCGTCGCCCAGCCCCCCCCCCCCCCTCCCCTATCACCTGGAACAGTGTACCGGAAGTGCATATTCGGGGGTCGAATTAATCCGGCTGGGTCGATGTCTGTTTCCTCCTGGTGGAGTCCTATAGTCACCTGGTTGCGTGCGGGGTGCACCGTCTCATGGCACATGCTCACCTTGCTGGAGCTTCGGCTAGCTGATCAGTCGGATTTTCACTCCCAGTATGGTCGAAGCCTCGACAATCGGAGGATATAACCGAACAACAACTATTGCTTTGAGTGGGTACGGCTCAGCTCGGATCCGAACATGGGAAATCTTTTAGCAAGGCCAGAGCGCTGTTTCTAATATTTGGCTCCACAGTACATACACCAGAGATATTCTACCGAATAGTGGTGCACCATGCTATGAAACTTTTATTTAATCGGATTTATGCCAGGACAAAATACTATCATAACCGTAACGCAATTCTTAACCCTAAACCTGTCACTGTCCCTTTTGAGACGCTAGGTAAGAGTACGGCTTATATTAAGAGCTCATTGCAAGGATAATATGTGGGTAAGAAGCTTAAAAATGAACTTTAGTCCACATATTGTATGGGGTGGTTTACGTACCGAGGTCCTAGGCTAAGCAGATCTTGTGCGAACCCTGGTCCCACTACCAGTTCCGGGAATCCCAGTTCAATGTCAGAATTTGGACGAGTGCTCAACGTGGCGCCAATGTACCGACACGGCCGCCCCAGTGCTGCGTCCCGAGCCTCATGGGGCCAGTTGCCACTGACCCACCCGGCTGGCCTGTGGCTGTGTGAGCGCATGAAGCGACTCGAATCCTGTCTTGCAGGACGGGGGAGACCAATGAAAGGCAGTGCACCAGCAAAGCCAACTGAACTATCGAGGAGACATCATGAGAGGAAACATGTTTGGAAGATCCCTCAATTTAAATGGCAGAAGCCACCCTGGTTATTTTTCAAAACAGGTACTAAGCTCTGGTCTTGAGCGTGGACCACAAGTTGTGTAAGTTAACACGCGCATTGGAGGGGGAGGGAGTGAAATCTGCACACCCCTCCGGTTTTTCGTAGATAACTCCAGATTTTACCGGTCGATATACGCCATTTTTTAGCACCTGCTCAGAAACCTGCACGTCGTTTAAAGCAAGAAAAACGGAAATCGGCCGAAATTTGTTTCGAGTTAGGGGCCGTTAAAATCAAAACATTTCGTAGCGCCAGACCACAAAGGTCGGCGCTGATGCGCTTCCCGTATATTGGCAAAAGGGAAGTGTTCTTGGCAACACTAGCAACTTGTTTTATGTATATTGTTATAGTATATAGTTTCAAGGTCATGTTAGGTCACCGAGGTCGAGTCAGGTCAAGTTCATGACTGGTTAATGGAACCAAACTTGGTCAACTGGAATGTTGTCATAAATGCAAATGACTGTCATGCGATTGATGTCGCTTTGCATGTTACTCCCTACACATCCTGAAAACTACTGTTTGTTTACCTGTGTACCTAAGCGTTTCTATACTTTATTGATGTACTTCACTCCATTCTTCGCGAAGCCGATTGTGCCGAGCTGCCCGACGGAGCAGTCGGGCGGGCGACCCGGTTTCAGTCACTGGAATAAGTTACGGACCTGATAAAGTGCTGCAATATAGGTGACCTGAGGTCAAATGCCGGGTCTAGTATCTGTATTGCATCATTAGTAATGTCCAAAGCATCATTGATGCCCATTTTGGAGCATTTAAACGCAATCACAGCGATCCATAACAATGGCAAGCCAAGCCACGCAAAACAAGAACATTTTGACATATGTGACCTCATTTGACATTGAAGATATCAACCTAAGGTCATGCAAATTGCACACAATAGAGTTCACTACCGTACGCATCCACTCTGCAAATTTCGTTACTGCAGCTTTGATTGCAGCCGAGATCTTAGTGGAGGCGGAATTCGCCCCCCCCCCCCCCTCCCCGCCAGTGCGCGTAATTTTCAGAGGCCCTCCAGGGCGCGTGTTAATGCCAGATACAATCCGACTTCCTGTATTCCTGTTAGTCATTATGAAACGACAGGTGCCGTCGTCATTGTCCACTGATGGTACATTCTTTGTGACCTTTTAATAGAAACAAAATGGTCAGGCCCGGTCAGGCCACCGATATATGGTCACATTTCTATAGGCGCATTGGGTGAATTTGTAGCCAAAATCGTATTTCATTGCCCGTCTTAATGCAGTTGGTGCGCCCCGGTGATTGCCATTGAATACTTTTTTTTCATATTCTCAGATATCGCTGACCTTCTAAGGACTACATTTGACCGTCATTAGGTCAAGTGATTACTTGAATTCCATAGACCTCGGATAACGTCTTCGAGGAAAACGAAAATGCATTTCGGAACATTTCTGTGACTTAAACTTGAAGTCAGCTGGTATTTCTGTCATTGTGATCTCCAAACTAGCCACTTACACTATTTACAAGCCACGTAATATCCGCTCGGCATAAACTGTAGTTGTTTGTCACAACCTAGCCCATTAAGGAAAAAGGCCTTCTCCAAATTGCAATGGCCACTATCAGCTAAACCCAATTAATGTTTTTTTCACAAGACTCAGCGATGTTCTGGTGCTTATTCTCAGCTGTACCTTACCTTAAATAATTTCTGTGCATGATCTGGTCGGAGATGCTGATGCCCGAGTGCTCGGGACGTGAAGTAGTCGAAGATGCTGATGCCCGACTGCTCGGAATACGATCTGGTCGGAGATGCTGTTGCCAGATATGCGCGGGGCATTCGCACCTATGATCCACACTGGACAATCTCTTGGTGGCCGAAAGTATAAAAATCAAATCGGGCCATAATTAGACTTGCTGTGGCACGCCGCACATTGGTGTCTGTCTCTGAGATTTGAGGAGTAATGGCGAGGGCTGGCCACCAGCACGCCTCGAGTGGAAAGGCTGACGCAAAAGTTTCAGTGGACGAGCGTGAAACTAGAGGAAGCCCTCCAGACCACATTGTCGGAATGCTGTCCTGGTTGCTTAATTTCGCCCGCTAGCGCTGAACTAATTGCTTGAATTGTACCACCAGTAATTATTGGCTTAATTGTAGCGCCAAACTTAAACATAATGCTAACTGAAACTACATTGAGTCAGCGGCAGTCTCAGATAATCCCATGAGGCTGACTGAGACGCTTCTTGGAAATACACCGATGCCGAGTGTCGTGTTGTGCTGCTGCTGCCAGAAAACGGCACTTGGTAGCCTGTGGCCACTTGGCATTCACAGCGATGCATTGTGTGTGGATCTGACGGTGAGGCAGGTTGCATGAAGGTCGTGTCAAACTGCTGAATTTTGCCGCCGTTTCTGGAACACATATCGTACATTTTTTCGGGATCGTAGTTGTGTCCTTTTACGGTTGGTGCATGTGTCAGATGATTGATGTTTGTGCTTTAGGTGTTCTGTGGTCACATTGTCTCGTCAGTGATCTTTCCAAGGTGAAAAGAGTTCATTAACCTCGACTGACTGCGCTTGCCGACTGACGTTTCACTCCAATTTGGTACCTTAAAGGACTGATCATGAATTTAGTGTTTCTTTTCTTTTCTCGATGGTCTGTTTCCAGACAAACCCGAAAATATTGTATTTACTGATCGGTGAGATGGGGTTATGGGTTGGTCTGCCGCTCCAACAGACGATAAGATTGGTGCCGTCCCACCCGTGCTGCCGTCCATTACAGTGTTTTCCCCAAGTTATCGGTCTATCGATCAGTGGACAGATTATTACCTCCCGCTCCCCTCCGCCCTTCGTAATAATGAGTCCCTATGGGATGCGAGACAGTGGCAATAAAAATGATCACAACTCAACCTCATTGCATAGATCATTTTCAAATTCCATCCTCGTTTCCAACACTGCAGTGGCACATGTCCGGCATTCCGCACGTGTAGTTAGTGAAGCAACAAACATCAGACATAATCATGTTCAAATCAGACGCCAGCCAAGTGCCATGCATGCTAAAATCGATACAGGTCGGACAAGCCATCATTCCTTAGAATCTGCCCACTGACAAAGCATGTTTAGACAGCCGGAGTTATTCCAGGAACACCACTCTATAGTATCCGGCCTTGCTTGTATGTGCTTAGATAGAGATGTGTCCAAGTGCATGCATATGAAGATATCAAGATAGGTATCCAACCTTCTCTGCAGGCTCGCTATGATATTCAAGCTTGTTTGTGTGCTCGGTGTATCATCCAGACCGAACTGTTGGCTCGTTAAGATATGCAGCAGGCTACAATCGATGCGATTATGGATCGACATCTGACATACTCGATGCCATGAGTGGCATAATATTTGTAACGCAGTTGTAACGTTCGCGTGATCGCGCGGCTCCAGCACCGCAGACCAACGACGTGGCGCGGCTCCTGGCGCGGCTCCAGCACAGCAGACCAACGTGTACGACACATTTGGGTGTCGTGATCGCACGTTTAGGCCGAGTTCTGGGCATGCACATTGCGCATGCCCAGAGCTCTGCCAAAGCGTGCATTGCATTGCAACGGTGCATTGCACAACAGCCCTCTCCCACAGCAAATTCTCGAGCTGTGTGATAAGTCGCCTCCGCTGCGGTCGCTGGGGTCCAACAAAGACACGCTGACGCCAGTCCGGTCGGAGCGCGATGGTCGGGAGATACGGTGGCAAATCCCGCGCGACCAAAACATTTATAAGCGACCGGTGGTCTGCTGGCGCGGTTTTTCAGCAGCGGTAAACAGCGCGCGCTCGCGCGCCCGGGAAGGGTCGCTCTCGGCGCCACGTTGCATGCGAGTCGACAACAGAGTGGTGTATGCCAATCAGTCGCGGCTCCGTCCGGCCGGCCCTGCGGACGTCAGAGCGGGGCCGTCCCGCCAAATTCCCCGCCGGAGCTGAGCGCGATCATCAGCTGACAGCCGCCCTGCTACAGTGCCTCAGATCCAGCGGAAAACAGCTCAGACTGACCGATATTGAGGAGGGGAGGGGAGGGCACGGGAGGGGAGGGACGGTCTGTTTACCGCGCTAAACGGCGTTGGATAATGGAAACCGAGCGCGCACTGCCTACTGGCTCAGACACAGGGGTGCAGAGCGACGCACCGGCACCCGAAAATACGCATGGGAACTGGGTCGACACTCCGTGCAAACTGTTGTGCGGCGCAGGAGTGCGGAGAGTCCGTTTACCTCGGCGCTCCCGACCTGAGGAAAACACGCCGGTGGAGCCTTGCGGTCGGGGGACAGCCATAGTGGCGGCGGGGTGACGCCTGGCTGAGCCGTGGGTGATGTGTGGGTGGCTGACTAATGGTGCTACCTGTCTACGGTGGAGTAGCGCCTCATTGAACCGTGGGTGAAGTGTGGGTAGATGACTGCAAGTGCAATCTGGCAGTGGAAAGTGGTTTGGCGGAGCTCAAATCAACCCTCACCCGCACTTCCAATTTAGACATCTTATTACTCACCTGCTGGAGAGGTTGATGAACAACTCTTCGCCATTCGGCTCTAATTAAGACAGAACCAAAATCAAATGTCAACTGATCTTTGTGATGTGATCAAGCTAACGAAACTGATCGTTTTACCTTCCGATAATTTTATGGAAATTGGGGTCACGTTAAAACAGAATTTCGCTAAAATCGGCTATTTGGCCCATATTTTTCTCGAATACTCCCAACTCTCCTTTGGGCAGCAAGAACATTTCTGAGGGCACTACCAACTTTTTCACTGAGCCCTCATTATTAGTCTTGCAAAGTTACTTGGAATCCTGTCCTTTGCAAATGTACAGATGTCTATCTAATTCAAATCAAAAGAATGCGAACATCGCCAAATCCCCCAATAGTTCTGCATTTTTTGCAAGTGTTTGGAAAGAAATAAGATAATGGAGGTTCCGTAGTCGAAAAGAGTGGTGGCCAAAGTCAGAGGTTTTCTCGGGGTGTGTGTGGAAAGCTTGGCCGGATGTCCCAGGACACAAGTAGTATTTTTTCCCGGCAAAGTTGCACCCAGTTTATCCCTTAGGTGGTTCGATTCATTTCTGAGACGCTCACGTAGTTGTATCCAGGCCGATGACGATGGTACTGCAATCCACGTGGCATCTTGTGGAAAATGCTCCTTCCCATTCCGATTCCTCGATGCTTGAGAGTATCCGAGCAAATACTTGGGGTATCCATCCCCAAACGTCAATATTGGAGTTGCATATATGTGCATACAATGTACATACATTCAGGATAAATGCCAACAACATTGGGATATTTACCCACCGCGACCTCCCACAACCTCCGCAACTCAATGTTATAGTGCACGACTTAGGTGGCACTAAAACCGAATTACGACATGACTTCACAGAGAACAGCAGCAATCTGTATAACATAGCCTTGTGTAGAATACTTATGATGTTCGACCTGATGTTCGGCATTGATCTTAGGCACATATTTTACGCCAGAATGCTCATCGCATGCTCACGATCATTTTCGGCTTGAAAACGTAGCATCCCTTAAATTCCCGCACCTAAACGATAATAAACGCGGATATTGACCTGACTTCTGGTCAGCAGCCTTCACCTTAGTTCAAGTTCTGAGACAAAAGAGTTATTCTTCTTGATGAAAGAGCAGCATTGCCGAGTTTGGTGTTGACATGTTGCACCTACTGTGAGTCCCCGCCACACCCCAGACCGACGAGGATTAACATTGCGCGTGTTCTTGGCTTTGCATAGTAAGAATGGATTGAAAAGCAGCGTTTTCATGTGGCGGAGCCTTCGTGTTCTGATGCAATTTCGTGTTTCCAAACTCGTGGTTCGTTAAAGAAAGCTGAATGCATTATGCACATTGTGGCCATGACTCCTTAAAATCGGCTTGATTCGCGTATAATCGTAGCTGTTTTTTTTTCAGCTCATATCAAGTATACCGGCTTCCAGTACCTGCCACACTGGTAAAAGTATGAATTACTTCTTATATTAACCTTTACCTGATGCAATCCGGGCTGCAGAGTTTCTAGTTGATTGCTGAATCCAGTCGACATGTGTCTTTTCATTGTGCCATTCGAATTCGTCTGCTCTGGGTAGCCCATTGGGCATATAAAGTGTGTGTAAAAAACGTCATTCACCATAAGCGTAAGCCTCTGTGAGAGACGAGCATTGGCAATTGTCATTGAAGTAGATCTCGTGTATCGCGTACCTCAAGCTGTCAAGTCAACGCTCGACGTTTTTACTCTTGCTTTCGACAGGAAAGGTCACAGCATTGTCATACACGTGCCTGCAGCGTGCTGGTCGCTGAAGCACACATCGATCAGTTGATTACATGGTATGGGGCGGTACCGTGTACCGGGTTATTAACCCTCGACCGGGCGGGGGCGAGGGCGGAAATCCGCCCCCATCCCTTCCCCTGTGGCTTTTTCGCGACAGGAGAAAAATATCGCACGGTGACACTCCCAACCGTGACACACTTTTTCCCACATCAATTTCGCATGCTTTTGAAAAATGATCACGTAATCCAAGGTCACACTGACGGTAGGCCAGTGACCTTGGATTACCAGTATTAAGGTATTAAGCATTATTATGTAGTAACAATACTGAATACTTTATGTATTACCTTAATGTACAATAAGCATTTATTTTGGTATCATTTATATATATTGTATTATGTTTTATTTATTTTATACATTTTATATCATATTTTTGGTTTGACTTGATGCAATCCCACAATGCCTTCTTCGATTTAGTGATTTCTTGTTCAGAGGGGAGCGCGGACCCCGGGCTCTGGCTGCGCCTCTGATGGTTCTAAGTGTCCAACAGCAGAGACTATCATATACGGCAGTGCTTAGGCAGGTCTCGCCCCTCCAAACAACATATGATATAGGTAAACGACCCAAACCTACGATAATGAAACAGAGCCTAACACCTGACCTAACCAAAACTTATGCAGGACAACTACACTTACATTTACACTTACTACACTCAACAACTACACTTACAACATGCACCGACATCCAGGGGTGTTTCTTTCTGAAAATTATTCGGGGGTGTAATACATGGAAGCAATGGGCGCGTAAGGGAAGCAGCCTCCTCAAAAGTATGCAAATCCATTGGTTAGGTTATGCTTTATGTTATTTACTACACAAATTTCCGCTCAAAAAGGTAGGTAGTTATTTGCATTTCTTGGTGAAAAGCTCCATACTGTTTGTTCTTTTCACAGTGACAGTAATATGCACCAATGTGGATTATGACACATTTAAGACTAAATTATTGTCCAGGGCTTACCAGTTATCAGTTTCAAGCCTAGGCTAACCAGTTATCTGCATGCACCAAAGCCTGAAAACCGTAAGCCATGACAAAAACTATATTTGTCAGTAGGCTCCTAAGCATGCATCTAGATGCAGAATGTAAAAACCTCGTTGGAAAGGATGGTGATTCAGTATTCTGTATGGTTAAGCGCTTGTAAGGGCCCGTGGAAGCTCGAAAGGGCCAGCACCATTCGTAAGGGCTCGCATACTTTCGGTAAGGCACGCAGACGTTCGCAGGGGCCTATGCACGTTCGTAAGGGACCGTAGGCATTCGTAAAGGCATGTAGACGTTCGTAGTAGCTTGTAGGCATTCGTAAAGACCCGTAGACCTTCGTAGGAGTCCATAGACGTCCGTATGGGCACATACACGTTTTCAAGCGTCCACAGAATAATGGAAAATCCCTGGGCGTCTGTAAGCGTCCGTAGACGTTCGTAAGGGCCCGTGGATGTTTACAAGGGCCCATGGACATTCCTGAGAGCCCGTAGACGTTTTTAGGGGATTGACAACAGCCTTAGCAGCCATGAAAAAATGTTGACTTTCCTATCGTCGACATGGCGATCCTATAGACGATTAAGTACTGCCTTCTGGTGTAGCCCTTCGGGCATCGTCAGGTGTCCGGAGGAACCCAAGGACGGGCCGGCTCCCACGCCAACCCCCCCCTTAGCTACGTCTCTACAATCGCCAAGTATAACGGGCCACTCAGCACAGAAACCACACAACCCCATTAAGACCGCCGAGCGATAGGGCGTTGACTTCTAGCGCCATCTCACTAGTTTGCTCCTGAAATGATCCATTCAGAAGTTATGGCTGCGCTGGTGGGCTATCCGACATTTTTTCTTATTTCTGCGAATGCCATAGTTTCTGAAGTCGTGTGTGTTCGAGCGAAAATCCCCCCCCCCTCAGCCTGGCCGGGTGAAGGCCGATCTGAGGCCCGATCGGGCGTGGGTTAAGCAGTCCGGTTATCACCCTTCTCCAGGAACCGGAGCGCGATCGTGTGGCGGTGCGCGTGCGGTGAGTTTCTTCTCAGGAAAACGTGGCCACCGAGTAAAAACGTGTCGCACGACAGCAGTTGGCGAGCGTGCGGCCCGACCCACGCTCCACAGTGACGGTCGTGTCGATATTGGCCGCTGTCACGTCATGCGCCACTCACCGTGGTTACCAACGGAGGGCTAGTGTCTTCCAACCCGTTGGAGCCAGTTTTGCTGTTCCGTTGGTAGCTTGCCAGCTTGCTTCCATGCATTGGCTACCCCCTCCCCACTCATCGGCTGATAAATTTATCGCTGCGTACACTTCTGCCAGCACAATGCGGCCACAGCAGCACGCTTGGCCCTGTCTTGGCGGCACGTTGTCACTGCCACAGCAGCATGCTGCCACTGTCACAATAGTTCACTGCCACTGTCACAGCAGCACGCTGCCACTGTCACAGCAGCAAACTGTCACTGTCACAGCAGTTCACTGCCACTGTCACAGCAGCACGCTGCCACTGTCACAGCAGCACGCTGCCACTGTCACAGCAGCACACTGCCACTGTCACAGCAGCAAACTGTCACTGTCACAGCAGTACACTGCCACTGTCACAGCAGCACGCTGCCACTGTCACAGCAGCAAACTGTCACTGTCACAGCAGCACGCTGCCACTGTCACAATAGTTCACTGCCACTGTCACAGCAGCACACTGTCACTGTCACAGCAGCAAACTGTCACTGTCACAGCAGTACACTGTCACTGTCACAGCAGTACACTGCCACTATCACAGCAGCACGCTGCCACTGTCACAGCAGCAAACTGTCACTGTCACAGCAGTACACTGCCACTGTCACAGCAGCACGCTGCCACTGTCACAGCAGCAAACTGTCACTGTCACAGCAGCACACTGCCACTGTCACAGCAGCAAACTGTCACTGTCACAGCAGTACACTGTCACTGTCACAGCAGTACACTGCCACTGTCACAGCAGCACGCTGCCACTGTCACAGCAGCACACTGCCACTGTCACAGCAGCACGCTGCCACTGTCACAGCAGCACACTGCCACTGTCACAGCAGCACACTGCCACTGTCACAGCAGCACGCTGCCACTGTCACAATAGTTCACTGCCACTGCCACAGCAGCACGCTGCCACTGTCACAGCAGTACACTGCCACTGTCACAGCAGCACGCTGCCACTGTCACAGCAGCACACTGTCACTGTCACAGCAGTACACTGCCACTGTCACAGCAGCACGCTGCCACTGTCACAGCAGCACACTGCCACTGTCACAGCAGTACACTGCCACTGTCACAGCAGCACACTGCCACTGTCACAGCAGCAAACTGTCACTGTCACAGCAGTTCACTGCCACTGTCACAGCAGTACACTGCCACTGTCACAGCAGCACGCTGCCACTGTCACAGCAGCAAACTGTCACTGTCACAGCAGCACACTGCCACTGTCACAGCAGCAAACTGTCACTGTCACAGCAGTACACTGTCACTGTCACAGCAGTACACTGCCACTGTCACAGCAGCACGCTGCCACTGTCACAGCAGCACACTGCCACTGTCACAGCAGTACACTGCCACTGTCACAGCAGCACGCTGTCACTGTCACAGCAGCACACTGCCACTGTCACAGCAGTACACTGCCACTGTCACAGCAGTACACTGCCACTGTCACAGCAGCACGCTGCCACTGTCACAGCAGCACACTGCCACTGTCACAGCAGTACACTGCCACTGTCACAGCAGCACGCTGCCACTGTCACAGCAGTACACTGCCACTGTCACAGCAGCACGCTGCCACTGTCACAGCAGCACGCTGTCACTGTCACAGCAGTACACTGCCACTGTCACAGCAGTACACTGTCACTGTCACAGCAGCACGCTGCCACTGTCACAGCAGTACACTGCCACTGTCACAGCAGTACACTGCCACTGTCACAGCAGCACGCTGCCACTGTCACAGCAGCACACTGCCACTGTCACATCAAATCACTGCCACTGGCACAGAGTAGCACGTTGTCACTGCAAAAGCAGCACGCTGCAGCAGCCACAGCTGTTGGTGTGTGGCGTTACAAAGGCAGGTTTCGCCGTAATCGATGGTCGTAAACTGTGTAACTCTGAGAAGATATGGACAATGTCCCTGTGCACCACGCATAGAAATAAGATACGATGAAGTATTCCGACCTGCATTCATGGTTCCGCTTCTAGACACGTCGTGACATTTGGCCCCAGCTTGGAGGATCAAATGGCTGGTGATTTAGTATGTGTTTTGTGTTTTAGTATGTGGTATGTGGTACGTCCACGGTCGTAAATCGAGGCTCTCAGCATAGTCTGCATCATAAATATCGTAACGCCCCAAAGGCAGTATTAATCTGACCTGTACACTGCTGCGACCTCCACAGACACATTACCTTCCTCACCCCCGACTGCTGCGGCCTCCACAGACACACTACCTTCCTCACCCCGACTGCTGCGGCCTCCACAGACACACTACCTTCCTCACCCCGACTGCTGCGGCCTCCACAGACACACTACCTTCCTCACCCCGACTGCGGCAGCCTCCACAGACACACTACCTTCCTCACCCCGCCTGCTGCAGCCTACACAGACACACTACCTTCTTCACCCCTGGCTGCTGCGGCCTCCACAGACACATTACCTTCCTCACCCCGACTGCTGCAGCCTCCACAGACACACTACCTTCCTCACCCCGACTGCTGCAGCCTCCACAGACACATTACCTTCCTCACCCACGACTGTTGCGAGCTACTCTGGTGAACTGGCGGACGACCTCCACAGGAACAACATTGCCTGTCTCACCCTCGAATGGTGTTACCGTTGCATGGGGCACTTCTGAACGAAGTCCGCCAGACACTACTACATGCACACTGAACACGCCACGCCACCCCGGAAAGAAAAAGAGTCATACGATCCAAACCAAGTGATGCGAATGAGCTTCACTCTCCTCTCTCTCTCTCTCTCTCTCTCTCTCTCTCTCTCTCTCTCTCTCTCTCTCTCTCTCTCTCTCTCTCTCTCTCTCTCTCTCTCTCTCTCTCTCTCTCTCTCTCTCTCTCTCTCTCTCTCTCTCTCTCTCTCTCTCTCTTTCTTCATTATGTGACCCACACACCTCACTCTCTACCAGCCGACTCGGCATGACCGCCTTCTGCCTCCCTCCAGTCTGGTCGACTATCTCATGCCGCCAGCTGACTCACTTTCTGCCGGGTGGATCTGCCTTTCTGCCTGCTGACTCGCCCTTTTCGCCAGCCGATTTTCGTTCTGCTGGACGATTCTCGTTCTTTGCTGGCCGACTGCCACTCCCGAAGTCTGGCGTCTCCCACCAGACTTCACCAGCCGTCACACAGTACGTGGCGGCGAGACTGCATGGGTTGCCATGTGCTGGTGGTATGTGCCGCCGGACGCGCATGATCTGAGTCAGCGATCAGCAGCCAGTGCAGTGAGCTGTCGTACTTCGAGCTGGGGGCTGCTGTCGACCTGCCAGCCGATTCGCGGACGCCCGGCGTTGACGCCGGCCACCAGCAGCCAGTAAAGGAGTTAAGGCGGCAGGGGACACTTGGCCCCGGCCTGTCGTTATATTTCCGATATTTCTAGTGAACAAAGCGTACTTTCGTACGAGTTTAGGCTAACAGTGCTGCTTCTAAGTGAACAGTGTCAACAGCTAAACGCGCTTTTAAAAAATACGGCCACGATCCGACCCCTCAAAAATGATTGGCTGTGTACATGTCAGTTAAAACGTCACAACTTCTCGGAATCTGGGGCACACCGCTTCCCTCCCCTCTCCCTCCCTCGCCACAACACAACACAAGATTTTGATTCTTGTGGATTGAAAGAAATGTAGTTTTCTTTTCACATCTACAGCTACATCAGTCCTTACGCAACTACACAGCTTGCACACACACATACACACCGCCATGCGAACCAGCTTTAAACATACCTATATAATATATATTTTACCATGTAGAAGCAAGGTAAATACCAGCCATTTTTACACATACGTATGCCTACACATGCGCCATTGTCTTGATCTTCCCAACCTAGCCAAGCTATTCGTCGCCGCTTACGTCCTCCACGGCTGAATCGTTGTCAATGGCTTCGTTTCGGTTAACAGAGATAGAGACACAGTGAATAGGGCCATTCTGGCTCGGGATGTTCTCCAGCAGCGCTGGTTCAGAGCCGAAGAGCTGACCAGATGGTCGCTCGCCACCAGCAGGAAGCCGCGCTGGTCCCCGATGTCATGCATGCTGGCATGCCTGACATGAGTCCCTTCTGGCATGCCTATCATGAGTCCCTTCTAGCATGCCTATCATGAGTCCCTTCTAGCATTTGTTATGCGATAAGCGCGAACATCCGTATTCTGCGGCTCTTGAGTTCTTCGTTCAGCATACTGAGCGGCAGGGGCAATGATTCGATGACAGCTGAGCCATGGATGATGAGTGCAGAAAAACGAGCATCCGACACCAACGGTACAGCTTATAAGCAGTACAGCATTATGCCAGCAGTCAGTGCCAGCAGTCAGTGTCATGATTGTAGCATCATATCAGCAGGCAGTGTTAGCAGTACAGCATTATGCCAGCAGTCAGTGCTAGCAGTCAGTGTCATGATTGTAGCATCATATCAGCAGGCAGTGTCAGCAATACAGCATTATGCCAGCAGTCAGTGCCAGCGGTGCAGCAGTATACCGGCAGTTAGTGCCAGCAGTACAGCATTGTAACAGCAGTCAGTGCCAGCGGTTCAGTATCATACCAGCAGTCAGTACCAGCAGTACAGCATTATACCGCTCAGACGTCTCAGCACAGCAAGCTTTAAATTTGGCGCCTTCAATTACTATTCCACAGGTCACAGCTTGGAGAATGGCGTGCAAAGGGTGAGCAAGCCGCTCGTCTACGTCTGTGACTTCGGCAAATGCCGTTTATTGTCAGAACACACGGCGCACTGCATAGCCGTCCTTCAATGTGCGGCTCCACCCCGACGAGGCTGACCATCGTGCATATGTAGCCTCTCCCAGAGAAGTGTCTCAATCCTCTTATTTCTCTCGCTAATCTCTGATTTGTCCGCCGACGTAGGTGCCGGCCACTTTCGAATGCCGAGCCGGTATCAGATGTGCAGAACACACTCAAAGAGAGCGGCTTCAAGCATGCAGTGCGCCCAGACCGAGCTGCAGACACGCCGCCTCGTCCTGCAGCGGCCACACGACTGTAATGTCACTTATCGTCTTGGGCTTGGCCTTGCAGAGAGGACAGCGCTGCAGTGACCTGATGTCCGTGGTGGCGTCTGTCACTTCCCTGTCGATCATCGCCTGCTGCGGTGCAGACGCCACCGTGACATCTAGACGCGCCAGTCGGGCCGATGACAAGCGGGCGCCATCTCCTTAACCTGGTCGGCTCAGTGCGCTGACTGCCTTGGAGAGTTCGGCCGATGACAAGCGGGCGCCATCTCCTTAATATGGTCGGCTCAGTGCGCTGACTGCCTTGGAGAGTTCGGCCGATGGAGCGGGCGCCAACTCCTTAATCTGGTCGGCTCAGTACGCTGACTCTGCCTTGGATAGTTCGGCCGATTTCATACAGTGCTGGAGCTTCAGCGACCGGGAGCCATCTGACCGAAGACGGGGTCTGGTTCTGCCACATCAGGGTGCTTCGGCACCTCACCTGAAGCGGCGCCAGGGGCGTGAGCAGCACCTCCCCGTCCTGGGTCGGTCGAAGCGGCGCCAGGGGCGTGAGCAGCACCTTCCCGTCCTGGGTCGGTCGAAGCGGCGCCAGGGGCGTGAGCAGCACCTCCCCGTCCTGGGTCGGTCGAAGCGGCGCCAGGGGCGTGAGCAGCACCTCCCCGTCCTGGGTCGGTCGAAGCGCACCACCCGCCCTGTTTGTAAATAACGTGGTCGGTGGGCCCATTGAAGCCCCACTTACGCATGAGCTGGAGCTCGATGGACTCACCATCGCACGCCATCTACCTACGCCGTAGGAGAGGCGTAGAAGGGGTGAACAGCGGATGGACATGGAGATGGAAATAGAGATGGAAATGGGGATGGATATGGAGATTGAAATATAAATCGATGGATGCGGATTCCCGCAGCTGCACTCCCGCAGGAATGGTAGCAGCGGCACCAAATGGGCCCAATCTAACCACCACTAGCGCCAGCGACAGCAGCAGGAGCAGCAGTAACTTTTAGCAACACTAGCAGAAAATACAGCTGCGTGGAAAGTGCAGCCACCTCCAACATGTGTATGCCAAGTTCGCGTCATCCTATTCGCATATATATCTGGACCGCTTTGTCCCCTCCTCCTTCCTTCAACGATGCTGGAGTTTAGCATGGACTCCGTGGACTCTATGGGCCTTCGCAAGTATGAGCTGGCGACAATAATTGACCCCACGAAGTACCCAGTTGAGAAGGAAAACTTACCGATTATGATTGTATGTCCGTGACACAGTTTCTGCAGTTCTCACATGTGCCAACGGCATCCAGTCGGACAGGTGAAAATAGGTAAAGGAAAACGAACTTTTTGATATTTCTGGCATAGCATATCGAGATATGGGTTTTAATACTGCCTGCCAATTAGCACACACAAACAGATGTGGTGACAAACCGCCTCCGGAGTCATTGAACTGTCGACCAAACTCGTGCACCAATTCTGCAGCCGCCAGCCTTGTGCGACTGATTTTTCAGGATTTTTCCAGTTCACCCTACACGCTTCTTGGGACGTTCGTGTCTACTTAATGTGCGGTGTTTGGGCTTGCCCGTCACAGCCGTGGCCCAAAAATATGAAATTAGATGGCGGAGAGAGTGGATGGGTGGCCCACGACAGGAAAAGCGTTAAATGGCAGGTGGGCCAGAGTCGACAAGTTTCCTTCATACTAAGTAATGCGCTGTCAGGTGGGCACGAAGGTGAGGCGAATAATGCAATGTCCGTGATAATATCGGTAACGCTGGGCCCCACTGTCTGAACGATAAATAGGGGCAAAATAGATACCAACAGAAAACAAGCCTGGGTCCTGTAAGGCTCTCTAGGAATTAAACGCAACGATAACACACACTTATTTTACTTGGTACGGGATGTCTGTTCGAATGCATGCCAAATCCAGGTCTTACAGCAGAATGTGAAACGAAAAATTGACGCAATCTTAAGAACATCATATAAATATGGGGGCATCCGGCGTGTCGAACCTGCTCAGATCTAAATTGCAAAATTTAAATATCAAAAAAATATAATCGTGCGTACCCGGCTCAGAAATGCTGCTTAGTGTGGCTTTTCTGAGTAATAACCTTGGATAAAGAAAATCACACATTTAAAAAGGAAAAAACTTACATAGTCGCAAGATGTTGAAATACAAGATGTGTCTGCTGTTCTAGGAGCCTGCAATTTGCGAACCGCACAAGGCACCTAAGACTAAGTGATTGCGCGTGGTTGATACGCTCTAAAACTGAAATGAAATGAGAACCACAACATGCAATAACACCCAGGGACACAGCATTCCATCGTGACTGGGTTTTAACGAGAAGAGAGGAGGACTCCTGTAGGAGCCATAGCTGGCACACTCTTCGTGTATAGAACCTATGACCCACTAACACTACCAACAGAACCTATGACCGACTAACGCTACGAACAGAACCTATGACCGACTCATGTTACGGACAGAAGCTATGACAGACTCACGCTACGGACAGAAGCTATGACCGATTCACGCTAAGGACAGAAGCTATAACCGACCCACACCACGGATAGAAGCTATGACCGATTCACGTTAAGGACAGAAGCTATCACCGACTCACTCTATAGACAGAAGCTATGACCGACTCACTCTATAGACAGAAGCTATGACCGACTCACTCTATAGACAGAAGCCATGACCGACCCACACCACGGATAGAAGCTATGACCGAGTCACGTTAAGGACAGAAGCTATCACCGACTCACTCTATAGACAGAAGCTATGACCGACTCACGCCACTGGTAGAAACCATGATCCCGCCGTGCTTTGGTTATAGACACCTCTCTGCCTCTGCACCTCTCCCTCTACCTCTCTTCCTCTCTACCTCTCCATCTCTCCATCTCTCCATCACTCTCTCTACCTCTTTATCTCTCTACTTTTCTACCTCCTCCCTCTCTCTCCCTTAAAAAAATATCTATCTCTATATATATATATATATATATATATATATATATATATATATATATATGCTAAAGCATTGCTTGACTAACAATGTGTCAGTTTTGACATTGAAGTCAAAACTGACTGAAGACATTATATATATATATATATATATATATATATATATATATATATATATATCTCTCTCTCTCTCTCTCTCTCTCTCTTTCTCTGTTTCTCTCCCTAAAAATGATAAAAATTAGCGTACCATTAGGAGCGATTTTTCTTCAGTTAACACGCCAAGATAGGCTTTGTAGTGGGGACACGGTGACTCGTTCCGTAGGGCGTTGGATTTTTTTATTGTGGGGTTCTGGGTTCGGATTCCAAAACTGGCGAAATTATCGTGCCCACCCGTCACCAATCGACGTGCGAAGTCGGCGACGCCATATGACCTGGCAGTTCATTGCGTCTAAAATAACCCAACATTTGTATTCTTCTTCTGGGTCCTGCAGTTTCCCGGTTGGTCACCACGGTCAAAACCAGCCCATCACTTCAGCCTACGAAAAGCAAGCTACGCTGGAAACTAAGTTCCGTGCAATGGGAAGACACCTATCCAAGAATCATTCAAAGGCCACCTCCTGTACATGTGTACGGCCAAAGCGAATCGCCTCGGTAGCCGTGGAAAACATGCGTGACAAATTGGAAACGTGCAATCCAGGGTTGCGGATCCTGTAGTACAAATCCGGATCACCACTATGCAGATGCGAAGATAAATATGTCTTGTTGTGCATTGTATCTTCACTTGTGGCTGAATAATCAATGTTTCCAATTTGTATGTATTCTAAATTTAGTCCACTACTGTCATATGATTTCACTTTTAGCTTTATAAATTGCATTGAGTCCCCGCGACTTCTGACTGCCCGACATGTGGCCCGCACTCACGTCGCAACAAGTCATACCTTTTTTTGTCCAGGATCTGATTCAGCTCACGCACATTCTGAGCTATCACTCGCGGAACCCAATTAGCCAATGAGGAACATTACGTCCTGTGTGTTTGAGTGCAGCTGCAAGGATCATGATGAGATTTGACATGATGAGATTCCTTGAAGTTAGAAAAAAGCAGAAGAGTTTCGTCAACATAAGGTAGGGTTAGGTAGATAGGTAGGTAGGTAGGTTAGGTACGCAACCATATCCCAGCATAGTCATCAATGCACCTGGCCGAAAAAGCACGTTAAATCTCAGCACATTCCAAGGCTTTCTTCTCAAAGCGGTCCAGGTACAAAATCGCCACTGCAGAGGCTGCAGGGTTCCCCATAGCCACTCCCATCCTCTGCCTATAGACTTCAATGTCAAAACTGACACATTGTTAGTCAAGCAATGCTTTAGCATGTCGTAAATGTTGTTTACGCCCGGACCTGCGGTGTGTATATCGTCATAGTGTCTGGCCAAGGCCTCAGGCACGCAACTCACAGCTTCATCTAAGGGAATATTTCCATACCGATTTACGAGATCTATACTGAAGAAAAAAAAACAGGGTGGATGCAGGGGAGGGCGCTGGGGGCATCCCATGGGAAGGTGACGCCCTTCAGCCGGGAAAAAGCTTCCCTCTGAGACGGCTCGAGTGCACCCCTCACATTTTGTCAGCCAGAGGCGCCCCTCTGAGAGGAAAAGACCTTGGAAGGAAAGTGCCCCTCCAGGAGGACTCGAGTGCATCCTCCCTCGAAGTTTTCAGCCGAAATCCGCCCCTCGGAAGGAAAACGAGCCCCTCCAGGTACTTTCGCATTGGTGCTCCTCCGGACATGTGCCTCATGACAATTCCTGCATCCACCCATGTTGCAAAAAGGTGACATGTTCCCGAACTTCATTTTCAGTACAGAGCTGGTCCAGACGACGAAGGGAGTGGTTAATGAGTGTTAAGTGAAGATTAACGAAGTTGAAGTTCCGGAAAATGCCATATTTTTCAGTATGGATGTAAACCTGTATGGAAGTACTCCTCAAACGAGGCTGTGAGTTGCACGCGTGATGACTTGGACAGGCACCATATTGACTTACACACAGCAAGTCTTAGCGCAGGCGACATTTTTGACATGCTAGAGCATTGCTTGACTAATAATGTGTTCTGATTTGGCTGTCAAGTCTGTAGGCAGAGGATGGGTGTGGTTATGGGGAACATTACAGCCTCTGTGTGGCGATTCTGTACCTCGACAGATTCGAGAGACGAGCCTTGAAAGGTGCTAACATTCAACCGGCTTTTTTGGCCATGTACATCGATGAATATGCTGGGGTACGGTTGCATGGTAAGGCGTCACTCCATACTTCCATCAGTTACATGAATGTGATGCATCACAGGATGAAGTTTACTTTGGACATAACTGGGGAGCGGGAGGAAGGCATCCCTATGCTTGACACCCTGATTACTCTCGCCAAAAGTAACGAGATTGTCTTCCGACGAGCATGCGAGACTGATGAGTTTCGAGATCATTGTCGCACTTTTCCAACGGTCTATGAGACCGTCGTAAGACGTAGATGGCTACCTAACCCAACCTTATGTTGACGAATCTCTTTCGCTTTTGTTGGGTTGGGCACTTCGGCCTCCTCGGGCCATTTCGTGCCATAATGAGAAAATGTATATTATGTTATGCTAAATAATTAAATCTATAAATCTTGGAGCAGGTTTGTATTGCGGATAAAATTGAAAAGTAGTTTGATGATAATTGGATGAGCATCCCCTAATAGTGTAGGCAGAGTAAAAGGAATTATGTGTGTATGGCAAAAATCCGTCAGTGTTTTCGTGGGCCTTGGTACTTCTGACAATGAAGGAGAATATGTGGAACTGTAAGATATGTGTTGCATGATGGGCATGAAGGTCGAGGTGAAGCCGTGTATATATATCGATGGGTAAGAAAAGCATTACCGATGCGTAAACGTGATAGGACTTTTTCTTCGTGTCAGTTTATTTTATATGATGTGATCCAGGTATCGATGGCAGTTTTGATGAAACGTGATTGTGTATGGTTCGTGTTTTGTGTCCAGTTTTGATTCCAAAAATGTCGAATGCTCTGTTGTATTGATGATTTAATGCCTTCAAAATGTGGTGGAATTTCTGTGATGTTTTGGAGGTGTAATGCTGCTTTGGCTAATTTGTCGGCTTCTTCGTTTCCTGGGATGCCGCAGTGACTGGGCACCCACAGGAAAGGGACCTTCACGCCCATCAGATAAAGTATTTCAAGGGTATCGTAAATGGAGATATGGCAATGGTGCGATAAATAAAGTGAAGAAAGCGATTGAAGAACAGATTTTGAGTCGGAACAAACAACAACACTGCGCATGGGGTCACAAATTGAACGGTTGCGGACATAGCGAAGAGCAATGAGAATGGCGTGCAATTCTGCGATGAAAATGGAGGTTCCGTTTGGCAAGCGATGCTGTTTTGTGTGTGTATCCGAAACTATGACATTTCCAGTGGGGTTGGCGTCTTTTGATCCGTCGGTAAAAACAAAAGGGACATGACGATAACGAGAACGAAATTGGTGAAATTTTTGTTTTGCATATTTTGGACAAAGTTGTGATTTTGGGATGGTGGTCAGATAAAGAATGTGTCGTTCGGCCATCTGCCACGGTGGTGTAGTTGGTGGAGAAAGAGAAGTAATGCATGGAATAGTGAAATGAAGTTGTTCAGAAATTGTTTTGACTCGAGAAGCTATAGTGAGACCAGTTCGTTTTTCGGCTGGACCTAAATACTCATGATGTAAATTTTGGAGAATTTGTAATGACACGTGTGTGGGGTGGTTTGTGTGAAATTCAATTTTGGAGGCATACCTAAGTGTTTGCTGCATTCTACGGAGAGCTAGTGGAGGAATTCCCGATTCAGCTTCTAAAGAAATGATGGGTGAAGTAGTCATTGCACCGAGTGCGATAAGGATAAATTTATTTTGAATGCTGTCTAAAATGTGTAAGGAGGATGTGCTAGCACCGCTATATACTACGGACCCATATTAAATTATGGGTAGAACTAAAGATTTGTAAAGTAGTAGAAGTGTATGATGGTCGGCTCCGAGTGATGAAGAAGTGATGCATCGAAATAAATTAAGTCGGTGAAAACATTTGTGCTGGATGTGTTTGATATGCATTGAAAGCCTTCGGTCAAAAATAATACCAAGAAATGTATACGCATTTACAAAAGGTATATCATTGTTTCCGAGGTGAAGCGGTGTGTCTGGGTTTGGGCAGGGTGTTGATTTACTAAATATCAGTGTTGCAGATTTTGGGCCGAAAAAATGAAACCATACTTCAGGGACCATTCGTGTATTCTGTCCAGTGAGTTTTGTAAGCGAATTAAGCAATGTTCATAATTTTTGCCCGGAGCACCAAATTGCGCTGTCGTCTGCAAATAGTGAATATGATATATTGGTAGGCATGTCATCGAAAAGATCATTAATGATAATGTTAAATAATACTGGTGAAAGACAACTTCCCTGTGGTAGGCCGTTCTGAAGAAAATGGGGAACGGAAATGGCTGACCGGCACCTAATGTGGAATCGACGAGAACCAGATAAAAACCTACTAAATAATGTGCTAAATGTCCTTTTATACCGAGTCGTTGAATTTTGAAGGGTAATGCGGGTTTGAAAACCATGTCGTACGCTTTGCTGATGTCTAAAAATACTGCGACGGTGTGTTCATGTTTTTTTATAGCCTTGACGGATTTCTGTATCTAACCGAAAAAGATGATCTATGGTTTCTATAGATCTATAGATCTATAGAGAATTTGTTTCTAGGTGCCAGGTCAGTCTTTTTATAACCATGCGTTCGAAAAGTTTTCCTAAGCAACTGGTGAGTGCAATGGGTCGAAAATTACTGAGCTTACTATGGTCCTTGCCAGGTTTTGGGATGGGTATAATGAAATATTCTTTCCAAGTTTCGGGGAAGGCATGAGTTGTCCATAGTGAATTAAAGGTTTGCAAAATGCTATGTTTGGTGTGATCCGGTAAATGTCTGAACAAAAATAATGTAAGTTGCCGGGCCCTACTGAAGTATTGCCGGCGGAGGAAATGGCTGCATCAAGTTCTGAAATTTGAAAAGGAGAATTATATATTTCTGTGTTATCAGAATCAAATTGTGCGGGATCGATGTAAAAAGTGTGTAGTGCATTTTCTATGAAACCCGGTCTGTAGTTTTCGTCGGAGCTATGGTGGGCAATGGTATCCGCTAGGGTGTTTACTATTGCGTGGGGCTCGGTAATGGTGGTATTGTGAAGTTTGAAGGCCGGTAGTGATCTGAATAGGGATCGTCCGCTCAAACGGCGGATTAATACCCATATTTTGCTTAACGGTGTGTCGAAAGTGAGTTGCTGAAGGTAATTTTCCCATGAACGGCGCCTAGCGTTACGTATAATGCAGCGTGTTCTTGCACGTTCATGGTTCCGGTTGATTATATTGTGTTGGTCGGGATGGCGTAAATATTTTATAAATGCTCGTTTTCTAATGGCTATTGCTTGGGAAACTTCTATGGACCACCAAGGGACTGGGGTTCGTTTTGTGATAGGTTTTGTGAGTGGAATTGTTGCAGACGCTGCCTGTAAAAGTGTGTTGGTAATTAAATGAATGATTTGTACTGGAGAAATGTCCGGGTTGTATTGTAACGGCGAAAGCTCCTCAAATTTGGTCCAGTCGGCCCTCGAAAGTTTCCAGCGAGGAATGCAACTTGGTGTGGTATCGGCACTTGTTGAAATGGTCGGTACTAATTTAATGGGGTAGTGATCGCTATCATGAATGTCTGTCTATTGTCCAATCAAATTCGTTGGCCAGGGTTGGAGAACAAATTGTTAAATCAATGGCAGTTTTTGTATTGTGACCGAGGTGGAAAAATGTTGGCTCACCGGTGTTGAGTAATACTAAATTGTGTCTGTCTAAGATGTGTTCAACTATGCGTCCTCGGGTGTCTGGAAATGTGCGTGTTCTATCCCACGCTGGGCTATGAGCGCTAAAATCGCCAAGTAAAATGAAAGGGTTTTTGAAATGTGTGATGAGGTTTTCTAATTGTGTCAAAATGTTTGTGTTGTCTGTGTGTGGCGGAATATATAGCGAACATACATCTATATTCATACCATGAAAACGCAATGTACAAGCTACGGCTTGTAAAGGCAAATTAAGTGTAATTTGTGTATGTGTATAATCATTATTGATATAAAGTGCTGTACCGCCACTGCGGTGTGGTCCATTGACCTCGTCGTGACGGTATAGCGAATAATTGGAAAGATTGAAATTATATGTATCGGCGGGTAAGAACCAGGTTTCCTGAAGTGCAATGAGAATAGGTGTGAGAATGCTGAAAAAAAACTTTCATTTTGGCCCATTTGGATATTAAACTACGGCAATTCCATTGTAAAATGCAGACATTGGGAGAAGGAATACTATTGTTTGTGTGCACCTTTCGGTGCGTGCCTGATCCATGCGTGGAGGTCAGGCGGGCGTGTAGATTGAGGTCGGACGGCTGCACCCGAGCCGTCCGGCTGGTCGGTGACCTTGGCGGCCGGCTCACGGCGGCCGGCCACTGCAGCGGGGGATGCCCGCCGGCTGGGAGTTGGTCGGGTCACGTGGTCGCCGGTCGGCATCGGGCGCGCCTGGCTCGGTCGGCGGGCCACGGAAGTGGCACGCATTTCCCCGGCAGCCGAATGGCTGCGGGGTCTGGCATTCCTTGCAGAAGTCGTTGGAGTCTGTTTGGTCGGAATGGTCTGTGTGTTTTGAGCCGTGGTGGTTTGTGTAGGTGTGGTGAGTGGTGCAAGGTTTTTTAGTGGAGCTAGACCGGGAATCATGTCAGTTTGAATCGAGGTAGAAGTAGTGTTGACGCGACGTGTGGGGGAGCAACGGTGGCCGCCTGGGCATACGTTTTTGTTGACGGGGAGGTGGCTTCGACAAACCGTCGGGCCTGGGGGTATGATACACCGGTCGTGGCCTTGACAGCGCAGACCTCTTTCTCCTTGCGCCAAACTGGGCAGAGGGGTGATGTGGTCAGGTGATCGGATGTGTTGCAGTTGAGGCAGTGGGCAGGTTTGGAGTAGGTGGATTCGGGATGAGGTGGTTCGCCGCACTTTGGGCAGCGGGCTGTTTGGCGACAAGTCTTACTGCCATGCCCAAAGCGCTGGTAATTGATACAGCGGAGAGGATTGGGAATGAAGACACGGGCTTGGAATCGGATGTCGCCGGCGAGAAGGGTCTTGGGAAGAGTGGTAGAATTGAAGGTAAGGACAAGGAGGCTCGTATCACGTTTCTGGCCGTCTTTGAAGGAAGTGATGCGTCGGACGTGGGTCACTCCCTCCGGCCCGAGCTCCGCCTGGATATCTTCCTCAGACATGAAGCGGAGCTCCGTCGCGAAGACGGTGCCCTTGGTGGTGTTGCGGTTGGAATGGAGAGTGATGGTGACGGATTTTCCACAAAATGTGGTGGTGCGGAGGAGGGCTTTGGTTTGGGCTCGGGATTGGGTTTTAATGACCAAGGTTCCGTTCGCAGGGGTTTCAATGTCGGGATTGGCTAGGGAGCAGATGGCAAGGAGTTGTTTAGTCGGCCAGAAAACGTTGATACGGCGAAAGGAAACGGACTCCTCGACAGGCTTGACTACTATGAAAGAGCCAGCACTGTCGAGGTAGGGTTCGATGGGATCAGGTTGGGATGGCGTGGTCTGGTTAGGGCGTGGGTATGTGGCGTGGAGAGTGATGGTCTGGTCGGAATTGCAAGGCGAGGTCTTGGTACGAGCGGGGGTCGGTGAGGAACAAAGGGCTTCCATGGCGTCGTCCAAAGGAATTGTCCGGCGCGAGTCATCAACGGTGGTATCGAGAGGTGGGACATCATGTGCAGAGTCCGGGGTCGTGCGATGGTCGTCAGGTGTGGTCAGCGGCGGAAATTCCGTCTCGGAGTCCGGTGGCGAGCTGGGGTCGGTGTCTTTTTTGCGTTTTTCCCCATCGCGGGGAAAAAATATACCTAATGAAATCTAAATAAACAAGAACACGCAGAAACACAAGGAACGGAAATACGATGAGAGGAAAAAAAATCCACGCGGGGTGACGGGTGTCACCCCAAGAAATGAACGAAAAGAGCGACGGGTGTCGCCCCACGAAAATGAAAAATAAAGAACTGCGGCGACGGGCAGTCAATCACGCCAAAAAATGACACGGCGGAGTAATCAATTGCTCTGGTGATCAATGAGCGTGTATTACTGAATATTCCATGACGAATCTCTTATATACGAAGTAAAATAACTCTGAAAGAGATCGAAATTAAATGTAGAGCCTGCATGGCGATCTACAGTTCAGAGGTGCACAGGCACCTCTAAAAAATAAAATTATCCACCCTTGGTGAGGAAGCGTTATACGTAATTGTTTTTTTTTTTTTTTTTCGTTGGTTTCATCAGAGGGGCCTTTGGCGCCCCCTTTAAGGGGCGGGGGCTGGGGGGTGCAATTTCACCACGACGTAGACAATTGTTCAAGGACGTCCTTTTTTTTTTCCCCCCCCTTTCGCCCCAAAAAAAAGCCCCGGGGGGCGGGCAGGAAAACAGGTTCAGAACGACTTTTAGACTCATTGGTTTAACATTGGATATGAGAAAACCAGTAAAGCGTGAAAACGCTGAAAACTGCACCCACTCTAACGTTGATAACTCGGCGATACCGTATCAGATTTTTACAGACTTTATGTACCTTTGTAGCGAAATAATAAGTTAAATTGCGTCAGTTCAAGTATTTTCTTTAACATGCGTTGTGTACCACGTGCATGGACATACATGCGAAGTTGGCCGTTTTCAGTCATTTTTCACATGTTGCATCACATCTCACGAACCGAATACAAAACGGTACGTAATCAACTGAACAGCGTAGCCAGATGTACCGGCTGCACTTTTTATTGTAAACATGCAGCTCTCACTCCCATCGTATCGACGCTAATGTGAATATATTTCACGTTCACAATTTTTGCACAAGATGCCGATTTCACGATTTCTGGCAAACCACATATAAATAGGCATTAAAAGTTGGACGCACTTGAGCCCTTTTTACTCTGACTCTGAAAGTTCTCTCAGATTTAGTCTATCATTTCATCCTATAGCTTGGCTATCATCACGCTTGTAATAAACCCTAACGCTCGTCGAAAATGTCGCTGCGCGGCAACAGACAGCCGGCAGCTGCTCACTTCTCCGGCGCACAAACTCCAGCGTCCTCTCTCCGCGTGCACTTGCAGCCGTGAAGTCCGGAGAGCCTTACAAAGTCGTCGTGCCGCTACCGTGCTAAAAGTACCGTGCAGTGTTCTCATAATTTCCTCCCGATCAGCCCGGCTCGCGTGCTGTGCGACCTGTGTAGAACGCCGTCTCACATCCCAGAAAAATGTGCTTAGCGTTACTTCCGGCTTACAACTTGGCGTATGATCAGCGGATATGAAAAAAAAACGCTCCGACTCGCTCGGCCCACTGTGGTGCCAGTTTGACTAGTGTGGCGTATTAGACGCTGCTGGGCTGATGTCACTGCCCCATGGTTAATCCTCATGCTTTCTGGATTCAGCATGGGAGCCTGTGGAGCTGGCTCCCCATTGATAAAAGCAGGAGTGGATCCACCGAGTGGGTTTTGAGTCGAGTTGGTGGGGTGTTCAAGCGCTAATTTTTGGCAAGTTCAAAGGCTAATCGGATTTAGATAGATTGAGACCTGGGCTTGGGGCTAAAACGATATCGTCATTAGAAAATATATATAGTTATTGGCAAATCGTACATCAGGGCCAATTCTGTTCTAGGGAGTGAGCGGAGGGGCATGAATCCCTTGATCCGGCCTCCTCCAAGATGGAGGCCGCATAGCTCATACATGAATTACCAGTCCACAATTATTACCTAGGATACCAGCAGGAAATATTTGCACATGCATGCGTATAAATACGCACACACGCACACACAAACACACACACATATATATATATATATATATATATATATATATATATATATATATATATATATATATATATATATATATAGGTACTAGGGTACTGGTAGGCATGTTAGTGTTGTTTTTATATCGTGATGTTCCGAGTTCGCAAGAGATTACTCCATCAAATGGCGACATTTTAAGGAACCCTGTTCACCGCACTGAAAGCGCCTAACTCTAGTTTATACCATTTACATCTATCACCGACTCTCTTGTCACACTTCGTGTCATTTTCTGAATCCACTTCTAAATCCACTGGTGTCATTTTCACCGATATCCATTACGAATCTGTGGCGTCAGCTTTTGTTACGACCTTGCGCCGGAGCCCTGCGCTGTTGGCGCCATCTATGGACACTGGCGGATCCAGAGGGGCCATTCCGGCCATGCCCCCCCCAAGCGCTTCAAAGGGGGGCCATAGTGTCTTTTGCCCCCCCCCAACCAATAAAAGTAAACTAAATTAAAATGCAGTAACCTTTGCTGAGGTTAAGAAATAGCTTTCCGGGTGAAATAATCTCCAATTTTAAAGGTATTTTGTTATGATTGTTTGGAAGCCCAATATGGTAGCATAATAGATTCTGACGCATCAAGGGTTCTATGCTGTTGAAGTTCTGCTTACAGCAAGAGATGACGAAATCAGCAGTTTCATTATTCCTTCGTCAGATAGGTTCATGAAGTTTGTTTAGCCAGTAACGGGCAAGCAGACCCAGTGAGCCAGATTTCGAAAGCGGAAATTGAACAGGATGTTTTGTGCGAGTGACCAGTTGAGCCCAGTTGAGCAGCATGTTTCGTATGTTGGTGTTGGGGTTGCTAAAATGAAGAAACAGGCTACATTCACTAGCGGATCCAAGGAGGGGCCATTCCGGCCATGGCTCCCCCGAAGCGCTTAAAAGGGGGGGCATAGTGTATTTTGGCCCCCCGAAACCAACAGAAGTAAACTGAATGAAAATGCAGTAACCTTTGCCGAGGTTAAAAAAAATATAGTCTGGATGAAAGAATCTCCAATTTTAAAGGTATTTTTATAATTGTTTGGAAGCCAATATGGTAGCATAGTACATTCTGACACGCATCGAGGGTTCTATGCTGCTCAAGTTCTGCTTACAGCAAGAGTTGACAAAATATAATCTGCCAGTGTGTACACGTGCACGAACGTTGACGTGGTACAAGACGTTGAACGTGAACATGAACGTTTTGGTAAACAAGAACAAAAGTCCCGTAACTTAGAAGCGGTGGAGGTAGGCTGGGGCCCCTACGCAGGAAATTATGTTGTCATTAATTATTATTGTAAAAAATTGGTCCATTTGACAAATAGTGGTAGAAATCCGATGCTTTTAACCAAAAATAGTGGGAGAATGGGCACCCTCCAAATCCCTTCGACCCCTCCTCTGATGCAATTCCTAAGTACGCCACTGGGGGGAGGGGGAGGGGGTGGGGCTGACGCCGAAAACCGAAAGTTGCCCCCCCCCCCCCCAAACCGGTGGGCTAGATCCGCCAGTGTCTATGGACATGACTACCAATTTCCTTGAAGCTCATTTCAGTATCTAGTTGATTGATGCTGTACTCAAACAGCCATGCCAAAGACCTATAGGAATAATGGTCCATTTGTAATCAAACTGCTAACCCATGTTCCAGCTGTCCTTCCACTTCTTACAACTCACTGAGCTTCCACTGATACCAGCCATTGTTACTACGTGGCCAGAGACTAGCATGCGAGTTTGTTACCGAATTTGTTGCTGCCGTGGTTTCCCGCGATCCTTTCTGTTCTCCCTGCACTTTTTACCATCTTCTTTTCCGTCGTGGCTATTGTCACCGCCCCTGCAGTCGGCGCCGCCACCACCTTCGTCATTGCTGCTTTTGCAGAAGGGATGCTCGCATTGGCAGGCAAGTCGAGAGTTCAAATGCTGTGACAATGCGAAACCTATTGATTTACCGTTTAAGACGGGAAGTAATAATTCCTGTGGGTGCCCAGCCACTGCGGCATCCCAGGAAACGAAGAAGCCGACAAATTAGCTAAAGAATCATTACAGCTTCCAAACATCACAGAAATTCCACCACATTTTGACGGCATTAAATCATCAATACAACAGAGAATTCGACATTTTTTTACTCAAAACTGGACACAAAATACAAACAATACACAATTACGACTTATTAAACCTACTGTTGAACCATGGACATAATCTTTTAAAAAATACCGACACGAAGAAAACGTCCTATCACGTTTACGCATTGGCCATACTTTCCTTACCCATAGATATATTTACACTGCTTCGCCTCGACCTTCATGCCCATCATGCAACACCCATCTTACAGTCACACATATACTTCTACACTGTCAACAATATCATGGACCTCCCATCTTGTTCCTCACCGACCCCTGCTCGTACCAAGACCTCGTCTTGCAATTCCGACCAGACCATCACTCTCCACGCCACAGACCCACGCCCTAACCAGATCACGCCATCCCAACCTGAACCCATCGAACCATACCTCGATAGTGCTGGCTCCTTCATAGTAGTTAAGCCTGTCGAGCAATCCGTTTCCTTCCGCCGTATTAACGTTTTCTGGCCAACCAAGCAACTCCTCTCCATCTGCTCCTTAACCAATGCTGACATCGAAGCCCCTGCCAACGGAACCCTTGTC
This sequence comes from Ashinkailepas kermadecensis, assembly GCA_034440615.1. Taxonomy (NCBI): domain Eukaryota; kingdom Metazoa; phylum Arthropoda; class Thecostraca; family Neolepadidae; genus Ashinkailepas; species Ashinkailepas kermadecensis. The sequence continues at coordinate 223,720 of JAOTOM010004921.1, read as the reverse complement.
ATCAAACCAAAACCCGAGCTCAGACCAAAGCCCTCTTTCGTACCACCACATTTTGTGGTAAATCCGTCACCATTTCACTCCACTCCAACCGCAACTCCACCAAGGGCACCATCTTCGCGCCGGAGCTCCCCTTCATGTCCGAAGCGGATATCCAGACGGAGCTCAGGCCGGAGGGGGTGACCCACGTCCACCGCATTACCTCATTTAAAGACGGCCAGAAACGCGATACAAGCCTCCTTGTCCTTACCTTCAACTCTACTCTTCCCAAGACCCTCCTCGCCGGCTGCATCTCATACCAAGTCCGCGTATTTATTCCAAATCCTCTCCGCTGTTTTATTTTCCAGCGCTTCGGCCATGGCAGTAAGACTTGTCGCCAATCAGCCCGCTGCCCCAAGTGCGGAGAACCACCCCATCCTGATTCCACCTGCTCCAAGCCTGCCCACTGCCTCAGCTGTAACACATCCGATCACCTCACCACTTCCAATCAATGTTCAGTTTGGCGCAAGGAGAAGGAAGTGTGCGCCGTCAAGGCCACGACCGGGGTGTCCTACCCCCAGGCCCGGAGATCTGTTGAGGCCACCTCCCCATCCACCAAGACGTACGCACAGACGACCAGCACTGCTCCACCCACCCCTCGCGTCAACACCACTTCTACTTCCATGCAGACTGACATTATTCCCGGCTTAACCCTACTAAAAAAACTCACACCACTTACCATACCGGCACAAAACACCTTGACTGTCAACACACAGACCACTCCGGCTTCCAACAAGCAGACCACTACAGGAAAAAGGGACAGGCCTCGCAGTCATTCGGCTGCGGGAGCAAATTATCGCTCCCCATCAGCGGGCCGCCGATCGAGCCCCGCGCGTCCAGCGCCGGCCGGCGTCCACGTGACACGACCAACTCCAAGCCGGCGGGCATCCCCCGCGGCAGTAACTGGCCGCCGTGACATCACCAAGGTCACCGGTCGGCCGGACGGCTCTGGCGGGTCCACCGCCGGCGTCCGCACCCAACCCACGTGTCCGCCGGAGCTACACTCCTGGCTCCGGCATGCACCAAAAGGTGCTGACAAGGATTAATACTTTTTCTCCCAGTGTCTACACTTTTACAATGGAATTGCCATAGTTTATTATCCAAATCGGCCGAAATGAAAGCTTTTTTCAGTATTCTCACACCTATTGTCATAGCACTCCAATAAACATGGTTTTTACCTAATGATACACACCACTTTAACCTTTTCAATTATTAACTGTATCGTCACGAGGTCCGTGGATCACATCGAAGTGGCGGTACAGCACTTTACATAAACAATGATTTCACACATTTCACAAATTACACTTAATACACAATTACAAGCCGTAGCTTGTGCATCACGTTTACAGGGTAGAAGTATAGATGTGTGTTCCATTTATATTCCACCACACACCGACAACAGAAATATTTCGACACATTTAGAAAACCTTATAGTGTAGCGAGTACATATTGTATTAATACTTCTGGTGCCGCCGTGAGATGGCAGTGTAGCCTTTGATGGCGTGAGATGGAAATATAGCGAGTACATGTTGTATTGGTACTTGTGGTTTCGCCGTGAGAGGGCAGTGTAGCCCGTTTGCTTGTCTTGTCTTCCTAATGTATGGATCTCGCGTTGTTTTGTCGTGTGTATGTGATTTTGTTGTCGACGTGCATACTCATGTTTCCACGAACTGCACACAATATTCGCTCTAACATCATCACGGTTATTTGTACAATTCATATATTGTGCTACCTCGATTCTTTGTTCTAATGTCGCATCGCATATGTTCTACGAAATGCGGGAAATATATGGATTGACACAGTTGCCGGTTGAATCTCGCGCCATCAAGTCGTTGCTCTGGGACGTGGACCAGCTATCGTGCTACGTGGATCGTGCTGCCAGCTATCGTGGACCGGGGGCGGTCAAGTTGTTCCGGGTCTGTGACGTAGCCAAGGCGATACTCGGCAGCACTTTGCGTGCGTCTCAAGCCAAAATAGCCGATATTTTCCACGGCTTTACGCAGACAATTTTAATTGTATGCAGGACAATTTGATATCATGCGAATGCCTGAAGAATTCTACATACGAATCCGGATCGTTTTTACTTGTATCACCCCGAAAAAGTATGTTTCCTTGCCGGTAAACGAGGACACTACACAAAACCGGCCGGCCGACTCCCGGAGGGCGGGGCCTAAGTCGTTGCCATGACGACCGGCTGGCCCTCAAGGCCAGTCGTGCGTCGAGATTCGGCAGAAAAGGAAGCTGCTGTTAAATGAAATTGAACGTTCTTTCTCATTCTTCGTACTCTTTTTCATGTCATCCTTTGCTTTCTCGTGTCAGCTGAATACAGGAGAAAGTAAATCATGCCATAGTACCATGTGCTCTTTTCTAATGAAAATTATAGAAAAATAAGAAAAATGAAGCACGGGAAGTTTTTGCCGCGGTCGCGGCACTATATCACCAATTGCCAGGAATCTGCTAGATTTGGAATATTCTACTATATGATTTTATAATCCGCCAGATGTCCACCACATTCTAGTAGAATTTCGCATATTCTAGCATATGACGTCACCAAGGCACAGAGATACTAGATCTGAGAATCTACTAAACTTGGGTGTACCCGTTCTTTAATATACTCTGTCGTGGACGTATCTCGCAAGACCAGCCTGCCATCAACTCGACATCTTCAATTCCGACTTCTTGCTACTCTTCACCACCAACTTCTAGACCACTCTACACCTTCAACTCGTCTATAGGTTGGTCCAGAGCCCGCTGATCACTCCGCAGCTTTCTTACTGCTTGTTATTGCAGTTTTTCTAATTTTCATTTTCGTGGGGCGACACCCGTCGCTCTTTTCTCATTTCTTTTCTAGTGGGGTGACACCCGTCACCCCACCCGTTTTCATCGTCATCGTATTTTCGCTCCCTTTGTTCTGCGTGTTTATTTATATTTCGTTTGGTAGGGTTTTTTCCCCGTGATGGGGAAAAAGAGGAAGAAAGGCACTGACCCCCAGCTCGCCACAGGACTCTGATTCGGAATTTCCTCCTCTGACCACACCCGACGACCATCGCACGAACACGGACTTGGCCTCTGATGTTCCCTCACTGAATTCGACAATTGATGACCCGCGCCGGACAATTCCCCTTGATGACTCCATGGAAGCCCTTTGCGCCTCGCCGAACCCTGCTCGTCCCAAGACCACGACCTCGCCTCGCAATCCAGACCAGACCATCACTCTTCACGCCGCTGACCCACGCTCGAACCAGACCACGCCCTCCCAACCTGAACCCATCCAGCCCATTGAACCCTACCTCGACAGTGCTGGCTCTTACATTGTAGTCAAGCCTGTCGAGGAATCCGTTTCCTTCCGCCGTATCAACGTTTTCTGGCCGACTAAACAACTCCTTGCCATCTGCTCCCTAGCCAATCCCGACTTTGAAGCCCCTGCCAACGGAACCTTGGTCATTAAAACCCAATCCCGAGCCCAAACCAAAGCCCTCCTCCGCACCACCACATTTTGTGGAAAATCCGTCACCATCACTCTCCATTCCAACCGCAACACATCCAAGGGGCACCGTCTTCGCGCCGGAGCTCCGCTTCATGACTGAAGCGGATATCCAGACGGAGCTCAGGCCGGAGGGGGTGACCCACGTCCACCGCATTACCTCATTTAAAGACGGTCAGGAACGCGATACGAGCCTCCTTGTCCTTACCTTCAATTCTATCAATCTTCCCAAGACCCTAATCGCCGGATACCTACGATTCCAAGTCCGTGTCTTTATTCCTAATCCTCTCCGCTGTTTTAACTGTCAGCGCTTCGGCCATGGCAGCAAGACATGTCGCCAACCAGCCCGATGCCCTAAGTGCGGCGAAACACCTCATCCCGAATCCACCTGCTCCAAACCTGCCCACTGCCTGAGTTGTAACACTTCCGATCACCTTACCATTTCCAATCAATGCCCAGTTTGGCGCAAAGAGAAGGAAGTGTGCGCCGTCAAGGCCACGACCGGGGTGTCCTACCCCCAGGCCCGGCGGTCTGTCGAGGCCACCTCCCCCTCCACCAAAACGTACGCACAGGCGACCAGCATTGCTCCACCCACCCCTCGCGTCAACACCACTTCTACTTCCATACAAACCGACATGATTCCCGGTCTAGCTCCACTAAAAAAACTTGCACCACTCACCACACCTACACAAACCACCCTGGCTCAAACCACACAGACCATTCCAACCAAACAGACTACAACGAATTCCACCAGGAATGCCAGACCCCGCAGCCATTCGGCTGCCGGGGAAATACGCTCCACTTCCTTGGGCCGCCGACCGAGCCCGGTGCACAAAGTACCGGCCGGCAACCACGTGACCCAACCGACTCCCAGCCGGCGGGCGTCCCCCGCGGCAGTGGCCGACCGGCGTGATCTTGCCAAGATCACCGGTCGACCGGACGGCTCGAGCGGGTCAACCACCGGCGGCCGCACACAACACACACACCCACCTGAACTGCACTCCTGGCGAACACATGCACCGAAAGGTGCAGACAAACACTAACACTTTTCTTCCCGATGTCCACACTATTACAATGGAATTGCCCCAGTCTGATCTCCAAATGGGCCGAAATGAAAGCTTTCTTCAGTATTCTCACACCTATTCTCATAGCACTCCAAGAAACATGGTTTCTTCCTACAGACACATACAACTTCAATCTTTCTAATTACTCACTGTACCGTCACGACGAGGTCCGCGGATCACATCGCAGTGGCGGTACAGCACTTTACATAAACAATGATTTCACACATACACAAATTACACTTAATACACAATTACAAGCAGTAGCTTGTACATTGCGTTTACATGGCGGAAATATAGATGTGTGCTCTATCTATATTCCACCACACACCGACAACACAAATATTTTGACACATTTAGAAAGCCTTATAGCACATTTCAAGAACCCTTTCATACTACTCGGAGACTTTAACGCACATAGTCCAGCCTGGGTTCAAACACGTGCACATAGAGACACTCGAGGACACATTGAACAATTTCTAGACCGACATAATTTAGTATTACTTAACACAGGAGAAGCAACATTCTTTCACCTTGGACATAATATAGAAACAGCTATTGATTTATCAATATGCTCTCCGACCCTGGCCAACGATTTCGATTGGACCATTGATACCGACATTCATGACAGCGACCATTACCCCATAAAATTGATACCCACTTTTTCAACTGCGACCGATACCACACCCAGTTTCATCCCACGCTGGAAAATTTCGAAAGCTGATTGGACAAAATTTCAGGAACTATCACAAACTCAATACAACCCCAACATTTCTCCCGTCGAAAACATCAACTTAGTTGCAAATACACTTTTTGAAGCAGCATCTACTACAATTCCACTCACCAAACCTTTTACAAAAAGAATTCCAGTTCCATGGTGGTGTCCGGAAGTAGCACAGACCATCGCAATTAGAAAAAGAGCATTTCGAAAATATCTCAGACATCCCGATTCACACAATTTACTTAATCGAAACCGTGAACGAGCCCGAACCCGCCGCATCATACGCGATGCTAGGCGGCGTTCATGGTCATCATATTTACAGCAACTCGCCTCTCAAACACCTTTAAGCAAAATCTGGCAGTTAATCCGCCGATTATCAGGACGCACTCCATTTAAATCACTCCCGGCACTCAAAATTCAAAACACCACAATTACAGACCCACAGACAATAGTAAATACAATAGCGGATACCATGGCTCACAGTAGCTCTGACAACAACTACAGACCGGAATTTCTACAAAATGCACAACACACATTTTACACCGAGTTGGCACAATTCGATTCGGACAACACTGAAACATACAATATCCCGTTTCAAGTTTCAGAACTAGATACTGCAATTTCCTCAGCCGGTAATACTTCTGTAGGTCCCGACAATTTACATTACTCCTTTTTCAGACATTTATCCAACGACACAAAACATTGTATCTTACAAACATTTAATGCATTATGGTCTGGCCATACTTTCCCCGAAACCTGGAAGGAAGCCCTCATCCCTATTCCAAAACCCGGCAAAAATCACAGCAACCCCAACAATTTCCGACCCATCGCTCTCACCAGTTGTCTAGGAAAACTTTTAGAACGAATGATTGTAAAAAGACTGACCTGGTACTTAGAAACAAATCATCTGTTATCTCCAATTCAATGCGGTTTTCTTCATGGCCATAGTACAATAGATCATCTCATTCGATTAGAAACTGACATACGCTTTGGTTATAAAAAGCACGAACACACCATTGCAGTATTTTTAGACATTAGTAAAGCGTATGATATGGTATACAAACCGGCATTAATTCCCAAACTTTTTCACTTCGGCGTCGAAAGAAATTTAGCTCATTATTTGATAGGATTTTTGTCCGGTTCCCGTCATTTTCATCTCCGGTGCAGGTCAGCGATTTCCGATCCACGTTTTCTACAGAACGGATTACCACAGGGGAGTTGTATTTCACCAGTATTATTCAACATCATCATTAATGATATTTTCGATAACATGCCTGCCAATCTATCATACTCGCTGTTTGCGGACGATAGTGCGATTTGGTGTTACGGCAAAAATTATGAACATTGTTTAATTAGATTACAAAACGCACTTGACCGGATACACCAATGGTCCATCAAATACGGTTTCACATTTTCAGCTCCAAAATCTGCCACAATGATATTCAGCAAATCAACTCCGTGCCCAAATCCAGATACACCACTTCACCTCGGAAACACTGACATACATTTTGTAAATTCGTTCAGATTTCTTGGTGTTATTTTCGATCGCAAGCTTTCCATGCACCAGCACGTCAAACACATCCAGACCAAATGTTTTCACAGACTCAATTTATTTCGCTGTATTACATCTTCATCATTCGGATCCGATCGTCACACGCTATTACAATTATACAAATCCTTGGTTCTTCCCATCATAGAATATGGCTCCATAGTTTACGCAAGTGGCAGTACCACCGCTTTGAAGCTTTTGGACACCTTACAAAATAAATTCATTCGCATAGCACTCGGTGCAATGACCACGTCTCCCATTACTTCTTTACAAATCGAATCAGGAATTCCACCATTAGGTCTCCGAAGAATTGAACAAACACTCAGATATGCCGCAAAAATTCAATTTAGAGAACACCACCCCACACACACATCTTTACAAATTTAGAGAACACCACGAATATTTAGGTCCCGCCGAAAAGCGAACCGGGCTTACCATAGCTTCACGCATTAAAACATTTTCTACACAACTCCACTACAACATTCCACATATTACAGCTCTTTCTTCACCAACTACACCACCGTGGCAGATGGCCGAACGAAATATTTTTATCTCACCACCACTCCAAAATCACAGCTTTGTCCAGAATACGTGAAACAAAAATTCCACCAGTTTCGCTCTAGTTATCGCCATGTTCCTTTTGTTTTCACCGACGGATCTAAAGACGAAAATTACACAGGAACCGCCATTGTTGCAGGTACACACACAAAACAACATCGCTTGCCAAACGGGACATCCATTTTCATCGCCGAATTGCACGCCATTCTCACTGCCATTCGCTATGTCCGCAACCGTTCAATTTGTCGCCCCATGCGCTATGTCGTCATTTGTTCTGACTCAAAATCCGTTCTTCAATCTCTTTCTTCACTTTCCTTTTCGCACCATTGCCATATTTCCATTTACGACACACTTGAAACACTTCATCTGATGGGCATGAAGGTCCGTTTCCTGTGGGTGCCCAGTCACTGTGGCATCCCAGGAAACGAGGAAGCAGATCATTTCGCCAAACAATCATTACAATTACCACACATCACAGAAATCCCACCACATTTTTACGCCATCAAATCAACAATAAGACATAACATTCGACATTTTTGGAACCACCAATGGACTGAAACCACAAATTACACACAATTACGTCTCATCAAACCTGACATCGAAAACTGGACCACATCATATCAGAAAAACAGACAAGAAGAAAAAGTGATATCACGGCTCCGCATAGGTCACACTTTCCTCACCCATCCATATATTTATACTGCTTCACCACGACCTTCATGCCCATCATGCAACACTCATCTTACCGTTTCCTATATTCTCCTACACTGTCAAAAATACCATGAACATCGAAAAACACTTACCAACTACTGCCGTACATACAACACCCTCCTTTCTTTGCCCACACTATTAGGAGATACACACCCTTTTCTCATCAATCTCCTTTTCATGTTTCTCCGAAAAGCCAACTTACTTCAGGACTTGTAAATTGACTTTTAGAACATAATATTTTCATCCATTCTACTCACGGCACAAAATGGCCTGAGCAGCCCGAAGTGCCCAACTCAACAAAACGGAAACGGCGCATCAGCCTTGAATTGCATTATTCCCCCTTTCGACATTTGGCTGACCACACCAAACAATGCATCTTAGACACATTTAATTAATTATGGTCAAATCACATCTTTCCTGAAGCATGGAAAAAACTATCATTATCCCTATTCCAAAACCGGGCAAAGATCATAATAACCCCACTAATTTTCGATCCATTGCACTCGCCAGTTCTCTAGGAAAACTTTTGAACGCATAGTTATTAAAAGACTGACCTGGCACCTGGAAACAAATTCACTTCTATCTCCCTTTCATTGTGGTTTTCGGCGAGGACGCAGCACAATAGATCACCTTATTAGGTTAGAAACAGACATCCGCCTAGGCTACAAAAAACATCAACACACTGTCGCAGTATTTTTAGACATAAGCAAAGCTTACGATATGGTTTTCAAACCCACACTCCTCTTCAAAATTCAGCAACTCGGCATAAAAGGACACTTAGCACATTATTTAATATATTTTTATCTGGTTCTCGTAGATTCCACATCAGGTGCCAGTTAGCCATTTACGATCCACATTTTCTTCAAAACGACTACCACAGGGAAGCTGCATATCACCAGTTTTATTTAATATCATCATTAACGACCTTTTCGCCGACATGCCTGCAAATGCATCGTATTCTCTTATCGCGGACGATAGTGCAATTTGGTGCTCGGACAAAAATACGAAAATTTTGATTCGGCTTCAAAACGCTCCTCCAAAACAGGATACACCAATGTCCAGGTCCACCAATACGTACGTCCATCAAGTACGGATTCAATTTTCCGGCTCCCAAATCTGCAACCATGCTTTTAGCAAATGCTCTCCCTGCCCAAACCCAGAAATACAGCTTCACCTCGGGCAAAATGACATACCTTTTGTACATTCATTTAAATTTCTTGGTGTTATTTTTGATCGTAGGCTTTCTATGCATAAATACATCAAACACGTCCAGAACAAATGTTTTCGCCGACTAAATTTACTTCGCTGCATTACTTTCACCCCATTTCGAGCCGATCGTCACCCTCTTGTACAGCTATATAAATCCTTAGTGCTCCTCATCATTAAATACGGCCCAGTAGTCTGCTGGCACCAGCCCATCCTCCTTAAATATTTTAGACACCATTCAAAATAAATTTATCCGTATCGCACTCGGTGCAATGACTACTTCACCCAACATTTATTTAGAACCGAATCGGGAATTCCTCCATTAACTCTCCGCAGAATGCAACAAACACTTAGGTACGCCTCCAAAATTCAATTTCATTCCAACCACCCCACACACGCGTCATTGCAAGTTCTCCCAAATTTACATCATGATTATTTAGTTCCAGTAGAAAAACGAACTGGTCTCACTATAGCTTCTAGGATCAAAACAATTTCTGAGCAGCTTCATTTCACTATTCCACCCATTACTTCTCTTTCTCCACCTACACCACGGTGGCAGATAGCCGAACAGCACGTTTTTTATCTCACCACCTCTCCAAATTAACAGCTTTGTCCAGAATATACTACACAAAAATTTCGCCAATTTCGGTCTCGTTATAACTGTGTTCCTTTTATTTTTACCGACGGTTCTAAAGACGCTAACCTTACAGGAAATGCCATAGTTTCGGGAACATAAAAACAACATCGATTACCAGACGGAACATCAATTTTCATCGCTGAATTACAGCCATCCTCATTGCCCTCCGTTATATTCGCAATCGTTTTCTCTGTCACCCCATGCGCAGCGTCGTCATTTGTTCGGACTCCAAATCTGTTTTACAATCTCTTTCGTCAATTTATTTTTACATCATTACCATATTTATATTTATGAAGCACTAGGAACACTTCATCTGATGGGCGTGAAGGTCCGTTTCCTGTGGGTGCCCAGTCACTGCGGCATCCCAGGAAACGAGGAAGCAGATCAACTCGCAAAAGAATCATTACAATTACCACACATCACAGATATCCCACCACATTTTGACGCCATAAAATCGACAACACGACAAAACATTGGTTTTTTTTGGTAACCAAACGTGCACACAAAGCACAAACCATACACAATTACGGAACATTAAACCAGTAGCCGATATACGGACACCATAATTTCAAATCAACCGCCACAAAGAAAAAGTCCAATCGCGGATCCGCATAGAACATACTTACCTTACACATCTGTGTATGTATTCTGCTTCACCTCGGCCTCCATGCCCATCATGCAGCAACCATCTTACAGTCCCACATATATTACTACACTGCCCACAATATCATGGCCCTAGAAAACCACTGACCGATTACTGCCATGCACACAACATTCCTTTCTCTTTGCTCTCACTGTTGGGGGATGATCACCCTTTCTTTCAAGTTACTTTTTATTTTTATGCGAGAAACCAACTTATTCCAGCCCTTATAAACTGACTTTTACGATTTAGTACTTTGTCCTTTTCTTCAACGGCGCGAAATCGTCTAAGGAGGCCGAAGTGCCTAATTTAACAAAATCAAATAAAAAACGCATTACCTTCACACCTTGACAGTTCAGGATCAGTAACCCACGAATTGCATCTTGGTGTTACTATCACTGCTCAATCCGCTCTGCCATTTGGCGCGATGAACTGCTGGTTTAGCAGTTATTTATCTTCATTTTCGTGGGGCGACACCAGTCGCTTTTTCCACCTTTCGTTCCTAGGGATGACACCAGTCACCCCTTGTGATTGTTTTTTTTTTCATTGTATGAACATACAATGTTCATTCTGTTCTCGGTGTTTCTGGGTTCTTGTTTAGTTAGTTTACACTAGGTAGGTGTTTTCCCCGCGATGGGGAACAAGCGCAAGAAGGACAATGACCCAAGCTCGCTACCGGGCTCAGAATCGGAATTCCCTCCACCGACCACGTCTACTGACCATCGCTCGACTCCCGACTTTGCAAATGATGCCCCATCTCTTGATACAACCATAGATGACCCGCGCCGGACTATTTCTCTCGATGACGCTCTGGACGCATTTTGTGCCTCGTCGACCCCTGCTCGTTCCAAGTCTACGACCCCGTCTCACGATCCTGACCAAACTATCACACTCCACGCCGCTGATCCACGCTCGAACCAGACCACGCCCTCCCACCCTAAACAAATCCAATCCATCGAGCCCTACCTCGACAGTGCTGGTTCGTAAGTAGTCGTCAAGCCTGTCGAGTAATCCGTTTCCTTCCGCCGTATCAACGTTTTCTGGCCGACTAAACAACTCCTTGCCATCTGCTCCTTAGCCAATCCTGACATCGAAGCCCCTGCCAATGGAACCCTGATCATCAAAACACAAACCCGAGCCCAGACCAAAGCCCTGCTCCGTACCACCACATTTTGTGGAAAATCCGTTACCATCACTCTCCATTCCAACCGCAACACCACCAAGGGCACCGTCTTCGCGCCGGAGCTCAGCTTCATGTTTGAGGAAGATATCCAGGCGGAGTTCAGGCCGGAGGGGGTGACCCACGTCCGACGTATCACTTCCTTTAAAGACGGCCAGAAACGTGATAGAAGCCTCTTTGTCCTTACCTTCAACTCTACCACTCTTCCCAAGACCCTCATCGCCGGCTACATACGATACCAAGTCCGTGTCTTTATTCACAATCCTCTCCGTTGTTTTAGTTGCCAGCGCTTCGGCCAGGGCAGTAAGACTTGTCGCCAACCAGCCCGCTGCTTCAAGTGTGGTAAACCACCCCATCCTGATTCCACCTGCTCCAAGCCTGCCCACTGCCTCAACTACAACACATCCGACCACCTAACCACTTCCAATATCTGTCCAGTCTGACGACGGGAAAAGATATTTGCGCCGTCAAGGCCACGACCGGAGTCTCCTACCCGCAGGCCACCTCCCCGACCACCAAAACTTACGCCCAGGCGGCCACCATTGCTTCCTCCACCCCTCGCGTCAAAACTAATTCCACGTCCACACAAACAGAACTTGTACCAGGCCCGGCACCACTCACCAAACAAAAACCAATAACCGCTACGACACAAACAACACCGATTCCCAACATACAGACCACTCCTGCTCCAAACAAGCGGATCACTCCAGGAAGGAGTGACAGGCCCCGCAGTCATTCGGCTGCCGAAGCAAATTCACGTTCCCCGTCAGCGGGCCGCCGATCGAGCCCTGCGCGTCCGCCCTGCGCGTCCAGCGCCGGCCGGCGCCCACGTGACCTGACCGACTCCCAGCCGGCGGGCATCCTTGCGGCAGTGGCCGGCCGCCGTGACCTCGCCAAGGTCACCGGTCGGCCGAACGGCTCGGGTGAATCCACCGCCGCCGTCCGCACCCAGCCCACATGTCCGCCAGAACTACACTCCTGGCTCCGACATGCGCCGAAAGGTGCCGACAAACATTAGTTTTTATCTTTCTTATGTCTGTATTTTTACAGTGGAATTGTCGGAGCTTGATATCGAAATGGGAAAAAATGAAAATATTATTTAGTTTACTCACTGCCATTATAATTGCACTTCAGGAAACCTGGTTTTTGCCTACCGATATATATACTTTCAATCTTTTCAATTATTGGCTGTACCATCACGACGAGGTCCTTGGACCACACCGCAGTGGCGGTACAGCACTTTACATCAACAATGATTGCACACACACAAATTACACATAATTCACCTTTACGAGCCGTTGCTTGTACTTTAAGTGTTCACGGTAGGAATATAGATGTATGTTTAATCTATATTCCACCACACAGAGACAACACAAACATTTTGATACAATTAGAAAACCTTATAGAACATTTCAAGAAACCTTTCATATTACTCGGAGACTTTAATGCACATAGTCCAGCCTGGGATTAAACACGTACACATGGAGACACTCGCACCGCATTATTGAACACATTTTAGACTGGCATAATTTAGTACGACTTAACACCGCAGAACCAACATTTTTGTTTACCTTGGACATAATACAGAAACAGCTATTGATTTATCAATTTGCTCTTCGATCCTAGCCACCCAATTTGATTGGACCATAGACACGGACATTCATGACAGCGATCACTACCCCATCAAATTAATACCCACTTTTTCAACTGCGGCCGATACCACACCCAGTTTTATCCCACGATGGAAAATTTCGAAGGCCGATTGGACAACATTTCCAGACCTTTCACATTTTCAATACAATCCCAACATTTCTCCCGTCGGAAACATCAACTTCATTACAAATACACTTATCGAAGCAGCATCTACTACAATTCCACTCACAAAACCTTTTGCAAAACGAACGCCAGTACCTTGGTGCAGTCCCGAAATTGCACGTGTCATTGCGGTAAGAAAAGGATCATTTAGGAAATATCTGAGACTAAAAAAAAATATATAATCAACAAAACTTAATTATCCGTAACCATGAACCAGCGAGGACACGCCGCCTCATTCGCGATGCTTGGCGTCGTTCATGATCAGAATATTTAACACAGCTCACATTTCGAACACCTTTAAGCCAAATCTGGCAATTGATTCGCCGATTGTCCGGACACGCCACATTTAAATCACTCCCGACCATCAAAATCCAAAACGTCACCATTACAGACCCAAAAGCAATAGCAAACACAATAGCGGACACCATGGCTCAAAATAGCTCGGATAAAAGAAAAGAAAACAAAAACAAGAACACACGGTCGCAGTATTTTTAAACATAAACAAAGCTTACGATATGGTACTCAAACCCGCATTACTTTTCAAAATTCAGCAACTCGGTATAAAAGGACACTTAGCTCATTATTTAATAGGTTTTTTTATCCGGTTCTCGTTCATTCCACATCAGGTGCCGATCAGCCATCTCCGATCCACATTTTTTTTTCAGAATGGACGCTACCACAGGGAAGCTGCATTTCACCAGTTTTATTTAACCTCATCATTAACGTCCTTTTCACCGACATGTCTATTAATGTATCATACTCTTTGTTTGCCGATGACAGCGTAATTTGGTGTTCATAAAAAAATACGAACATTGTTTAATTCACCTACAAAACGCACTAGACAGAATATATCAATGGTCCCTGAAGAATGGTTTCATTTTCCGCCACAAAATGTGCGACGATGATATTTAGCAAATCGTTTCCCCGCCTAAATCCAGAAACATCGTTTCACCTCGGAAAAAAATGGTATAACCTTTGTAAATTCGTTTCAATTTCTTTGTATTATTTTTGACTTTAGACTTTTAATGCATAAAAACATCAAACACGTCCAGAACAAATGTTTTCGCCGACTCAATTTATTTCGATGCATCACTTCTTCATCACTTGGAGCCGATCTTTATACCCTTTTACTCCTCTACAAATCATTAGTTATACCCATAATAGAATATGGATCCGTAGTATATGCCGTTGCTAGCACATCCTCCTTAAAATTCTTAGACACTTCAAAATAAATTTCTTCGTATCGCACTCGGTGCAATGACTACTTCACCCATCAATTCTTTAGAAGCCGAAGCAGGAATCCCTCCATTAGCTCTTAGACGAATGCAATAGACAATTAGGTATGCCTCAAAAATTCAATTTCACGAAAACCATCCCACACACACACACATCTTTACACACTCTCCCAAATTGACATCATGATTATCTCGGTCCAGCGGGAAAAAAAATAATTGGCCTCACTATAGCTTCTCGGATCAAAACATTTTTTGCAAAACTTCATTTCACTATTCCACGGATTATTACTCTTTCTCCACCCACACAGCACCCTGGCAGATAGCCGAACGATACATTTTTATCTCACCACCACTCCAAAATCACAGTTTTGTCCAGAATGAGCCCAACACAATTTCCACCAGTTTCGGTCTCGATATCGCCATGTTCATTTTGTTTATGCTGACGGATCCAAAGAAGCCAACATCACAGGAAACGCCATTTTGCGGGAACATACAAAAGGCAACATCGTTTACCCGACGGAACCTCAATTTTAATCGCGGAATTGCATGCCATTCTTATTGCTCTCCGTTATATCCGTAATCATTTCCTTCGTCACCCCATGCGCAGCATCGTCGTTTGTTCCGACTCTAAATCTGTTCTTCAATCAGTTTCTTCACTTTATTTTTCGCACCATTGCCATACCTCCATTTATGACACACTTCAAACACTTAATCTGATGGGCGTGAAGGTCCGTTTCCTGTGGGTGCCCAGTCACTGCGGCATCCCAGGAAACGAAGAAGCCGACAAATTAGCAAAAGCATCATTACACCCTCAAAACATCACAGAAATTCTACCACATTTTGAAGGCATTAAATCATTAATACAACAGGGCATTCGACATTCTTGGACTGAAAATTGGACACAAAACACAAGCCATACCCAATTACGTGTCATCAAACCTGTCGCCGACACCTGGACCACATCATATAAAAACGGACTCGAAGATATAGTCCTATCGCGTTTACGTATCGGGCATACTTTTCTTACCCATAGATATATATATACACGGCTTCACCTCGACCTTCATGCCCATCATGCAAGACCACACATATACTCTACAGTCACACACATACTCCTACACTGTCAACAATACCATGGCCCTCGAAAAACACTTACTGACTACTGCCGAACACACAACATTCCCTTTTCTTTACCCACGCTACTGGGAGATGAACACCCTTTTCTAATCAAACTATTTTTCAGCTTTCTCCGACAAGCTAACTTGCTCCAGAAGTTATAAACTGACTTTTACAGCATAACATTTTTTTCCACGGCACGAAGTGGCCTGAGTAGGCCGAAGTGTCTATTTTAATAAAACTCAAACTCAAAGCGCATTACCTGACCACGGCAGATCCATACTACGCAAAACATACGTGCTATTACGGTGTCAAAGGGCCAGCACAAACAGCAAGATTCTGTTATTTGCTTCGCATTTCCTAACATGCCTCTTCTTGCGCATGCCTCTTCTTGCGCCCTTCTTGCGCCACTGTCGGCTTTTGATTATTTGCTGGTGATCCATATTGGCAAATGTGGCCAATATGCAAATGTGGCAAATGGTTTAATCTGGCCACATCGTGAGCAGTTCAACATTAATCGGTTCTACCCAATCAGTGGCGCAGCAGGATTTTCTGAGAGGGAGGGGGGAGGGGGGCAATCACATCTCATTTTATTGCGAATGACTTCGGTGCGCTTCGCGCGCCAAAAATTATGGCTTGAGTGGTGCCAATCCCAACAGTTTGATCTACTGTAACTCCTTTGCTAGGGGGTTGAGGAGAGGTCTCCCACTTGGCTGCGTCTCTGTACCCAATCAATAGTCAAAGATGGTCGACAGCTCACGCACCGGCATGCATATTGTAGTCCTTTTCCACATATACACATACATACATACACATACGCATGCATATCCATACAAACGATATCTTCAGTCTTGTCCCGTGTCCGTGCCCTCTCGCCAGCATCCGACTCCAAAGACCCGTTAATAATAATCAGTACTGATAGCACGGCGCGACTCCATAGTCATGTTAGTAATCATCAGCAATGGTAGCACGGCGCGACTTCATGGTCATGTTAATTTTCATCAGCACGGTGCGACTCCATAATCATGTTAATAATCATCAGCACTGGCAGCACAGCGCGACTCCATAATCATGTTAATAATCATCAGCACTAGCAGCACAGCGCGACTCCATAGTCATGTTAATAATCATCAGCACTGGCAGCACAGCGCGACTCCATAGTCATGTTAATAATCATCAGCACTGGCAGCACAGCCCGACTCCAGATATGCCTTTTTCTTTTCCTCATTGTTAGTAATTAATGACAGATATATTAGCTGTTTTTAATGTATTATTTACATCTAGAAACGTTTCGTTTTGGACAATTTTTAGCATTGGCCTATCCTATTATTTCTGATCCACTTACATGATGTCCAGTTGAAGTGACTGTGAAGAAGTGCTAAGGGCATGCATAAAGGTTGATAGTTAATTGCATAACTTATTCCTGATATGCATCTTGCATGTAAGAGGCCATGCAAGATGACAAATAGCTTCGTTTTGCATCGGCATATGCATTTTCGACTTTTCACCCCAATTGCGACTGGATTTTGATTCCGATCGACATGGAGAGAAGAAATTGGATTGCTTACTTGGACATCCTTTGGTGTCTGTTGCATTTACTTGAAAATTTTCGAATGCAAAATATTTTTTCTCTGCTTTGATTCATGTCAGGAGACAATTTGCTTCGAAAACCTTTTATACGTGGGCTCTGTGATATCAATTGAGTGATTGATTTCATTAACATACTAGTGTGTTAACACTAGTATGTTCATGACGTTAGTTCAAGTTCGGAACTATCAAGCTACTTCATAACGCCGTGAACTGTAGCTATATAACGAATTTCAATGGGATGCGCACTGAAGCATTTCTTTTCCAAGCGAAGATAGTGTACTGAAAGCAAAGCAAGTCAAAGCAAGTAAATGACGACAAATAATGAATGCATCTTAAGCTTTTAATTCGAGTGTCCGAACCATGGGTAGCGCCACAGCAGTCCGGTCCAAAATTGCAGCCGTATTCGCGGTTTTACTTACTTGTATTCACGTGCGCCACACTGGAGCGGCTCTGTTGGAAAAAGCATGCTTGAAAAGGTCGTGGTTCTTTTGTTTCGTAAATCTTTTTACCAGGAGAAGATGAAGAAGTGGGAATTTTTCGGTACCTTTTCCCCCAAGGGCACCGCACTTACTTCCGGTTGTGATGGGCCACGGTGACTTTACACATATATTTTAATGTAGGTTTAGAACGTTAGGCGTCATGAGCGGACATAATACCAGTGGCGCCGCTCTGGTGGTGGGTTTGTGAAGGAACACCACCAGAGTGGGCTTGCTCTGATCAATGCTATTTTCTGGATTCTAGAGAAGGTGCAAGTGATTTCCAATGGTCAAATTTGAACAACATTGAAACAAGCTTCATTATGATGTGTAGTTCGTTTTATTATCAAATCATTTCACCCTGTTATTTTTCCCTTAAAGTGAAATGGGAGCAATTGGCCACTCAACATCTTGTGATAAAAACGCGTCATACATCTTCTGTGTGTTGTGCTGACAATTTACAATGTTCTTAGCTAAACGAAAATCGAACGTGCTACATTTATATCATCATGAATAACTTCCATGACGGTGTAACCCTGTCACTTTTGCACTCAATTGCAGAATTTGTGTCCAAAATTATCAGATTGTATTCCTTTAAATTGTATATCAGATGTTCTACATTACCGAATTAATTTACAATGGTCTCAAATAAACCTGCATCAAATCAGCTGCCTTCTGATGCCATACTCGACTACCTTTATAGGTACCTAACCCTGTCATTTTTGCACTCAATTCCAGGATTTATGTCTGGAATTATCACATTGTATTCCTTTAAATTGTATATCAGGTGTTCTACATTAGCGAATTTCTTTCTAATGGTCTCGATTAAACTGGCATAAAATCAGCTGCCTTCTGATGCCTACTCGACTACTTTTAAGATATCTAACCTTGTCATTTTTTACCTTTTGATATGAAGCTTTCCGGCATTATTGAGGTTCTGTCATGGCTCGATGCACGTTAAGCGCCGACGGTTGCTGCCCAGATGATCGGTAGGGCCGCCGAGCGGTGGCATGACAAAAAGTTATACCCTTCAACAATACTAAGCAACATCGGTTCTGTCGCACCAAAATAGTGTATGAGAAATTCAAGGGTGGGGATGCATTCTTTTCATTCAACGCCCATAAACGTAATGTTCTTCAACAATATCGAGAAAACTGTCGGCCTCAACTGCAATGGTGGCGGAACTCATGCCAGACACATCGCCTATCGTTTCAAATCTAAAAATCTGCCTGTAACTTTGGCGTTGGGTCCCATTAACATTCAGGGAATGGTCAGCGCCCCACCATATTATGAATGGCGGCGGGCGGTCGGGGACGGGCCGGGGGCCGCCTCGTCGCCGCCGGCGGCCGGTCGTCTATGGTGGAAAATAGTTCTAGAAGGCAATACGCAAAGTAACAATATGCCGAATATATCACTGTAAGTGACAATGAAATTGATGTCTGAAAGCAAGCTAACCTGCATAAATGAACTTCGCATCATATTTTATGGAGACAGTCAATATGATCCCGTCTGCAAAAGCATGCCAACTTTAATCCTTTCCTTAACCTTTACCTTAACCTTGAAGTATTTCCACTCAGATCCTCACACCCTGTCTCGGGGGTGCGGGGTCGAAACATTACTACCTCTAATCTCCAAACTAAGCGTCGCACGAGCATGAAAGTGATGCCATCGGAAAGAGCTCGACGAGTAGGGTCAGAAACCACCCCAGATTTGTTCTGCCTTCAAAAAAGTGGCATCACTAGGGTCGTTTATGTGGTCACGACTGACGTCATGTTTTTTTTGGCTCTGGGGAGTTCATTTTGAAGAATATTTTCCAACAAAAAATTATTCGGAATAAAAAAGCCATGCGAAATCAACTTTAGCCCAAAAATGCATTCCCACCCAAAAATCAACATTTTTATTTTTCAAAATGTTGAGTTTTCACTTCTCTTAAATTTGTATTTTTGTAATGGGCAGAGCGGACCGAGAAACGTTGCTTTAAGTCAATTTTCCCTATTAAAAAGTATCTACATTAGCCAAAATCGTCTATTTATCCGCTAATGGTCAAATATGCACCGCTAATGTCATTTTTTAAACAAATTATCTGGTGCGCTTTGTTGCATCCTTAAAGAAAAGCAAACGCTGAAAGGTTCATTATAAAATATCTTTATCCGTTAAAGCGTGACGACCGGCTGAACGTTTTGGAGGTGACCTCACTTGACCTTGACCAAATCGTTGACCATAGATGATCTGACCTCGAAATTTTCACACAACATGCCAAATTGTAGTGGGAAAACGTATGCCAAATTTCGGCGCGCCGTTCTTTCACTATTTGCGGAAAACCCTAGGGCGGGCGCAGCGGCACCACACCAGGCGGACGTGCGTGTATGTATGTATGTGCGTGCGTGCGTGCGTGCGTGCATGCGTGTGTGTGTGTGTGTGCGTGCGTGCGTGCGTGCGTGCGTGCGTGCGTGTGTGTGTGTGTGTGTGTGGCTGTGTGTGAGAGAGAGAGAGAGAGTGTGTGCGGGAGTGAGTGCGGGGGCGGGGCGCCGGCCGGCCGGGCGTTATTTAACTGGCCAGGCCGGCCGGCGGCGGCCACCAGTGTATCGGGTCGGCCGGGGTGGAAACAGCACTCAGCAGCCGACGGTCGCCGCTCGCAGCTGGCCAGGCTCACCTCCCCATCAGGTGAGCTCACGCACGGACAGCGCGTGCACTCGGCTCACCAGGCCAGCAGCCTCCTCCGGCCGACACGGCCGGCATGTGCAGGGAACCCGGGTCATCACTGGACGACAGGTCAGCCCCGGGGGGACCGAGGTCAGTACTGAGGAAACACGGGCCAGCCCTGGGGGGACAGAGGTCAGCCCTGACGGGACACAGGTCAGCCCCTGGGGACCGAGGTCAGTACTGAGGAAGCACAGGTCAGCCCTGGGGAGACAGAGGTCAGCCCTGACGGAACACAGGTCAGCCCCGGGGGACCGAGGTCAGTACTGAGGGCACAGGTCAGCCCTGGGGAGACAGAGGTCAGCCCCGGGGAAAGAGGTCAGTACTGAGGAGACACAGGTCAGCTCTAAGAGGACAGGTCCCCCGGGAGGGCACATGTCAGTCACGGTGTGAACACGTCAGTCGTGAGGGGACATATGTCAGCCCCGGGGGACCGAGGTCAGTACTGAGGAGACAGGTCATCCATGAGGGACATAGGTCAGCCCTGAGATGACACAGGTCAGCCCTGAGATAACACCGGTCAGTCCCGGTGGACCGAGGTCATTACTAAGGAGACACAGGCCAGCCCTGAGAGGACGCAGATCAGTTACGGGGTGAACACGTCAGTCTTGAGGGGACCGATGTCAGTGGTGAGGAAACCAGTGTCGGTACTGAAATGACACAGGTCGATACTGAAGGGATACAGGTCAACCCTAAGAGGACACAGGTCAGACCCGTGAGAATGATGTCAGTTCTGAGGGGACCGAGGTCAGCATTTATAATACAAGGTCAACAATGAGAGGACAGCTGTTATGCTGGATAGGTCGCATGCAGAGAGCAAACAATAATACGCTGTATGCAAAGGTTTGACTGCAGTGGTTGCGTAATTAAATCTTCACATGCGTAGCAACAAACAATTCGATAATGACGTAATGTTGACCACAAAGACATATCCATATTATGTTTAGAAGAAGGTGCACTGTGCTCCAGAACATCCATATTGCCTATGTTTATCTGTTTCAAAGCGGGTGACCTCTTGGTTATGGCGTGCAGCTCAAGATGGTACTGTTGGCTTCATGTCTATGTAGAAAAGAAAGCTACAATTTGTTGTTGGTAAATGGGAACAACTTTCCTTCCTGAAATACCACCAGCTGAAAGAGTATCTCATTTCACTACCAAAAACTTCGGTATAATTTTAACCCAGAGACAAAATTCCGGACTTAGGAACGAAACGCGGCAACCTGTGATACGTGGGTCCTCCCAATTCAGCCATTTGTATCCATTATGCTCAATGAAAAACGTAGCCGATCAATTGCAAAATAAAGCTGTTTTTGCGCTAGGAATTTCATCTGATCATGTTCTTAACAAAACACAAAAAGGAACTGCCCAAACGGTTTTTAGGGAGGAAGTGTCATATGCTCATGTAGCTCTGGGAATTAATGGACACAAGTGCTTTCTAGCGTTTTTCAGTTGCAAGTTGAGTAGCATATAAATGGCAATAATGTCACTGCAATAGATACACCAAAACACTACCTTGTGTCTACATCACATGAGTGTCCTCGATATCCGTACTTTTCCGGAAATCGAGGGCGTATCTTTTCACAATAAGAAGCGTTTTTTTTATATTACGAAGCAGTTTGCTTCATTTCCCTTTTCATTCCAAATGTTCAGCCAATGCGAGTAGCGGTCTAAAAACTTGAAACAGGAAAAGGTGATGCAGCAATAAAGAATAAAGTTAACCTGCTTAAGAGTTTATTCTCCGAATGATACTCATTGGATTACGAACGATCGTCGAATGCCATACGCTACTCCACGATTCACCACACACCACTATCACAGGCACATTGACACATCGATAGAGCTTAGCGCCATTGAATAAATAAACCCAAAATACGCGTTGAGCAGATGAGAAACAGAGGGTGAAGAATTGCCATGCAAGCAACAGCGTTTGGATGCATAGGACCGGAAATGGTCATGAAGAAAAGTACAAGGGATGTACACGAGAAATAAGCATGGTTTCACCGGGAAATGAAGCACATGATACTGCACAAGCCAAAACAATCATGACAACATGCTCCAGTGGATGCCATTTTACCCGCTGGAGGCATCCCCACTTATGGCCATGCCTGTGTTGGTTTGAGGCTAAATCATTTCTAGTGAAACACCCTCCAACTAATTTGACTAGAGGTGGACACAATAGGTTCCAAACGGCGTGCTGAAATTACCCTGACGCGAGTCGGACTTTCTGATTGAAGAAACCTCAGCACAACGTGTGCAAAACCAGGTGGCACGTGATGTGTTCTGAACTCACCCGGTGTCTCAACAGGGGACAATGGTACTGCTATGCTGCAATATTGCGCGATCAACAACCCAAACTATCCTGAAATCAAAATATCATACCGTGATTATAAGTTGCAGTGCACACATGTTTCTAATCCAGACAAAGTCAGATGCTGCCTTCATTGCCTTCAAACCATGGAGGTAATTGTACATTGCGTAGCCTCCTATTATTGTTCTGCTATTCCAACGAAACTCGCAATTCTCTCTCGGAATATCATTGGAACCAGAATACAGGAAGCTGTGAAGTTCGACGGTGCATTCCCCAATCATATAGCTACCAATCTGTTCTCCACATGTGTGCTACCGTAAAAGGCGCGAAGATGGCTGGCCGTGCTCTGTTGGCTGGCCGTGCTCTGTTGGCTGGCCGTGCTCTGTTGGCTGGCCGTGCTCTGTTGGCTGGCCGTGCTCTGTTGGCTGGCCGTGCTCTGTTGGCTGGCCGTGCTCTGTTGGCTGGCCGTGCTCTGTTGGCTGGCCGTGCTCTGTTGGCTGGCCGTGCTCTGTTGGCTGGCCGTGCTCTGTTGGCTGGCCGTGCTCTGTTGGCTGGCCGTGCTCTGTTGGCTGGCCGTGCTCTGTTGCTGGCCGTGCTCTGTTGGCTGGCCGTGCTCTGTTGGCTGGCCGTGCTCTGTTGGCTGGCCGTGCTCTGTTGGCTGGCCGTGCTCTGTTGGCTGGCCGTGCTCTGGCCGTGCTCTGTTGGCTGGCCGTGCTCTGTTGGCTGGCCGTGCTCTGTTGGCTGGCCGTGCTCTGTTGGCTGGCCGTGCTCTGTTGGCTGGCCGTGCTCTGTTGGCTGGCCGTGCTCTGTTGGCTGGCCGTGCTCTGTCTGGCCGTGGCCGTGCTCTGTTGGCTGGCCGTGCTCTGTTGGCTGGCCGTGCTCTGTTGGCTGGCCGTGCTCTGTTGGCTGGCCGTGCTCTGTTGGCTGGCCGTGCTCTGTTGGCTGGCCGTGCTCTGTTGGCTGGCCGTGCTCTGTTGGCTGGCCGTGCTCTGTTGGCTGGCCGTGCTCTGTTGGCTGGCCGTGCTCTGTTGGCTGGCCGTGCTCTGTTGGCTGGCCGTGCTCTGTTGGCTGGCCGTGCTCTGTTGGCTGGCCGTGCTCTGTTGGCTGGCCGTGCTCTGTTGGCTGGCCGTGCTCTGTTGGCTGGCCGTGCTCTGTTGGCTGGCCGTGCTCTGTTGGCTGGCCGTGCTCTGTTGGCTGGCCGTGCTCTGTTGGCTGGCCGTGCTCTGTTGGCTGGCTGGCCGTGCTCTGTTGGCTGGCCGTGCTCTGTTGGCTGGCCGTGCTCTGTTGGCTGGCCGTGCTCTGTTGGCTGGCCGTGCTCTGTTGGCTGGCCGTGCTCTGTTGGCTGGCCGTGCTCTGTTGGCTGGCCGTGCTCTGTTGGCTGGCCGTGCTCTGTTGGCTGGCCGTGCTCTGTGGCTGGCCGTGCTCTGTTGGCTGGCGCCGTGCTCTGTTGGCTGGCCGTGCTCTGTTGGCTGGCCGTGCTCTGTTGGCTGGCCGTGCTCTGTTGGCTGGCCGTGCTCTGGGGCCGTGCTCTGTTGGCTGGCCGTGCTCTGTTGGCTGGCCGTGCTCTGTTGGCTGGCCGTGCTGGCCGTGCCTTCTCTGTTGGCTGGCCGTGCTCTGTTGGCTGGCCGTGCTCTGCTGTTGGCTGGCGTGCTCTGTTGGCTGGCGTGTGCTGGCCGTGCTCTGTTGGCTGGCCGTGCTTGTTGGCTGGCCGTGCTTGCTGGCCGTGCTCTGTGGCTGGCCGTGCTCTGTTGGCTGGCCGTGCTCTGTTGGCGGCCGTGCTCTGTTGGCTGGCCGTGCTTGCTCTGTTGGCTGGCCGTGCTCTGGCTGGCCGTGCTCTGTTGGCTGGCCGTGCTCTGTTGGCTGGCCGTGCTCTGTTGGCTGGCCGTGCTCTGTTGGCTGGCCGTGCTCTGTTGGCTGGCCGTGCTCTGTTGGCTGGCCGTGCTCTGTTGGCTGGCCGTGCTCTGTTGGCTGGCCGTGCTCTGTTGGCTGGCCGTGCTCTGTTGGCTGGCCGTGCTCTGTTGGCTGGCCGTGCTCTGTTGGCTGGCCGTGCTCTGTTGACGGCCGTGCTCTGTTGGCTGGCCGTGCTCTGTTGGCTGGCCGTGCTCTGTTGGCTGGCCGTGCTCTGTTGGACGGCCGTGCTCTGTTGGCTGGCCGTGCTCTGTTGGCTGGCCATGCTCTGTTGGCTGGCCGTGCTCTGTTGGACGGCCGTGCTCTGTTGGCTGGCCGTGCTCTGTTGGCTGGCCGTGCTCTGTTGGCTGGCCGTGCTCTGTTGGCTGGCCGTGCTCTGTTGGCTGGCCGTGCTCTGTTGGCTGGCCGTGCTCTGTTGGCTGGCCGTGCTCTGTTGGACGGCTGTGAGCACCTATTATTCAAGACACCTATCAAACTCCATTTTTACATCGGTGGTCTAAAGAGCAATGTGTTCCTGAATGACATAATTGGACCCAGGATTCTGACAAATCCTTCAACAGATTGTTGTGTGGATTTTGGCGACCGAGCACGTCTTTCAGCAGAGCTGGAGCCATAATCCCGAACACTGAAGGCTCTGCAGGATTAGCGCATTTCCCAGAGCCGGTGCCTTTCTGCATCTCGCTACGCTGCTGTGATGTACATATATCGATGCGAATGTTCAGGATCAATCAGTAACTTATCGAGCGACGGAAGTTCGAGTCTCGTAGAATGCTGCTGTCATGGCACAACATACGGCGCGATGGGTGTTCGGAGCGGCAGAAGCTCGTGTCTCGCAGACGGTTGTCCTGGACACAACACACGGCACGGTAGGTGCTCGGTACTTCACTTTGCCTTCACTTTGCCACTGGTCCCGTACCATTAACCTGGACCGCAGCGACAGCATGCCGTCAGATCATAGCATTGCGCGAAACAACGAAGCTATTTATTACCTCTGAAACGTTTCGGTATAATTTTGCTAACTTGTTTAGCTTTCGGTCTCCCGCGCTTATTCGGTGGGAGGAATTGACACCGCTGTGTGGCTCACGCAGCTACACAAGTCGGGAAACAACCCAATTATTGCCTTTTTATTACTTTTCCCACTTCCGAGCTGGAAATTGCGTGATTGAAAGCGCACTAACTAATAAATAAACAAGTTGATTGCAGTGATAATTTTCCATATTTAGCGCTTCCTGCTAAATGCACGCCAAATTTTGTTGTTCTTTAGCTATATATTATTCTGCCATTTCTTTGGTAACCCAAACGCACCCGGAAACGGTATGTGCACAAGTGCACTACATCCTACGGTGCAGTAAGTTCTTATCCTAAATTATGCTATTTTGTTTACGTAAGAGGCTTGAATGTGACCCTTGCTATCCGTTAAGCCGGACATTCTCGGCACTGTAAATCGCCGCAGTTTTGGGATCTTCTGCCACTGTCAGCCATGATGCGTACTAATGCGGTGCGAACACCGCTTCCCAAAGCTGAAATGAAACGAAGGCAAATGCTGGCCAGCTCCGAATGGCAGGCGGGTACATTCGGGTCTCCGGACTCTCCGAACCTGACTACCTGTGACCATTTCTCACAAGGTTCTTTTTTCCTCATCAACCATCGCCTGTACATGGCGACGGTCGGTGTAGCCTCCTGAGGATCTGCTTCCCCCAACCACGGGAAAAACGGCGGAAAAGTGGCGGAAAACAACGGCGTGCGTCAGGACACCGCCTCTTGGCGGAGCTGAAGTGGTGTGTTTGGCGGAGCTGAAGTGGTGTGTTTGGCGGAGCTGACGGGTCATTGGCGCAGCTGACGGGGAGTCATTGGCGCAGCTGACGGGACGTCCTTTGCCGACCTTGTCGTAAAACATTAAACACGCTACTTCAGCTACCTGAGCTGTGACGTCATAAGAAGCAACCGGTCAGATCGTCTTTCGCCAAAACCTCCAATTGTTGGCAATTAGCTTCACGTGTTGACGTATATGACCAATTTGAGATGTGGTAGGGTGATGTGCATTCAACTACCCCTCTAACACATGCCCTTGACCGCTCTCAGGTAATTCGAGGTCATTAACCTGACTTTACCACCGGCCATTTTTTTTCGGCAATGAGTCACACCGAGTTAATTTTAGCGTTGAAGCTGAATTTCACGTCCATTTTTCTACTCGTCGATGGGAGGCAAATAGTACATCCATTTCACGACAATGGACTTCAACTTGGGGATTATATTGTATGACCCCCATGAGAGCTTGGAAAACAGCAGCGTTCATCAAAATCTTGGAATTGTTTGAACAGCACTGGTATTTTGATATGTTATTCACGATGCCGATAATAAGACAACTATGGCTACATTCTGACACTGGGTTCGTTATTCCAGCTCTGGTAGGTAGGTCAAAGGTCTGCCACCTGTTCGCATGCTGAGGAATGAGCCAGATCGCTTCAGATTTTCATCATAGATCACTTCTGACTTATTTCAAGGTCATCTTAAATCTAGTAGAAGTTTGACCTACTGTAAAGTTAGATAGAAACTATGGATGGAAACCTGCTGCAACTGGCCGTACTTCACTGTTCTTTTTGTCGTCACGTATGAAAACAGAAAACTACAACTGCGACGTAACCAGATAGCAATTATGGCGGGACATATTCCTTCACATTTTATTCGATGCTAATCATTTCCCATGTCATGTTGATTGGAAATAATTGGCCTAAGGTCGACTTCACCATGCTTTCACCACTCCTACGACATACGCCAATTACACTGGCCTGCGTTTCATAATTTTTCTTCCTCAAAAGTCAGAGGTTTTTTCATCTGATTTGGGTTCAGTTTCGCATCCTGAATTCAGAAACGCAAACCATTTTTCTCAATCAGGTCAGGTTTTAAGATATGCTAGATTTAACAAACACGTGTATGGCTCAAGTGGTATTACTGAACTGATGTTCATGTATCATGTTTTTGCCCTAAATTGTCTCGGGTCAGCCTTCTTTCCATCATTTCGGATCCGGATTGTTATTTCAATGAATCGAAATTGCAAGAACCACCCTGCCAGGTTTTGCTATATCTGTGGAAAGGTGACCCTTTCAAACAGTTAAGCGAGAATTACAGATTGTGTGAAGAAGTCATATCACGCTTACTTCGGAGTCAAACTAGCAGACTAAGATAAGCCGTTCGCCACTCATATCTATTGAAAAATATGCGTTCAAAACATACGGAATTGGAGGAACAAAACGAAGAAGAATATGCCGTTCGGTGTTCCGATGGTGTGGGGGGAAGGTAAAGATCACACCACGGACTGTTATATCTGTATAGCGAATACACCGGGCATCAATCGCAAGAACAAACATCATGTTCAATATCACGACGTTTCATCAGTCATCAAGCCAGTCCCCATGGCCCAGGTGGTCCTGTTCCTGAACCTGACGTCAGCATGGGATCGTCGTCCGACTCAGAGTCTGGAGATGCGACTGGTGCAGACGAGTCTGGTACATTCGAGTCAACAGAGGAAGACCGACCGGTGTCACTGAGCCAAGCTGAGCTCAGCAATCTGACACGGGACTTGAACTTGCTCAAGGAGTCTGCTCAGCTGCTGGGTTCAGCCCAAGGAGTCTGCTCAGCTGCTGGGTTCGCGCCCTAGGAGTCTGCTCAGCTGCTGGGTTCGCGCCCTAGGAGTCTGCTCAGCTGCTGGGTTCAGCCCAAGGAGTCTGCTCAGCTGCTGGGTTCAGCCCAAGGAGTCTGCTCAGCTGCTGGGTTCGCGCCCTAGGAGTCTGCTCAGCTGCTGGGTTCAGCCCAAGGAGTCTGCTCAGCTGCTGGGTTCAGCCCAAGGAGTCTGCTCAGCTGCTGGGTTCAGCCCAAGGAGTCTGCTCAGCTGCTGGGTTCGCGCCCTAGTGAGAAAGGTCTGCTGGCACCGGAGACGTTCTTTACATTCTTTTGGTTTCGAAACGGCGGGAAAGAGTCCGGAAATACTTCTCATTTGAAATACATTTCATCTTCTTTGGTCTACTACAACAACATCGCCGACCTGACCGAAGCGATGGACTTCAAGTATGACCCTACAGAATGGAGACTTTTCATCGACAACAACATCGCCGACCTGACCGAAGCGATGGGCTTCAAGTATGACCCTACAGAATGGAGACTTTTCATCGACGCGTCGATTAGGAGTCTCATGGCAGTTCTTCTGAACAACGGCAACAAGTTCGGTTTGATTTCTGTCGCGCACTCAGTTGAAATAATAGAAACTAAGCCGGGCAGACGACCAGCATTACGTCCAACGAGGGTGGCCGTCTAGGTAAAGAAGGCAAGGGCCGCCCGGCTCAAACAATGCTCCGTCCCACTCTCTGGTCGAACCGTACAAGATTCTACTCCCACCACTGCACAGCAAACTCTGTCTCATGAAGAACTTCGTGAACGGGCTGGACAAAGAAGGTGGAAGATTCACTTTTTGGCGACAGAAGTTTCCACGCGTAAGCAGGGAGAAGCTGAAGGCGTGGGTATTCGATGGTCCTCAAATAAGAGAGCTCACCAAGCGCACTCCCCTTGATGAATCATCGAATAAGAGAGCTCACCAAGCGCACTCCCCTTGATGAATCATCGAATAAGAGAGCTCACCAAGCGCACTCCCCTTGGTGAATCATCGAATAAGAGAGCTCACCAAGCGCACTCCCCTTGATGAATCATCGAATAAGAGAGCTCACCAAGCGCACTCCCCTTGATGAATCATCGAATAAGAGAGCTCACCAAGCGCACTCCCCTTGATGAATCATCGAATAAGAGAGCTCACCAAGCGCACTCGCCTTGATGAATCATCGAATAAGAGAGCTCACCAAGCGCACTCCCCTTGATGAATCATCGAATAAGAGAGCTCACCAAGCGCACTCCCCTTGATGAATCATCGAATAAGAGAGCTCACCAAGCGCACCCCTTGATGAATCATGAATAAAACCAGCGCACTCCCCTGATGATCATCGAATAAGAGAGCTCACAAGCGCACTCCCCGATGAATCATCGAATAAGAACTCACAAGCGCACTCCCCTTCGATGAACATAAGAGCTCACCAAGCGCACTCCCTTATGAATCATCGAATAAGAGCTCACCAAGCGCACTCATCAAAAGGCCACAAGCCCCCCAGAATCATCGAATAAGAGAGCTCACCAAGCGCACTCCCCTTGATGAATCATCGAATAAGAGAGCTCACCAAGCGCACTCCCCTTGATGAATCATCGAATCCCACTGAACTCTGCTCGGCTGGCTTTGAAGTCGAGCATCGCGAATTTCCTCGGCAACCACCGGAGTCCAGAGTACGAGAAGATGTCGATGAACTGATGGAGAATTTCCGTCGACAAGGTGCGTGCATGTCAGCGAAAATGCACTGCCTCAGATCTCATCTGGACTATTTTCCGGAGAATTGCTAAGACTGCAGTAAGAACAGGGCGAGCGTTTTCACAAGGACATCCGAGTGATGGAGGAACGCCATCAAGGCCGGTGGGACGTCAACTTTCTGGCCGACTTCTGCTGGTGCCTAAAGAGAGATGAAGTGTCTGCCCAGCACAACCGGAAGTCCCTGAGGGGGCCATTCATCCCTGATTAGCCAGGCATATCGTGCTGATATGCCTGGCTAATTGCTTGCGATATGTCTATCCCTTCTTGCGATATATCAACCGCCTATAAAGAACCGCCTGGAAACAGCATCTAAACCGCCTGTAACCGTCTGTAAACCGCCTGTAAACCGCCTGTAACCGCCTGCAAACCGCCTGTAAACGGCCTGTAACCGCCTTTAACCGTCTGTAAACCGCCTGTAAACCGTCTGTAACAGCCTGTAAACCGCCTGTAGACTGCTTGTAACCGCCTGTAAACCGCCTGTAAACCGCCTGTAAAGCATGCAGCTAGATAGAAGCCGAGGTATGCTACTAGACGAATCGCTCGCCTAGCAATATAATGGGAAATAAGAATTTCAAGGACGTGTTTTATTTCGAAAACTTGACCTGGTTGAAAAAAATGAATGTGATTTTCGGAATCAGCGAAAGAAACTGACCCAAGAACAGCAAACATATACTTGAACTTTAAAATCACGCAAACCAGTGCTATTGGAGGTGAGGCTTCGCAACCCCGTAAAGCTCGGTTCACACTATGGTCTTTTGACGTTTTCCGAGCGTTTATTCATCGTTTTTAGGCCATTTCGTCAAACAAACGGCAATCGAACGTATTTCAGACGCCCGTCAAAACTGCGTTTTACGAACGTTTAGCGCGATCGGAGCGTCGCATAGTGTGCACCGGGGTATGTCACGACCGCGTAATGAACGTCTTCTGGCGTCCAAAAGATAGATTTAGTTTATCTTTTCAACGCCGATTCGGCGTTTAACGTTCTGTTGGTGTGATTGAGTGGTCGCGAGATATTCGAAGTTTTGTTGGCTGTCTATAACCAGGTTGGAAGCATTGATTTGCCTGTGGCTAGAATATTGCATTTCCTAGCACACCTCGACCACGTGGTAGACAGGTAGCCCTGGCAAATAGTCGCAGGCGGAATTGTATGCAATGTTGTGTTGTGTTTGTGTTTTATTGGCACTGAAAAAGCATGCTTGTTCACCCAAGATGGAAAGGTGGGAAATAATAGTTTGGGGCCGTGCATGCAGCCCTGACAAAATCTTGTCTTGCAAGTATCTCTGAAGAGCATAGCCATGTAGGAAATCATTGGCCCAGTGCCTATTGTAAGCAATGAAAAACCCCTGATAATTCCTGATACTCCAAACACAACTTGGCACTGCCAAGTTGTGCATGATGGTGAAGAACATATTCATAATTTCCATTGCTGTAAATGCCAATTCATTGGAATTTTCAGAGCCAAAAGCATTTGTTGTGCATGCCCAGTGCCAAATACAGATGCTCTCTTTTCTGATGTGTGCATGATATGCATATTTAAATATGTACATGCTAATTTTGGTCCTCATGCTGTCAAGGTACACACAAGTTCATGTCCCAAGCTAGGCTGGAAAGTTAACCCATCTGTTTCGTCTGCAGACTCATGGTTCAGCATGTTGGGACTCATGGTTCAGCATGGGCAACTAGCTGATGGTGTCCACAGAATGCAATCAGGAAGAGCCCCTGTGACTCATTGTTGCACTTCTGCATTATGTCTTTATGTCTGGCATATTCTGCAACAACACCCAAATCCTTCTTTTGTTAAGTCACAACTCGTAATTGGTCACCCATCAAGTATGCATCCCTGGTATGCTGTCTACCTACATGCATGATCTTGCGCTAGTCAAAGTTACATTTCATTTGCCACTTTTTGACCACTTCACATGCTTATCCAACTATTTTTGTTCAGAGTCTTTATGACAAAAGGAAAAAATATTGGAAACATGCAATATTTTGCAACTTTTGCTATCCAGTTAAGCTGAGCAAGCCATCCATCACAGCATTCAACATTATTTCTTCAATTGGCAAATAATGGCGCATTCAAATGTGTTTCACTGGCACTGAAAAAGCATGCTTGTTCACCCAAGATGGAGAAAGGTGGGAAATAATATTTTGGGGCTGTGCATGCAGCCCTGACAAAATCTTGCAAGTATCTCTGAAGAACATAGCCATGCAGGAAATAATTGGCCCAGTGAGTTCTAAGTGCCTATTGTAAGCAATGAAAAACCCTTGACAATTCCTGATACACCAAACACAACTTGGTACTGCCAAGTTATGCATGATGGTGAAAAACATATTCATAATTTCCATTGCTGTAAATGCCAATTCATTGGAATTTTCAGAGCAAAAGCATTGGTTGTGCATGCCCAGTGCCAACTACAGATGCTCTCTTTTCTGATGTGTGCATGATATGCATATTAAAAATATGTACATGCTAATTTTGGTCCTCACGCTGTCAAGGTACATGTCAAGGTCAAGGTTCATGTCCCAAGCTAGGCTGCAAAGTTAACCCATCTGTTTCGTCTGCAGACTCATGGTTCAGCATGATGGGCCTCATGGTTCAGCATGGGCAACTAGCTGATGGTGTCCACAAAATGCAACCAGGAAGAGCCTCTGTGGCTCATTGTTGCATTTCTACATTATGTCTTTATGTCTGCAAAAATGTCAGAATATAACGCGCGATATATCTCAGCTTGCATTGGTACAAGTATTCAGGATTTCCACACAACTTGAATCGGCGGCAGTCGCGTCAGAATGGTCTCATTAGCGTCATAATTGATTCGCAGGAAGCGTAAAATGAACGTTTTCATTCGGGGAAACAGCGTGTGCTATTCCCGGTGTATTTCCGCTCGTTTTACGACGTCTATCTTCTGTTTAACGTTCGATATCCGTTCATTTTACGAATGATTGACGCTCCGAATTACCAAGTGTGAACCGAGCTTAACGTTTCCAAGCGGAGAGTGTTGACAACGTGAGAAAAAGCAAGCGTACACGTGACGAGATCTCGCGACTGACATACGATTTTATTCTCAGCGATATTGGTTGAACGCTCAGATCAGTTTGAAGATAGATGTTCCGCGAGTCAATAATCTGACGTGTATTACTTTCATGTGCAGTAACGAGAGCAAATACACGCGTTGAAATGTTCACTATGGTATTTCTTATTATCGTGAGCTAATGTTCAACTAAAGGTGTGGAACTTGATACATTTCGACCCATAGATCAAGGGTCAGCTGGGGTTGAAGTGCCGACGTAGTTTTGGAAGCATTCAAAATAGTACGGCAAGCTCTTTATTGTGCATACCTAGGAGTGAGAACGGACTCCTGATTCAGTTATCGCGCTAGCATTAACACTGAAGTTACTCACAGAGCAAGAAATGTAATCTGTGGTTAAGTTAGTTCATTTATCTTGGATAAGCTTGCAATGGTCAGTGACTCAGGTAGGCGGGTTAACTGATGTACTTACAACTAAAAGAGCTATTTGGGGAAATGCGTGAGGGGCAGCGCCGATAATTCACGATTGTTTCGGCGACAAACGACCTGACCTATTGGTTCTGATACCATTACAGGTCAATGACATGACATGACATATTTTCTAAATCATAATATGGGAGTGGCTACACCATCAGCTATGCCGGGCGGCGGTGCGCTGCCTCTCGCCGTTTGTTATGTGGTCGCGTCAATACGGCGGTAGGTGCCGCATCATCCCCCTGAACAGCAAATGTTCAAACTAGCATCACTAAT
Source organism: Ashinkailepas kermadecensis (assembly GCA_034440615.1). Taxonomy (NCBI): domain Eukaryota; kingdom Metazoa; phylum Arthropoda; class Thecostraca; family Neolepadidae; genus Ashinkailepas; species Ashinkailepas kermadecensis. The sequence continues at coordinate 189,606 of JAOTOM010004921.1, read as the reverse complement.
CGAACTAATCAAGCGGCAATTCACACATGAATTACACGCATAAGCCATTCCAAAAGTTCAAAACTGGAGCACTATTGCTTTCATCTTCGGAAATTATCACTGGGAGCAGACCACCATGGACATTGCCACTTTGAGTTTATCTAGCCATTTTGTGGTTTCATGCTGCCCAGTAGTCGGTGCCAAACATTAGTCACAGACATCATAGGTCAAGTTCCTTTCGAACTGAAAAATGTGGCAAGGTACATATCAGCATCCAGTGAGAGATGCTGATATCCAACGAGAGCAGCACATACTCTCTCTCTCTCTCTCTCTCTCTCTCTCTCTCTCTCTCTCTCTCTCTCTCTCTCTCTCTCTCTCTCTCTCTCTCTCTCTCTCTCTCTCTCTCTCTCTCTCTCTCTCTCTCTCTCTCTCTCTCTCTCTCTCTCTCTCTCTCTCTCTCTATATATATATATATATATATATATATATATATATATATATATATATATATATATATATATATATATATATATATATATATATATATATATATATATATATATATATATATATATATATATATATATATATATATATATATATATATATATATATATATATATATATATATATATATATATATATATATATATATATATATATATATATATATATATATATATATATATATATATATATATATATATATATATATATATATATATATATATATATATATATATATATATATATATATATATATATATATATATATATATATATATATATATATATATATATATATATATATATATATATATATATATATATATATATATATATATATATATATATATATATATATATATATATATATATATATATATATATATATATATATATATATATATATATATATATATATATATATATATATATATATATATATATATATATATATATATATATATATATATATATATATATATATATATATATATATATATATATATATATATATATATATATATATATATATATATATATATATATATATATATATATATATATATATATATATATATATATATATATATATATATATATATATATATATATATATATATATATATATATATATATATATATATATATATATATATATATATATATATATATATATATATATATATATATATATATATATATATATATATATATATATATATATATATATATATATATATATATATATATATATATATATATATATATATATCTCTCTATCTCTCTCTCTCTCTCTCTCTCTCTCTCTCTCTCTCTCTCTCTCTCTCTCTCTCTCTCTCTCTCTCTCTCTCTCTCTCTCTCTCTCTCTCTCTCTCCCTCTCTCTATGCGCAATGCTGGTGTAATGTCAATCCACATCACCTCGAACAAGTGGTGCATGGTAAGCACAAAGGGGCAATGATTTATAGCCACATAATATATTGTAGCTATAGAAGTGAAGCGGTTCCTTCGACATGAATCCGCTGGACCCTTGGTTGTACACGATTATGCGATAAGAATGAACAATTCATTTAGGAATTTGCAATTCAAATTAAGCCGTTGCAGGCTAAGTCGGAATCTAATGATGCGCATATCTTTGTAAATCCGATCGGGAATGGTAGTTTAACTTCAGAATAGTGGCGGTCGTTTCAAGACGGATTTAATATTACAGTAAGTTTCAGCACATTGCGACTAGCTCCTCATCAACAGGTCTACGCCTGTGGAGAGGCCAACTCAACATGATCTTCCGTCCATTGTCTTGTGATGAGAAACATACGTCCAGTTCCTGCGAGGAAACAAAGGTTTGCTTCCTTGCAAAGGTAGAAGAAACAGTAGACAAAAGGCAAAGGACAAAAGACGCAGCGGCAGCAGCACGCATTGTTCACCGCAGTTGAACTCTGTTTGCCATTCAACGTCTGTTACCATATAACCAATGTAAGGAGTACCCTAATTATCAAGGGCTCGGAAGCAAGCTTCTTCGGCACTTGGCAAGGTCATATCATGTAAACACCATTCTTCTATGGATAGCATAGATAGTGCGGTATAGATAACATATACATGATGGATGCATTGCATAGATATATGGATGGATAGATGCATTTAGATGGATATATGGATATTTGGTAACCGACGGATGAATTAATAGCTAGACATACAAATCCGGATAGCATATGTAGATAGTAGTATGCAAGGTACAAATAGTAGACATTAGTCGGTGTTGTCTCTCCGGTCAGATCAGAGGTGAAAAAGTGTCCAACCTGTCCCCGACACAATATCAGACACCGCCAGGCTGTCACATGTCACACCAGAGTGCGAACGCGAATTACCCCGGATACATGCTAAAATGGAACAAAGAAGAATATTTTAGTGGTATGATATGATATGATATGATAGTGATATGATCTTCAATTTGGCATCCAGCCAGTTATATCTCACCATTCAGCAGCATGTGTAACTGCAGGCTGAAGTGACGCACTCACTGCTCACTACACTTATACAGGCTGAACAAGATACCGATTTGGTGATCAACAGTGATCTGAAAGGTAGAGAAACATAGAAGTGGTAGAGTGATCATGATATCTACGCTATGTATGCTATATGCTCATGGCGTAAGCACTTCCGAAGAATAAGATGAACAAGATACAGGTCAAAGGTATGTAGCTTTACATGTCATTGGGAGGACACTTAACCCGTCCAATGTTGGCTCTACATCCCCCCAATAATTCAAGCTTTTAACATAGGACCCTATGTAGTATCCCCCCCCCCCCATCCATTTGGGCCTGCCCATGCCTTCATGCAGTGTGCCCTCCCAATAATTTTCAGAAGCTTACACTTCTGACAGGTCAACAGAGAAAACGTATATATAATATTAGCATTGGCAATATACTCATGAATTACTCAACTTGTTTGTGATCGAGCGAGAAGAAAATTTGGCTAAAATTCGGGAACAAAGGATGTCAATAAGTTCCCATATCATAGCCGTAATCAGCATACAGAACTGCAGCCGTTGGCAGCGAACGCATATCGTACGCTCTCCTGTCTATTCCATCCTACCACAGCCAGTTACGATGTGTGCACACACATTTACAGGTGGGTCAGCCTGACGAGGCGCGGCACCCGACTGGCGGCGGCTACCTCTGCGCAGCCGATTCACCTCGGTGTGGCGGCAAATACAATACACGGCTGCGATCCTGCAGCAAATACACAGCTGCGCCAAGAGCCATTCATAGGGGAAAGCTGAAGTAACCGTTATTGTCCCAGCGTGATCTAAGGTCAGGTTACGAGGTCAAAATCTGAGCAATTTACAAAGAGCATATATCAGATTGTCTTGGGAACAACATGGCTTTACTTCAAAATTGATGTTGAAACGTGTCTGGGATGTTTCCTTAGATGTACTTCTTTTCAAAGATCTTTGATTAGGTTAGGCTTTTCTTTTAAGCTAAAAAAAAGTAGAAAAAAATCAAAGGAAAATTATAGTTTTTCTTCAAAAACAGGTCAGACTAGGTTAGGATAGGTTTTTGTCATTTAAAAAACTGCTTGTAAATTTTCCTTTAAAACATCATGGCTTTCCTTGCATGGAAGGTTAGGCTGGGTTAGGTTAGGATTAAACATTATTTTTATTTCCTTTAAACATCATTTGTATGCTATGTTACCCCACTCCAAGCCCCTTTCTTGGTGATATTTTGCCTGCCCCTTAAAAACTATGCATTCGCTGAGGAAATGAGTCGTCGCACCCTTTTAATCACATTCATAAACGTTACATTGAAAAACAAATTCCAGCAATTCAAAAATTACCATGAACTGCAAATTTACACAATAAAAATAAAGTTTCACATTATTTTTTTCATTATATATTACCTCATTCAAGGCCATCGTATTCTCATTATTTTGGCTTCCAACTGAAAAATCAGCATTTATGATGGAAATCAGGGTATTATTGTGCTTTAGGTGTTCACATGACAAGTTTTACACACGTTTTGCCTGCATAAAGGAAGCAAATGGGTTAGGTTTGGTTACGTTAGCTTTTTATTTACATTTGAATTTTTACCATAACCTTCTATGTTATTTTACCTAACGTCTTTTTTGGTGTGATATTGCTCACAAACTGAAAAGTAAGCATTTGCGCAGAAAATGAGTGGTGTCATCATATTAGTCACATTCAGAAACATTACATAGCAAAGATAAATTCAAGAAGTCATAAAACACCCTGAAGCACAAATTTACCGAAATCAGTGGTCACATCATCTTAATCCTGCTGGTCCTGCTGGTCAATATGACATTGAAACATCTTGTTCCAAAAATCTAATGACTTGTTAAAAATTAAAGTTACCAATGCAAATTGGATTCACTCCTATTATAGTACCAATATCAAGTACAGGGTGCCATAGGTCATATGTTGCATTGGTTTCGAGGAATGTATAACACGTTTGGTCAATGCCACAAGTTCTGCTATGGTAAATGCCCGGACACAAAAAAATCAAATCCATGGAAGTTACCGAATGAAATTATTAAAATAACAAAAGTTCATATTGGAAGAACCAAAACCTTTTTCAGGATAAAGATTCGACATGTCTGCAGTGTGGCAAAATGGTTCACTTGATATACTAGACTACGAAATATCGTGCATAAAAGTATTGCACCAACCAGCTTTATACACCTGCACAATTGAACACCCCCTCCCCCTCCAAAGAACAAAGTCAGCACCAAAAATTGCACAAGATGTTATAGTATTTTTGCCTGCACATGAACAAAACACCCTCAACATTGTTATATCTTGCAGACATGATGTTGGTTAGTAGAAATACATTCAGTATTACCTGCACCTCCTGCAGCACGGCATGATCAGTGACACCAGCCTCCTTCTCCAAAGGCAGTGCTTTGCAACCCGATAGGTAGACCGGTATGCTTTTCCTTCATGTCTTTTCAACAATCTTGACTCACCATTGAATTTGCAGCCAGGATACCCAGAGAGCACCTTTTCTCATGATGACCGTGCCATATTAGCATCCACAACTTTGGCATGTACCGCACTAAGGTTTCTTGCAAGTGTCACTTCAATTAGGTATGACCAGGTTTGGATTTATTTCTTGGAATTCTGGAATTGGAGAGGAAAATTATGTACCATTACCGGTTGGTATGTGGCAGATGACTTTGAGAACTATTCTTTGAATCTGAATCCTGGGTTTTGAGGGGGAAAACTGTGTAGCATTCCAAGTTGGATAATTATTTGATTTGTTTCTGTCATCAAATTTGTTTTCTTCTGTTCACGGTACAAAAGAAGAACAGTCATTATCCGTGTTTCCATGTTCCCATGACCATGACCAAACAGCAAGGAGATGGCAGTCATTGTCAAACTCAATTCATCTCTTTTTTAAGTGTGGATAATTTCCAGGAGATAATAAAATTATGGGCGGCCAACATCCAAGACAACGTCATGTTTCGAATACTTGTCCTGACTCTCAGAAACAAAACATCACTTACGCAAACACACACATTCAGCTTCAGCAGCCCCAGATACTTATTAGGTAGGTACGTACACAGCACGGAACTGTTGCGTCCGGTTCAATCTCTGGACGGGGACGGGACAGTTCGTAGGTGATAGGGCTTACCACGGCAATGTTAAAGCCTATGGACTTTACCTCGGGTGGCATCATTTTGTTTAGCCCCCCCCTTCCCCTCGATCATAGCTACTAAATTGTTTCGGTACGCTTCTGATACATTTACTAAAACAGGATGAGTACGTATATGTCTAGATGGTTAGGAAAAACAAATTGACTGAGTATGTTAAGAAGCAAAACGGTCTGATGATAAATATAATGCATACTGAATGATAATACGGTACCGTAAGTTGTCACCACAACTGGATATATTTTTCACATATTTGTCACCACCGCTCGTGGCCGAGTAGCAGGATGTTTTCACCTCTGTGTCAGGTTCTCACTGGGGCAGTCCTCGCCAGGAGAGGTGTCATTCTCCTCGCCAGGGAGGGGTCGTTGTCCTCGCCAGGGCAGGGGTCGTTGTCCTCGCCAGGTCAGGTTCTCACTGGGGCAGTCCTCGCCAGGGGAGGGGTCGTTGTCAGGGCAGGCAGGGGTCGTTAAAGAGCCCCACTAACTTCCGAGCTAAGCGTTGCACGAAGGCGAACCAGATATAATCGGAAAGCCCACGATGAATACGGTCCGAAAATTGTTTCATTTCTTAGTTTTGAACACTTCAAAACAAAATGGCGAAATTTGGTAAACACATTGAGGTTTCAAAACATTTAATATTTAATATTAGGATGGGTTATTTAGGTAGTGCAATGCAATGTTGACAATATTTAGGTACTTAAAACTAATACAAACATAAAACAACAGTGTCTAAATAGGTTTAGTGGCTAGGAATATACTGAATAGGCCACATCGCGCACCTTATCTTGGCCTAACCTCAGGCTACGTAATGGAGGGTGGAATGGAATGGAAATACTTTAGGGGTGCGTAAAAATCCCCCCGAGACCCGGGAGACTGCGGGTTAGGAAGAGTGTTCCTGGATAAACAGGTTTGTCTACCTATGGTGTCGACTCGGGCACCGCCTACCCCCACATGACATTAGCAGGATACGTAATCTACACCATGTATGGTATTGAAATCCGATTTACGATACACACAGATACACACAAACGTACATGTATGTAACTGGTGAGTATCCGAGTGTAACTTGAAATCCGGACGAAATTTAAAGCGACGTGGCATTGCAGAAAGTTGGGATGCGGATGAAGAAAGAACACCATTTTGAAAATTAGACAATGTGCATTTCTAACCTGCTGAAGCGCCCCTGCATTTGGCTAGGCGCACGCGTGCGAGGAGTGCAATCATCATTTTTCGCGTCACTTCTATATCCAGATATCTGAAGACGCTCGGTATCGGCTAGATCAGGTGGTGCTCAGATTTCGCCTGCCAGTCTCTCTTGTACATCGCTTGCTTCAGAAACTCCCACCTGACCTCGATTGATCGATTCTGGGGCCAGTTGGGTGCGTTGTTGGACTTGTTCACGACGTTGATTTTCAACGCATCGAAGAGTCTGCTGGCTTCGCCAGCGTAGTGAGCCGTGACAAGGTCGGGCCACAGGACACAGTCTTCACCGAGATGCTTAGAAGCGAAGGCAGACCGTCCCAACAGTCGTAGCCATGCCCATGCAGAACACTGGCTTAGTTATCCCTCGGGGGCATGTGGCCATCCAGACCACAATCTACCTCTGGAACTTCCCTTGGGGCCTCAGATTCACTTTGTCTGGGACATTTCCACCAGGCTCAATGCAAAATCCTACGTTGCTCGGCATCTCGCTCCCAGAATAGATGAAATAGGTTTCGTCGTCCATTACGATCTCGGGTTCACGACCAACCAGCATGGGCCCACGGGAGAGGGAGCGGATCCTGGTTTTCTGTGACTTTTTGTTTGTTTGTCACCTGAGGTGACTTTGTCTCTTCGTGTACTTGAGACCGGCTTCTTCGATTACTCTCGAGATATGTTACTTACACACACACACACACACAACACACACACACACACACACACACATATATATATATATATATATATATATATATATATATATATATATATATATATATATATATATATATATATATATATATATATATATACAAAGGATGGTATGATCACAACGCAGCACTGCATGGAGGTGTCGAATGACACCACAAATTATATTAATATGTGTTTGATATATATATATATATATATATATATATATATATATATATATATATATATAGATAAGCTTCGAAATAATCTCAATGTTTATAATTGAAGAGCATGTTGTCATTGTTCCTGTTTATATTGCAGTTATTCTGCTCCAGTAATGGTACCCAAGAGCCCTTGGAAAAATGCAATTTCGCACGGGCGCACCGGTGCGAAATTGCATTGTTCCTTCGGTGGTGGTGATATAGCGGCGGTTAACACTGTTAACTCATAACATGGGGTCGACCTTCGGATATTTGCGTCCGTGGCGGTGAATTTCAAACAATGTGAGCTCATCGTAAGCTGACATTTTAGAAGCGGAACACCAAAAGGCTTGGTAAAATGCAGATAAAAATGATTGCTGCTCCCATGCACTACAAAGCCCTCACTGCTGTTCCAAAAGCTTTGTGTTCGGGATATGTCCATAGTGTACCGAGCCACTAGCAGCACTGGAGACACGGAATACCTAAAGGTGGATTGTACAGGAATTAACATGATGACCAGCTGTGCTTTTAGGAAGAGAAGCAAAGCAAGGCGGGCCGCTGTGAAGTTTAAATCGTGCGTACGTGAGTGTAAGTTAGAAAACATTGGTGGAGTGAATCGTACTCCGTGGATACCCAAACGTTTGTACGCATTGTCAGAGGATATGGAGCGCGAGAGGAAGTCGTGCGTGCAGATGAGGTAGAGACTACACAACTTGTCCAACCGCAGCCAGTCAAATAAGCATGGTGTTAACCACATATGAATACATGAATAACCCTTTCAACTGATTCTTATGCTCGTGCCAAACTCACTATCGTACCATGCCAAACGGAGCACACTCCTAGAGCGACGGTATGCACCTGCTGGGTGGACCAAGTCGTGTCCTGTCTGCGCCCATCGAGTGGAGCAAGTAGTGTCCTGTCTGCCCCTATCGGGTGGACCAAGTAGTATCCTGTCTGTCCAGCAACAGTCGCCGATCATGGATGCTACACAGTGATGGCAGTGGCCAACATCGCAGTATCGAGTGACATTCTGGTATACATACCAATTTCGTCAGGCAGATGAGGTAGACTGTGAAGTAGTGAAGGGCATAATTGAGGACACACTTAGTGTCATGCGAAATGTTTTGTTCCATTGCAATGCTTGTTTCAAGTCACGCAATTCACAAAGAATAAAATTGCAAGTCGTCCAGAACACGCGTGTTAGGCAGCCGGGAAGCTCGGTAAAACATGCATGTTAGGCAGCTAGGAGGCTCGGTAAATAGTGTAACTCCCAACCTACTAAGAGTGGATAGGCCTGTCCCGTGCCGTGCTGCCGACACTTGTCAGCTCCCTGGTTCTCCCTCAGGTGCGTCAGTGTACTTCGGTGCATGGCACCGGAACAGCAAAGATATGGACAAAGTTCCAAAGATCATCAGTTTTGAGTAAAGCTTGATTCTTTTTGGGACCATACAATTCGACCATGTCACGCACCTGAGCGAGGAGCGGAGGTGGCTAATAACCACTGATGTTTTCCGGCGCCATGCTCTCAACCTCACTCACAAGATGATTACCTGAGGTGAGCCCGAGACGTTAGCGCATGTGGTTCATCAGCCGGGATCGTTTCCGGCCGTTCTACGAGGCAGGACTACGAAGCAGGACTCCAAGTGTCGTTCTTTCCGTGCTTGGCCTCGGGCGGGTCAGAGGTGGTTTGTCCCCATAGTTCCATAGTTATACGACGGCCTGCCGGACTCACCGGAGGATCACCGGAGGATCCGTGTGAAGTTTCGACCCAACTATTGTGCGACAGGCATGAAGAGCATGGCTTGCCGTCGCATACCGACGGCGTGATTTTGTCGTGCGCTTGCATCGTACGCACATGGGCTCTTGCGGTGTGAGTGTTTGCAGTTTGTATGACCGTGACGCTAGATCATCCACCGCCTTAGTGGACAATTCTAAGAGCCTGAAATAACTAAATAAATGCCTACCCTCGGGACAGGGTTAGCTACGTCGCGCATCAGGCGACTTTTGCAGCACCATGAGTATTCAGTACTATTTCGTTGCCGAAGCCCACTGATTACTCCGCCCTGCCAGTTTTTGGGGCGACTGACTGCCAGTTACCGCAGTTCCTTATTTTTAATTTGCGTGGGGTGACACCCGTCGCTCTTTTCTCATTTCTTTTTCTAGTGGGGTTGTCACCCGTCACCCCACCCGTTTTCGTCGTCGTCGTATTTCCGTTCCCTGAGTTTCTGTGTGTCCTTTATCTTTATTTAAATTACATTAGGTAGGATTATTCCCCGTGATGGGGAAAAAGCGTAAAAAGGACACGGACCCATGCTCGCCAACGGACTCAGACACGGAATTTCCTCCTCTGACCACACCCGACGACCATCGCACGAACACAGACCTGGCCTCTGATGCTCCCTCGATTGATGCAAATGTTGATGACCCGCGTCGAACTATTTCCCTCGATGACGCCATGGAAGCCCTTTGCGCCTCGCCGACCCCTGCTCGTCCCAAGACCACGACCTCGCCTCGCAATCCAGACCAGACCATCACTCTCCACGCCGCTGACCCACGCTCTAACCAGACCACGCCCTCCCAAGCTGAACCCATCCAGCCCATTGAACCCTACCTCGACAGTGCTGGCTCGTACATCGTCGTCAAACCTGTCGAGGAGTCCGTTTCCTTTCGCCGTATCAACGTTTTCTGGCCGACTAAACAACTCCTTGCCATCTGCTCCGTAGCCAATCCCGACATTGAAGCCCCTGCGAACGGAACCTTGGTCATTAAAACCCAATCCCGAGCCCAAACCAAAGCCCTCATCCGCACCACCACATTTTGTGAAATATCCGTCACCATCACTCTCCATTCCAACCGCAACACCACCAAGGGCACCGTCTTCGCGCCGGAGCTCCGCTTCATGTCTGAGGAAGATATCCAGGCGGAGCTCAGGCCGGAGGGGGTGACCCACATCCGACGCATCACTTCCTTCAAAGACGGCCAGAAACGTGATACGAGCCTCCTTGTCCTTACCTTCAATTCTACCACTCTTCCCAAGACCCTCCTCGCCGGCTACATCCGATTCCAAGTACCCGTCTTTATTCCCAATCCTCTCCGCTGTTTTAACTGCCAGCGCTTCGGCCATGGCAGCAAAACATGTCGCCAACCAGCCCGATGCCCCAAGTGCGGCGAACCACCTCATCCAGAATCCACCTGCTCCAAACCTGCCCTCTGCCTCAACTGCAACACATCCGATCACCTGACCACATCACCCCTCTGCCCAGTTTGGCGCAAGGAGAAGGAGGTCTGCGCTGTCAAGGCCACGACCGGGGTGTCATACCCCCAGGCCCGACGGTCTGTCGAAGCCACCTCCCCGTCAACGAAAACGTATGCTCAGGCGGCCACCGTTGCTCCCCCCACACGTCGCTTCAGCACTACTCCTGCCTCGATTCAAACAGACATGATTCCCGATTTAGCTCCACTAAAAAAACTTACTCCACTGACCACACCGACACAACCACCCTGGCTTCCAACACACAGACCACTCCGGCTCACAAGAAACGGACTACTCCAGGGAGGAGTGATAGACCCCGCAGTCACTCCGCTGCGGGAGCAAATTCTCGTTCTCCGTCAGCGGGCCGCCGGTCGAGCCCTGCATGTCCAGCGCCGGCCGGCGCCCACGTGACCCGACCAACCCCCAGCCGGCGGGCATCCCCCACGGCAGTAACCGGCCGCCGTGATCCTGCCAAGGTCACCGGTCGGCCGGACGGCACTGGCGGGTCCACCGCCGTCGTCCGCACCCAACCCACGTGTCCGCCGGAGCTACACTCCTGTCTCCGGCATGCACCAAAAGGTGCTGACAAACATTAATACTTTTTCTCCCTATGTCAACACTTTTACAATGAAATTGCCATAGCTTATTATTCAAATGGGCCGAAATGAAAGCTTTTTTCACTATTCTCACACCTATTCTCATAGCACTCCAAGAAACATGGTTTTTACCTAATGATGCATACAACTTTAACCTTTTCAATTATTCACTGTATCGTCACGACGAGGTCCGTGGATCACATCGAAGTGGCGGTACAGCACTTTACATAAACAATGATTTCACACATACACAAAGTACACTTAATACACAATTACAAGCCGTAGCTTGTACATTACGTTTACATGGTAGAAATATAGATGTGTGTTCCATCTATATTCCACCATACACCGACAACACAAATATTTTGACACATTTAGAAAACCTTATAGCACATTTCAAGAACCCTTTCAAATTACTCGGAGACTTTAATGCACACAGTCCAGCCTGTGATCGAGCACGTACACAAGGAGACACTCGCGGCCACATCATTGAACACATTTTAGACCGGCATAATTTAGTAATACTTAACACCGGAGAACCAACCTTTTTTCACCTTGGACATAATACAGCAACAGCCATTGATTTATCTATTTGTTCCCCCACCCTCGCAAACGACTTTGATTGGACCATAGAAACCGACATCCACGACAGCGACCACATCCCCATCAAATTAACACCCACTTTTTCAACGGCGACTGACACCACATCCAGTTTTATTCCCCGCTGGAAAATTTCAAAAGCCGACGGACAACATTTCAGGAACTTTCTTATATGCAATACAACCCCAACATTTCTCCCGTCGAAAACATCAACTCAATTACAAATACACTTGTCGAGGTAGCTTCCACGACTATTCCACTTGCAAAACCATTCACAAAAAGGAAATCAGTACCTTGGTGGTGTCAAAAATTTCAAAAGCTATTGCGATAAGAAAAAGAGCATTTATAAATTATTTACGACATCCCGATCAAGAAAATTTATACATCCGTAACCGCGAACGTGCGCGGTTCGCGATGCCAAGCGCCGTTCATGGGCCATCTATTTACACCAGCTGACTTTTCAAACACCTTTGAGTAAAATATGGCAATTAATCCGACGTTTGTCCGGACGCTCCCCATTTAAATCTCTACCGGCCCTCAAAATCCACAATCTCACCATTACAGACCCACAAACCATAATAAATACCATAGCTGATACCATAGCCCATAATAACTCCGATGTGGACTACCGACCTAATTTCCTACCAAATGCGCAACTCACTTTTCACACCAATCTCGAACTCTTCCAATCCGACAATACCGAGGACTACAATGCTTCTTTTCAACTTTTCGAACTATAGAATGCCATTTCCTCCGCCTGTAACACTTCAGTAAGGCCTGACAAATTACATTATTCCCTCTTTCGACATTTATCTGACCGCACCAAACAATGCATCTTAGACACATTTAATTCATTATTGGAAAATCACATCTATCCTGAAATATGGAAAAAACCTATCATCATTCCCATTCCAAAACCCGGCAAAGATCCCAGATCCCAGTAACCCCAATAATGTTCGGCCAATTGCTCTTACCAGTTGCTTGGGGAAACTTCTTGAAAGAATGATTAGTAAAAGACTGACCTGACACCAGGACACAAATTCTCTTATCTCCATTCCAATGTCGTTTTCGTCACGGACGCAGCCCCGTCGACCATCTCATTAGATTAGAGACAGACATCCGACTTAGTTACAAAAAAAAACACGAACACACTATGGCAGTATTTTTGGACATTAGCAAAGCTTATGCTTAGCATAAGCATAAGCATAAGCTTGAGCTAGGATAAGCATAAGCTAGACATAGCATAAGCTTGCTTATGGTCTACAAGCTCGCATTACTTTTCAAAATTCATAAACTAGGTTTCAAAGGACACTTAGCTCATTATTTAAGAGGTTTTCTATCTGGTAGTCGCTCTTTCCACCTCGGATTTCGATCATCAACCTCCACTCAGCATGTCATGAACAACGGACTGCCACAGGGGAGCTGCATATCACCAGTTTTATTTAACATCATCATTAATGACCTTTTCGTTGACATGCCTGCAAATGTATCATTTTCTCTTTTCGCGGACGATAGTGCAATTTGGTGCTCGGACAAAAACTACGAAAATTGTTTGATTCGGCTTCAAAACGCCCTTGACAAAGTACATCAATGGTCCATCAAGTACGGTTTTAATTTTTCGGCTCCCAAATCTGTAACCATGATTTTTAGCAAATTCACTCCCTGCCAAAACCCAGATACACAGCTTCACCTTGGACAAAATGACATACCTTGTGTACATTCATTTAAATTTCTTGGTGTAATCTTTGATCGTCGGCTTTCCATGCATCAACACATGAAACACATCGAGAACAAATGTTTTCGCCGACTAAGTTTATTTCGCTGCATTACTTCCATCCATCCCCTTAGGAGCCGATCGTCACACTCTTTTACAACTGTGCAAATCCTTAGTACTCCCCATCATTGAATATGGCTCAATAGTTTATGCTGGTGCCAGCCCATCCTCCTTACACATTTTAGACACCATTCAAAATAAATTTATCCGTATCGCACTTGGTGCAATGACCAACCACTTCACCCGACATCTCTTTGGAAACCGAATCGGGAATTCCTCCTTTAGCTCTCCGCCGAATGCAACACACACTTAGATACGCCTCCAAAATTCAGTTTCATGCAAACCACCCGACACATACGTCATTGCAAATTCTCCCAAATTTACATCATCATTATTTAGGTCCAGCGGAAAAGCGAACCGGACTCACTATAGTTTCTCGGGTCAAAACATTTTCTGAACAACTTCACTTCACTATTCCACCCATTACTTCTCTTTCCCCACCAACTACACCACCGTGGCAGATAGCCGAAAGGCACATTCTATATCTCACCACCACTCCAAAATCACATCTTTGTCCAGAATATACCAAACACAAATTTTAACCAATTTCGGGCTCGTTATCACCATGTTCCTTTTGTTTTTACTGACGGTTCTAAAAACACTAACCTTACAGGAAATGAAATAGTTTCGGGAGCGTACAAAACACAACATCGATTACCAGACGGAACATCAATTTTTATCGCTGAATTGCATGCCATCCTCATTGCCCTTCGTTACATTCGTAATCGTTTCCTTTGTCACCCCATGCGCAGCGTCGTTGTTTGTTCTGACTCAAAATCTGTTCTTCAATCACTTTCTTCACTTTGCTTTTCACACCATTGCCATATTTCCATCTATGACACACTTCAAACACTTTACATGATGGGCGTGAAGGTCCGCTTCCTGTGGCTGCCCAGCCACTGCGGCATTCCAGGAAACGAAAAAGCTGACAAATTAGCAAAAGAATCATTACAACTTCCAAACATTAAAAATATTCCACCACATTTTGACGCCATTAAATCATCAATGCAGCAGAGAATTCGACATTTTTGGACACCAAAACTGGACACAAAACTCAAACCATACACAATTACGACTTATCAAACCTGCTGTTAAACCATGGGCATCATCGTTTAAAAAAAAAAGACACGAAGAAAAAGTCCGATCACGTTTACGCATCGGCCATACTTTTCTTACCCATCGATTTATCTACACGAATTCACCTCGACTTTCATGCCCATCATGCAACACTCATATAACAGTTCCACATATATTACTACACTGCACACAATATCATGACCATAGAAAACCACTGATCGATTACTGCCACGCACACAACATCCCTTTCACTTTGCCCTCACTGTTGGGGGATGATCACCCTTTTCTTATCAAGTTACTTTTTATTTTTCTGCGAGAAACCAACTTGTTCCAGGCCTTATAAACTGACTTGTACGATTTAGTACTTTGTTCCTTTTCATCAGCGGCACAAAATGGTCCGGGGAGGCCGAAGTGCCTAATTTAACAAATCAATCGGAGGTGACTTTTGGCATGCTTCGTGTAAGAATGTAAGCCGTATAAAGTTACCTGTAATGCTGTTTTGTACCAACGGGAGCGACCTCCACCTTGCAAGCAGAATGACTAGCAACTAAACAGCCTTGATTGATGAAATGACTTTCTCCTACCTTGTGCTTGCCTGTGCTATGCTAGTTTTCTAAAGCTTCATTATAATTACGACGTAATTTGCGTCACAGTTGAGCGAGAATGCAGTTCCATCTTTCTGTTGTTTTATTGCACACAGGTGTCACTACCGCATCTTTATTGGGCACAGGTATCACACTATCGCACCTTTATTGGGCACAGGTATCACACTATCGCACCTTTATTGGACACAGGTATCACACTATCACACCTTTATTGGGCACAGGTGTCACACTACCGCACCTTTATTGGGCACAGGTGTCACACTACCGCACCTTTATTGGGCACAGGTATCACACTATCGCACCTTTATTGGGTGCAGGTGTCACACTACCGCACCTTAATTGGGCGAAGGCGTCGCACGACCGTACCTATATTGGGCACAGGTGTCACACTACCGTACCTTTATTGGGCACAGGTATCACACTATCGCACCTTTATTGGGCGCAGGTGTCACACTACCGTACCTGTATTGGGCACAGGTGTCACACTACGGTACCTGTATTGGGCACAGGTGTCACACTACCGCACCTTTATTGGGCACAGGTGTCACACTACCGCACCTTTATTGGGCACAGGTATCACACTATCGCACCTTTATTGGGCGCAGGTGTCACACTACCGTACCTTAATTGGGCGAAGGCGTCGCACGACCGTACCTATATTGGGCACAGGTGTCACACTACCGTACCTTTATTGGGCACAGGTATCACACTATCGCACCTATATTGGGCACAGGTATCGCACTACCGTACCTGTATTGGGCATAGGTGTCACACTACCGCACCTTTATTGGGCGCAGGTGTCACACTACCGTACCTGTATTGGGCACAGGTGTCACACTACGGTACCTGTATTGGGCACAGGTGTCACACAACCGTACCTATATTGGGCACAGGTATCGCACTACCGTACCTGTATTGGGCATAGGTGTCACACTACCGCGCCTTTATTGGGCACAGGTGTCACACTACCGTACCTGTATTGGGCACAGGTGTCACACTACCGTACCTGTATTGGGCATAGGTGTCACACTACCGCGCCTTTATTGGGCACAGGTGTCACATTACCGCACCTTTATTTGGCACAGGTGTCACACTATCGCACCTTTATTGGGCGCAGGTGTCACACTACGGTACCTGTATTGGGCACAGGTGTCACACAACCGTACCTATATTGGGCACAGGTATCGCACTACCGTACCTGTATTGGGCATAGGTGTCACACTACCGCGCCTTTATTTGGGCACAGGTGTCACACTACCGCACCTTTATTGGGCACAGGTGTCACACTACGGTACCTGTATTGGGCATAGGTGTCACACTACCGCGCCTTTATTGGGCACAGGTGTCACACTACCGTACCTGTATTGGGCACAGGTGTCACACTACCGTACCTGTATTGGGCACAGGTGTCACACTACCGTACCTGTATTGGGCATAGGTGTCACACTACCGCGCCTTTATTGGGCACAGGTGTCACACTACCGTACCTGTATTGGGTACAGGTGTCACACTACCGTACCTGTATTGGGTACAGGTGTCACACTACTACCTTATTGTCACGGCACACTTACCTGTATTGGCCACAGGTATCATACTACCGTACCTGTATTGGGCACAGGTGTCATACTACCGCGCCTTTATTGGGCACAGGTGTCACACTACCGTACCTGTATTGGGCACAGGTGTCGCACTACCGTACCTGTATTGGGCACAGGTGTCGCACTACCGTACCTGTATTGGGCACAGGTGTCACACTACCGTACCTGTATTGGGCACAGGTGTCACACTACGGTACCTGTATTGGGCACAGGTGTCACTACCGCATCGCCAGATATCGCACGAAATTCTTTGTTATGCAACTTCGAATAAAAATAAGATTTCCTCTGTGGCATTGGCTAGATGAGCAGCTCCCATTGGGTATCCATACCCCTCCTAACTCTGACGCGGTTGGGAGGGGTGGGGTGGGAAATAGAAGAATATTATTTGATGTGCTATGTGTGGCATACAAAATATTCGGCGACCCATCCGAAATATCAGTTAACTCTCAATGCTTGGAACCATCTATGGTGAGTTTCTCGCTACTATATGAATGACTGGATGCTAGAAATGCGGCAGAATGAGGGAACCCTAATTGCCGTTTAGTGGCTACGCCGCATTACACATTAAGCATTGCGTAATGCGGGGAGGACTATGTTTTCACCAACGCCGATTATCACCAGTGGTGCATAAAACGTCAACGTACTTGCCTGATAGGTCCCTAAGCTGTGACTTCTATGTTTCCCTTAAAATCACCATGATAACTGAATCATCGCAGTTGCACTAATGCATGCGATTTCTGTCTGCTGTTGTTGTCACTAATGTTGGATGTTCTGGGTTTTTTTTCTCGCCATACCTACAACATCTATGGTGTATTTCAGTAAAATACGTACATAGTGCACTTATTTCGTGAACAGAAAATATTACCCTACCTTGCAGCCATACAAGCATCTGCCTGTACCTACATCTAGTGAAACAATCGATGGTCCAGCCTTTCGAATTCCCTTAGGGCAAACCAGATGGATGTCACTGCCACCATCGCTGGTACCGCATCCAGGCCTTTGCAGGCTACAACTGGCGCTAATTATTATACGGTGACGCGTATGGTCGTCAGGCGACCTGCCGCGACACTGCCTTACCGCGCAAGTAATGAGCCCAGTTACCAAGTGCCACTTGCTGTAAGCACCTCGAGTGCGCTACTTAGCGGAGCGCGGCTGAACGCGAGCTGAGTACGAAATCGTAGAAGACACGTGGAAGTGGAGCAACAGCCTAGTGCTGTGGTGTTAAACTTTGTCCGCCTGGTAATGTGATGCTAAACTTCGTCTGCATGGTACTGTGAAATTAAACTTCGTCGGCCTTGTGATGTGGGGCTGGCGAGGTATATTGGACGATCAACAAATTATTTACATCTGGAATTTACGTTGCCTAGAAAGAGTGTTAACACGCGCACGTCCTGGGGGGGGGGCAGATATCTGCCCCCCTGCGGTTTTTCCTAATTTGCCGCCATACTAATCGGGTTAGCAAGGCCAAACCTCGTATGGCTGCTCATTAGTCTTTTCCGCATATTCTCAGAAATGTTTGACCCTGGGTCATCTCAAGTCAGGTCACCAGGTCAGGCGAAGTGACCCAACATCCCTCGGAGTCTAGGTGGCATCACTTCCACAATAATTGGGCGATTGATTTCAAACTTATAACACGTCATGATCTCATCAGGGACTTAATATATATCTCGTGTTTTTTTCGTAGCATTGACCTGAGGTCAGGTCGCGGCCATGGCTTCCCCCATTATAGGCCTATGATAAAATATACAAATGTTTCCTGGTTACATATTTGCTATCGAAATGACCTCATAGCGGTTATGGCGTGTAGTTGGAAGCTATTCTCAATGTTATCGCTGACATTTTTGCTTAGTGACCTCACCAAGGTCATCTGAGGTCACCTGAGATCATTAGCACATTTCTGCGCATTATATCGCATTGCATTGAGCTAGAAGGCTGAAATTACCGTCATTGTGCTTGTATCGTCAGGACGTGTCGATTGATACATTACATGACCTCCCTAGGCTACCTCATGACCTTGACCTGAGGTCATAGTTTCTGAGTTGACCTGACCTTAAATCACACAGCGTATTGTCGATAGCATATTTCAAGGGCTGTCGAATAGCATTCGCCGTTTGTTTCTATCTGTCACAGGTCCTGAGATATGTGTCAATATCTGAGGGTCCCATCCGATCTGGTCGAATTTGACCTATGATGACCCAGTGATCTAAATATTGACCTGAGCGGAAACATGATAGAAATACTTTCGATAGAGCTTGTCACCAGTTATCCAACGCCGTTTTCCGTTTGTCGCTACCTAGCATAGTTCTTGAGATCTTAGGGGGGGGGCAGACATCTGCCCCCCCGGACCGGTGAAGATTGCGCGGACCGCCGGACGTGCGAATGTTAACCCTATTACGGTAGGACTCAGGTCAGGTCCTAGTCTGTACGGGATGATTCCGCCCCATCCCTCCCCTGGTATCTCTGAATCTATTGGGCTGATTTAAAACTATATAACTCAAGCGAATTCTACCGGTTACATCTACACGTTTAGAAGGTAAAAGTTCAACATTTTCATAATGGCGGAGTCAGAATGCAAACATTAGAACACTAATCAAAATCATTTGGGACTGCGCTTGTATTCAAATCAGTAAAGATGTGCACAGATGAACATGCATCATTCTTAATGAGGCAAAGCACCAATTCATATCCAAACATGCACATGTAGCCAACGGCAAACGGCGTAGCGAGGAGCCCAAGGAGGGATTAACATTATTTCCCCTTCTTTTGGCTGGAATTTCTTCGCAGTCAATGCCACAATTTCCTCTTATTTTGTCATTCTTACATAATATCAATACTTACCGTGAAGTTGTTAACCAGAGGCGTCGTCAGGAAATTATACTAGGGAGGATTCAGAGAGGCCTGATTAGGAACGCTACCACAGTCAGTCGCCATTGAAAAAATACAACGGCTCGGCCACTGCATGCGATTTATTACACTCGCTTGTCTTGGATTCACTCGTCTACCACATGCTCATGATATGCATTTCTGTAGGCAGGCAAGGTAGTATGAGCAATTTAATTCCAAATTATAGTCACCTGAAAAAGCAAGGCAATGCAAATATTTACATGGATCTGCTGTTCCAAATTTTCGCAAAAATATGTCCATGGTGCCTCTATATAATCGTTCTTGGAGCCGCTTCTAACATAGTTGCGAATACAAATATTGGCCACATGTAGAAAAAGCTTGGAAAAGTTGTCGAGCAGGGGTGTCACTTTGTATGCGTTAATGGGGAAACTGGCCTCAAAATCATTAACTTCCCCCATCATTGATCCCCCCTCAATCAGACCGATGATAAACCATTGAGCCTGTACAGGTGCCCTTCCAGAACGCTGGAGTGCACCAATCCCTCTCAACTAGTTTTTTTTTCAGCCGATGGCGCCTCCCTCCGGAGAAAATGCAATACAAATATGAATTGGCCCACTAATCAATTTCACAAGTGACACCAATGTTGCCGAGCGTCACGGTCCTATGACAAAGCCTTAGGAATGACAAGCCGAAAGCCCAGGGGTGCGGGGGGGGATACAGGGCGGAATGGGGGGGGAGAATGAGGAAGGGTGGGTGTGGCATACAGTCGGCTGGTGGGGCGCAGTGCCGGGACATGGGAGCGGAACGGGTTTAGAATTGGCGCGTGAACTCGCAGTCGGCTGGCGGCGCGCCGTTTCAAGATGAAAGTGCTGAATTTTCCTAACGCATAGTAATCGAACGGACCGTCGGACAGTTTTGCGTGTGTCTAATGATCACTGATCAAAACTAAGTTGCTGCAAATTTTCGGAATCGGAAGGGTCCTCCCAGAATGCATTATGGAAGCACCCGAAAGCCATCGCACCTGAGCCGAGGCTTAGTCTATGACCACGAGAGGCACTAGTGGCCATAGCGGAATCGGTCAGGACTGGATAAACATATCTGTGCTACCAAAGTGCCCAGGATTGGTTCACTTGGCACATCTTCATCGACATAATGAAGACTTACCGAACAAAGACTCGCTTGCCTGGGTGTGAAGTTCGTCACCGCGACAAATCGGATCAAGTGACATGGCAATTGCATGAACTCAGCATTTGCAGAAGCATCACCGCCACCACTCCCCAGGAGGCGTTGAGAATATATTGCAAAGATTGCAACTTTACGTGGGAAGCCCCAATCTACCGATCATGGGTGGTCATGGCATTGAACAGAAACACGACAGGGAACATCACATTCACTGGCAGCACGTTTTCAGTCCCGGATATACTGTTCCTGCACTTATCGTGCTAAGTTCCATGAATGCAAAGCCTATGCACGTCATATATGCATATATACATATACGCACATATATATATATATATATATATATATATATATATATATATATATATATATATATATATATATATATATATATATATATATATATATATATATATATATATATATATATATATGTATATATATGTATGTATAGTATATATAATATATATATATATATATATATATATATATATATATATATATATATATATATATATATATATATATATATATATATATATATATATATATATATATATATATGCATATATATGTATGTATATGTATATATATATATATATATATATATATATATATATATATATATATATATATATATATATATATATATATATATATATATATATAGTGTGTGTTAGTGTGTGTGTAGTGTGTGTGTGCATGTATGTATGCATGCTAGTAAGGGCATGCACAGCATGATGTAGACGGTTACGAGTGAGCAAGCACGTAACCATACTTAGCCTGAAGACTGGCGCCTATGTAGCGTACCGCTTGACTACGAGGACTTAAAAAATACCTCTTGGCAACTTGGCTTGGCAAAAATATCTCCAACCTCACCAATGACCATGTAACCAGGTAACAGCGAACCCACTTGCTAGTTGGCATTCGGTGAACACGCTCGTGTGAGCATGTGATCCTCACCACCCAATCTCTGGAATCGATGCCTTCCCTCAATGCCTGTCACATTGTCTGGGGTTTTTGCCCTTGGGAGCTGAAATACGTACTTGTTGTGATCCCTCAAATCTACACACATTGGATGTGCAATTTTCTCTGTGGGGTTGGTTTTTCCCGTTGTTTTTACCATGTGCCGAAAACCCTCTACTCCTTATCAAAGCTGACGTGGCCAGTACCAGCGTGAGCGATAGGTGTCATTTGCCTGTGGACGGTTGTCCACATGGTCCGTCATGCAGGCGGCAGTCCAGGGCTGATGATCCTCGCCTGCGCCTGTCGTCACTGATGACTGACACATATCGTGAGCGATAGGTGTCATTTGCCCGTGGACGGTTATCCACATGGTCCGTCATGCAGGCGGCAGTCCAGGGCTGATGATCCTCGCCTGCGCCTGTCGTCACTGATGACTGACACATATCGTGAGCGATAGGTGTCATTTGCCTGTGGACGGTTATCCACATGGTCCGTCATGCAGGCGGCAGTCCAGGGCTGATGATCCTCGCCTGCGCCTGTCGTCACTGATGACTGACACTTATCAAGGCTGACGTGGCCAGTACCAGCGTGAGCGATAGGTGTCATTTGCCCGTGGACGGTTGTCCACATGGTCCGTCATGCAGGCGGCAGTCCAGGGCTGATGATCCTCGCCTGCGCCTGTCGTCACTGAGGACTGACACATATCGAGAGGCGATAAGCGTTGATTGCACCGTTTTGTATTAGCTGTGGCGAGCGGAAGCTGGTCAAGGCTTCGCCAGTCGTACCACCCAACTGTGTGTCTAACTGTCACTCTCTGTGGTCTCAGATACGGGCCATGTCAGGGCCGACAGCGCTATACAGTACGGTGTGTCGCTGTCTGTGGTCTCAGATACGGGCCATGTAAGGGCCGACAGCGCTGTACAGTACGGTGTGTCGCTGTCTGTGGTCTCAGATAAGGGCCATGTAAGGGCCGACAGCTCTGTACAGTACGGTGTGTCGCTGTCTGTGGTCTCAGATACGGGCCATGTCAGGGCCGACAGCGCTGTACAGTACGGTGTGTCGCTGTCTGTGGTCTCAGACACGGGCCATGTAAGGGCCGACAGCGCTGTACAGTACGGTGTGCCACTGTCTGTGGTCTCAGACACAGACCATGTCGGGGCCGACAGCGCTGTACAGTACGGTGTGTCGCCGTCTGTGGTGTCAGACACGGGTCATGTCGGGGCCGACAGCGCTGTACAGTACGGTGTGTCGCTGTCTGTGGTGTCAGACACGGGTCATGTCGGGGCCGACAGCGCTGTACAGTACGGTGTGCCACTGTCTGTGGTCTCAGACACAGACCATGTCAGGGACCGACAACGCTGTACAGTACGGTGTTTTCTCCGCTGTCGACCACATGTACAGTACGGTGTCGCCACTGTCTGTGGTCTCAGACACAGACCATGTCAGGGACCGACAGCGCTGTACAGTACGGTGTGCCACTGTCTGTGGTCTCAGACACAGACCATGTCAGGGACCGACAGCGCTGTACAGTACGGTGTGTCGCTGTCTGTGGTCTCAGACACGGGCCATGTCAGGGACCGACAGCGCTGTACAGTACGGTGTGCCACTGTCTGTGGTCTCAGACACGGGCCATGTCAGGGACCGACAGCGCTGTACAGTACCGTGCATCGCTGTCTGTGGTCTCAGACACGAGCCATGTCGGGGCCGACAGCGCTGTACAGTACGGTGTGCCACTGTCTGTGGTCTCAGACACAGACCATGTCAGGGACCGACAGCGCTGTACAGTACCGTGTATCGCTGTCTGTGGTCTCAGACACGGGCCATGTCAGGGACCGACAGCGCTGTACAGTACGGTGTGCCACTGTCTGTGGTCTCAGACACGGGCCATGTCAGGGACCGACAGCGCTGTACAGTACCGTGTATCCCTGTCTGTGGTCTCAGACACGGGCCATGTCAGGACCGACAGCGCTGTGCAGTACGGTGTGCCACTGTCTGTGGTCTCAGACACAGGCCATGTCAGGACCGACAGCGCTGTACAGTACGGTGTATCGCTGCCTGTGGTCTCAGACACAGACCATGTCGGGGCCTACAGCTCTGTGCAGTACGGTGTGTCGCTGTCTGTGGTCTCAGACACGGGCCACGTCAGGACCGACAGCGCTGTATAGTATGGTGTGCCGCCGTCTGTGGTCTCAGGCACAGTATAGACACGTGGCTTGATGACTAAATAGCGTGGCGAAGATCGTACCACTTATGTTATTACAACGGGGTCCTCGGTCTGCCTCGCGATAGGAACAGAGGTATTCTGTACTTGCGCTCGACTTCCAGCTCGTCGACAAGAACACCCAACCACGGCACACAAAGAAATAAACACAACGTGTGGCCAGTGCAATATTTAACCCGCTTAGGCCCATCCCCCACGTGAACATTCAGCAACGGGCGGGTGACTTGCACAGGGAATACTTGGTCTCCAAGAAGATAGATGCCTTGGTCTCCAGTAACGTGGATGCCGGATGTCGGCGGATCTTCGGTCAATTTCAGAACTCAGACGTGGTCAAAACTCGGATCTGATTAGACCAGAACCGAACGTGAAGAAGCCACCACTTGGCGCGATCTCCATCGTCGGAAAATGTCGTGGTAGTCGGTTGACGGCCCGTCCAAGATGTAGCTTCGCCAGAATTAAGACCATTTTCCGGAAACTCTGCGTGAAAGATAATTGATGGGGCAAGTGGGACGTATATGAGCAGTTGTTGGAATGTTGTTTTTCTCTCGCGTGCCGCCAGGCGCGCTCACAAACAAAGTGCCGACACATGTCGGGGACGTTTCAGCGGCGCACTGCCGACACATGTCGGGGACGTTTCACCGGCGCACTGCCGACACATGTCGGGGACGTTTCACCGGCGCACTGCCGACACATGTCGGGACGTTTCACCGGCGCACTGCCGACACATGTCGGGGACGTTTCACCGGCGCACTGCCGACACATGTCGGGGACGTTTCACCGGCGCACTGCCGACACATGTCGGGGACGTTTCACCGGCGCACTGCCGACACATGTCGGGACGTTTCACCGGCGCACTGCCGACACATTCGCGGACGTTTCACGGCCACTGCCGACACATTCCGACGTTTACGGCACTCACACTTCGACTTTCGCACGCACACTTCCACTTTACCGCCACTGCACACATGTCCACGTTTAGCACTGCAAATTCGCGACTTTACCGGCGCCTGAAATTACGTTTCGGCCATTCCACTTTACCCTTTACTTTACTAAATTCACTTTAGCCCTATTACTTTAGCACTAAGACTTTCACGCCACTGCCGACACATTCGCGACTTACCGGCGCACTGCCGACACATGTCGGGACGTTTCACCGGCGCACTGCCGACACATGTCGCGGACGTTTCACCGGCGCACTGCCGACACATGTCGGGGACGTTTCACCGGCGCACTGCCGACACATGTCGCGGACGTTTCACCGGCGCACTGCCGACACATGTCGGGACGTTTCACCGGCGCACTGCCGACACATGTCGGGGACGTTTCACCGGCGCACTGCCGACACATGTCGGGGACGTTTCACCGGCGCACTTCCGTCGCCTAGCGAGGGACGTGCGCTATGCTCGGCGCTGCTGCTTCACACAGTATGGAGATGTTTCCTTTTTCGTGCGTATTGTCTGAGGCATCTGTATCTATAACGACTACAAAATAACCGAGCGTTGGCCGCGATAGACTGGAACGGTACTTAGTTTCACACGATCTGAGTGGGAGAAGTCATCTATTTTCATAAATTCATGGCTTCCGTAACCATCGTAGTGTGGGAGGAAGTCATCCTGACCCACCTGATATTCTTCAGAGGTGACTACTGGACGTCTTATGCTATCGCCTTGAAATTTGCCATACCTTTGGACAATTGATGTTCACATATTGTATAGTAAAGACGTAGTTGTAGGTTTTCAAATTAGCGAAGCTATGATGAGTGAAACTGAGATCACGACCTCATCTCGACGCTATTCATAGATATACATTGAAGCATTTCTCATAATGAAACCAAGCGAGGCGCAGTCAAAGGTGACGTACGAGTTCTTCGAAAATAATATATGAAGAATTAAAAAATACCGACATATGAGCCCAGCTCAGGTTTCTAGGCCAAGCGAAGGATTAAACCAACAGCAAGGTTTCCTTTCACATAGTGTTGTTGCTCATCGGTGTTGAGGAAAACCTGGGACATATGCAGTGACAAATGATGTCCTATAAAATCATGTCATATTTCAAATCAATATCAGGTCTGATCACTGAGATGTGATCTGTAATGTTCCAAGGGTACATGTATTCTAGACGCTCTTAGAGGCTAAAATACGGACTATCACGAAGTAAAAATAGCCAAGCCAGGGTAATTTTGCAAGACTCCTTCAGTTAGGACATAATTGGGCTGCTGAAAATTGATTCGATTTATATTCAGATTTTGAAGAAAAAAATTTCAACCTCAGTACCTGCCGTAGATAAACTTTCTGACGAGCTTTTCGCAGCTTGAGCTCTTTTTTGCAACCAGGTAATATATCAGTTTTTCTTTAACAAAATTTGTAGTATCATTTTGCAAGCACAATATCCATTTGGGGGAAGGGTGGTCAGTCATTCCCTATGGAGAGGTGTAGTCTGTTAGGCGAGCTGGCTTTGAATACACCACTTCGAGTCTGTAGCATAGGAAATGGGCTTCCGAAGTGGCCGCCCCGAGGCTTGCAGCATTGTCACATTCAGTTCCACACACCTATACATCGCTCCCGACCTTTCAGCCCAATCAAGACGGGAGTGGGCCACACCTTCCGCAGTGAGCTGTATAGATGCCGTTTAGCCAGGCTTGTCGGCCACATCATGCATTCCTTATGAAGATCAATAGAATCAGGTCCGCAACACGAGGGCGGACTTATTCAACTCGAGCACGACGCGCGCTAAGGCGCCGCTGCCGGTCATCTGCTTCCAGGAATAGCTCAGCCCAACTCTGAAACTCGCCGGTTGACCGGTCTTTGAAGCCAGTTGGAAAGTGGGCCCCAACTGGGAGTCGAGGCGCCGAGCCGTGCCTGGTAGACACGTGGTATGCACCTCCTCTCGGGAGCGGCGCCAGCGTGTCGGCAAGTGCTGCGACACGGCTCGACCAGTCATCAACTGGGAGTCGAGGCGCCGGACCGTGCCTGGTAGACACGTGGTATGCACCTCCTCTCGGGAGCGGCGCCAGCGTGTCGGCAAGTGCTGCGACACGGCTCGACCAGTCATCAACTGGGAGTCGAGGCGCCGGACCGTGCCTGGTAGACACGTGGTATGCACCTCCTCTCGGGAGCGGTGCCAGCGTGTCGGCAAGTGCTGCCGACACGGCTCGACCAGTCATCGTTAAATGTGCATTGGGTGAGCATCTGATTTGGTTGTAGTACCAGTACTTAACAAAATGTCAGTCCTGCCGGCGGAGAATGTCACTGGACAGGCTGACACATTATAAAGATGTCATTAACGTATAACAACACGCACGAGTCTTACCGAGTGCACGAATCTCATCAAGAAGGCACGAAGTGCAGAATAGATATTTAGTGAGTTGTTGATAAATCATAAGAACGTTGCATTACCTTAATACATTTGCCAAACAACGCCCTAAATATCATCACCTGCACCGAATTACGGCGGAAGTGGCACAATCTGACAACACTACGCCAGCAGGGAGTGCCGTACCCGTAACACGATCTGACACTATTACGTCAGCAGGGAGTGCCGTGCTTGTGACACAATCTGACGCCACTACGTCAGCAGGGAGTGCCGTGCCCGTGACACAATCTGACAATACTACGTCAACAGGGAGTGCCGTGCTTGTGACACAATATGACATTGCTACGTCAGCAGGGAATGTCGTGCCCGTGACACAATCTGACAATACTACGTCAACAGGGAGTGCCGTGCTTGTGACACAATCTGACATTATTACGTCAGCAGGGAGTGCCGTGCCCGTGACACAATCTGACAATACTACGTCAACAGGGAGTGCCGTGCTTGTGACACAATCTGACACCACTACGTTAGCATGGATTGCCGTGCCCGTGACATAACCTTCACATAACCTTCACAGTGTGGCTGCTTCCGAGCAGTCTGTTGTCGGGACCGCCTTCACAGTGTGGCTGCGTCGTCTCCAAGGTAGTCCTTCCATTCAGTTGACTTGTCGGTATTGATCCCTGATGCAGCACATGAACTCAGACGATTGCTCATAGCACATTCGGAGATCATTCACCTGAGTGACTGTCATGGCAAAGCCAGCTTTGCTCTTTTCGTAATTATGTTTCTTGCCAGTATGTCCGTTGTCCAATATCCCTGCTGAAACAAACGGTTGATTTGGGTTTGACGTGCATGTCCATGCCAGGCACAGATACGCTGTTATATTATATTCTACTTTATATTATAGTATAGCATAGTATATATTATATTCTGTTCAGCGTACAATCTGTTAGCCTAACTGCTACGCTCGACAATGAATTGCTGTGTCACAGGTAGTGGAAAATGCGCAGACCACGCGACAGTATATGCGCAACATAGATACATTTTGAGGTTTCGTAAAGACTGCATATAAATTGTCTGATACATTCCATGCATTTGTTGTTATTTTGACTAGCTGTTTGCTATGTGTAAATTGCAAACAGATAGCGCGACTTATATTTGAGTCCCATATGACATGTAAATACAAACACATCGCCTGACCCGAAGTAACAGGTCGGATCTCAATACGGATAAAAATAAATAGCCAACAGGCGTTCATCTAGTGGTTTGACTAGCGTCACAATGATCAGCTCTCACGACCTGGCAACACGCCACACCAGCCAAGGTACTCATAGCGCGCAGATAGAATTGCACCATTGTGTGTGATGACGTCACTAGGACACTGTGCCCCAAGAGACTGCTTCTGGCCAAAGGCATCAACAGGATGCGACCAGAGGAACTCAAGAGGCTTGTGATTAGGGGCGTCACCAGGATGTCGTGCCCGGATGGCATTCGGGCCATCCTGGCTTGTGATCAGGGAAGTCGCCAAGACATGCCAGAGTGGTCAACATGCATATTTGCACATAATCTTGGCTGGAGGTGTCACTAGGATGTTACCAGAGGGTCTCCAAAGGTCTGCGATCAAGAGCGTCAGCAGGAAGCTGACCCACCTTTAACTGTGCCATTCAGCGACATATGCGTCCCAGTGACGTACTCACAATGGTGTAATGCCATCGGCGTGCTACGAATGCCTTGGCTGTTGTAACATGCCGCTAGCTCGTGAGACCTGTGCAACGCCAGCCAGACCATTATCCGTGTGTTGATTGTTTGTGTATTTAAAACATAACTGGTGGCAAACCGAGGTTAGAATTCATTTGATTCATTCCAAGCACACACACGTGTACGGCCCTATTAGCACCAAGTTGTTGCCGTGATTCATTCCAAGCACACACACGTGTACGGCCCTATTAGCACCAAGTTGTTGCCGTGATGCCCACGACTCATTGTTACTGAACGCCCACCAAGGGCAGAATTTCCATATTCTTGAACAGGATATTTACGAATATGAAATATATGTACGACACAAATATATGCAGTTGCAATTGGTGTAATGTAAAACAGATATCGCATATACGTGCCCCCTCCCTGCCTGCACTGCATCAAATGTTGTAGCTTCGAATTGCGCCGGTGTTGACATATTTCGCGTAAGACTCACACACCACACCTGCAGTTGGTGGTGACACCATTGGGAGCTAAACAAACCACGCCTGCAGTTGGTGGTGACACCATTGGGAGATAAACAAACCACGCCTGCAGTTGGTGATGACACCATTGGGAGCTAAACAACCCACTCCTGCAGTCCGTGGTGATGCTACTGGGAGCTAAACAACACCGACAATGGGAGCTAAACAACACCGACAACTTAAGGCCCATTCCACGACAAATCGACAAGGGCATCACACCCAATATGTTATATTTTGATGAAAATATATGTGTGTGGTTATCTGATGCGCCGAATCCAGCTGTGCCATTTTTAGAAAGATCAGGTCAACGGTCAAGGAGTTATATCCTCGGGCATTTTTGAAATGCCACGTAACAAGGGTGTTTCTGAGGTGTTTAACTGAATGAAGAACAATCTGAATTGTACAAAAGTATATATCGGTGAACTCATGATGATCCACTGCATCTTTTGGCCATTTCGAAATTTTCTGTTAAGGAATAGTTTAAATCGTGACATCGTGACCTAAGGTCACGTGACCTATTTTACCGTTCTGGAGTCACAATGCGATTTGAAAAAGTGCAGAAATGAAGTTCAATATCTTATCTTTTGAAACAAAAAAAGAAGGATTTCGTTCCTAAAACTACATAGCCGCTCAAAATTAGGCATGTGTGGTTGTTTTTGCGCTAGTTTATCGTGGCCTGTTATGATATATGTTTAGAACAGCATATTACTTAAATACAAGCCTTTTGATGTTCGTGGGATGTGACGGGATGAGAATGTTGGTCATCTGATCTTGAGTGTTGTGTTGCACAAGTGTTCTAACTCGTTGTGAGGTCAAGGGTTGAACAAATGGCAGGAATGTCTCCGAATTGTGGTGGGTGGCCCATTGTGGTGGGCCCCAGGTGGCCCATTCCACGGCAGTGACAAGTGAATGGGCCACATTTCACTCAATGTCTCGATTAAAATACTAATGTAGGGTTAGTTTGTCTCTATAACCCAGCTGTGCAATTTTGGGAAAGATCGGAGCAACGGTTGATATAGCTAAAAGGAGATATAGCATCGCACATTTTTGAGAGGTCGCCTAAGTCTTTGGATACGTGGAACTCGATGAGGAGTAACACGAATTGCACGGAGCTATATATCGCTGAAATCGTCATGATCCACTGCATCTTGTATCACTTTCGAAATTTTTGTTCACGCATTTTTGAAATCGTGAACATGTGACCTTAGATAATGTGACCTAGTTTGACCTTCGAGACAGTCACAATGCTATTTTGGAAATTCAGAAGGGACGAAGGGTGATTTGTGAAATCCTAGATCGTCACTTGTGAGGAGAAAAGCAAAATAAATGTTTTCACCTTATGCAATGCTTTGTTTCAATGTCAGCATATCAAAATTGTACGATCATATTCCACCGACAACACTGAAGGGTTTTATCACCGCCAATCACTGCAATATCAACCTTCTGGCGTTTCAAACCTCACATTCTGGAAACTAAAAAATGAACCTCATTGACTGCGTAATCGCATTCATCTTGAACTGCTTGAGAACAAATTTGGCGTGGACGCATCCATCGACACATACTGAGCCTGAAATAAATCGCATTAGATCATGAGCCTTCTACATCGGTGTAATAAAATGAGGTAACATAATTAAACAATGCAATGCAATACAATAATGTGTTGCAGCACAGCAGTATAATGCAATGCAATGTAATGATCAACAGATCTGCAGATCATCCCATACCTTGTCAGAATCCCAGTTCAGACTGATGATCTGTCACTGCGATAATATAAATCAACACAATCTGTGCCAGCGTGCACACTAACACGTCTCACTTCACCCAACTACCATAATCACTAGCATTGGTAAGCAGTTAATGAACTATTACGGTGCTGTGGGTCACTGGTGCGAACTTGTGGTACCCCTGTGTTCCCTTCACCGTGATGGCTTTCGAGAAGGGCTCGGTGAGTTGGGTTGTGACGCCCATTGCATCCTGCTTTGATACAAATATGAATTTGATGCAGCTGGGTAGCTTGTGCGACATATACTAAAGCATGTCCTCCGCCATCAGTATCTGGTTGTTAAGCGGGCGCTTGTGGCTTTCTTCGAGCCGCGGCATGCTTGGCTGTGCCCCCGATGCCGTTGCAAGCGTCCTTTCCATGGGATGTGACAAAAAGCCACTCACAGGACACCCCAAAATCAGTCGGATGGTGACACACAGCGACAAAGTCATGCTTATTCGTACAAAGTACACTGCCGTCTGTGAAATAAATATTTTTTTTTAGGTCAGGTACTGCGGTACAAATTTCTGGGATAAGCCGTTGCAGGAACGCATGCATCATGTCGATGTGCCTTGTGCCGTCAGAGATACAACAGGAGCTCTGATGGCACAGTACCCCGTCCTCACGCCAGTACACTACAAACGGGTGCACGGTACACTGGACGACTCCCAGCGGAAGCCTTGAGCTGCATCCTGCACCACAAATTAATAATTTTCAGCGAAGTCGGACTAGATAATCACTTCGCCCTCCTTGCCAGTAGCCTTTGCGTAGGTGAATTGCTGACTTTGTTTGTCAGCCACAAAGTGGCGTCTGGTCAGCTTCACGGTTTGCTGGCTCATATATCGTGCGCTTTCCTGTTTGATCTAGACTATTTCTGCGATTGTACAGCAATGCGTGCTCATCCACTGTTTGTACCTAATCCCATTATCCATGTCATCATCTGGGGCTAAATCGCCTTCACTGTCTTCTCCTGATTTGTCCGCGAGGATAATCCTCAGAAAGTTCATCACCCCGTCCTCACCAGGGCAGTCCTCACAGTTTTGCATCATACAATCACGGTTTTCCGTGCCATATGCAGCGCGATAGAGGAGGCTACGGTATTTAAGATCGGGAAGGCCGAGAGCGGATATGAGCAGTTTTGGGTTTTGATGATAAGTGCACATGCACACCGAGTGCGTCCCACTGCTGCCTGTCAAGACGCAATGCTTCGGACGAAGGGCAGCAAAGGTTAAGAAGCTGGTGCGAGGGTTTTCAGAGCTCTGCTTGAATAGATCATATACATCACACAAATCTCCAAAAGCAAGCCTTTTCTGAACTCTACTTTTGGTTCCATCAACCTGTCGCACCGTGACACAGTCGGTGTTGCCGAGACACATCCGGCTGATCTGGTCCGACTCATAAAATAGCTTTACTTTCACCTTGACTGCGTCCGACACCCTCAGAAATGGGGACGAGTGGTCTAGGGGTAAGATGCTCGTCTCACAATCGAAAGGTTGTGGGTTCGAGTCTCACCTGTCGCTACTCTTCGCCCGCGACCAATCGGCGTGAGAGATTGGCGACGCTGCATGACTCAACGGTCGACGTGTCGTAAAACAAATAACCAACCAACCAACACCCTCAGAAATTTCCTCACTTCACAGGCAGCACATTCAGCGAGAGTGAGCAGTGAGCACTGGGCACCCAAATCCGTTGCCACCCCTCGTTTGTGCCCTTCCTGATATTTCATTACATTCGCAGATTTTTATTTTCGCGAGGCAATAAATGGTTGTGCGAATGGTTTCCCGGTTATCGGAATGTGATTACTTTATTGTCGATGCTTCTCTTCCCTTGTAGTGCATGGTAAGGTATCACATATAAATCATCTACTACCACAATTTTGAGACATTTCTGCCATTTGGTTTAACCCTTGACCTCACGAGTTAGAACGCTTATGCAGCACAACATTCAAGATCAGATGACAAACATTATCATCCCATCACGTACCTGGAACGTCAAAAGTCTTATATTTCAGTAATATACCGTTCTAAATACATATTCATACAGGTCACGATAAATTAGCACAAAAACAACCATGCATGCCCAATTTTCAACGGATAGGTAGAGTTTTAAGAGCAAAACCTTTTTTTTCTTCGAAAGATATGATATCAAACTTCATTTCTACACTTTTTCAAACCGCATTGTGACTGTCCCGAAAGGTAAAACAGGTCACGTGACTTTATGTCACGATGTCACGATTTCAATTATCCCGTGAACGAATATTTCGAAATAGTCAAAAGATGCAGTGGTTCATTGTGAGTTCACTTATATATACTTTTGCACAATTCAGATTGTTCTTCATTGAGTAAAAGACCTCAAAAGGCACCATTTTTTCTTTTTTTTTAAAAATATTTTTTTAAAATAAATTTTATCCGAGTTCTTGCTGGGGTGGCTTTATGAACCAGGGTCCAATTGCTAAGCAAAGCTTGTTGCGTGAACCCTGGCCCCACCACCTGATCCATGAATTCCAGTTGAACGGCAGAATTTTGACCGAAAGTTTAACGTGCCGTCAATGCACCGACGCGGCCGCCCGGTAGCTCGTCACCAGCCTTATCGAGCCAGCTGCGAACTGACCCTCGCAGCCGGGGGCTAAATGCGAGCGCGTGAAGCGACTCGAACCCTGTGTTTTCAGGACAGGGGAGACCAGTGCAGGCCAGCGCTCCAGCCAACTGAGCTACCAGGCGGGCGACACCCTTGTCATGCGACATCTCAAAAATGCCCGATGATATAACTGCTTGGCCGTTGACCCGATGTTTCTAAAAATGGTACAACTGAATTCGGCGTATCAGATAAACCCACCCAAATATTTTCATCAAAACATAAAATATTGGGTGTTATCTTGTCCCTTTCACGTGTCAATTTGTCGTGGAATAGGCCTTAGGCTAACCAACACCCAAGCTAAACTACACATACCAAGCAAACAATACCGAGACATGCAGTCAGTATTGACATAATCGGGAGCTAAACAAATCACACTTGCAGTCGGTGGTGACGCTATTGGGCTAAGCAAACCTGCAGTCGGTGATGACCCAATTGGGGGCTAAACAAACCACACCTGCAGTCGATGGTGCGATGGTGACGCTATTGGGAGCTAAATACACCACATTCACAGGCGGTGGTGACGCCATTGAGAGCTAAATACACCACATTCACAGGCGGTGGTGACGCTATTGGGAGCTAAATACACCACATTCACAGGCGGTGGTGACGCCATTGGGAGCTAAACCTGCAATAGTCGCAGGTCATCTCGTCGGCAAGTGCCATACACCAGGCGGCGCATGTCGAGACGATCGTCCACCGATCCCGGCGTCTCGAGGATGGGCTATGAACAAGATGGTTGGGTGCCTGTACATGAATAAAGCGTCACGTTTAAGACGCGCGACTTTGCGAGGCGTGGGCTGCGCACAGTCAGTAAAGATTCGTACTCAACGCACTGTTCCAGGGGCTACGTTTTGAGAAGGCGCATGAAAAGATGTGCTGCGTTATCTCAATGCGAATGCGCGGACTATAGCATGGTAATTAGACGGATTCCACCAGGAGCGACCATATACGTTGGGAGAAACAGTCTGACATTCCTTTGTATTGCTTTTCGTAGTAGTTTGTTTTTAATCAGAGTGGAAGGATCACGTGCAATCTGTATTATGTCTGTGACCTTCCAACAGTAAATGTCAGACACATGTCAAGAGTTTCTGATCGTCAGTTGATTTAATTTCATCTCAGCGGGAAGGTCCGCTCCGGACCATTACATTGTTCACAACGAAAAGTTAATCTCGAAATAGGGTATAAAGTTTCTGGCTGATGCGGTCAGCCTGCTACTCGGCCACGAGCGTAAGGACAGATTTTTGAAAAGTATCTGCAGTTCTGGTGACAACTTGCGGTACTGTATTATCCTTGAGTATGGATTATGTTCATCACGCCGTTTTGCTTCTAAACATACCCGTTCAATTTGTTGTTGTTTTTCATAGCCATCCAAACATTATACGTACCTACTCTCCTCATCCTATTTCAGTACATGTATCAGAAGCGTACTGAAGCAATTTATTAGCTATGATCGAGGTGACAAGACGGGGGTGGGGGCTAAAAAAACGCTGCCACGCGAGGTAATGTCCACAGGCTTTGACACGGGTGTGGTAATCCTACGAACAATCCAGAGGCTGAACCCGACGCAACAGTTTCGTTTTGCTGTGCAGTTTGTTTTCAAAGCTGGTTTTAGTGTATACGTACCTACCTAGGTACCTAGGCGCCGATGAGGTGGAACTTGTGTGTGCTTGCGTAAATGGTATTTCGTCTCTGAGTGTCAGGACTAGTATTTGGAACACGGCCTTGTCTTGGATGTTGGTCGTCCAGAATATTATTACATCCGGGAAATTCGGGGAGTCTACTTATCCGGCTGCAAAGACTGTTTTTGTAGAGGGGAGCCGGCGGCAGTCATGGTGCATTGTTGAAGAAGGTGCAGGTAAGACTGAATGTCTTTCTACTAACCAACATCATGTCCGCAAGATAAGGCAATCCTGACATTGCTTTGTTCATGTGGAAGCAAAAATAATACACCTTTGCAATATTTTGTGTAGATGTTTTCTGCTGGGGTATAGAATCTTATTCAGTTTGGAGGGCTCCAGCCCCCTTCTCAGAACTTGAAGCTCAGCCACCCCGCACTTGGCAGCCAACCCCCAACTTTGCAAGCCAAACCCATGAAAAATTCAAGCAATGCTGCATAAATTTCCAGTACGACATTCTACTTGTTTCCAGCCTAGGTAAGTGTAAGATTGCCAAAATGTTTAATAAGTTGTGACGATATTCTCGCGGTTCTTCTGAGCACTCTTTGGTATTTGTGGTGACTGTCCTCTTTTATAAATAAAAAAAATTACAAGCAATCCTATTTTAAGTTTTTTTTCTTCAAATCGATAATCACACTGGTCATTTTGCAATGATCGCAATGTGGAGTTTGCTGTGATGGTTACATGTTATTTCTTTTCGCACTGTTGTTAGTCCGTTTTGATGGACAGAAATTTGAAGCTCCATGTATAAATATCATACAAACAATAATGAAATTAGGCACAATGCGAAGCGAAAGGGAAGAAGTCGTTTCGGCACTAAGCTGATTTTCCATATTTGGTAGTAGTTTTTTTCCGAGTAACTATTTCCGGATTATTTTGTTTCGGGATCGGCTAAGTTCATGGAAAAGTTGAAAAATGAATATAATATTTATGAAATTAATGTTTCGTTTCAAAATGGGAAAGTAAAATGGCCCAAATCCGGGGAGAAATTGGTATTTGGGGGTATTCTACATTGATCGACCCAGGGCTGAGCCCCTCAACTGATCTTGCGATCAAACTGATCAGTAACTGATCTTGCGATCCACACATCCCTGCTATTGGGGGTGGGAGGCAATTATTACCTATATCCCACCTGCATAAAATTGTTTGATGCAGTATTTTATGCAGAATATTTATCAGTCTAGCGCATCTAGTCAGCAATTTTGCCACACTGCAGAGTTGCAGAACCCTTATCACGCAAAATATTTGGTTCTTTTAACATAGAGCTATATTTTAATAATTTCACTCTGTCACTTTAATGGGTTGATTTTGAGTCGGAGTATTTGCCATAAGCAGAACTTGTTGCATTGACCAAAAATGTTATAAATTATTAATGTGATCAAGATGATGGGACCACTAATTTTCAGTACAAATCGTTAGGCGTCAGACGCAATGTTAATGCGGACACCCGGGAGATCTCCAGCAAAGAAAGAAAACAGGTAGGTTCCTGATGCCATTCAAGAACTCTGAGACATTCGCCCGCGACAAACGCGCCCAAATGCTCACCTGTGTATGCGCGAAGAATATAGTTACAATTTATGAGACTCTGTCTCCATAAAATATGATGCGAAGTGCATTTATGAAAGTTAGCTTGCCTTCAGACGTCAATTTTATTGCCACTTGCACTGACATATTGGGCATATTGTTACTTTCCCTATTTCCTTCTGGAACTATTTTTCACCATAGACGCCCGGACGCCGGCGGCCCCCGGCCCGTCCCCGACCGCCCGCCATTCATAATATGACGGGGCGCGGGATGCCTATTCCCTGAATGTTAATGGGCCCCAACGCCAACGTTACAGGCAGATTTTCATATTTGAAACAATAGGTGATGTGCCAGGCATGAGTTCCGCCACTATTAGAGTTCAGACCGATAGGTTTTCACCAAATTGTTTAAGAACATTACGCGTATGGGTGTTGAAAGGAAAGAATGCATCTACAACCGTGAATTTTTCCTACACCATGTTGGCGTGGCAGAGCCGATGTTCCTTAGTATTGTTGAAAGGTAGAACTTTACTTTTTGTCGTGCCACCGCTCGGCGGCCCTACGGATCCTCCAGGCAGCAACCGTCGGCGCTTGACGTGCATCGAGCCATGCCAGAACGTCAATAATGTCGCAAAGCTTCATATCAAAAGGTAAAAACTGACCGGGTTAGATATCTATAAAAGTAGTCGAGTGTAGAATCCGAAGGCAGCCGATTTTATGCCGGTTTATTTGAGACCATTGGAAATTAATTCGCTAATGTAGAACATCTGATATACAATTAAAAGGAATATAATGTGATAATTTGAGAAATAAATATTGAGTCCAAAAATTACAGGGTTATATATATATAAATGTAGTCGAGCATGGCATCAGGAGGCAGCTTATTTTATGTCGGTTTATTTGAGACCATTGGAAGTTAATTCGCTAATGTAGAACATCTCATATACAATTTAAAGGAATACAATGCGATAATTCGTGACACAAATCCTATAATTGAATGCAAAAATGACAGGATTAGATATGTATAAATGTAGTCGAGTATGGCATCAGAAGGCGGCGGATTTTACGCCGGTTTATTTATGACCATTGGAAATTAAGTCGGTAATGTATATTCTGGTTTCTAGACGAGGTGCAAGTAATTTCCAATGGTCCAATTTGAACAGCATTGAAACAAGCTCTCTTATGATGTGTAGTTCGTTTTTTTATCAAATCATTTCACCCTTTACTTCGCCCTTAATCCGATATACATCTGATATACAATTTAAAGTGATACAATGTGATAATTTGGGACACACATTCTAGAATTGAGTGCAAAAGTGACAGAGTTAAACCTTCATGGAAGTTATTCAAGATGATATACAAATGTAGCACGTTCGATTTTCGTTTAATTAAGAACATTGGAAATTGTCAGGACGTCACACAGAAGATGTATTACACGTTTTTATCACAAGATGTTGAGTGGCCAATTGCTCCCATTTCACTTTAAGGGCAAAGTGATAGGGTGAAATAATTTGATAATAAAACGAACTATACATCATAAGAGAGCTTGTTCCAATGTTGTTCAAATTAGACCATTGGAAATTACTTGTACCTTGTCTAGAAATCAGAATATAGCATTAATCAGAGCAAACCCACTCCGGTGGTGTTCCTTCACAAACCCACCACCACCCACCCACGGCGCCACCTGTATTATGTCCGCTTATGACGCCTAACGTGCTTACTTTTTAGTTTGCAAGCGAAATCACGCCAAAAAATGAATTAGGTAACAGCATAAAAAGTAATGTTTAATAATGAAATACAAATTCAACATACATAACCTAACCAAGCCTAACCTCCATTTGGAGAGATACAAAATCAAACAAAACTTGACAATTTCAAACGAATTATTTTCCTAAAATTTCCAACTTTAAAAGACCTAATCCAACATAGCCTAACATAAGATCACCTGCTTTTGAAGAAAAGCACTTTCGAAATTCAAGAAAAATAGTTGTCAAATTTCTGACCATTTTTAAAACAAATTCTCAACTTGAAATCCTAAACTAACCTAGCCAAACAAATCTAGCACATTTGTTTGCTTTATGTAGGAAGAATGTGTTTAAAACTTGCTTGTATTCACCTCAAAGCATAATTATGCCCTGATTTCCATAATAAAAGATTATTTTTTCAGTTGGCAGGCAAAGTAATGCAAATAAGATGTGTTTGAATGAGGTAATATATCATGAAAATTAAGGTAAGACTTTACTGTTTTGCTAAATCTGCAGCTTTAGGTAAATTTTTAATTCTTGAACTTTCTTGTTCCGATGCAATGTTGGTTGGTTATTGGTTTTACGACACGTCGACCGTTGAGTCATGTAGCGTCGCCAATCTCTCACGCCGATTGGTCGCGGGCGAAGAGTAGCGACAGGTGAGACTCGAACCCACAACCTTTCGATTGTGAGACGAGCATCTTACCCCTAGACCACGCGTCCTCTCCGATGCAATGTTCATGAATGTGGTGGTTAGCATGATGCGAGGACACATTTCGTCCGCAAATGCATACTTTTCAGTTTCCTGGCAAAGTAACACCAACAATGGGCGTGTAGTTGGGTAATATAACATAACAAATAATATGCAAAGTGAAGAAAACCTGCAGCATCCTAACATAATATTGTCAAATCTTCCATGAAAGAAAGCAAATTATGTTTATAAATGCACAATTCTTAAACATATTTATTTCTTTAAAAATAATTGAAAAATAATATAACCTAGTCTGACCTGTTTTTGAAGAACAATATAAATATTTGTATTCCAAAAATTATTAGTTTTAAATTTGATTTCTTCCATGCGAAAGAAAAGCCTAATCAAACCAAACATCTTTCAAAAGAAGTAGAACTAAGGAAATATAACAGACACTTTTGAATATCAATTCTGAAGTAAGGCCATGTTATTCCCAAGACACATCTTTGTAAATTGCTCACCTTTTGACCTCGTGACATGACCTTAGGTCACGCCGGGACTATAACGATCACTTCAGCTTTCGCCCATGCATACGCTGGCTAAGTCAACCACTCTGGTCCACATCAGTGCTAACCACACTAAGTCAACCACGACAATGCTGGCTGTGTATTAGCTGCGAGATCGCAGCTGTGTACTGTATCTGTCTCCCCACCTAGATGAGTTTGCTGGGCAGAGGTAGCCGCCGCCAGTCGGGCGCCACGCCTGGTCAGACTGACCCACGTGCAAATGTATGTGCGTACGTCGTAACTGGCTGTGGTAGGATGGAATAGACGAAGAACGCACGACATGCGGTCGCTGCCAGCAGCTGTAGTTCTGTATGTTGATTACGGATATGATATGGGAACTTTTTGACATCTTTCCTTCCCGAATTTTAGCCAAACTTTCTTCTCGCTCGATCACAAACAAGTTCAGTAATTAACGAGTACAATTCCAATGGTAATATTTAATATAGGTTTTGTCTGTTGACCTGTCAAAAGTATAGGTCTCTGGAAATTATTTGGATGGGACAATATACGAAGGTAATGGGCAGGCCCAAATTGATGGGGGCAAGTGTCTCCCAAAAGCATACAAAGCTACACACCGGTGACCTGTACGTGGTTCATCTTATTCTTCGGAAGTGAGTGAGCCATGAACATATACCATAAATAGTGCAGATATCATACTCACTGTACCTCTTTTATATTTCGCTACCTTTCAGATCACTGCTGATCACCAAATCGGTATCTTGTTCAGCCTGTATCAGTGTAGTGAGCAGTGAGTGCGTCACGTCAATCTGCAGTTACGCATACTGCTGAATGGCGATATATAAGTGACTGGACGCCAAATTAAAAATCATATGTAATATAGTATGAATCATTCCTGTTTGTTCCATTTAGGATCTATCGGGGGTAATTCGCGCTCGCACACTGGCGTACGGGGTTTCTGTTAGCTGTCAACACGTCCGCAGCCGGCTGGTGTCGGATATTCTGTAGGAAACAGGTTGGACACTTCTTCACCTCTGGATGAGGTGTTCATTTCTCTTGTTTAGTTCGGTTGGATGGGCTCGTATGTCAGCAGGACATTTGTCAGCAGTACGTATGTCAGCAGGGCGTACGTCAGCAGGATATATGTCAGCAGTACGTATATCGGCAGGACGTAGAGCAGCCATGCCATGCGTTGACAACCCAGACATCTTACTGCCATTGGCTTCTATCCGTGGAACCAGATCAATACGGTGCAAGACAATATTGCGCTATGCCGAGTGTGTCATTGCAGAGATACACCTCATAAACCGCTTAGCTTTTGCACATAAATTGTACAACCATGGCACACGCATTGTGCAACTAAAGCCAACGGTTGACCGAGCAAACCAAAAGTCGTGTGGTAAATCTGCAGAGACCACGCGCTGGCGTTTGTCCGTACGCCTAATGGTTGAGCTGCGAAAAGCTGTTATAGTTAGGGCCGCCAGAGGCAATGCTGCATCAGCACTGTGAGCCCTGTCAGCCTCCTGAATACCGGTCGTATTTCTGCTGTCGTCGCTGGATATTTGTCATGACATTTGGTGTGATTAACGACCGGTCTGTGACACCGGTTGGATTTAAACGTTACCAGTCATGACTGAGGCTAGATTGATCTTGTCACGCCCTCAAGATTAACTCTAATACGCTTTGCGGGAAATATCGTTGAAAGCTTGTGGACAGCGCCAACGTGTGGCTGTGCTGTAAGCTGTCTAGTCGCCTTCCTTGTAAGCGTCAGTGTAATGGCTTTTAAAGCTAATAATCCCCGAACGTTGGTCTTGCACATGTAATGTCGGTAGCATAGCACTGATATACCGGTATTAATATGCGATGAGCATGCATGAGGTGCATGCGTGAGGTGTATGCGTGGCAACAACTTCTCCCTGTTGTTCCTAATCTGTATGCAGCGCTTTCAACATGGTGAGCGTCATCCCCATACTCATAAAGCCATCAAGTCATCAAGTCTTAAATTGTTAGGGCTTAATGTGAGCCACAGAGGCTCATCGGGGATAAGTATATACGGGGAAGATATCATTAAAGTGAAAAAAAGATGATGGGACGTCCTAATCAGTACTACGTCACAAATGCTAAACAACGAGCGTCACCCCCACGATGAGCGTCACCCCACGATCAGTGTCACCCCCACGATGGGTGTCACCCCCACCATGAGCATCATCCCACGATGAGTGTCACCCCCACGATGAGTGTCACCCCACGATGGGTGTCACCCCCACCATGAACTTCACCCCACGATGAGTGTCACCCCCACGATGAGCGTCACCCCACGATGGGTGTCACCCCCACGATGGGTGTCACCCCCACGATGGGTGTCACCCCCACCATGAGCATCATCCCACGATGAGTGTCACCCCCACGATGAGTGTCACCCCCACGATGAATGTCACCCCACGATGGGTGTCA
Organism: Ashinkailepas kermadecensis; assembly: GCA_034440615.1. Classification (NCBI taxonomy): domain Eukaryota; kingdom Metazoa; phylum Arthropoda; class Thecostraca; family Neolepadidae; genus Ashinkailepas; species Ashinkailepas kermadecensis. The sequence continues at coordinate 146,548 of JAOTOM010004921.1, read as the reverse complement.
CCCCACACGATGGGTGTCACCCCCCCCCGATAAACTTCACCCCACGATGAGTGTCACCCCCACCATGAACATCACCCCACGATGAGTGTCACCCCACGATGAGCGTCACCCCACGATGAGCGTCACCCCACGATGGGTGTCACCCCCACGATGGGTGTCACCCCCCCCCCGATAAACTTCACCCCACGATGAGTGTCACCCCCACCATGAACATCACCCCACGATGAGTGTCATCCCACGATGAGCGTCACCCCACGATGGGTGTCACCCCCACGATGGGTGTCACCCCCGATGAACTTCACCCCACGATGAGTGTCAACCCACGATGAGTGTCACCCCACGATGGGTGTCACCCCACGATGAGCGTCACCCCCACGATGAGTGTCATCCCACAATGAGCGTCACCCCCACGATGAGTGTCATCCCCACCATGAGCGTCACCCCCACGATGAGTGTCATCCCACAATGAGTGTCATCCCACGATGAGTGTCACCACAAGATGAGTGTCACCCCCACGATGAGCGTCACCCCACCATGAGCGTCACCCCACGATGAGTGTCACCCCACGCTGAGCGTCACCCCACGATGAGTGTCACCCCACGATGAGCGTCACCCCACCATGAGCGTCACCCCCACGATGAGCGTCACCCCACGATGAGCGTCACCCCACGATGAGCGTCACCCCACGATGAGTGTCACCCCACCATGAGCGTCACCCCACGATGAGCGTCACCCCACGATGAGCGTCACCCCACCATGAGCGTCACCCCACGATGAGTGTCACCCCACGCTGAGCGTCACCCCACGATGAGTGTCACCCCACGATTAGTGTCACTCCGCGGTGAGTGTCAATCCGCGATGAGTGTCATCCCACGATGAGCGTCGCATCCACGATGAGCGTCACCCTCACGATGAGCGTCACTTCACAATAAGCGTCATCCCACGATGAGTGTCACCCCCACGATGGGTGCCATCCCCACGATGAGCGTAACCCCCACGATGAGCATCATCCCACAATGAGCGTCACCCCCATATACAAGCGGCCCGAAACGAACATATGCCTAGAAGCTCAATTTGACAGACGCTTCGCACGATGCGCTATGTCTTACATAATCTTACAGACATGTATATCACCACCTCGTGACCCTGCCAGACAGCGTGCCATCCTCGGCGACTTACAGACATGTATATCACCACCTCGGTGGACCCTGCCAGACACGTGCCAATCTCGGCACTTACAGACATGTATATCACCACTGGTGGACCCTGCCAGACAGCGTGCCATCCTCGGCGACTTACAGACATGTATATCACCACCTCGGTGGACCCTGCCAGACAGCGTGCCATCCTCGGCGACTTACAGACATGTATATCACCACCTCGGTGGACCCTGCCAGACAGCGTGCCATTCTCGGCGACTCTACCATGTACACATGCCCAGCCACGCTTGTAAAGCTGCCAAACTGGATCCACAGTTGCCAAACTGGATTCACACCGGCCGAGAAAATACCTTGACCTCATTTCACTGAGTGCTCAAAGTGGGCAAGGTGTCTGGCGTCGGTATCTCACTGGCCAGGTCTGCTACCAGTGATCATAACTGTCAACTTCATCGCAGCTGGACACTCCTGTATCCACCAGCAGCTCAATTGCGTGGTGAGCTGAAGCAATTATCTTTTGTGGGCACGCTATAGTATACCTCACTACTGCTATCGATCCACTTGTATATATATTCATATATATATATATATATATATATATATATATATATATATATATATATATATATACACATATGTATATATATATATATATATATATATATATATATATATATATATATATATATATATATATATCTGTATCATATATATATATACACACATATATATATATATATAAATATGCATTCGAGTGCAATGTCAGATACCAGTTGGAACGACCCAGAAAAGCATGCCTTTGATATCCGTACAGTCAGCCTAAGTACCCAATATCTTATGGATAGGGGAGACTGGGTCCAGTTGTTACACGGAATGGTTGACACAACGGCATTTTCTCCAAAATTAAGAAGCTGGTTGTCATGGCTACCACACATGTTGCCACTGCCACCTTCTTCTCGCGGCAAAAACAAGCACAAGTCCTTTCGACTTGCGGCTGCTGAATGTTGACGATGTGGCACATTTTCGGGGCGAAAGTAGGATTTCAATGTCTGCGCTTCGCCCTTAATTTCTAATTTGTCACCTATTAAAAAAAAATTAAGTGCTCGTTACCAATACTATGTTCTCTCAGCTTTGCAACGGTGAAATGTTTTCATCGTTTGCCGCTACACTGTACTCGCAATGTTGCAAACATGTTGTAGCCTACACCAGAAAACCTGCCGAGCAAATTGATACAGCCTGCATCAACTTAATCAGCGGGTATCATCATCAGCCTGTATCAGCGGTTTGTGGACGGGTAATGAAATAAAATAACCACAGAATTGCCTATATTTATTGAGGTGTTTGCTAAAACTGTTCAAGATCATCATATTCAATATTTCTACCGGCATTTATAATCCGACGGAAAGGACTGAGCGAAGGAAAATGTTCAGGTAAGGAAGGAACGTTTGCGCATTCCATTAATGGCATAGACCATGAGCTATGGTCAGCCAGGATCAAACAAGTAGTATTACTTTAAGCGGAAGTATGGACCTTCCAGATGGCGAAAGCTAAAGTCACCTATAAATAATATACTTTATTTAACTTACATTTTATCAACTTACCCAATCATCAGCAACAACTTACCCCCACAGCGGGGTAAGTTGAAGTAAGTTAAGATGAACCGGTAGTTGAGCGGTGGTTTGCTCTCTGGTGGAAAGCCCAGGGGATACCAAGAAAAAAAAGTATTGCGGATGATACTAGGCGGTTTAGTCTTGGCGTACGTGCAACTATCCTCTCCCTTACCCTTCTAAAGTCATGAGTTATTTTGAGCTTCGCCAAAATTGTATCAACTGGACCCGGACTCCCCTATATTGATATTTAGTTAAGCGGACAAGTTCAATGCAGACTGCAACGGCACAAGTTTGATATATTCTAGGAATGTACGCCAACGTTTCAATTTAATGCTCTCATCAGGGTGACGAGTATGATATTCTAAAAAAATATATGAAGCAAAATGTTTTAATTTTCCCGATCGACACGTGACATTACATCTACCACCTACTACAGGCTGGCGAAGGCCACACCTACCGCCTCTGTGTGTCTTTCACCAGCTTGTATTAGGTGGTAGATGTAGTGTCACGAGTCGATCAGGAAAATTAAAACACTGTTTCATGACATTTGGACGTCCCGACCAAAATCCTACTAAAACCAATGATGGGCGAATATGTACATTCAATCCAGGAATTACGGAAAAAAGGACTAAGCTTTCTTCCAGAGTTGGTTCGTGAGGTTTGGAGGGATCGCAAATGCATTCCTAGAGCACCGATGGCTCTCCTGGCTACCTCATCTATGTTAGGTTCAAATGTTAATGTCAAAGTTAATGTCAAGGTTATGCTCAGACCACGCATTGAATTGAAGCGTTCCATGGTAATGACATGTATTAGATAGAAGATGCAGTTTTCGAAGAAGAAAAACAACAATTTTTGCATTTGGATGAGTGTAATTTCAGTTTCCACTTCTTGACTAAAAGCAAAGTATGTCCAGCTCATTTGCAGAGTGATGGCGCCTGTTGGAAAGCTAGCCGATCGGGTAATATTAATATCGTCAGCATACACCATCAGCATACACCACTACACTTCAAGCTAATGTAGTTTGGCGCGTCGTTGCAAAATAAAGCGAACATAATCGGTCCGCATATACTACCTTCCGGAACAGCGACGCGAACGATCAGCTGATCACATGCAATTCGCTCCGAAATTTTGGAACAGCTCGAGAGGAGTCAGGCAGGCCGACATTTTCCTTGTGCCAACTGCTTCATCAACGTCCATAGTAATGCAGTTGCAGCACATTCCAAGTAATGAGAGACAATCTGTAAGGAAGGAAGCTCAGCTCTACGATAACTTAGTGCAGTGCTATTGCTGGCTCGGGCGATGTAAGGACGTAAGGTCGGCGCTACGATATATACTACACCATACTGAACCACACACCACACTATGCTGAACCACACACTACATTATGCTGAACCACACACCACACCATATTGAACCACACACCACACCATGCACCACACCACACACCACACACCACATAACACACCACACCACACCACACACCACACCACACCACACCACACCACACCACACCACATCACACCACACCACACCACACCACACAACACCACACCACACCACACCACACAACACCACACACGACACGACACCACACCACTGACGACCGCCTGGTGGTTACAGCGGGGCCCGATGGACAGTCGGCACCTGCTGCTGGCCTGTCTGCTGGTGGTGGAGGCCACGGCCGTCTCCGGTGTCGACCCCGACCATGACCCGGCCGCCCCAGCCAAGGTCACCGGCTGGACAGCACCTCACGCCGGCTGGCACTCGGCGCGTCAGGTCAGCCTCCAGGTAGGTGCGCCACACAACAACACCATGCTGATGTCGACCGTGCCAAATCGGGGCTTTCGATAGTCACTCTGACTATTGCCGCATAAATACTAACTAGTGGTATGCGGTGCCGAAAGGTCTTCATCTGTTGGCGTATTAGCCCTCTCAACGTGGAGAGTTTATTTTGACCGTCCACCCCTGATTTGTTTCTGAGGTAATTCCTGAACCGTTCAAGCCGTTCAAACTCCGGAATATGTGTAGTGACAAATTATGCCCACTAAGCATGCGCCAGGTTTGAAGTCAATTTCGAGGCAGGCCACTGAAATATGATCCGAAGCGTCCCCACGGTAGCTGGATTCCAGGCGCTCGTGAGACCAAAATGCATACTATTACCAAGTAAGCATAGCTGAACTTGGCTGTTTCGGCACGTCGAATTCATTGCTATTGTGATTTAGTGTCTAAATTCAGATTGAATAGGTGGAATTATTCGTCCAAATTGTGGTGCAAATGTTTGTATAATCAAGCATTTTGTATGTATCTCTAAAATATCCAACAGAGTGAAAAACGTATAATTTTATTTAGTGGAATTTATTGTCTTTTCTCTAAGTGTTATCTGCTTCTAAAAGTGTCGTCCGTACCAGCTCATCAAATATTCAAACATATTTGACCTTGATGAGATCGGTGACCTCGATCTTTACCGGTGTCATCTGTGTACTAGTTCTTCGGTTTGTATACCATCAATATTGAAGCACGAAACCGTCTTTGCTTTACGACCATGGTCCGAATACTACAGTTAGGGCATGGTGACCGACTACACCTCGACATTGACCTGATTGACCTAATCTGGCAGGTCAATCAAAGCAGATAGATAACAAACTTATTTCAAGCAATTTTAAAAGTTAAATGATGTAGCTATTCCATGCAGTTCACAACATTTCTATCATGATTTGGACACATGTTGTTTTTCTTTTGTGGTGTTTAAATTGACCACTAAGCGCTGCGAGGGGTAAACATTATCCCGCACTACAAGGGGAATATGCATAATGAGCACAACGAAAATAATTTAAAACCTGCTTTGGCATTCATTCGGGCAGGAAAATCACCTTTCAAGTCATTCTCCTGACTAAATAAAGGTGGAAGCAGACTTGACGTTTTCTTCATTAGAGCAATACTAACGCCAGTATCGGTACCATTTGGATCGCAATACTAACGCCAGTATCAGCACCATTTGGATCGCTGGAATTAGCTACAGCAAGATACAGGATAGCCGGCTTCCCTGCTGTGGGCACAGTATCTGGCACCATACTGCCACAGAGAACGTGTGGACCCACCTCAAGATACAGGATAGCCGGCTTCCCTGCTGTGGGCAAAGTATCTGGCACCATACTGTCACAGAGAACGTGTGGACCCACCTCAAGATACAGGATAGCAGGCTTCCCTGCTGTGGGCACAGCATCTGGCACCATACTGCCACAGAGAACGTGTGGACCCACCTCAACTACGCTCTCTTGGCAGACCGTGAATCCACACACCTTATTACGTCCAATTTTCATGGATTTCCAGGAATGTCCGAAATGAGCAAAACTTATTTCGGCAATTTGTCATAGCGGATTCGAATATGGGATGTATGCTCCATATTTGGAAGAGGAGTTCTATCGCACAAGTAGTTCCTTTACGTTCGGCATATGTGCATTGAAAAACAATTTGATTATGCTGAAGTCGGTTCAAGTCTTACGAAATCCGGCTCATTTGTCGAATATGGTGTACACATCCAAAAGTTAACTACATGTTACCGAATTGTCTAATTAGCATAGATGCACCGTTGTTCCACAGATATTCTTGTCTGACAGCCTTCTCGCTTAGTTTATGTCGCACACAACCTTCTAGAGCAGCACCCTTCATCCGGCTGACACTGCCCCCCCGGCTTTGAGGACGTAGGTCTCGTGGCATGACGGCATAACCACGTGACCGTCGGCTGGTTGGCTGGCTGGCCCTGAACCGGTGGCTGCTGCACCGACACCGGATACTTTGCGCTGAAAAATATTTTCTTTGAATACGAAATTCGAATTCATTGTGCGCATTGCTTACTCAAAAGAAAGTAGGTATTGTTAAGTGTGCAATCAAGGAAAGTGTTGTGACGGAAGTCGCTAAGAATAAAAAATAATAGGCGCGGTCTAAATGTGAGTGAAGAAGTTAGAACTTGAAGCGCTGCAAAAAAGGTCGGTTGATGAAGGCTTCCAGAGCGTGACGGTCGGGCCGGGCCGGGCTGCACGACTTCAGTGTTGTCTGATGTGCACGGGAGTAGACTCACTTGGACTTCGCTCTGGCTCATCATCAGTTGTGCTGGCGGTCTGCCTTAAACGATCAGATAACTCATTTGTATCACTACATCTGTGAACAGCGAAGTCAGTGGCCAGTGAAGTCTCCGAAAGGTACAATAGCATTATAGACGGGCTAAAATTGCACTTCAAGTTGCCGTGTGTGCTAGTGCGCTTATTTATCTGATAGATATGCACATATCATTGGAATTCAGCCATTCGACACATTCTTCTACATTCGAATGGGACTGCAATAATCTGGGTTTAATCTTGGAGATAGAATATATAGGTACGGTGACCTTGTCGTTCTAGACCTGTTTACGAAGCATGCTTACATACCTTCCGCCATGCATTCCTGCGCATGAAACTAAGTTCAAAGTACGCAATGAATTCTTGCCAAATACGGTCACGAAATGCATTTTTTTGTTCAGGTACTTATTATGAACTTGTGATACAGGATATTAACTGATCCTATGATTAATGCAACCACCATTTTCCTCGTCATCGGGGTACATTCATCACAATACCCCACAATCAGTCGGCCACCATCTCCGTCACCAACCTCATCACCGTTATCAGAACACCTTCATAACAATACCTCACAGCCAGCCAGTCATCATAACCGTCACCAGAGCACCTTCATCAGGATAACTCACAACCAGCCAGTCATCATAACCGTCACCAGAGCACCTTCATCAGGATAACTCACAACCAGCCAGTCATCAGAACCGTCATCAGAGCACCTTCATCAGGATATCTCACAACCAGCCAGTCATCAGAACCGTCATCAGAGCACCTTCATCACGATGCCTCACAACCAGCCAGTCACTGCCACCAACTTCATCACGATACCTCACAATCAGCCAGTCATCAGCACCGTAATCAGAGCACCTTCATCACGATGCCTCACAACCAGCCAGTCACCGTCACCAACTTCATTACGATACCTCACAATCAGCCAGTCATCAGCACCGTAATCAGAGCACCTTCATTACGATGCCTCACAACCAGCCAGTCACCGTCACAAACTTCATTACGATACCTCACAGCCAGCCGGCCACCATCACCGTCACCAACCTCATCACCGTTATCAGAGCACCTTCATCACAATACCTCACAGCCAGTCGGCCACCATCTCCGTCACCAACCTCATCACCGTTATCAGAGCACCTTCATCACAATACCTCACAGCCAGCCGGCCACCATCACCGTCACCAACCTCATCACCGTTATCAGAGCACCTTCATCACAATACTTCACAGCCAGCCAGTCATCAGAACCGTCATCAGACCACCTTCATCACGATGCCTCACAACCAGCCAGTCACCGCCACCACCTTCATCACGATACCTCACAGCCAGCCAGTCATCAGCACCGTTATCAGAGCACCTTCATCACGATACCTCACAACTAGCCAGTCACCGTCACCAACTTCATCACGATACCTCACAGCCAGCCAGTCATCAGCACCGTTATCAGAGCACCTTCATCACGATACCTCACAGCCAGCCAGTCATCAGCACCGTTATCAGAGCACCTTCATCACGATACCTCACAACTAGCCAGTCACCGTCACCAACTTCATCACCGTCATCAGATCGCATTGGTCATAAGTGAATTGATGTGAAGCTATCGCAGTCAGCTAAGCACTCATGGCACATGCACACACGTCCTACCAATTGTTTCGCAGACGGTGGATACCACGGTGGTGTATAATACTCCTCTTTCGTGCTAGAAACTGAGACAAACATAATTCACGCAGATAGTGCCCATGGTAAACGCTTAGTGCTAATTTACCCTAACTGGTTCTCACAGACCAACTTTGAATTCCTAAATCCATGAAGTCCTGAGGAAGTCATCGATATCATTGATCTTTAATAATGTTCGAATAACATGTTACTATTGTACAAACAGCATTTCTGATTACGCCTTAGTAGTGCTCTCGTGTGATTCGTAGCGAAGTTGTATTTCGGTTGAAGGTTGCTCTGCAGATTTGATGACTACACATATCTGAGTGGTCACCTTTGCTGAGGGCCAAATAATTTCACGCCACATGACGCTTCGCAGTGCTGCTGCAGGTGACACGCCCGATCTACCTTCCGTGATTGAATTGCTGTACTCAATAGTTAACTATTCTCTTTAAACTTCGACGAGAGGTCATGCCCCTCATTGAACTTATATTCGTGGCAAGCCTAACGTTTACTTTGTGAACTTCCGGATGTCGAGACTGAGCTGGACCTTATTCTAAGGTCTTGGAACCCGGTCACTCGTTCGTCGGCAATATTCAATCAAACGCGATGCTCCTTGTTTATAGTGCCCTTCGGTGGCTTGGGTGCTCCATGCTCTGACAGAAAAATGAAGGGCACGCGCTGGTCATAGGCATGTCGCATAGTCATGGCTGGTACCGTGTCGCATAGCTATGGTTCGTACCATGTCGCATAGCCATGGCGGGTGCCATGTCACATAGCCATGACTGGTATCATGTCGCATAGCCATGGCTGGTACACTCGGTAACGGTAGGATGTTCGTGGGTACCCTTAGCATGGCTGGCTCACTAGGAACGTAGGCTGTGACGCTGCACACCAAAAATTACTGGTAGGCTGCGCCGTTTCACAGTTATGAGTTGCGTGACAGTCTGCCAGCTTCGCCACCGGCCAGTGTCCGAGCCATAGGATTCGCGTGTGAGGTCGTCACGCGACCATTTGCCCTGCAGCCATGCAGTGGTAAACACGGGTCTTCCCTGTTCCCACCTTGCATTCCTCTGTCGGCGAAACAACATTGGCAGTTAAACGAGCAGGTTACTGGACTTCTGTCGATAACCAACACTTGATAGCTTCGGATTTCTGACTCCAGCAACACAGAATGAGCAGGAAAGGTTGGAAAAAGCTCAGTTGCAAAGATGTAGCGAAAGGAGATGGGAGGTTTATGATGTCAATGAAGTATTCTCTGGCCCCAAAATAATAATAGAATGTCCAACATTTATACGTTTTAGAAATGTAGTTCGAACTCTTTCTGGGGTGGCTTTATGAACCAGGATCCAATTGCTAAGAAGAGCTGGTTTCGTGAACCCTGGCCATGATTCCATGAATTGCAGTTTTACAGTCTAAATTTAGCAAAGCGCTTCACGTGCCGTCAATACACCGACACGGCGACCCCGGCAGCTCGCTCGCGTCCTCATCGTGCCAATTGCTAACTGACCCTCCCAGCCGGGGACTAAAAGCGAGCACGCGAAGCGACTCGAACCCAGCATTGCCAGGACAGCGGAGACGGGTGCACGACAGCGCTCTACCCAACTGAGGTACCGAGGCGGCAAGTCACAGGGAGGCACTTGCGTGCTTAATTCAGATTCATTGACAAGTCAATTAGTTACTTGATTAAATTGCATCTACTTCATTGAGAATCACATGTTTTAGGGCGCAAGGAATGTGTTGCATGATGTCATATTATTTATTGCATATGTTGTGCACTGTACTGCAAGCGACATATTCATAATTCCGTGGGGATAAAGTATTTCTTCACGCAGACACCATCCAACTATTTTACCATACAAATATTTTACTTTATATGAAGCAATATTTCTGGCGCTCTTCTCGAACTCTTGCTGGGGTGGCTTTATGGACCAGGATCCAATTGCTAAGCAGAGCTTGTGGTGTGAATCCTGACCTATAAATAAATAAGAATAAGAAGAACGGAGACATATAATTATAAGAATATATAAGAACGGAGAGAAATAATTTATCTTATTGGATAAATAAGAAGAACGAACGACCCGGTTACATTTCGTGCTGAAGCAATATAAACTAAAAATGTATTATGGTAAACTAATTAGATGGTATCCGTTTGAAGAAATATTTTATTTGCGCATAAATAATCTGAATATGTCGCTTGCAATATAGCGTACAATATATACAATAAATAATTCACATCATACAACATATGCCGCATGCTCAACAACGCGTGAATATCAATGAAACAGATGTAATGTAAGCAAGTAGTTAATCGATTCATCAATGAATCTGAATTAAGCAAGCAAGTGCCGCCTTGGGATCCGCCGCCCCGGTAGCTCAGTTGGCTTGGGCACTGGCCTGCGCTGGTCTCTCCTGTCCTTGAAAGGCTGGGTTCGAGCCGCTTCACGCGCTTGCTGGTCACTGGCTAGGAGGGTCAATTGGCAACTGGCACGATAATGTGGAAAAGCGAGCTTCCAGGGTGGCCGTGTGAATGCATTAGCGGCACGTGAAGCGTTTTGCCAAATATCTACTGTAGAACTGCAATCAATGGATCGGGTGGTGCGGCCAGGGCTCAAGCAAGGTCTGTTTAGCAATTGGATCCTGGTTTATAAAGCCACCCCAGCAAGAATTCGAACTAAAGTTCTAAAAAGTGTAAAAGTTAGAAATTATGTTGTTATTGTAGGGTAGGAGAATCCTCCGTTGACATCATAAAATTCCCCTCTCCTTTCGCTACATCCTTTCCAACCGAGCTCCTTCCAACACTTCCAGCTCATTCTGTGTTGCCGAAGTCCGAAATCCACAGCGATCAAACTCTGCTTGTCTACAGAGGTCGAGTGGTGGACCGATCGCTGAACTGCCAATGTTGTTTGGCCGACTGAGGAATGCAAGGCGGGAACAGCGTAGACCCGTGTTTCTCACTGCATGGCTGCAGGGCAAATGACCACCCGACGACCGCACAAGCGAATACCTACGGCTGACCGGTGGTGAAACTTGCGGACTGTCACGCAACGCATAACTGTGAAGCGGCGCAGCCTACCAGTAATTATTAGTGTGGAGCAGCACAGCCTACGTTCCTAGGGGCCAGCCATAGTTAAGGGTACCCCCGAACATCCTACCGATACCGAGTGTACCATATCGCATATCCCATGGTTGGTATCATGTCGCATAGCCATTGCTGGTACCATGGCGCATAGCCATGGCTGGTACCATGTCGCATAGTCATGGTTGGTACTATGTCGCATAGCCATTGCTGATACCATGCCGAATACCCATGGTTGGTACATACCATGTCGCATAGCCATGGCTAGTACCATGTCGCATAGTCATGGATGGTACTATGTCGCATAGTCATGACTGGTATCATGTCGTATATTATGGTTGATACCATGTCGCATAGTCATGGCTGATACTATGCTGCATAGTCATGGCTGGTACCATATCGCATATTAATGTTTGTGTTAAGTCGCATAAACATGGCTAGTACTATGTCCCATTCTGTCCATGCATTGGGTTTCACTAATCATTTTTTAAACTTCTCCACTCATTGCAGTGAGCATGCACATTATTGTTACCCATGGTGTAGAAAAGTCACTGATGTGATGCATTCTAATCATTTTCCATTTTGAACATTTCACACATTCTAAGAGAGGAGATTGCTCTTAGCTTCTGGAAAATGTTGTTAGAAGATTATAAATATATAATCTTACATTCTGAAATCACATGATGATTTTAATTGCAAGTATGATATTTCTTGCCTTTGGCACCTTGAAAGGAAATGCAAAGCTCGGTGAGGGTGCATTCTATGGAATATTTGTACCAAAATTTCAGGTGATGATAACTCCATTGTAAAATAGGAAGTGCCCTCATGAATAGAGCATCACATTGGATGGGCTTGTGCGAACGCAATATTTTTTTAAACACTTGCTGTGTTAAAATAGGCACTTCTGTGTTGGATACATACGAAGAAGAACAATTGAGTAAATAGATGGTATCAGTGTGATCATGTAATTTCTGTAAATTCTCTTAAAACTATTCATGATGGGGGAGGCGCGCCATGTTCCGATTGGAAAACTACTTCTCGAATTTCTCCTTGTGATAACCCATCGATATTTGGTAGCTTATAATATTTGTTTGCCCTGCATGCAGTACAGTGGCACGGGAACTGTCTCAAAGTTGTGGGGGAGGGGTGGAGAAGAGCCACTTTGAAGTCGATTTTATCATCGGTGCAGCCAGGAATTTTTGTACGAGGGGCGACCAAAGATGGAATGAAAAGGTACATCTTTCGGCGCGCGAAGCGGATCGAAAGTTTTAGATTTTGCGTGGTGAATATCTCAAAATTTATCATTTCATCTGGCGTATTTTGGTTCCTAAGGGGACTGGCTCCCTTGGCTGTGCCTCTGCTTTCTATGCAAACCCTATCAGGTGTATGCTAAACCATTGCAGGTGGATATGTGCCCGAAAAGAACAGATTCGGTAAAACGTTGCAAAATTCTGTAAAAGGCTTATGCTGAACAGATTCGGTAAAACGTCCTTAATTATAATTAAGCTGTCGATATTTTGCAAGAGTACTCGACATGAACGGTGATCTCTATTGTCGCATGGGCGCCAATGCTGCATTACTTACTCTGCTACCAAATTTAGATGTAACCAAATTTCTGCCAGAAGTAGTAACTTTCTAGGTAGTACGAACTAGTATACTTGGTACGCAACTGGACCAAGTACTTTTCAAAATTGCATCGTAAACACCGTGTATGAAGACATAATAAATAATTTGCCACTTATCCAGGGCGCGAGTTAATATTTTGGATCTTGCTACCATCGCTCGAGAGGGATGACTGTGGTTTTTGGTCTGGCGGCGGATTTCGGCAGTGGTTGGGTATGTCTACTGTGTTGGCTCTTGGTTGGCAACTGCTGAGCTTCCTGGCTCGTCAAGATGTGGTCTGATGGCTGTGGTCTGCCTGGGCTGCCAGCTTCGGTATGTCCTGATCGGAAGGCTATGGTCTGCTGGCTTTGGCTGGCTGGGCTCGCAGTTGTGATATTTGCTGGTCAGACTGGCTGTGGTCGGCGTCCTGTGGTCTGCCGGCTGTGGTCTGCCGGCTGTAGTTTTCGCCTGTGGTCTGCCGGCTGTGGTCTGCCGGCTGTGGTCTGCCGGCTGTGGTCTGCCGCCTGTGGTCGGTCTGAGTTGACAGGGTAGACAGGCCGTCGGACGGGCTGCTTCTCCCGCTGATCATGCTACCCTCACTCTGGCTGATCATGCTGATCATGCTATCCTCACACGAGGGCCTCGGTTGCCGTAGATGGGATGATGATGATGAGGTAACCGTGACGACGTACGTAATACACTGACCCTTCGTGGAGAATGACGTGTAAAATGGAACTGGAGTTTTTTTCGAGCTCTTCCAGGCATATGTCCCGATAATTATATTACATCTACCTATTTAGAAGCTGTTTGGGAAGTTGTGTTCCAAAGCATTGTGACTTAAAAGTAGCTGCTACAACGTCGATGCTATGCAAGGTTGTTTTGGGAAGCTCAGCGCATATATTGCAGCTAGTTGTGCGATGGCGTAGTTCGCGACCTTCTTCGACTCGCCTATGTCGGTCGCTTGACTAAATGCTTGGAGGTCCATTGGTATGCAGGCTGCCAAACCGAAATATGCCGGCAATGTTGAGCAATTTGTTAAATATGCCTGCTGAAGACTGCAGAAGACCGAACAAGCCCAAACCATATTCATTTCCTCTGGGAGATGCTACAGCGTCTGCACTCTGGAAAATAACCAGGGGTGTGGAACGCCCTCAAAACTACGTGCGAAAAGCGATATGGTCACTTCTTTCCACATTGAAGCTATTCGGCTGACGCTAGCATTCTTTCGAAAGGGGTGGATGGGAGCACTGCGTGATTTTCCCATTCTTAAGGCCATGCAAATTGGCGTTGAAGTCTTCTCAGCGGTAAGCTTTCATCCACTAAATGTTATTAGGACCGATTCTGGTAGCCACGGCTATCTCGCGAGATTTTGGCCAAGAGGTAAACAATAGGCAGAACGTTGGGCATCTGTAGTTATTCCTCCACCCATGACATTTGTGGCAGCATGCAGTAAATTCATGGCCTTTTATTACTACACAGACGATGCTCTCGTTCTAAGTCGTTTGGCAGCCCATCCGGCCATGTATTCGTGACTGATGCCGCGGATAACTCTCTGCACTTCAGTGTGTCGACGGAATTACTCACTGCTCGTCTCCTCCAGGCAGCACAGGAGACGGCGAAAGCATTCAACAAGGGAGGGAATTTCAACCAGCCACCACTCAACCAGAACCAGCCACCACTCAACCAGCCAACCAGCCACCACTCAGAACTCTGTTCTCCGCATATTAGCAGGACCATTCATGGCGGTAATAGCATTAGTCGCATTTGTTTCTGTCTTCGGGTTTAAATGTTTCAACTAGCGCCAGATTTATAGATACATGGAGCTGGTGGTTGCGACCTAAATATGCGTGCTAAGGCATCTTTAATTTCGTCTTGAATGACAATATGGGTCATCGATTTGAAAGACGCCCGGTTCGCTTTGCGAATCCTCCAGCCAGGTAAAAAGTAGTGGTCATTAGATTGGACAGAGCGTTCAAATATTAGATGAATGGGGAAATGGTCGTCGAAAAGTGAGTGTATTTGAGTGTGCCAGGAGAAGATGGGAAATGTCAGCCGAAGTAAGAGAGGCATCAATGGCGGGTCGGCCATGCGGTGCAGTGTCTCTGCTGTGAGTAGGTGTTTAGTCATTTAACCATCCCCGGATCAGGGAGGGAATCTTGAGGGCCACCCTCATGCTTGTCAGAAATAGCGGCTGAGTGAATAGACCCAGAGCAAAGGAACGTTCAGTACCTTCTAATGCATCTGTTTTGCATATCTCCTACCAATTTCGGGTCAAGGTCGTCGACGATCAGTGACCTGGGACGGATTAAAGGGAGCAATGTTCCAACATCTGCAAAGTGCCGCCATTCGGAGTAGTTGCAACATGTCAACACAAAACTCAGAACAATCTGTACTTGTATCGAGACGAACGGCTTCGCCATCCTGTAATGTTGGTCAATGTCATGGCTAGACCTGAAGCTAGACCAACTGCCGCATTTATTACATATTCGGCGGTAAAATTATAGTTGGGATAACTTTCACGCTGAAAATATTCATGAGCACGAAATAAACATTCTGGTCGTCAAAGGTAAATGGCATCAGGTTAGATAAATTCATACACTCATAAAGCGATCAAACTTAATAAGAGCCACAAGGGCCCATCCTGGTTAAGTCCGTAAAGGGAAGATACCATAACCCTGGCAAAAAGACAATCTTCACCCCAACCAACACCACATACCTAATTCCAAAGAATGCATCCACCAACATCCCCACACTCATCAATGTCTATCTACCTTACCTAGTCAGCCTTATTCACTGGACCTCATGTAACACATGCGACTCGAGTGCCCTACCAATACTTTTCAGACTCCATCCATACCTGCTTAAAGTGGCCTATACACTGCTCACCTACTTAGCATAAATATCACCCGTCCACCATTAATTACAATTCAAAAACACGATTTTGCAACGTAAAAAGTCGTCCATCCTATTATTAAATACATTCAATGAGGGACTGTCGACGACATGAGCAGGCAGACTATTCTACCGATTAACAATCCTTTCACTGAAGACCTGTTGTCGCTCAGCTGTCCTACACCTGGATTTGTCACCTGAATTGATGACCCCAATGTGATAGTCTAAATAGAGGGCATCATTCAGATTGACCTGATCTAGCCCATTAATAATTGTATGCATTGCAATCATGTCTCCCCTTAATCTCCTAAACGTGAGTGAGTACATATCTAATGCCATAAGTTACCTAGTCCACCTATGAGTCTAGTGGCTTTGCGCTGCACTCTTTCTAGCATGTCTATATATTTTTATAAGTAGCGACTCCGTGTATGTACATAATATTATAAGTGGGGTCGCACATAGGCCAGGTACATTATTTTTATCACTTCCTTGCTCTTATACCTCACACTCCTATTAGTGATTGTCAGCATTCTGATTGCCCTGCTCCTAGCTGAGAAACATTGTTTTCTGCTTTAAGATCATTTGAAACCGACAAACCTAAATCTCCCTCCTCTTCAATAACATCTAATTGCCTACCTCCCATTGTATAACTGAAAGTCTCACCTCCAGACCCCAGATGCATAACCTTACATTTCACATAGTTGAAAAATATGTCATTGATTAGCCCACTTTTCTAGATCCTCCAATTCCAGTTCAATGTTACTTAGATTGCTCACTACTGTTAGCTACTCCTACCAATTTCATGGCATCAGTAAATTTGAACACCCTACTCCTCAGCCCTAACTCAATATTATTCACAAAGATGATAAAGAGAAGTGACCCTAGAACAGAGCCCTCTGGCATTCCACTTCGAACATATTTCCATTCAGATTTACATCCATTTAACACTACCATTTGTTTCCGTCCTCTTAACCATGCTTTAATCCAACCTAGAATCTTACCACCAATCCCATGCTGCTCTAGTTGATGAATTAGACGCCCATGTGGAACTTTATCAAAAGCTTTGCTAAAGTCTAAGTACACTACATTTCTGGGGGAGGACTGAAATGTTTGCATTGGATGGGTTACATTTGAGCAAGAGAGTAGTTGAATGCTCAGCAATAGGTATGAGGAGGCTCTCTTGAGCAAAGGTATACTCTTGCATGTCAGACAGGTAATGAAATGTCATTCCATAGATGATGGTGTACATAATGAAGGAGTAGAATCCTTGTGGTTAGATATCATTCTGAAGAATGGAACAAAATTTAGGATTGGGGCATTCTATAGACCTCCAGACCAGAATGAAAACATGGACAGGTTGATGCAGGAAGAAATAAGTAGGAGAGCGCAGGAGAGAACTGTGTTGTTGGGGGATTTCAACATAACAGGATTGGGAAGCAAAACTATAGGTCTAAACAAATCAGGAAGAAGTTTCATGGATTGTTTTGAGGAAAATTTCTTCTTTCAAATGATACATGAACCTACAAGGGAAGTTGAAATATTAGATCTTGTGCTTACTAATGAGGAAAATTGTGTACAACATGTGAACATAGGAGAGACCTTTGGTAATAGTGATCACAACACTATACGCTTCTCATTGTATGTTGGAAATGTAGGAACCAATAAGACATTGATTCCAAATTTTGCTAAAGGGAATTACAATGAGTTCAGGATCTTCCTGAATAAAATTATTTGGGAGGACTTATTGAAAGGCTTAGATGCTTATGAAATGTGGAGAATGATAAAATATAAACTATTTCAAGGTCAGGATAGGTTCATTCCCAATAGGCGACTTAGATTAACCAGGGTTAAAGCACCCTTCATGGCTGACCGGGGAAGTAAAGCATTTATTGGAGTCAAAGAAACAGGCATTCAAGAAACTAAAATATGCTAACTCTGAAGTAAACCTCAAATCATATAAAATAGCTAGAAAAAAAAGTTAGGAGGTGTGTTAGGGCATCTACAAGACTGTCTGAAATCAAATTAGCTCGGGAATGTTCAGCAGGTAATGCTAAGAGATTCTTTAGTTTCTACAAATTTAAGGCTAAGAAGTGTAGTGTAGGACCACTGGAGGTAGATGGGGAATTAGTGGTTGATGATTGTGATATTGTGGAATCCCTAAGCAAGCAATTCTCGTTAGTCTTTACTAAAGAGAATTCTGGTAGAATAGAAACATCTGAATCGTATGCCATGACAGGTGATAGGTTAGAGTATCTTACAATAACTACAGAAGCTGTAGAAAAGCTGTTGCAGAATATAAAACCTAATAAAGCTTCTGGACCAGATGATATATATGCTAGGGTTTTAGTAGAGTGTGCTAAAGCTTTAGCAGTTCCCCTAGGTATAATTTTCAGGCGGTCTAGGGAATATTCTGAAGTGCCTGAAGATTGGAGAAATGCAAATGTAGTACCAAGTTTCAAAAATGGAAGTATGAAGTGTGTAGGGAACTACAGGCCAGTCAGTTTGACCTCAATAGTTTGCAAGGTACTAGAAAATCTGGTTAAACATAATGTTCAGATTCATCTTGATAGGCCCAATCTTTTAAGGGATACTCAACATGGATTTCTATCTCGAAGGTCTTGTTTAACTAACCTTTTGGAGTTCATGGAGTATGTTACTAAAGAAGTAGACAATCAAAGCAGGATAGATGTTGTGTACTTGGACTTTAGCAAAGCTTTTGATAAAGTTCCACATGGGAGGCTAATTCATCAACTACAGCAACATGGGATTCTTGGAAAAGTTCTAGGTTGGATTGAAGCATGGTTGAGGGGAAGGAAACAAAGGGTAATGTCAAATGGATGTAAATCTGATTGGAAGGATGTTCTGAGTGGAGTACCACAGGGCTCTGTTCTAGGGCCACTTCTCTTTATCATCTTTGTGAATAACATTGAGGTAGGGCTGAGGAATAGAATGTTCAAATTTGCGGATGACATCAAGCTGGTATGGGTGGCGAACAGTTGTGATCAATCTAGAAATATTCAACTAGACTTGGAGGACCTTAAAAAGTGAGCTGATCAATGGCAGATGTCTTTCAACTATGACAAGTGTAAGGTTATACATCTGGGGTCTGGAGGTGAGACTTTCAGATATACAATGGGAGGGAGGGAACTGGATGTTATTGAAGAGGAAAGTGACTTAGGTGTGTTGGTTTCAAAAGACCTTAAAGCAGAAAAGCAATGTAGCTCAGCTAGGAACAGGGCACTTAGAATGCTGGGACTCATTAATAGAAGTGTGATGTATAAGAGCAAGGAAGTCATGACAAACTGTACTTAGCATATGTGCGACCCCACTTGGAATATTATGTACAAGCTTGGAGCCCCTACCTAGAAAAAGATATAGACAAGTTAGAGAGAGTGCAGCGCAAAGCAACTAGAATCATCCGTGGAATAGGTAACTTAGAATATGGAGAAAGACTTGTTTTATATTCCGTAACTGTTTTTCTACAGCTTCTGTTGTGATTGTAAGATAATCCAACCTACCTACTATGGCATTGCTTTCAGTTGTTTTCAATGTACCAGAGTTCTCTTTGGCAAATACTAATGAGAATTGTTTGCTTCCGGACTCCACTATATCACAATCCTCAACAACTATCTTGCCATTTACCTCCGGTGGCCCCACATTACACTTTTTAGACTTCAATTTGTAGAAACTAAAGAAACACTAAGCATTGCCTGCTGAACATTCTCGAGCTAATTTGATTTCAGTCAGTCTTTTAGATGCCCTAACACACCTGCTAATTTTATTTCTAGCTATTCTATATGATTCTAGATTTCTCCCAGAGTTAACATCTTTTAGTTTCTTAAATGCCTGCTTCTTTGACTCCAGAAAGCGTTTTACTTCTTCGGTCCATGAAGGGCACATAATCTTGCTTAATCTAATTTGCCTACTGGAAATGAACCTATCCTGACCTTGGAACAGATTGTCTTCTACCATTCTCCACATTTCATAGGCATCTAAGTTCATCAATAACTCTTCCCAATTAATTTCATTCCGGTAGTTCCTGAACTAGTTGTAATTCCCTTGAGCAAAATTTGGAATTAATGCTTTATTGACTCCTACACTTCCAACATATAAAGAAAAGCGTATAATGTTGTGTTCACTATTACCGAAGATCTCTCCTATGTCTACATTCTGTACAAAATGGTCCTCATTTGTAAACACCAGATCTAACATTTCATTTCCCCTTGTAAGTTCATGTGTCATTTGAAAGGAGAAATCTTCTTCAAAACAAGCTACAAAACTTTTTCCTGAGTTGCCTAAAGATCTAGTTTTGTGTCCCATCCCTGCTATGTCGAATCCCCCAAACATGCAGTTCTCCCATGCACTCTCCTACTTATCTCTTTCTGCGTCAACCTGGCAGTTGTTTCATTCTGGTCTGGTGGCCTATAGAATTCCCCAATCCTAAATCTTGTTCCATTATTTGGAATGATATCCAACCACAAAGATTTTCCTTTACTATGTACCCTATCCTCTACAAAATGACGTTTCATTACTTGCCTCAGATATAGGAATATCCCACCTCCTATCCTACCCTTCCTTTGATGCGCTTGCCAGTCAATTCAAATCCTTGAAAGTTATTTTTTTCCAAAACTGCTTTCATTAACCCATTCCTCAATAATGCATACCAAATCTAGCTTTTCAGACAACATATATGCATGCAGTTCCCCAATTTTGTCCATAACACCTTAACACTTCTGACATTTACTTTTAAGCAAACATGACAAGCTATTCCTTTCCTTGCTTGCAATACTTCTCTCTTTATCAGCTATAAGCCCCATGTCCTGCCTAGTTTCCCTGTTTCCTACTCAGAACCTCCTCATACATATTGCTGAGCAATTCCACTCCTCTTTTGCTCAGATGTAGCTAATTTAATGCAAACATTTCAGCCCTCCTCCAAAATCCCCCACAGATCCAAGACCCCCAAGCTCCT
Organism: Ashinkailepas kermadecensis; assembly: GCA_034440615.1. Taxonomy (NCBI): domain Eukaryota; kingdom Metazoa; phylum Arthropoda; class Thecostraca; family Neolepadidae; genus Ashinkailepas; species Ashinkailepas kermadecensis. The sequence goes on along the minus strand of JAOTOM010004921.1, from coordinate 125,466 downwards.
CACAAATCTTAGCTACCCTGCTATTCAGCCCAATGGCCCTAGAATACGATTCTTCACTTGCACTTACCACTGGGAGGATGGATGCTACCTCTCCTCCATTCCTACTACCTGATAATCTACCACCTATCAAATCCCTGTACTCTTTTATTGTTTCGTCAGTGTTACGTCTTCCTACATCATTCACACCAATATGTACAATTACTGTTGCACCCTCTCCACTTCCCTGCATTACGCCTTCTAACCTATCCTCAATATCCTTTACTAGGGCACCTGGGAAGCAAACTCGAGCCCCTCTACTCGAGTTCCTACTGCAAAATGATCTGTCGGTATACCTAACTCTGGAGTCCCCTATGACTCAAACCTCTCTCTCTCTCTCTCTCTCTCTCTCTCTCTCTCTCTCTCTCTCTCTCTCTCTCTCTCTCTCTCTCTCTCTCTCTCTCTCTCTCTCCTCTCTCTCTCTCTCTCTCTCTCTCTCTCTCTCTCATATATATATATATATATATATATATATATATATATATATATATATATATATATATATATATATATATATATATATATATATATATATATATATATATATATATATATATATATATATATATATATATATATATATATATATATATATATATATATATATATATATATATATATATATATATATATATATATATATATATATATATATATATATATATATATATATATATATATATATATATATATATATATATATATATATATATATATATATATATATATATATATATATATATATATATATATATATATATATATATATATATATATATATATATATATATATATATATATATATATATATATATATATATATATATATATATATATATATATATATATATATATATATATATATATATATATATATATATATATATATATATATATATATATATATATATATATATATATATATATATATATATATATATATATATATATATATATATATATATATATATATATATATATATATATATATATATATATATATATATATATATATATATATATATATATATATATATATCTCTCTCTCTCTCTCTCTCTCTCTCTCTCTCTCTCTCTCTCTCTCTCTCTCTCTCTCTCTCTCTTCACCACTCGTATCTCCATCCCGAGCAGCATTACTCTCCCCCTCTTTCAATGCCTTAAACCTATTCTCCATTTCAAAGCCTGTGTCTAAGCTACCACTAAGCTCCTAAACATAAACTGCTCTAAACTTACCCCAATGGAGCAATGTCAGTAAACTCCTCAGGCGCTCCACCGTCCTAGTTAGCATATTTACCCTCCTACTGATGTTCCCAATAACCCCCTGCACAATCACCTTCCATGTTTTTTTATTTTGTTTTAATGCTTTACATTTTGTTTTGTTTTTTGATTTTTTCCTATTCTTATTAGTAACTATGTGTCAATTGTCCGCGTTTGGCGCGAAGCGACGCCGCGAATGACTCAATTCCAAGATTATCTACGAACGAAACTTCACCGTGAACGCCAGAATATCAAGTTTACCTAAGGTAGACAATATACGCCGTAAGACTAAATAAACTATGATAAGAAAAATTCCTATTCCCAACTTAACTTATAATACCTGCACACCGAAAAAAAGCAACAAGCTATCTACAAAATATACACCAAAAATTATCTTAATCACTAGTGGTCCAATCTTCTTTTTCCCCTCGGTGTCCTCAACCAGTCCTCCCCCAGGCCTCAGAGTAGCGCGAACACGTCCGTCTGGAACAAGAGAAGAACCGTGAGAGCATTATGTATATTCCGCACAGTGCTATGCTACGCAGAATGTTGCCGTTGCTCGGGAAGTCATGTCTGAATTCGGCTTCAGTGCCGCGTGAATCGAGCGATATGACATTGGATGGCCAGCCTGAGGTAGCCTGAGGTAAAAGGACCTGACCTCGTGTTATCTAACCTTATTTTAGCAGAGTTGATCTATATTTGGGATTACTTTCAAAGCAGTGTGTACTTTGGCGAATATTGAATCAATCGCTTTATCAATCTGTATGTTGTTCCAGCGTGACCTAAGGTCAGGTCACGAGGTCAGAATTTGATAATTTACAAAGATGTTTGAGCATCATATCAGTTTCTCAGTTACGTATTTATAGTATTCCACTTTTGTTGCAGGTAATCCTGCTGACATGTTTCAATTGTTCAGCCAATGTTCCCCTCGTCTGAACAACTTCCGCTAAGAGGGCAATCACATGAACGAATCGGATGACAGAACGTGAAGCTATCATTACGAATATGGTAACTTGTAGCTACTTTTCGAACATTGGAAATATAATCGTTATTCTGATTGTTACAAGAAAAACATAAAGCCGCACTTATGCCGATAGACTTGACAAGACAGGTCAAGTCAGGAAACGTGGAAGTGTGTGCGCACCTCAGGTGGACGTTCGTCCTCACTTACGCTGCTCTCAGATGAATCCCTCAAAATGTGACACACACACGACTTGCGCTGAAGCTTAGGCAAAGCCTGATTGGCGCTGCTTGGATAACTAATCTTGCCAAACGTTTCAAGTAGTGGAACAAACAGGCAGGGCTTAAGACAATAATTTTGCAAGATCATTTGAGCCTAAAAGGTGCCATCAGTGTGCAATTATACCCTATAATCCTTAGCAAACTCGGTTAGCAGACTAAATATCAGCAATTAGGCGATGTGCCTGCTTTACATGGAAGGGTGTGCATCTTTATCGGAGTGTGTCTATCATCCCAGACGGTTGATGATTCGTAGTCTGCTGGGGCATTCATTTGTACCTGCAATATTTACTAAGTGCCTGCACAGCTCTACAGCATACAGGACCACCTCATGCATCAAAGGATGCCTGTCATAAATCGTGTCATTTTTAAGGCTGGACAGGAGAGATAGATTTCAACCCCAAGGCGAGCACGGCTCTAGTTGGTAGCATTTGAAGGGCGCTTGTGACGCAGTACGAAGGTTGACTGTTTACATACAGCCATTGAACTCTGTGTTTCATCTCCAACCTTGTGTCCCTGGTGCGTGTGGGATCTTAATGAAGGAGCGCTAACCAAATTACGAAGCTACACTGTATCAATTTGAAATGTAAATGCCTGGTAGTTAGTTGACTGATGCTGAATGCATGAATATGCGTATCCCGCTATTCATGCAGATAGGAAAATGGTGCCACATATGGCACCAGTATTCTGTATTATTGGAACATTTGCGACCCGATTAGTCTACACCAACTTATTGAAGTCTAGAGCAAGTCAACATGAAAAAATGTAGGGCTATCAGCACAGTGGAGGTTCACACGGCAAACTCTACTGAACCGCGCAGATCCACCCCACCCATCGGCTTAGCCAGTTCCACCCGCCCATTTCCATAAGTTTAGCCAGTTACATCCGCCCAGATCCATCCAATCCGTCAGCTTAGCCAGTTCTATTCAGTCAGATTCATCAACACGTCAGCTTAACCAGTTCCACCCGCTCATTTTCATAAGCTTAGCCAGTTACATCCGCCCAGATCCACCCATACGTCAGCTTAACCAGTTCCACCCTCCCAGTTCCATCAGTTTAGCCATCACCGGTAGACAGCTCTATAAAAGGAAGATCAGGGTGGGCACCCGTGCCCCTGCGATTTATAGAAACAGACTTCCCCGCCCATAAACCTGTTCACAGCATGTTGCTACATTATTTAGTTATAATTATTAGCAAGCCGTCGAATAACTTCATTTTCCGTGGGCAAAGCTGATAAATGGCCAGTATAATTATGAAAACATTAATTCAGCATTATATAACATACAAATAAAAGATTGAAAGCATAGGATGAGGTTGTAGGCATTGTCGATATATGACTTCTGGACCGCATTATTATTATTATTAGGGTTTTAGGGCGCATCGACCATGGTAGACTAACTTCTGGACCGCAGGCATAGGGTCGGGCATAGTTACTGACGTAATATTTGTGAAAATATTGCAGTCTCTTGGCATCCCGGAAATATTGCAGTCTCTTGGCATCCCGGGGAACATACCGCGGGGACAAAGCGCTGGCGGCTCATTTTCCACCGGTTTGGAGCAGGCAATTTCAAATTTTTCCCGATTTCGAAAGACTCTTCACATGTGCACAGCTAACATTCGGTGGATCCGTTGAAGACAATATTTATCCCCTCTAAAAAAAATTTCGATCTCGACAAAATGTCATTTTAGTGCAGAGAATATACAGAAAATGACCCCCTAGATCCACCAGTGCGCCATATTGTGTTAATTTCCTGCGGAAGTGTAAGCATTTAAGAACATTTTGCTATCGATTTCGACACATCGCACTGAACTTTCAGATACGCCGTCCAGGTCCGGCGGAGGAGCACGATTGTGGGAGCAATGCCTTAAATGTCGGTACCAAAGCATTGACAACAAATCCCTTTCAGTTGAAATTGATGGTACGCCTGCCGACATTTCGTTCCTCTGTCGAATATCGCGCCGGCACGTACAGATGGATGTACTGCACTGAGCTGTCGCAAAATCGTATTTGCAGTGTGTCACGGTCTTTTCCATCCTGCAGCACTTCTGCTCAATTTTCGCCGCGCAATTGCTCCTTGATAATAATCTTATTGCGTTGCCATGAGTCCGGTCGGCCGACCGGCCCTGAGGCACACAGGTCACGTGACACAGCAAAACTCCAGCCGCTGATATCTGCCCTGGGACACGCAAGTCACGTAGCAAAGGAAAACTCCAGCCGGCTGATCTATCCTGGGGTACGCAGGTCTCTTGACAGCGCAAGACCTCGAGTACGGAGGCGGATCAAATCCACACAGTTACCTATGTGTGCCCCAGCGGCCACGGTGGGTGCGGTCATAAACCCTTCTTTCATCAGAGATTGGGATGGCTTCAGAAGCAATACTGCGATGGAAGTCAGTAAAAATCAAAATTGGAAGATTAAATTTAATTCCAAATGGGGGAATTAGGACTTGAAACGTCGTGATAAAAAAGTTATTGGGGTCTGAAAGGAATACTGGTCGGTTCTGTGTGTGGCTCACAAAGCTGAGTTAGTTCGGACCGGGTCTGGATGGGTTAGTTCTGACCGGGTCTGGATGGGCTATTTCGGACCGGGTCGGGCTGGGCTAGTTCGGGACGGGTCGGGTTGGGCTAGTTCGCGCCATGTCGGGCTGGGCTAGTTCGGGCCGGATTGGGCTGGGCTAGTTCGGGCCAGATCGAGCTGGGCTAGTTCGGACCGGGTCGGGTTGGGCTAGATGGGTAGGGTCGCTCAAATTAAATGTGTCCCAAATACACTGCAGAGCTCGAGCTTCGTCGTCGCTCGTAACTACCATGACATTCAAAATCGTGCAGGTATTTCGATCCGGTTAAAGGATCTCCATCGCTGATATATTCTTCAGCTCAGGAACTGCCTGACTACCGTCCCTGACGGTAGTCATCACCGCCAGGGGCGCCAAATGCCCGACTACCGTCCCTGACGGTAGACATCACCGCCAGGGGCGCCAAATGCCCGACTACCGTCCCTGACGGTAGACATCACCGCCAGGGGCGCCAAATGCCCGACTACCGTCCCTGACGGTAGACATCACCGCCAGGGGCGCCAAATGCCTGACTACCGTCCCTGACGGTAGACATCACCGCCAGGGGCGCCAAATGCCTGACTACCGTCCTGACGGTAGACACACAAGCGACACCGTCCCTGACGGTAGACATCACCGCCAGGGGCGCCAAATGCCTGACTACCGTCCCTGACGGTAGACATCACCGCCAGGGGCGCCAAATGCCCGACTACCGTCCCTGACGGTAGACATCACCGCCAGGGGCGCCAAATGCCTGACTACCATCCCTGACGGTAGACATCACCGCCAGGGGCGCCAAATGCCCGACTACCGTCCCTGACGGTAGACATCACCGCCAGGGGCGCCAAATGCCTGACTACCGTCCCTGACGGTAGACATCACCGCCAGGGGCGCCAAATGCTCGACTACCGTCCCTGACGGTAGACATCACCGCCAGGGGCGCCAAAGCTAACCGGTGAATGCCAAATATCTAGTCGTAAATTTGTTTGTAATGGGGGTCAGGGCCTTAGTTTCTTTGCTCATGCTGCAGCTAAAGCAGTTATAACTCGGGTGTTTGTTCACCCACTTCGCTGCCTATTCATGCATCCACTACCGCTTGTTTTTGGCTAAACTTATCAGGCCAAAGCACATCATTAAGCTTGGAAACGAGTTAATTAAACCAATGTAGCAAAGCATCTAGGAAAACTTAGACCGTAGTGAGTAGTGGTTGGCTGCTCGGCATGGTTCTCATCAATTTTTGTGTGACATGTTAAGTTAAATGCATAGCTAACTATCAGTTGGCTCTGATCGCGGTAATTGTGCTGAATTATTCTCACAATATATTGGCGTAGTAGTTTCAGGGATTTTGGAGACCACCAATCCTATTCCGTTTCACAAATATATTTCATTAGATGTCCTTAGCGCATTGGAAGATACTTTAGTGATGAAATTCAAACAACGGTTACTCCTTTTCGCAACTTGCAATATTGTTGAGATGTCTTTGGGTTACCTGGCCATATAGCTATAGGCTTTCGCCATCCACGTGGTAGTTTCTTGTTTAGGCAACCGAGTGGTCAGTGCTGAATGTGAATGTGAAAGGTGAAAATACGAAACCCAACCCTCGCTACTCGATGTTATCAAAAATGCCGGTGGAAGCTCCTCTCGGAGCCCAGGCCGTTTTTTCGCAAACCGGAAAGGAGGATTCCAGATACTATGCAGCAAAGACACACACCCACAGCCCACCTCCGCTAATGCGGGAATATCGAGTACTAAGGCAAACATACAATTCGCATTCAGAATGATCAGACAACCCAATGAGACTACCGGCTCAATTCACACGGACTTATAGCGCTGTCGGTTGGTTATTGGTTTTACGACACGTCGACCGTTGAGTCATATAGCATCGCCAATCTCTCACGCCGATTGGTTGCGGGCGAAGAGTAGCGACAGGTGAGACTCGAACCCACAATCTTTCGATTGTGAGACGAGCATCTTACCCCTAGACCACTCGTCCCCTTATAGCGCTGTCAGCTTGCTGGCCCACAACACACATCCAACCCACAGCTGACATCTACCGGCCCTCATTAAAACCATTGACAGCCGATAGTTGGCACCGCTATACCACCTGATGACTAATTCCGAAAATTAACTTCAAGAGGATAGATGTGTAATATTATATGAATTTCGACACGTTTGTAGACTTCTTTGCATGCAAAAAGTTACAAACATGAAATTGACTAGCTTTAATCCCATCTCAGCATCGTCATCAGTTCACTTGATTTCGGTGTGGTAATGAGATCACGTTCACAGTTTAACTATCTACACAAAAGGTGGCCATCCCACCAGAACATTCCCAAAACAGTGGCGTACCTAGGATTTGCGATAGGGGGAACCGATTTGGAGGGGGCACACCTACCCCATGTTTTTAATAGTCCCCGGTATTCAGCCACCATTTTTCAAACGGGCACATTTTTGTTTTTTTAAATGAAATAATTATTGACCAACTTAATAACCCTGTGAAGGGGGCCGACATATTTTTTGGGTGTCCGACATTTTTGGGGGGCTTTTGGAACGATCATTGGGACACAAGAGTGATTTTCCATGTCCGGACTGTTCTTTTCGTTGCTCCGGCTTCATTTTGTGTGGTTCCGATGAGATTTCTTGGGCCCCTGTGTGACCTGTTGAGCCCCTAGCGTGATTTTCAGGGGTCCTGGCGTGACTTTTGGGTGCCCCCAGTCTCAGCGTGATTTTCAGGGGATCAGAGACTAAAAAAGACCCGAAAACATGTTAGCAAAAGCAAACATCTGATGAATTACCTGGCAGAAGTAGGGACATGGCAGGGAATTGAAATGCGGAGCATTCGTCTGGTGGGCCGGGCACCATCTCCCCGGGAGGAAGGCCACCAATGGAGAAAAATCAACGTGATGAATCCAGACTTCACCAAGAGGCCCAGATTTTCCACCGAGGCAACATTGGCTGAAAAGAGACAAATAGAAGAGGCTGCAATCGACCATTCCTGGGGAATACCGTTCTGGTAGACATGCCTTTAGTGACCAATCTGGTTACCATGGCATGCTTTAAGAAATTTTCACCCGGGGGACGACGATGACAAAATATTCCGAGAGTGAAAATTATGTGGGGATTCGAACTTAACCCTTTGCCTGCCGAAGTGTGTAAATCGAGTAACTTTCTGCACAAACCCTGCCTGCCGCAAACGAGTAACTCGGTGTAATTCCTTCCACTCGTGCCGTGGGCGGGACTGGGCGATTCGCCTTGTCAAGGACCAGTGATCGATGGGCTGGCGGCACCATTCATGGCGGGCCTGACTGGTGGGGTGAGAAATCCATCACATCATTCGGCAGGGGGTAATTAGGATCGTGTTCCGGCATGATTCTCATTGAATATGCCGGCTCTCTTCCATTCATGCTTCTGAAAGGTGCATCCAGCTCATTAAGACCTGTAATTTGATATAAAGCATGATATAAATAATCCGGCATATGCATCCATATTATCCACGTTGTGTACCTGTTTTCCGACTTACTTATATGTTGTTGCGTATGCGATGGTAGGTCTCAGTAAGAAAAGGCCAAAGCATCTCTACCTCAGAATAATGCAATAATGCATTTCAGCATCACTCTAAATTTATATGTATATATATATATATATATATATATATATATATATATATATATATATATATATATGTATATATATATATATATATATATATATATATATATATATATATATATATGTATATATATATATATATATATATATATATATATATATATATATACATGCTTGTTGCTTGGAATTGACATCACCTTGTCAGCTTGTCAGTGGGCGGCTCGGCGATAATGCACAATTTGTGGGCTAGGACGTGAGCTAAATGTATATTGAGTGTGGAATGCGATATGTCTATTATAATGTACATATATGTGTGTTGTCAGTCCAATTCACGGAATCTGTCACTGATCATGCTGCCGCATACCTATGTTTCAAGGCATAGCAAGGTTAGGCATATATTCTGAACAGAACACCGTAATTCCTTTGTGAGAAACGCATAACGGAGCGTCAAACATAAATATCTTTGCCTCGAATCTGCTTACTCACGGAAAGTCATCATTAACGGCATACGATTCGCTGAAGTGATGGCAGTCTTTGAAATGAATTGAAACACGGGTACGTATGGGTAATTATGCAGTGTGTTGTCGCCGCTCACTGTGGCTGGCATGCGTTCTAAACTTAGGAAAGCACGGCTCGCAAAGTGCTGACACGCACCCCGATACTGCACATGTTGTCTTCACGCGCTCTTTGCACATATTGCACAATCTCGTCGGATATCTGGTCTTTCCATAGTTATGTGAGGTGGAGTGAATGGGACTGAATAGGTAATGTAGATAGACATTGATGAGTGTGGGGGATGTTGATGGATGTATTCTTGGGAATTATGGATGTGGTGTTGGTTGGGGTGAAGAGTGTCTTTTTCCCAGGGTTATGGTATATTCCCTTTATGGACATCAAATAGGACTGCCCCACTGCTAGTAGGTGTGTATTGTGTAGATTCCTTTAGGGTGGTCCCTATGTTATTGTTGGAACTTGAACCTTTATGTTTTAGATCATGCTGATAAATTGAGTATTATACTAGCAGTGGGTGTACCTAGCAGTGGGTTCAGCACCGACCTTCGGGTATGTGATGATACTGACGAGATTGGCTATGGTAGCACAATGGGGCATAATTGGATGAGTTTGGAATTGTTGAGGAGTGTGCTATGCAATATCAGATGAATGGTGCTAGATAGATAGTGATCGCCCAGCCACATCTCGATCGCTGCTTCGGTCACTTCCCTGTGACTGGCGAGCTGTTGGAAGTGGTCGACGTTGTCTACCTTGTGGATGACGTCCACGTTGAAAAGTGCTTACTGCATTATCCACTGAAATGTCTTTTTTTGTCCACTTCATTGACTTGCGCATGTGAGCGTAATATACTAGATTCTGGTCCAGCTGGTCAACACCGTTCATACCTCGGTTGCATGCTGCCACGCACAAAAGTTTCACTCGGATCTTGCCTCGACGGGAGGTCTTAGCAGCGGTGCTGGCGTCATGTTCGGTGGTGATGAGGGTCACCGTTTTCTTGTCCCTCCATGACACCACAGCGCACTTGCCATCAGTCACAGAGTAAACCTCCCCGTGTTCGAGCGACTGGGCTGACTGAATTGGTTTTCTGATCGCCATCTCGGGGATTTATTTATTTTTATAACATTTGGTGCTGGCTGCAAGGCACCTGGCACACAAGATAAAACAATATATCCTCAGCGAATAAATTAACGGCAAGAACAAGCATTGAACAACGGTGCATGAATGACAATGCAACAATGCAACAATGACAATGCATAAATCATGCAAAACCTTCAAATTCCACGCCCCCATAGTTTTCTCTGTGGTGTACCGTTTTGTAAATGATGTCGTTGGGAAGATATTGAAGCTAGCTCTAATCATCCAGGCTGTAATTACTGCAAACAAGTTTGTAGAAAGAAGATGCATTTGAAAACGTCATTCCCCCCCCCCATTTATATGGGGGCATGGGTGTTGTTTTGTATGCTTGTGAGGGTGAATTTGCCCCTTCAATGTTGGCTTGCCCCATAGGCAATGAACCCCATGCCCATGTTTCCGAAAATTATTTGGGGGGGGGGATCAGTGGCGTACCTATAATTTGCATCAGGGGGCGGGTGGCAAACGGATTTGGAGGGGGCCCACTTACTCCTATTAGAAAAGTCCTCGGATTTCGACCACTATTTTTTTCCAAAGGGGACCTTTAAAAAAAATTCGTGACCAACTGAATTGTTCTGTGGAGGGGCCTCATCTATCACCATCGTTTCTGAGTCGTCGGATTTCATCCCTAACATCCCACCCTGTTCGAAGGTTTTCTTTTGGTATCCCTTGATAAGTCACCTCACACTGCTTAACTTACACCTATGCAAATCACCTTAAAATGTAAATTTCCCAATTTCAGGCATTCCAGTTCAAAGCGCCCGGTCACCAAGACGCCACCGTTCGTGTACGTACACACCCATCTTGCGCATTCGGGGCAATCGCCACACTTCATGCGATGCTATGGTTTTTCTAGGCCTTCTACGTTTTGATAATTGCTGCCAAATGCTAGACTTGCGCCATATTTGACGCGATGAAATGCTTCGTATGGGCGTTTGCTGCGAAAATTATATTAATCAAATTCGATCGTTAGTTCTCTACTTGCAATGTGGTGATATAGAAATGTGGATACCTGTTGAGCGTTGATGCACCTCATATCTTTCGTCAAATATTCTCCCAGATTGACTACCGAACCGAGGCCCTGCCTCAGTGTTCTTTTTGGACCTATTGAGTCTTTCTTCGTCTACGGATGTGTCTTAGGGCTGCAATTCATTTATAATAGGTGCCCAGCACATGTTCTAAACCCCTGCTCGTTTTAGGATTTGTTGCTTTTTTGTGTGCCGATAATTTGTTTTAGGTACCTAGACGTTTTTGGAGATCCCGATATGCATATTTAGTGCTCGGTCTATTTGTTCTTTTTCGTACCATGTTGCTTTTTGCGACCTCAGCCTCTTTTTCAGGCCCTTATGCGGTCTCATGGCCCCTGTGTGCTTTGAGAGCTTCCGGTGTATATTTTTTCAGAGCTCCTGATGTGTATATTTAGGTCTGCAGCGCATGTTTTAAGGCTCTATCGCTTTTTGCGAGACTCTGTGCGTTTTGGAGGGCCAGGTACATTTTCGGCTTCTTTTTGACTGTGCGTTTTGGAGGGCCAGGTACATTTTCGGCTTCTTTTTGCGAGACTCTGTGCGTTTTGGAGGGCCAGGTACATTTTCGGCTTCTTTTTGCGAGACTCTGTGCGTTTTGGAGGGCCAGGTACATTTTCGGCTTCTTTTTGCGAGACTCTGTGCGTTTTGGAGGGCCAGGTACATTTTCGGCTTCTTTTTGCGAGACTCTGTGCGTTTTGGAGGGCCAGGTACATTTTCGGCTTCTTTTGCGAGACTCTGTGCGTTTTGGAGGGCCAGGTACATTTTCGGCTTCTTTTGCGAGACTCTGTGCGTTTTGGAGGGCCAGGTACATTTTCGGCTTCTTTTGCGAGACTCTGTGCGTTTTGGAGGGCCAGTACATTTTCGGCTTCTTTTTGCGAGACTCTGTGCGTTTTGGAGGGCCAGGTACATTTTCGGCTTCCGTTAGGATCCTGCTGTGCCTAATTGGCGCTTTTGGCGCACATTTATGGGGCCCCAGTACGATTTTTGGGCTTCGATGCGATTTTTAGGGATCCCGGTGCGACTTTTCGCGCCTATGCACGTGATGCCGTGGACCCAACTCCAGTTGTCTGGGCTCGATGCGATTTTTGTGGATCTTTGCTGGATTTTTTTTAAAAAGTCAGAATCCCGGCCTGATTTTTCGGGCCCCTGGCGCCATGTTTGTGTATTCCGCCTCGATTTTTCGAGCCCCGGTATGATTTATTTTCTGGGCCGTACGCGATTTGTGCAGGTATCTGGCGCTATGTTCGGTGCTCCAGAACCATTTTTTTCTGACTCGGACATTTATTTTTCGGAATCCCTCCTTATTTTAGAAGGCACCAGCTTGATTTTTTTCTGGTACCGTTGCGATTTTTGTGGTCACACTGTGTTTACATGGGGCCGTAGACTCCAATTTTGGGGAACCCCGACGTGAATTTTTGATACCCAGACCAATTTTTTTGGATCACCGACGGGAATTGTGGGTCCCAAGCGCGATATTTGGCGGACCGGTTGGAGTTTGCGGGGCGCGTTGTACTTAGCTGTGTCCCCAACGCGATTTTGGCGCTTCCGGTTGCACATAATCGGGCCTCAGAGCGAATTTTCTGGGGACCGTTGGATTTATTTGGAGCGCCCTACGCATTCTGGTGAACCGACGCAAATTTTGGTGGCCACAGAGCAACTTTTTGGGGCCCCGGCATGCTTCTTGGGAGCTTGACCTTCTCAGGAGGGAGTGGTATTTGCCCCTTTGATATGCCACTGCGGCTACTGAAGGAGTTTTTTTGCGGATGACACCTTTCGAAGTAGAAAAGCCATTCGGATAATTATTTTCCGGACCTGTTCTGAATTTTCCGGTGCTGGAGACGATTCGATCGAGTCTCGTGATCTTTTTGGAGATCGAGTTCTATTTTTTAAAGGCACTTGTGGGATATTTTTAGGCCCCGGTACGATTCTTCGGTCTCCCGGTGCAATGTTTTTGGTGTCCTGACAGGGAGTATTCCGGGGCATAGCTGGTTTTTTGGGGACTTTGACCCGATTTTTGAGGCAGCAGAGTGACATTCCGGGTAAGAATTGAGTATTTTTGGGGGAGGGGCAGCTGCAACTTTTGTGGCCCGGCGCGACAATTTGGGCCTCCAGTGTGATTTTCAAGGGCTGTGACGCGACATTTTTTTAGTTCAAGTGTGAGCTTTTGGGCCACGACGTCATTTGATTGGATCCCTGGCGCGAGTTTTAACGGCCTCGACACTTTTTGGAGGTCCAACACGTTTTGGGGACTTTTGGCGTTGTGGTTGGAGCCCCAGGGATCCATGTCCGGATTGTTTTTCGTTTCCCAGGCTCCATTTGCTATGGTCCCGATGAGACTCTTGGGGCTCGGTACGACCTGTCGTGTCCCTAACGTGATTTTCAGGTTCCGGGCATGACGTTTTGATACCCCCAGGTTCAGCGTGATTTTCAGGGGCTCCGGCTCGTTTGGGGCTGATATCGTGATTTTCAAGTACCCCGGCTCGACTTTGTTTTGGAGACCCCAGTGTGATTTTCAGGGGCTCAGACGCGAACTTTTGAGGCACCGAACGTAATATTACGGCATGGAGGTGGCGACTTCCCCCGCTGCCCCCCCAGTTTCGACGCCCCTGGTTACAAGAGGTAGCTCGCTGGATTCCCTCGGCGTGCTTACATTCTCGATGAATAGTAGTGCTGGACCTCGGGCGTGGGCCGGTGGAAATTGGTTGGGTGCAAAGAGGATGCAAATGGATGACCGTTGTTCTACTCATATATACTTTTTTAAACTCATTGCAGGATTTGCTGAACATAAAGTTGTGCAACCCAGAGTATGGATGGGTTCGAGTATTTATCTTCGAATGGTTTAGTGAGCTGACTACACGGCAGGCTTAGTACATGCCCAGGTGCTTGCACTTTCTAACACGTTCACAGGCCAAAAAATAAATAGCGAATACTAAGTATATGACATTTACATATATAGAAGCGCAGCCAAGGGGCCGTCATCCCCTTAGCAACCAAAAAGACATAAGATCAAACAAGAAATTTGGAGACTCTCACCGCGCAAAACCAAAAATTTTCGACGCTCCAAGCGCGACAAAAGCGTTTTCAATGTCATGTCATTCTTTAGGTCAGCCCCCACTTTAGAGGATCCTGGCTGCGACACTGAGCGTATGTACCATTATATTCCAACATATATTGTGGCATTACGCGGAGTAGACAATCTCGTAATGGTTACCAGTCCGTGGGTGAGAAAAACGAATGTTCTAAAGGCATTGAAAGACGAGCCGATAACCGTCCCCCTAACTGTCGTCCATATTGCGTAATCTTCTTGTACCCATATAGGTATAATGCGCGAATGCCGCTGTATCACATAGGTACAGCGGTGCGATAGAGAACTACAAAGATGATTGTCCAATTGGTGTGTTGGGTCGATATATAGGCCTCAAAATGCGCGAATGTTTTGAGCGTTGATGTGAGTTATATGTCATAACTAAGAGTATATTCAGATGCGTTGGAATGGTAATGGCCGGCACGCCTGTTCCGACATATATTGTGGTGAGCCTTGAAAATGTTTCGACTGTGGTCGTGAGAAGACTCACGAACCCAACCAAGCCTTTTTCAAGGCTCACAATATCCGTTGGAGTAGTCGCAGTGATATGACGTGCAGGTCATTACTATTTCAACATGTTACAATGCCGCCGTACATTCAGCACATTTTCCGATAACTATGTTCAGATACTGTGGAAAGCTAGATGAGTCGAATGTACATGTCCCATCACTCAGCTATGGTATCTAGCAAATCAGTAGCATGGGAATCAGGCTTTCAATATCAGCATTTCGCTTCAATCTGCAACAGTTCCGGAAATTTGCAGCTCCGTTCTGGGCTCGATCGCTAAGCGCCGTGCTGATCAATGCCATACCTGCACGCAGCCCGGTACTACCGACCGCCACCACGCCACGAAACGTTTCACCCTCCCACCGCAGAACCGGCGCGAGGGGATCAGGTGTCAGACCGGAGGGGAGGTCTGACAGGTGATCACTCTTTCGAGATATGGCAATTGGCAGCCCGCTGGGGACTCAGAGTTACACACTTGCGGCAGTACAGACGAAATACGACAAACCGGCTGTGGCAGTCAAGGGGTTTACCGTTGGTTTATTCAATTTTTAGATTATTATTATTATTATTATTATTATATATATATATATATATATATATATATATATATATATATATATATATATATATCATAGTAATTGTCGTACCCAGTTAACATATCAACATAGGCTCCGCTGAACCCATCACTGGACCCACGTTACCCGAGTAAAGTTGCCGTAACTTCAGCTTAAAGTATCGCAAACAAGCTCCCTTGAAGTGAATTTTAGCATGGATGCCGAGCGAAGTATGCTGAGCGCCCGGACAATAATTTCCCTTGAATCATTAGAAGTAGTGAAGAAAACACGAGAAAATCATGAACTAGTTCTATTCGTGCCTCCATAACTTAACTGTTAGTATGCAACGCTTAGCTTTAACGATTTTTGTTTAAAGAAGCATGACATCTAAGGAGAGCAAACAGCTCTATTGAGCATACCGAGGGGGTGCGATGCTCTCCTTGCTCGCGAAGGATGGGGGGGGGGGCACAGCGCTCCAGTGCCCCGTACGTTCTGCCGTACCTGTCTGTGTGTGTCACATTTACTGTAGTTTAGCAGGGTGTGGCATCTGCTTAATGTAGTGTTGCATGTCTGACAGTGCGATGTTCCATGCTGGCCATCTTCAAGCCTGGGTTGCATGATCATTGCGTGACCAGTTCCATGTCTGGTGAGGATTATTTCCTGTTGACGGTGTGATTGATTTGACGGCTTCCATTTGCCCATTGTTGGCTTGATATATGTGTTATATGAGTGATGAGGTATGGAGTTGCACGGTATCCATGCGTTCTAGTTGTAATTATGAATGTAGCGCTGTAGAATGACTTTGCAGTCATCTACAGAGTATTCCATGAAGGTGCTGGATGTTAGGGCTCTCTTAGCAAGCCTGTTTGCTCGCTCAATTCCCTGAATGTTGACGTGATCCTGTAAGGTCTTTACTTTGCTTCTGATTATTACGCTTTGTTTATGGTATGAATATTGATATGATGTCACGTTTGTTACTTATTATATTACCATATGTTGTTTACATCCTCAGCCACGGCTTCTTGGATTCGCTCCATAACCGGGCGGATGTAGTCCCGAACGCTGCTAATTGGTTGAAGAACAGAGTCCGGAAATGGTTTCGTGGAATGGTATAGTGGAGTCCGACAAATGGTAACGTCAGTCTTTTTGTTCCAGTTTCAGGGCAAAGACAGTATCAGAATGGCTACTGCCTCGGCGGTAGAGGTGGAAGTTTTTTTTTTAGTAGAGGCTTGGGAAACCTAATCCTGAGAAATGCCGATGCCTACTTGATCCTGGTGTTTTGAACCACCCGTGAACATCAGTGTTGTGTGCTTGTTGGCAGTGTACGGATTCAAGGCGAAAATTTTTCCAACCGACCTGATGTCTGACTCTACCCGAGGTCAAGTACTCCATCGTTAGTTGAGCGTGGGTTTACAACCACCCAATGTGTTGCGGTAGGCATGGCGAGATTGAGATCTCAGCTGTAGTAATTTGGATCACAAATATAGTGCACTAGCACCAGACACGGCTCTTGCATTTGGCAGACCGAAACCATCGCTGTACCGGGTGGTTTTGGATGGATTTAATTGTGGTGTGGTACCGGCAGAGTTGCTGTGTTGTCTTGTACCAGAGGGAAACGATGTGTGCGTCTACTACTAGGCTAGTTATAGGTGTGTTGAGAGACGCCCTGGCCTTCGCTTCTGCTCCCGGTTGCGCATAATCAGCCGAGCCTGCTATCTCCCATGTCCAACTGTCCAGCTTCTGCGAAACCGGGGAGACAGACGGAGGCCGTGGTGCTGGCCACCTTCCAAGTGTACTGTCTCGTGTAACGTATGTCTGTGTGTACGTCCCATGTCTCCCTATCCGTTACGGCAGTTTCCTTGTTTGCCATCCGGCGTCTCCAACCTTTTCTATCGTGCCTGTCTGATTCCGGATGCCACATGCGCTGGCTTAATGCAATTTTTACCATAGTGAGCTGCCCACAGGGGCGCCATAGGTGTTGTTCACAACGGCACCATAAGGAGCTGCTCACGGGGGCGCTACAGGTGTTGCTCACAGTGGCACCATAGTGAGCTGCTCACAGGGGCGCCATAGGTGTCGTTCACAACGGCACCATAGGGAGCTGCTCACAGGTGCGCTATATGTGTTGCTTGCTGCAACGCTGGCATAGCACACCTTAAAATGTTCCATGGCTTGTGGATCAGTGATGCGCGTCCATTCACCGTGAGCTCAGAGCTGTCGGAATGAGTTTGGTGGTAGTCGCTTCAGGCATGGGCGGCACCGCCGTAGACAATGCAGGGGACTGACCCCACAGTCGTTTTCCGATCGGAGATCGTCCTGCACAGTCGAAAAAGACAGTTTGGATGGCCCCGATTTCCGTCGCCTCTCGGATTCCATGGCAACCTTGATGAAATAATACGAATCATCTACAAGCGTAAGTTGGCCCCGTCCAACTTTAAACAGCGGTTCTTGATGGGGTTTGGTGGTGGCATTGTAAGTGCTTTTCTTATACTTACTGAACTTCTCGGGTATCGAGAGGAAAATGTGTCAAGATACAAATATCTCGCGTGTACTTGCCAGGCTTGCTAACTGGCATCAGCTATCCACAATAAGATGTTACGACGGGGATGTGGCATCTTATTGGGGATGTCGTATGGCAGTGAGCCTTGTCAATACATGCGAAATATTTGGATATTAACACATTTTGCTCTCGATATCTGTGAAGATCAGCAACTATCATCAGCACCATTTATTACTTGAGACAGCCCTCTGCCATTTGGTTGGCTTAATGCGGATCCTTTTTCCACCTACAACGACACCTTTACAACTTTCAGCGACCGTGACTTTGCATTTCCCCCTCTTTGACTGAAAATAACCATTATAACGAATACAATTTCGAATGTCCTTTTTCTATGTAGCTGTAAGCTTCCCTCCGAATACAAATGAGCACCGCCTAAACTTAAATAGCTTTCGTCTGATCTAGCATGGCTCTTAGCAGATATCAGACGATCCATCTCCGACTTTGGCGGGCCCCTCCTAGCACAGAGGGCGCTTCCGGAAGTAAATAGCACCTGTCGACTTCAGACGGCCTCTCAACAAATCAATATGACCCTGGATATATTAATACGGGTCCTCCCCAGTGCAAGATTACCCCTCTCAAACATTAAACGGCCCCAATCATACTTCGAACGCCCTTCTAAGACCGTAGAAAGCCCCAATCCGCGACTATAAAGGGCTGCTCTCCGACTTTAGACGTCCATTTCAAACTTTGATGGCCCCTCCGGGCCAAAATGGCTCCTCTGCGACTTTAGATAACCCTCTCCAGTTTTATACGGCCTCATTCGACGTACGATATCCCCTGGCGGCCCAGAAGGCCCATCAGCAATTGAAGGTAGTCCCTGCCAATTGCGGATGACACCTGATGGTATTGGCACGTCCTCTGTCCGATAATTACTAAAGTTTAACTGGAAATATCCGACTTCAGATAGCTCATGAAGAAATTGCAGTCGCTCCTAGGCAAAGGCCGCCATGGCTTTAATTTAGACGAGCCCTCTCGGATTAACACATCCTTCTCCGACCGTAAGCGGCTTCTCTCCCCTCCGAACTGAGTCTCTGTCTCTGACATTGAAAGGTTCCATTTCCTCCCTTAGACCGCCGTTGACGAATTTCGATGGCCTGTCTTCGACATAAAGCGACCCTCTACGAGTTCAGATAGTCATCTTCGACTTTAGATGACACCTGATCGACTTAAGACGGTCCCTATAAGCTCAGCAATCCTCTCGGACTTAATACAACCTCTTGCCTATATGAAATGGATCATTGCTAACTTTCTGAGACCCTTATCCGATTTTGGATGCCCCCTGACAAATTGCAGCCACTCTCCTACCAAAGGTGGACAATGTCCAAATTTAATTTGCTCCCCCCTGACTTGCCTCTTCAACTTAAGACGGCTACCCCGACCCCTATACGGCAGAGGTCTATCCAAAATTGAGGATGGTTTTGGCAAGCTAATCGTTTATTTACATCCCTCAACAAAACTGTATGAATTAATTTGTTCAGGTAGCGTGCGACACTTGAAGCGCTAAATATTCGCTTCATTGTGATAATTGTCCCCTAATTCAGGCAAAGAAGAGCTTGGAAATGCCCCTAGTCTTAAAGATGTAGACGAAAAGATATCAATCACGAACATTTCGACAAACCATGATTAGGTGGAAGCGAATGAGCTTTTTAATGAATATAAAGCCTGATTATACGTTAAGCACCTTCTCAGGGCAAGACATATTCGTCTTTATTATGCTATTTACAATTATCGGGTATTGTGGAGATGGCATTTGGTACCATCAGAATTGCCTTGACCGTAACCACAATTCCACAATACATCATGTTCTTTTGGCTGAGCTTCCGCGTTGGCGGCTCGCTTCTTGGATCCATGGATATAGTCGAGTGGTGAACAGGTCTTGAACACGGAACATATTCAGAGGTATCCAGCGTATTAAGCTTGATTAATTGACGGCAGATACAATATGTACAGTGTGGTATCACCAAAGCGAATATTCGCTTGAAAATGTTATTTCATGTTAGAGTTAGAGTTCGTTGCATGCGTCTGAGCACGATGATGACACTTCAGTCTGTCAAGAAACCTTCGCTCGGCTCATAACAGCAGCACCACGAAATCAGCATAATAACAGGACACACACACACACACACACACATACACAGATAAATACATATATACATATATATATATATATATATATATATATATATATATATATATATATATATATATATATATATATATATATATATATATATATATATATATATGTGTGTGTGTGTGTGTGTGTGTGTGTGTGTGTGTGTGTGTGTGTGTGTGGGGGTGTGTGTGTGCGTATGCATGTGTGAATGCCACATATTTGTTTCTTAGACACGCTGACGTTCCTTTCCCTCTTTTCAGGCCGGTGACGATGATGCGGACGACCTGATCAGAGAAGTGGCAACGAGTCTTGTTCTGGCCAACTACCCAGATGCACAGGACAAGCGGCAATGGAACAAATTAGCCGGGGCGTGGGGAAAGAGGGCCAAATGGAACAATTTTGGTGGTTCCTGGGGAAAACGAAACAAATTGGATCAGCTAGGAGGAGCATGGGAAAAAAGGCCTACATGGGGTGACATGGGAGCATCGTGGGGAAAACGGGCTAAGTGGAATAGCTTTGGCAGTTCTTGGGGAAAAAGAGCAAAATGGAATAATTTTGGTGGCTCTTGGGGAAAGCGATCTAAATGGGACGACATGGGTGCATCTTGGGGAAAGCGAGCAAAATGGAATAACTTTGGCGGTTCCTGGGGAAAGCGAAAGGACTGGGATAATTTCAACGGTGCCTGGGGCAAGAGGAAGGGGTGGGATAGCTTTAGCGGAGGCTGGGGAAAGAGAGCCGCCTGGAATAATCTGGGTGGGTCCTGGGGAAAACGAGCAATGCCGCTTCCTACACTTCAAGAAGGAGCGGACACGTCTGGTGAGTTACCTAGCAGTTGACTTCGTTCGCAATTCCTTTGCAACAGGGACATGCAATAGTGGTGGGGTATTCACATCCAATTTGGGACACCTTTTAATAACGATAATCCCAAAAATGTGCACGTTTCCCTTGGGTTCCTTTACGACGCATTCAACCGCTAGATCATATAGCGTCGCAAATTTCCCACGCCGATTGGTCGCGGATAGACTCGGTTGTCCTACCGGCTGCGGGATTTGAACGCATGATTTTACGATCAAGAGTCCAGCACCCTACCGACTTAGCTACCGCTGCCCCAATGTGTTTCCCCTATTCTATAGGAAGTAGTGTATGCGCTACCAGGACCTCAGTTGCTGCACGCATGTTTCAACTATTTGCGTAACATGTCGATGAAGTGAAGTAAGCCATGACCTACGTAGTTAGTGCAACTGCGTGCTGTTTCTTATGCTCAAACCCTCGCATTGCAGGATAATTGTCTACTCCTCTCAGTGTGGTGGGTAAATTTTACCTCCCCATAATCCTCTGTCTAAGCAAGGTATGGAGATGCGATAAACGGCATGATTTAGATTCATGATTGTACTTTTAAAGTTACTCGAGCCATTGTACTCCATGGTTTCCTGTTGACCTTCCAGGTCATGTTGAGCAGGTCATAGTCGAGGCGCTGTCAGTCACCTGTGTTCGTCATAGTTGTAGGACCGTGGTCGTAAACAAATGTCATTTCAAGCTTCAACATTGTTGATGTACAGACACGTCGTTAGCTTTTTATGAGCCCAGACGGCAGGAATTAGGAATAGGGAACGTCATATGGAGGACATTTTGCAGCGTTCGCTGAGGTTCGCTTCAAAAGAATATTATTCATGCGCAGCAGCCCCGTATACGCACAACAGTCTGGAGAATATGTTTGTATCTGCATGCGGGCCTCAAGCCTGAAGATAACTATCAGACCTCTGTTCACGATTTGAAGAGAAGAAAACAAGAAGTGGACAGATTTCTTCTGGAAGCGTCTGTTTTCCAGAAGAGCCCTCTCGCTTTCTCGCCTTCTTATCCAGAGCACGGACGTCAGGAAACCTAAGTTAATAGAACGACGTCCAAAGCCCCGCTAAAAACACATCATGCGGTTTCAAAATCAGCCGAGCCGAAAAGGCCGGCTACGTTACAGACTGCATGGAAACTTCCGGTATTTACTCAGCGATGATGAAATTTCCACAGATTGCTTGAAGCATGCACAAAATGTTTGACGATTTTTACAACGAAGCTTCGTTACAGAATATAGACTCTTTTTCATCTGAGACACATGAAATGCCAAAAAGAAAAATATTTGAAGTCAAGTAAATTGTTCTACGTCCGGGATGCTAATGCAGCTTGCATCTCACATTGTGCATGTGGCATTGAACTACAATGCACAGGGTTAGATGTATGAGATGCTCGGTTATATCGATGCGTTCAATAGCGATATTTGGTAACGTTGCGTCACTGTCATTTGACATAAATTATGTGTAACTTCTTAGACAATCCCCGTCTACCTGTTTTTATGTATGCCTACACATATTAAATATATTGGTAACTGGCATTATTCTGAATCTTAATAGCTTCCGATCAGAAAGCAAAGCTTCTGATATCTTAAAAGCTTCTGTCCAGATATCAGCAAATGAAGGTGATTCCTCAACCAATCGAACAAAGCACCGCAGATGAAGCAGTTGCACACAACAAACCATGCACGTCCCTCATTCGGAACATTTATCTATCCATGACGCTCATGAAGTCCTTCCATCTATCTGGATGTCGAAACTTACATGACAAGTCTGCTTACAGCTGCTTCACTCATTGGCACTGCGTACCAACGTAAGAGGCCATTCACCCAGGACTTCTGGCTCAAATCATGAGGAACATTACGTTGAACTGGGGCAACCGTACAACTTATTTCCTTCATACGTGGACTTGAAAGTATTTTTTACGAAGAAAGAAGCCTTCAATTGAAGAGTGGTCGTCGACCACCGCAGTTTGGTAGGCTGGTTAGATAGTTTGAAGTTGTGTACTTTCTAGCAACTAACTACACGTTTAGATACACTACGACAACGTTTCTGCTTACTTACATACCGCAGTGCGGCAACGACACAAGTGTTCACCATATTTCGATAAGTTTTGAGAAAGGCGACAGGATAGGAGTTCCCCTTCCCAATTTCATCAGAATGCATGCGAATAGAGCGGGGGCCGGTCACCTTCACAGCAAGATGTTTTTGTTTTCACCTTTCAAACTTAAGACATTTTCTAAGGCCTTTCGTGATTGGACTAGGAGGAAATCATCATAAGCATAAAGGTTAATATTTCGCAGCTTTAGCGGTGGGGACTGGCCATTTTCTAAATCCTTTCGTGATTGAACTAGGAGGAAATTATCGCATGCATTACGGTTAATATTTGGCAGCTTTAAGTGATCACTCGCTGTAACGAATGAATTCATGATGTTCTGTTAAACCATATGCATACATTAGCGGGTAGTTTGCAAACACCTACTACAATTTCTTGTCTGGAACAAATGTAATATTTTATTTCAACTGTGCTGATAATGAATGAAAAATAGTGAAATATATGCCATGGTTATCAAGGCTAGCGGGACGCCATCGCGAAGACAGTCATTACAGGGAATTGTTGGATTTGACAACTAGACAATTGTCGTAGGCTGGCGGCGCTGTTAGCCGTGTCCACAACGTCGGTGCAGTGTGCCAACTGACACACCTGCCGCCGTTGCCGTGACGTCTTCTGAAAGGTACTGATAACTTATCGGTGCTGTTTCAGCAAACCATGGCTAAACGCGTGGACAATTCACGCTCTAGCACAGTGGTCTGGTATTTATTCACCTTCCTTGCAATTAACCTACCAACAACATAGGCGAACTCCTTTTTTCAGCTTGCTTACTACTGTTCTTACCCACCCCCATCCTCCCATGTTTTTCTTTATTTCGTTTTTTGGTCTGCAACTTGGCTACTGCCTGCCGCACTTGTCTGATGATAGCCTTCTGCATTGCACGGCTGAAGTTGGCTGGCTGGCCGACACGACAGGCAGATTTGAGTGTAATCGTGACACAGTGTGCATTCAGTTGTTAAGTGTTGGCATGCGTTATATCATCACTGCTCAGGTACTGTAAATGTACAGTTGCTATTGCACTTACCTAGTGTGTTTTGTAACATAATTGGAACAGCTCTGCATCGCGATTGCTTGGCGATCGATTTCCTTCATTCAGACATGAAGCTGTCTTGAATTGATTTGTTTGAGTGTGTACCTTCTATGACAGGCTCTCACCCGAACTGCTGTCCTTGAAGCAATGCTTTTGCCGCGCGTTACATTTGTTGAGTGGTGCGCACGCACTCTTCATTTGACACACGCCTCCCACAAGTGCCGGTGTGTGGCGGGGCGTTCACGTCACCTACTGACGCGATGACGAGGCACTAACTCATAAAAGTACTGAGGGACAAGTACTAGGGGGCCCAGTACTTGTCTCCAGTATGGCACGCTCCCCTCTCGACACCACGTTCGCCGAGCGAGATTTTCTCGGAAGCTCGCCACAAATGATGCTCTTCCTCTCGACTTCAGACCCGCTCACCGACTCGCCTGGCCCTTGACGGTTCATTTTCTCGGCAGACGCGTGACTTCAGTGCCGGCTCGCCTGGCCTTCGACGGTTCATTTTCTCGGCAGACGGCGTGACTTCAGTGCCGGCTCGCCTGGCCCGTGACGGTTCATTTTCTTGGCAGACGGCGTGACTTCAGTGCCGGCTCGCCTGGCCCGTGACGGTTCATTTTCTCGGTGGACGGCGTGACTTCAGTGCCGGCTCGCCTGGCCCGTGACGGTTCATTTTCTTGGCAGACGGCGTGACTTAGTGCCGGCTCGCCTGGCCCGTGACGGTTCATTTTCTCGGTGGACGGCGTGACTTCAGTGCCGGCTCGCCTGGCCCGTGACGGTTCATTTTCTCGGCAGACGGCGTGACTTCCATCGTCCGTTAGCTTGATCGGCACCGCGACCTCTCCCGCGCTGCAGTCACCAGCCGAACACCACGTGACCGGCCGCACAGGGAACGGACGGCCCACGTGACCGGACGCGCAGGGAGCGGACAGTGTCACGTGACCGATCAGCGCAGTGGCGGACCACGCCGGCCGTGTCCGAGACGTGCGGCGTGCTGGCTGCCGGCGGCCGCCCAGCTGCTGACGTCGTAGCAAACACCAGCCGAGCGACCCCCTCCCCCCCCCCCCCCACCCCCGAGCTGCGGCATCGAGTGTCCCTCCTCAGCGGCGGTTCCGAATGGCGATTCCCGGGGTGGTTGCTGCGACCATCCTCCATCCAAGTAGTGCTGCGGTGCGATGATGGCCGCAGCCGTACCAGCCAAAGCGCGTTGGTTGGTTCTTATTGACGTCACACCATATTTTAGTAGGTATATCTTAATGCCGCCAAGCCGTCACTGTTTGTGTTTTAATGGATACCCTCCATATAGTTTGGTAGAACGACTTGCTGCGCGTTGAGAACGCGGGCCTTGTTTTGTTCGCTGCATGTGATCATTATATTTGTCCTATGCATTTCGAAATATATGCCAATTTTGTGACGATTCGATGGTCAGATTGCTGCGTCTTTGTGCGTCACACAAGACATCTGTAGCTGCTCTTTTCTACAAGAAATGCACTACATGGTCGGTTGGTCTCGCCTGTCACTAGCGGTGTTGCTTTATATACTTCTGGGGGACACGTGTCCCTAAATGTTGGCTTCACCCCCAATAATTTCAGCATTTAACATGAAACCTAGAGGAGTGTCCTCCAAATCTATCTGGGTCGGCCCATTGCCTTCATATATTGTTCTCCCCCCCCCCACCACCACACTCTCACACCCAATGATTTTCAGAAATCAGCGCCCGTGCCTTTAACACACATTGTAGGCAAGTAGCTAGCCATGGCGGCGGAGCCTCTCTACCATGCTGGAACACTTGCCAGTGCTTGCACCTCTTCCCCCGAAGTTCCCGCCCCCGTTCGAGTACTTATCAGTGGCTGTACCTCTCGCTCCAAAGTATCCTCCCTCCCTCGCTTGAGTACCTGTAAGCGCCTGTACATCTCTCTCTCTCTCTCTCTCTCTCTCTCTCTCTCTCTCTCTCTCTCTCTCTCTCTCTCTCTCTCTTCTCTCTCTCTCTCTCTCTCTCTCTCTCGAGTCCCCTTTCTCCCCCGCTTGAGCACTTGAGCGCTTAAGCACAGTCCCCTCCCTCCTCCTCCTCGAGTACCTGTCAGCGTCTATACCTCTCGCTCCAAAGTGTCATCCCCTCCCCCCGCTAGAGCACTGCACAAATGGTCAATTCGCGGTCGAGATGGTAGGATTTTCCGACGACATAGGCCGCTCTTGGGAGGGCCTCCTCTAACATGTCAACTTGAGGTGGGAGTCCCACCTGGTGCCGTGAAATCCCACCTAGTGGAGCGAAAAATCCCACATAGTGAAGGGGTGTTTCAACGGATAAAACAAGCAAAAACCTGTATCATGGTTATTTTAGCAGAATGGATTTTCCTAAGAACGGCACATATTTTTTCAGAAGAAAACAAATTATAGTAGGTTTGCAGCACTTATACTGAGGTCAAAGCGACGAGGAATGCTCAAGGGGTCGAAGGGGGAAGTTGCGCCCAGAGGATCGGAGGGGCCCTCCAGGCGATCGCCTTCAGGGGCCCTCAAGGCACCCATGCAGAGGGCCCCCTGAGCCGACGTAAAGGGCCCTTAGACCGACGAAACGCGCCTCGGACTGATGGAAAGGGTCCCCAGACAATGAAGAGAGCCCCGAATCAACGTAAAGTGCACTCGATAAGACATTGAGGGGTCTTGATGGGCTAACGTGAAGGGCTTCTAGATCGACGGAGGGGGCCCCGGATGGTTGGAAGGGTCCCGGGTTAACGGAGAGGGCCTCGAGCCAATATGAGGTGCCCCTGGGTTGATGGCGGGGCCCAAGCCGAAGAAAGGGTACTTGATCTGATAGACGGGTCCAAGCGTTTGAAAATTGGCTTGCGGCTCGCTGGAAATGGACCTGGGTCGTCAAAGAGGGCACTGAGAGGGCGCAGGGGTCCCTAGCTGCCGGCGAGGACCTCGGGCCGTCAGAAAGGTTCCTTTGGCCTACGGATGGGGCCCAACCCATACAAGGGCCTCCGGTCTGATGGAGGGGCGCCAAGCTGTTGAAAGAATACTTCCGGTCTGACAGAGGAGGCCCTGGATCGCTTAGGAGGGCCCCTGTGCCGACGGAGAGGACCCCTAGACGCGGAAGGACTCGAGGCTGTCGGAGAGGGCCCAGAACCGGTATAAAGGGCTCTTGTGCCGCCGGAATGGACCTATACCACACAGGGGGCTCCTTGCGTTATAGTGGAGGCCAAGGCTTTTGAAGAGGGAACTCTGGCCGAACGAAGAGTGTCCTGAGCCGTGAAAGAGGGTCCCTGAGCCGACAGAGGGTGCCCCGGGCTGGATGTGCAGGGCCACTAAGTCGGCTTTGGCTCACGCTGATGGAGAGGGGCTCAAAACCTGGACAAGCAGGTTGGTTGAGGACTGGGAATGGCCCATGCAAGATGGAAAAGGCTCTTGGTGGATGAATAGTTCCCCTGAGAGCCAGGGAGGACTGGACTGGGATGTTCCTGGGTTTTGGGATGGATACCTGAGAGATCGGGGCCCCCTGAAATATAAGCCAAAGCTGTTCCAGTGGCCTGATCACAGCTGCTCCAGCAGCTACGATCGCTTCAGCGACGGCGAGATAGTGATAGCATTGATCACAGCCGCCCCAGCGGTGCCAGTTGCTTCGCCTTGGGATGATAGCGGTGAAGCAAAAAGAAGGAAAACAATAATTTGCAGGATGCTGTGTTTTGGGCATAGCTCGTCAGGCATGCTGCTCGTCCTTTTCCTGTCCCCAAATCTTGCACTTATTTTCTCCTTGGCATTCACGCCTGATTTTGAGAAAGCATGACGGCGTTGAAAAGGCGCAACAATATGGGCCCCACCCTTAGCATGAACACTTTTCCTATTAAACTATTTCAGAACGTAGCGGATAACAGAAAGAAGCCATTGTCTCCATAGAGATGAGCACTCATATTTGTACTCAAGATAATACAATTCATGTCATCATTAGAGATGTGTTACTGACCCTTTATTTTCCGTAATATGTATTCTTTTTTTTTTGGTTGTTGTAGGCATCTAAATGGTATGTTTTCCTTTCTGGTCTTTACCGGACTGCTGAACTTTGATTGCAAGTCTCGTATTAGCCACGCCAGAGTGTAGTGCCTTATTTTCCCACTTATTTAACCATCTTTGCCATATATCTACATATACACACACACACACACACACACACACGTATATATATATATATATATATATATATATATATATATAATATATAAGGCCCTTCGAATCTAAAGTGACTGAAAACCGAGGAATTTCGGAAAAGTGGAGGACCTATGTGGGTGGGTAGGGGGCCCTTTTCAGATGTTCGCCCCCAAGACCAAATCCTGATTACGCCGCTGTCCCCAGGCGACACCAGGTAGCCAAAGCTGTCAGTGGCTTGGAGCAATGGCTGGGAGCCAGTTGCACTGGGGGATCTGGGTGGCATCTTGATCATGCCCCAAACTGCTTGTTTGGCGAGGAGAACGTGGCGCGGTTCGCCAGTGAAGTCTGCGACCAGTGGCCTGCCATTGAGCTCTCTTGGCGAGAACATAAAAAGGCAAATGTAAAGCTGGTGGCGATGGAGGGTGCGGCTACTGTCAGCCTTCATATGCGTCACATCGCACAGCATGGCCACCGAGCGAGCAGTGCCACCCCACAACAGCATGAAGTCGAGAACGGTGAAAGACAGACTGACTATCGCATCAACAGTGCGATAACTGCGTCGTTCGATCCCCGTCCAGCAGTGGACAAGTATGTAGCCAAGAAGGCGAGGCGCGATCGGCTCGCGGGCTCTGAAACATACAAGAAGAGAGGGTTCGTCCAGAAGTTCTACCGTTCAGATGGGACGCTGTAGGTGGCGTGTTCTCACTGGGGCGTGCGCGCGCACCGTGGAGCCGTCGCACACGCCGTCGCTGAATCTGATGGACGGCTGAATCACCGAGCAGATCCGCTAGTGTGAGGCCGTGGCGCACCTGCTGAGTATGAGCACCCATTGGGGTGGGACGAGTAGAATGTCAGCGCCGGCCGGCTGCCTGTACAGTACGGCCGCCGTCGTCTCCCAATGCCTGCTGCATGTGCCCGTGACGTCGCCGTCGATGTCGCCGCACCACAGGCGGTAGTAATCTGTCCCTATGTCGATCGCGCCGCCTCAGCTATCGCCAGCCACCCTCGTCCACAGTCCGGAGTCTGTCCAGTGGCCACAGCCCAGCACCGGCACAAGCCCAGCGCCGACCACCGGCGTCCACCGCCCAGTCCGAAGTCTGTCCAGTGGCCACAGCCCAGCACCGGCACAAAGCCCAGCGCCGGCCACCGGCGTCCGCCGCCCAATCTGGGGCCTGCCCAGAGCCCAGCGCCGGCCGCCGGCGCCCGCTGCCCAATTATGCGTCTGTCTTGTCTGGCGCCGCGCTGGCGCCATACAGTTGAGCTTCATCATCAGCCCGGCTGCACCCGGCCCAATTATGCGTCTGTCTAGTCTGGCGCCGCGCCGGCATACAGTTGAGCTTCATTATCAGCCCGGCTGCACCCGTCACAGTTCAGCTTCATCATCAGCCCGGCTGCACCCGGCACAGTTCAACTTCATCATCAGCCCGGCTGCACCCGGCACAGTTGAGCTTCATCATCAGCCCGGCTGCACCCGGCACAGTTGAGCTTCATCATCAGCCCGGCTGCACCCGGCACAGTTGAGCTTCATCATCAGCCCGGCTGCACCCGGCACAGTTCAACTTCATCATCAGCCCGGCTGCACCCGGCACAGTTGAGCTTCATCATCAGCCCGGCTGCACCCGGCACAGTTGAGCTTCATCATCAGCCCGGCTGCACCCGTCACAGTTCAGCTTCATCATCAGCCCGGCTGCACCCGGCACAGTTCAGCTTCATCATCAGCCCGGCTGCACCCGGCACAGTTGAGCTTCATCATCAGCCCGGCTGCACCCGTCACAGTTCAGCTTCATCATCAGCCCGGCTGCACCCGGCACAGTTCAACTTCATCATCAGCCCGGCTGCACCCGGCACAGTTGAGCTTCATCATCAGCCCCGGCTGCACCCGGCACAGTTGAGCTTCATCATCAGCCCGGCTGCACCCGGCACAGTTCAACTTCATCATCAGCCCGGCTGCACCCGGCACAGTTGAGCTTCATCATCAGCCCGGCTGCACCCGGCACAGTTGAGCTTCATCATCAGCCCGGCTGCACCCGGCACAGTTGAGCTTCATCATCAGCCCGGCTGCACCCGGCACAGTTGAGCTTCATCATCAGCCCGGCTGCACCCGGCACAGTTGAGCTTCATCATCAGCCCGGCTGCACCCGGCACAGTTCAACTTCATCATCAGCCCGGCTGCACCCGGCACAGTTGAGCTTCATCATCAGCCCGGCTGCACCCGGCACAGTTGAGCTTCATCATCAGCCCGGCTGCACCCGGCACAGTTGAGCTTCATCATCAGCCCGGCTGCACCCGGCACAGTTGAGCTTCATCATCAGCCCGGCTGCACCCGGCACAGTTGAGCTTCATCATCAGCCCGGCTGCACCCGGCACAGTTGAGCTTCATCATCAGCCCGGCTGCACCCGGCACAGTTCAACTTCATCATCAGCCCGGCTGCACCCGGCACAGTTGAGCTTCATCATCAGCCCGGCTGCACCCGGCACAGTTCAGCTTCATCATCAGCCCGGCTGCACCCGGCACAGTTGAGCTTCATCATCAGCCCGGCTGCACCCGGCACAGTTGAGCTTCATCATCAGCCCGGCTGCACCCGGCACAGTTCCCAATCAACGGCAGCCGGTCAGCCTGTCGAAAAGGGTTCCGGTGGGTGTCGCATAGAGCCCGTTTCCCGCACTATTTGTCGTTGCCACCTAACGCGATGGGTGTAATCATGTTTTCGAACCTGATGTACGACGGCCAGTGAGTATTTACCGTCGACTAGTGCAGGTTGTGACGCATACGAGCGGGAGGAACACTAAAACTATCGAGGGAAATGCCTGCTATTGTTCGCCAGTGACGCACTGCGGTAGCTGGCTGGCTGATGGTCCGTGTGCCGTGCTGTAGTGCGCTCACACGATAAATGAATGTTGCCAATAGATTGTAATGAACATGTTATGTAGCAGGTTGTGGTGATGGCTTCGTTGGCAACGGTGTGAACATAAACAAGGTACCAGAAACCGTGTTAGTTGGGAGGGAGGACGCAGCCTGAAACGATTTAACGTGAGCTATCGGATACATTTTTCGGCGTACGAGAGACCCGACCCAGCAGGACCCAGGCGATGATTAGGCGTTTGAGGAGTATCTGAGTAGCTATGAGATTTACTTTATTCGAAATACGATTAAGTACTATAAAATTACATTGTGTTTTGCTCAACATTTTAAGTTGTTCCTGGATATCCACCACGTAGGTTCATGGAGGTTCACGTAGGTTCACGCTTTTGCATGGCACGTTTTTTTTCGTTCAGAGCGCGGTGCTTGTTCATTACCGCCGTTTGCCCGCGTCTGCCATTGTGTATGACACCATATTTGACGGATTAGTTATTAGCAAGAAATCCCACCTAGAGAAAATTCCTTAGGGGAGGCCTTGGCTCTGGGAGGAGTCAGGTTGGAGGTACTTAGCGGATACAGGATCATATCTGGCACGATAAGGGGTTGCAAGCTGTGCAGTCCCGAACACCCCCCCCCCTGCCAGGGGTTACATGCTGTAGGGTTCCGAGCTCCATTGATATACACATCCGGCAATATACACATCGAAACCGGGAAGTACATCCATATTTACAGTGTGCACAAGACCTGAAGCAATACCCAGTATTTGCCTGAGATTCACCATCGATGGACAAATAAAGAAGTTGCTTTTTTGTGAGTGGAAAGCTTGTGCGAGGTGTAGCAGAACATAACAGTTACGATGTAACTTTGTAGTTCACACGTATGTAAACCTTGGAAGCTATTCTTCTGTTCTTATATTTCAGAAAACCAGCATTCAGTTTTTCATACCTAACAAAGTCCTTGCTGATCTACTTTAGCCATCGCGTTTGGAGGGATTGTAGATGCCATCTGCCAAGCTGTACTGTCGTGACCAGGGAATACACACACGACAGGCAGCATCACACCACCGTTAGATATAACTGATGATATATTATTTCACCATGTTGTATTTTGTAATTAACCAAGTCATGCCAGGTCAACACGAAATGGTAGCATGGCTCGAGAAGCGTTCAGGTCACTGTCACGCTATGCTTAATTGTTCCCAGGACATGGTGTCCTACCTGTAACCGCTTCAAAGTCAAGTTAGCTCATTATACGTGTGTGGTTTCAGATGACTAACACACTTGCATTATGGGAAATGCGTACAACCTAAATTCGCAATGAACAACCACTTCCGCATTAGTGACTTCTGAAGAAAGATTATACATGCATCCGCAAACAATTTCCTATCACACCTGGCCTCCGAGAGCATGGCCTGACCTTGCCGATCAATATTGCATATACGAGATAAAATGACAGATCAATGTCATTTTCTACAATCCTAGGCTACGTTTTGGCACTCGTTGAGAGCCCTTTATCACAGGTTCGATGCGGCCATTATGAAGCTATGTTGTGAGCAATGTGTGATGACCGGCTGTATATTGTTGGCGTCATATCGATGTGACATCTGGCTTTGCGTAGAATTCAACAATTTTGACCTGGAAGTTCATGGGTGAAGTCAGAAGTCAGATAATGTGAAAATGGTAACTTGTCGACAGTCCCAATTTCCCACCAACTCAACGCAATTCTCCTCAGCACTCAATCGACGGATTCGCCCTCCATAGATATCAACCAATGGGCCCAGATTTTGCAAGTGTCATGAATACACATGGTCGCCTTATTAGGGGAGAGTGATCATGTGTGACATTATGTGAGACATCAGGTCATGTTAAGTTACATTTAGATACCAATTGTTGTGCGTGTGTCGCATGTGCGGAGCGCGGGCCGTGGTTTATGGTTATGGCACCACGGACGCGCGACCCACTCCCGACTGTTCGCCCCGACAGGACCAGTCGCGTCAGGGCAGACCTCGAGACAACAGCGTGCATAGCCAAACTTTGGACAGTGAATAAAGAGACCGTGATCATCAGTGCATCGCTAGCAGACAGTGAGGACTAAGCGTGCACCACCACACCCATGAAGGCACATCTATTAACTAAATTATCTCAATACCCGATAGTGGAGTCACGTGCGGTGAAGATACTAAGAAGTACAAGCAAAATGATATGACATTACTATGGCGCACGACTTATATTTGACGCATTATCACCTTCGCAAAATGTCAAGGGTATATTGGGTCGAAATTTCTGGCTTATGGACTTCATGCCGCTGGTTTGTACAAAATTAATATTCAAAAGCAATCTGGATCGGTATTTATGCTGTTGGTCATTATCTATCTGGCCTGTAATAGTCTGGAAGAATCTCGTGGACCGGTACGCACCTTGGAAGTCGTGAACGGGAGCATCTTAGATAGTACCATCCAACGACCTATTTCCAGCTAACCTACCCACCAAGCGTGTAGCCCACCTCTGCCGGAATAATCTTCTCGAAGTTACCAAACGTTGTCGATCTCGACCAATTGCCAAACGACAAGTGATGGTAGGTCACTGTCTTCAACGTCATTGTGTTCAGCATTCCCCTGTCTACGTGACTTCGCACCCACGCATGGGTACGAAGTCTAAGTTTTCTTTAAAGTCATAGCACGACAAGTAGACAAGACAAGACATAGTCGAGTATGGCATCAGAAGGCAGCTGATTTTATGTCGGTTTATTTGAGACCATTGGAAACTAATTCTCTAATGTAGAACATCTGATATACAAGTTAAAGGATTACAGTGTGATAATTCGAGACATAAATCCTGAAATTTAGTGCCAAAGTGACAGGGTTAGATATCTATAAAAGTGGTCGAGTATGGCATCAGAAGGCAGTTGATTTTATGCCGGTTTATTTGAGACCATTGGAAATTAATTCGGTAATGTGGAACATCTGAAATACAATTTAAAGGAATACAATGTGATAATTTGGGACACAAATTCTGAAATTGAGTGGAAAAGTGACAGGGTTAGATCTTCATGGAAGTTATTCAAGATGATATAAAAATGTGGCACGTTCGATTTTCGTGTAGTTAAGAACATTTGACATTATCAGCACATCACACAGAGGATGTATGACGCGTTTTTATTACAGGATGTTGAATGGCCAATTGCTCCCATTTCACTTTAAGGACAAAGTGACAGGGTGAAATGATTTGATAATAAAACGAATTACACATCATAACAGCTCGTTTCAATGTTGTTCAAATTTGACCAATGGAAATTACTTGTGGATATATTAAAAGCTAGCTTGATCTTCAAGATACAGGAACGACTCAATGTTAGAAAAAATTGTAAATATATATTGTGACGTTTCGGCCATAGGCCATTGTCAAACAATTGTGATTGTTTGACAATGGCCGATGGCCGAAACGTCACAATATATATTTACCATTTTTTCTAACATTGAGTCGTTCCTGGATCTTGAAGATCAAGCTAGCTTTTAATATATCCACAATGATTGACCAGGAAATACGGACATTTCTGAACCATGTACGGAAATTACTTACACCTCCTCTAGGAACTATAATATAGCATTAATCATAGTAAGCCCACTCTGGTGGTGTGCCTTCACAAACCCACCACCAGAGCGGTGCCACCGGTATTATGTCCGCTCATGACGACTAACGTACAAAACGGTGGGCCACTCTCTCATACGCACGAACACCACAGCACAGCGATGACAAGGAAATTACTAGTAGTGAACACTAAAATACTCGCAACCACTCACAACAAACGACGCCTTATCGCCTTAGAGACAATATACATCAGACACATCGATGCAGCCATCAACAAGCAAATCAACGTGCATGGAACACTGAAATTCTACGAGGAACAGCCCCCCCCCCCCCCAATGACGTGTCTTGCAGTGTAATACCAGAAATGTTAATTCCTCGTTCTTACAGCGCCTATTCACATAACGCACGCGAATTGTTATCAAAAACATAAATATCAAGTTAGTATATTTCATAAAAGTGTTTTCCTAACATACTGTCTTCAAAATGTCTTAGGTTAAGACGAAGCGCTGACAAAATACAGAGATGACCTATGTGTTAATTGTAATCTTGATTATCATGAACTACGGTGATATACTACACAAACACAACGAAGAGACAATAAAAATAATATGATCAATTGAATCGACAAGCAAGAAGATCACCAACGCTGAACTCGCACTTATATTCAACGAAACATGCATATCAAATAATCTGCTACCAAACTACTCATGTGTATATATATATATATATATATATATATATATATATATATATATATATATATATATATTATATATATATATATATATATTTAGAAAACTATAAAGGTACTGACTGTGAGCATCACAAAGATTGCAGCTATGTACGTTTGCCACTTTACCCGAGAAATACCATCTGACGGTGGTGTTGGTTCAGTGGAAAGTGGAACAATTTTTACCGGACGTATAACAACGACGGCGCCTGGGCACACAGCAGACCCTGATGGTCAATGAGAAAAGTGTACACGGTACATGGAATCAGTTAATGCAAGTATGGGCCAGTTGCCATCTTTAGCCGTTTCCGAGCGCCAGACCCAATCGAGAAAAACGGTGAAAACGTCACTTTCGCTTTTCACACCTCCCTCGTGTCCACGTGGCGCATGACCTGGACATGGTTGCCACGGCGAGGTTGACAATTGTCATGACAAGACTGAGGTGTCGGCTTGGTGTCTATCTGTCCATTGGTTCTCGAGCAATGGCGGTCGCAACTTGATCGAACGGGAGCACTAAAATTGACCATCTTCTGACGGGAAAACTTCAGTTTTACGTTCTATTCCTATGGGTTACGGTGGATTGTGGTGATGGATGGAGGAGTGTGGTACACCCGTTCTCCAACGACCCCCGTTTCGCTCACGCGAAATTGCGCCTGACAGATGGCCAACATTTGGGGCTTTAACGTGATGACGCCCACCTATCGTTTCCTGCTGTGGTGTGAGCCGTGCTTGGCGCCAATATGCGCCAGTCTCAGTCGGTGTCTGGAATTTTTCAAATCACATAAACGAATGGGTGTCGCGTGAATTTTGAGCGCAGGCCGCGCGTCCGCTGCACACAACACGACAATGAAATTCGACACCGCACATTGTCCATTCATTGTCTGGCAGGTGTGCCTTGTTCATGAAGCCGCTCAGATATATTACTTGCCTCGCGCCAGGTCTCTCTACATTGGTCAAGCTTATCGTGTTGTGCGGGGTGACATGCCATACATCTGCTTGAAAGGCGTTAATGATAGCAGCTGCAGTCAAATTGGAGACGCCAGATCGGTCCGCAGCCAGATCAATGTTAATGGTAGCAGCTGCAGTCAGATTGGAGACGCCAGATCGGTCCGCAGCCAGATCAATGTTAATGGTAGCAGCTGCAGTCAGATTGGAGACGCCAGATCGGTCCGCAGCCAGATCAATGTTCTCCAAGTGCGGTTAGTTCGGCTGTATGATGATTCTTCCACTTCCCATTGGTCACCTTTCGACGAGGATGACATGGTGGCTTAGTCGTTTCGAGTAAGTCCAGAATGTAAACCACTCTCAATATCAGACACGACGCTGCTTCCAGAAGAATCGTGCAGGTCAGCAGAAGTATTTGTTGATTGCGGAGCCTCCTTTCTTCCAGTTTCGCTCTGCGAGCCGTCTCCTATACATATGCTTTCCAAGAAACATTTTGCGCGGACCTACTTGGTCTTGAAGAAATCCTACCTCACTCTGAAGAATCGTATTACTCTTATTACTCCTTATTACTCGTTCCGCTTTCTCATACTTGCATCAATCAATCTTAAATAGTGGCACGAAGACGGTTTCTTCGTTCTGTGCTTGCTCTATTTCTCTCTTCCTTGGCACACCTTACTAAGCCTTTTTTTGTTTTTCGCATAGTCTTTTCACTTTCTGCTCAATATTTTTCTGGGTTATGATTGTAATGCTCTCACTTTTCCATATTTTGCCATTTCTGATGCCACATGATTGATGACAAACTGCCACATGCGCTTCGTAGTCAGATTTTTTCGACACGTCTACGTTCACCTTGCTGGTCTGAAAAAAGAGCGCACATGATTAATCGCATCCGTGTTGGTTGGCAGCTGATCCCTTGGCAATCGTGCAGGACTCCCCAGAAGGAAATATTTCGACTCATGTTTTTCCTCCATTGAGACGCACCTTGTGATGCATCAGACCAGTCGTCTCGTGATGCATCAGAACAGGCGTCTCGTGATGCATCAGACCAGTCGTCTCGTGATGCACCAGACCAGTCGTCTCGTGATGCATCAGACCAGTCGTCTCGTGGTGCACCAGACCAGTCGTCTCGTGATGCACCAGACCAGTCGTCTCGTGATGCACCAGACCAGTCGTCTCGTGATGCATCAGACCAGTCGTCTCGTGATGCACCAGACCAGTCGTCTCGTGATGCATCAGACCAGTCGTCTCGTGATGCATCAGACCAGTCGTCTCGTGGTGCATCAGACCAGTCGTCTCGTGATGCACCAGACCAGTCGTCTCGTGATGCATCAGACCAGTCGTCTCGTGATGCATCAGACCAGTCGTCTCGTGATGCATCAGACCAGTCGTCTCGTGGTGCACCAGACCAGTCGTCTCGTGATGCACCAGACCAGTCGTCTCGTGATGCACCAGACCAGTCGTCTCGTGATGCACCAGACCAGTCGTCTCGTGATGCATCAGACCAGTCGTCTCGTGATGCATCAGACCATGCCACCGCGAATGTTCGATTGGTTCGGTCAGAGACGGCGCTGATCCCAAGGAAAGATAAGCTCGTGACACGATGGAGCTTAGCTAAGCTGATGCACTCGGGCCGCGACAGCGGGGTGGCTGGCTGTGGTGGGGTGGCTGGCTGTGGTGGGGTGGCTGGCTGTGGTGGGGTGGCTGGCTGTGGTGGGGTGCGGGCTGGCTGTGGTGGGGTGGCTGGCTGTGGTGGGGTGGCTGGCTGTGGTGGGGTGCGGGCTGGCTGTGGTAGGGTGGCTGACTGTGGTGGGGTGGCTGGCTGTCGTGGTGGGGTGGCTGGCTGTGGTGGTGGGGTGGCTGGCTGTGTTGGTGGGGTGGTTGGCTGTGGTGGTGGGGCGGCTGGCTGTGGTGGTGGGGTGGCTGGCTGTGGTGGGGTACGGGCTGGCTGTGGTGTGGTGGCTGGCTGTGGTGGTGGGGTGGCTGGCTGGCTGTGGTGGGGTGCGGGCTGGCTGGCTGTGGTGGTGGGGTGGCTGGCTGTGGTGGGGTGGCTGGCTGTGGTGGGGTGGTTGGCTGTGGTGGGGTGGCTGGCTGTGGTGGGGTGGCTGGCTGTGGTGGGGTGGATGGCTGTGGTGGGGCGGTGGCTGGCTGTGGTGGGGTGGCTGGCTGTGGTGGGGTGGCTGGCTGTGGTGGGGTGGCTGGCTGTCGTGGTGGGGTGGCTGGCTGTGGTGGTGGGGTGGCTGGCTGTGGTGGTGGGGTGGCTGGCTGTGGTGGGGTGGCTGGCTGTGGTGGTGGGGTGGCTGGCTGTGGTGGTGGGGTGGCTGGCTGTGGTGGTGGGGTGGCTGGCTGTGGTGGTGGGGTGGCTGGCTGTGATGGGGTGGGTGGCTGTGGTGGTGGGGTGGCTGGCTGTGGTGGAGTGGATGGCTGTGGTGGAGTGGCTGGCTGTGGTTGGGTGGCTGGCTGTGGTGGGGTGGCTGGCTGTGGTGGGGTGGCTGGCTGTGGTGGGGTGGCTGGCTGTGGTGGGGTGCGGGCTGGCTGTGGTGGGGTGGCTGGCTGTGGTGGGGTGGCTGGTTGTGGTGGGGTGGCTGGCTGTGGTGGGGTGGCTGGCTGTGGTGGGGTGGCTGGCTGTGGTGGGGTGCGGGCTGGCTGTGGTGGGGTTGCTGGCTGTGGTGGGGTGGCTGGCTGTGGTGGGGTGGCTGGCTGTGGTGGGGTGGCTGGATGTGGTGGGGTGGCTGGCTGTGGTGGGGTGCGGGCTGGCTGTGGTGGGGTGGCTGGCTGTGGTGGGGTGGCTGGCTGTGGTGGGGTGTGGGCTGGCTGTGGTGGGGTGGCTAGCTGTGGTGGGGTGGCTGGCTGTGGTGGGGAGCGGGCTGGCTGGCTGTGGTGGTGGGGTGGCTGGCTGTGGTGGGGTGGCTGGCTGTGGTGGGGTGGCTGGCTGTGGTGGGGTGGCTGGCTGTGGTGGGGTGGATGGCTGTGGTGGTGCGGTGGCTGGCTGTGGTGGGGTGGCTGGCTGTGGTGGGGTGGCTGGCTGTGGTGGGGTGGCTGGCTGTGGTGGGGTGGCTGGCTGTGGTGGGGTGGCTGGCTGTGGTGGGGTGGCTGGCTGTGGTGGGGTGGATGGCTGTGGTGGTGCGGTGGCTGGCTGTGGTGGGGTGGCTGGCTGTGGTGGGGTGGCTGGCTGTGGTGGGGTGGCTGGCTGTGGTGGGGTGGCTGGCTGTGGTGGGGTGGCTGGCTGTGGTGGGGTGGCTGGCTGTGGTGGGGTGGCTGGCTGTCGTGGTGGGGTGGCTGGCTGTGGTGGTGGGGTGGCTGGCTGTGGTGGTGGGGTGGCTGGCTGTGATGGGGTGGGTGGCTGGCTGTGGTGGTGGGGTGGCTGGCTGTGGTGGTGGGGTGGCTGGCTGTGGTGGTGGGGTGGCTGGCTGTAGTGGTGGGGTGGCTGACTGTGGTGGTGGGGTGGCTGGCTGTGGTGGTGGGGTGGCTGGCTGTGATGGGGTGGGTGGCTGGCTGTGGTGGTGGGGTGGCTGGCTGTGGTGGGGTGGCTGGCTGTGGTGGGGTGGCTGGCTGTGGTGGGGTGGCTGGCTGTGGTGGTGGGGTGGCTGGCTGTGGTGGTGCGGTGGCTGGCTGTGGTGGTGGGGTGGCTGGCTGTGGTGGGGTGGCTGGCTGTGGTGGGGTGGCTGGCTGTGGTTGGGTGGCTGGCTGTCTTGGTGGGGTGGCTGGCTGTGGTGGTGGGGTGGCTGGCTGTGGTGGGGTGGGTGGCTGTGGTGGTGGGGTGGCTGGCTGTGGTGGTGGGGTGGCTGGCTGTGGTGGTGGGGTGGCTGGCTGTGATGGGGTGGGTGGCTGGCTGTGGTGGTGGGGTGGCTGGCTGTGGTGGTGGGGTGGGTGGCTGTGGTGGTGGGGTGGCTGGCTGTGGTGGTGGGGTGGCTGGCTGTGGTGGTGGGGTGGCTGGCTGTGATGGGGTGGGTGGCTGGCTGTGGTGGTGGGGTGGCTGGCTGTGGTGGTGGGGTGGCTGACTGTGGTGGTGGGGTGGCTGGCTGTGGTGGTGGGGTGGCTGGCTGTGGTGGTGGGGTGGCTGGCTGTGGTGGTGGGGTGGCTGGCTGTGATGGGGTGGGTGGCTGTGGTGGTGGGGTGGCTGGCTGTGGTGGAGTGGATGGCTGTGGTGGAGTGGCTGGTTGTGGTGCGGTGGCTGGCTGTGGTGGGGTGGCTGGTTGTGGTGGGGTGGCTGGCTGTGGTGGGGTGGCTGGCTGTGGTGGAGTGGATGGCTGTGGTGGGGTGGCTGGCTGTGGTGAGGTGGCTGGCTGTGGTGGGGTGGCTGGCTGTGGTGGGGTGGCTGGCTGTGGTGGGGTGGCTGGCTGTGGTGGGGTGCGGGCTGGCTGTGGTGGGGCTGCTGGCTGTGGTGTGGTAGCTGGCTGTGGTGGGGTGCGGGCTGGCTGTGGTGGGGTGGCTAGCTGTGGTGGGGTGGCTGGCTGTGGTGGGAAGCGGGCTGGCTGGCTGTGGTGGTGGGATGGCTGGCTGTGGTGGGGTGCGGGCTGGCTGGCTGTGGTGGTGGGGTGGCTGGCTGTGGTGGGGTGGCTGGCTGTGGTGGGGAGCGGGCTGGCTGGCTGTGGTGGTGGGGTGCGGGCTGGTTGTGGTGGGGTGGCTGGCTGTGGTGGTGGGGTGGCTGGCTGTGGTGGGATGCGGGCTGGCTGTGGTGGGGTGGCTGGCTGTGGTGGTGGGGTGGCTGGCTGTGGTGAGGTGGTTGGCTGTGGTGGGGTGGCTGGCTGTGGTGGGGTGGCTGGCTGTGGTGGTGGGGTGGCTGGCTGTGGTGGGGTGGCTGGCTGTGGTGGGGTGCGGGCCGGTTGTGGTGGGGTGGCTGGCTGTGGTGGTGGGGTGGCTGGCTGTGGTGGGGTGCGGGCTGGCTGTGGTGAGGTGGCTGGCTGTGGTGGGGTGGCTGGCTGTGGTGGGGTGGCTGGCTGTGGTGGGGTGGCTGGCTGTGGTGGGGTGGCTGTCTGTGGTGGTGGGGTGCGGGCTGGCTGTGGTGGGGTGGCTGGCTGTGGTGGGGTGGCTGGCTGTGGTGGGGTGGCTGGCTGTGGTGGGGTGCGGGCTGGCTGTGGTGGGGTGGCTGGCTGTGGTGGTGGGGTGCGGGCTGGCTGTGGTGGGGTGGCTGGCTGTGGTGGGGTGGCTGGCTGTGGTGGGGTGGCTGGCTGTGGTGGTGGGGTGGCTGGCTGTGGTGGGGTGGCTGGCTGTGGTGGGGTGCGGGCTGGTTGTGGTGGGGTGGCTGGCTGTGGTGGTGGGGTGGCTGGCTGTGGTGGGGTGCGGGCTGGCTGTGGTGGGGTGGCTGGCTGTGGTGGTGGGGTGGCTGGCTGTGGTGAGGTGGTTGGCTGTGGTGGGGTGGCTGGCTGTGGTGGGGTGGCTGGCTGTGGTGGTGGGGTGGCTGGCTGTGGTGGGGTGGCTGGCTGTGGTGGGGTGCGGGCTGGTTGTGGTGGGGTGGCTGGTTGTGGTGGGGTGGCTGGCTGTGGTGGGGTGCGGGCTGGCTGTGGTGGGGTGGCTGGCTGTGGTGGGGTGGCTGGCTGTGGTGGGGTGGCTGGCTGTGGTGGTGGGGTGGCTGGCTGTGGTGGGGTGGCTGGCTGTGGTGG
Organism: Ashinkailepas kermadecensis; assembly: GCA_034440615.1. Taxonomy (NCBI): domain Eukaryota; kingdom Metazoa; phylum Arthropoda; class Thecostraca; family Neolepadidae; genus Ashinkailepas; species Ashinkailepas kermadecensis. The sequence goes on along the minus strand of JAOTOM010004921.1, from coordinate 83,429 downwards.
GGTGCGGGCTGGTTGTGGTGGGGTGGCTGGCTGTGGTGGTGGGGTGGCTGGCTGTGGTGGGGTGCGGGCTGGTTGTGGTGGGGTGGCTGGCTGTGGTGGTGGGGTGGCTGGCTGTGGTGGGGTGCGGGCTGGCTGTGGTGGGGTGGCTGGCTGTGGTGGTGGGGTGGCTGGCTGTGGTGAGGTGGTTGGCTGTGGTGGGGTGGCTGGCTGTGGTGGGGTGGCTGGCTGTGGTGGTGGGGTGGCTGGCTGTGGTGGGGTGGCTGGCTGTGGTGGGGTGCGGGCTGGTTGTGGTGGGGTGGCTGGTTGTGGTGGGGTGGCTGGCTGTGGTGGGGTGCGGGCTGGCTGTGGTGGGGTGGCTGGCTGTGGTGGGGTGGCTGGCTGTGGTGGGGTGGCTGGCTGTGGTGGTGGGGTGGCTGGCTGTGGTGGGGTGGCTGGCTGTGGTGGGGTGCGGGCTGGTTGTGGTGGGGTGGCTGGCTGTGGTGGTGGGGTGGCTGGCTGTGGTGGGGTGCGGGCTGGTTGTGGTGGGGTGGCTGGCTGTGGTGGTGGGGTGGCTGGCTGTGGTGGGGTGCGGGCTGGCTGTGGTGGGGTGGCTGGCTGTGGTGGTGGGGTGGCTGGCTGTGGTGAGGTGGTTGGCTGTGGTGGGATGGCTGGCTGTGGTGGGGTGCGGCGGGTTTCGACCGCGTGTCTAGCGGAAGCCGGCGGATGCCAGTGGGTGCCGGCGGGTGCCGACATGCACGGCCTGTCCGTTTACCCTCCCCTCCGATCATTATGACACATCCTGAATTCATTATACAAGGAGCATAAAGTAAAAGAATATTTTTCATCGATTCAAGATGCGGTCTCAAGCATGTATGCCTCTACGAGCCTCCGTAAAATCAACTGAGCAATGCATAGTCTCGTATTTATATGGAGCGGATCTATCCGTGTCGTTGATGTGCATCTGTCAGGCATCTGTGAGGCAGATTGGAAAGGTGTGACGAACTTGAGGGTCGTGCCGAATATGCCGGGCACCGCAGTCTAAAGAAGACCAACGCACTGGACTTGGTCATTTGCTCATATAAAACAATACACTTGGTATGTTCTGACCTGCTTGGGCTTCTTCCAAAGACATACTGGATTTAACTAGTTCGAAGGAATCCAATGTTGCCTGGCTCTTCCTCAACTGCTGTGTCCACATAATGAAATGGGGCTTGGCTTTTCCCAGACTGCTTTGTTCACATAAATCGGTGAGTGTGACTGAACTTTGTGTACATATCCCATGGAAATACCTGCATGTTTGATATCTTTGAATTTTTGTGGGAGCAGTGTATTTCGTTGACAAGAAGAGGCCAAACTGGGCCTCTGAATTTCCCAGAGCAAAGCTGAAGGAGATAGTTCACTTCAAGGCCATGATGCTAATGGTCGGGTGGGACAAGCAGCTTGCCTTTTGTGGCCTGATCCTGGCTCAAGATTGTTGGGGATCAGGGATTAATAGCGAGTGCGACACGAGAGCCCCGTCCCTCCCTCTCCTGTATCAATATTTATCTCATAAAGACATAAATACATAAAGACATAAAAGATCAGTGCAACTATGAGCCACAGGGGCCCTTCTTGGTTGCACTCTGGACACCGAACCAGTTACCCACCATATCCGTCGATCAACCCTCCCTGGAATACAGAAAAACAAGCCCTCTATTCTTATAATGATTGTCTATGCTGTTTTTAAAGATGTTCAGTGTGCTGCTACTGACAATGGTTTCTGACAGCTGATTCCAGTGTTCTACTACCCTGTTGGTGAAGAAAGACTATCTCAACCTTGTCCCGCTGGGATTAACTTTAATTTTGAATTGATGACCTCTAATTGCGTCATTTCTGTTAAATTCAAACATTTCCCTGAGATATTCCTGTTCCTGACCCTGAAAAAAATTTAAAGACCTCGATGAGATCACCTCTCGGCCTTCTATATCTAAGTGAAAACATATCCAATTTCTTCAATCTTTCCTCATATGCCAGGTTGCCTATACCATTAACCATTTGTGTTGCCCTCTTTTGTACTCTCTCTAAAAGCCAACAATCTTTTTCATAACTAGGGGACCAAGCTTGGACACAGTATTCCAAATGTGGCCTGACATATGCACAATAAAGCTTCCTGATGACTTCCTCACTTTTGTATGACACATTCCTATTTATTTTCCCAAGCATTCTTAGTGCCTTCTTCCTGGCTTCTTTGGTCTGTTCTGATGCCCCCAATTTTGTGTTCAAAATAACACCTAAGTCCTTCTCCTGCTGAGTCACAGATAGTACTTGGCCACACATCAAGTATGGAGCCTTCATGTGCTGCCTACCTACATGCATAATTTTGCACTTATCAAAATTAAATTTAAGTTGCCATTTTCGGACCACTTCACAAGGTCGTCTAAATCTTTCTGCTCATTGTGTCCTGTTAATGCCCTAAAGACCCTCAAATCATCCGTAAATTTCAAAACCTCACTGCTTAGGCCACTTGCAATGTTATTTACAAATATAATGAACAATAGTGGCCCCAGTACTGACCCCTGGGGAAGTCCACTAAGAACATTTTGCCATGATGACTTTGTACCATTTAGCGCCACTCTCTGCTGTCTATCTGAAAGCCACAACTCTATCCATTTTAAGATGCTACCGGCAATACCATGGACCTGAAGCTGCATCATTAACCGTGTATAAGGTACCTTGTCAAAGGCCTTACTAAAGTCAAGATATGCTACATCAACCTGATTTCCCTGATCAAATTGTTCTGTAGCAAAATTCAAAAAGTCCAAGAGATTTGTGAGACACGATCGCCCTTTCCTAAACCCATGTTGAGTATCTTGAATCAATCTGTTTCCTTCCAGAAAACTGACTATTCTATCCTTGATAATTTATTCGAGTACCTTGCAGACTAGGAAAGTGAGGCTTACCGGCCTATAGTTTTCACCTTTCCCTCTTTCTCCTTTCTTGAAAATAGGAACCACATTTGCCCTTTTCCGATCTGTTGGAATTTCATTTTGTGAAACTGATCTGCAAAATGTTATACTAAGTGGAATTGCCAGTTCCTTTTCAGCTTCATGCAATACTCTAGCATAAATTCCATCAGGTCCTGCTGCCTTGTTTGGCTTTGTTTTCCTGATATAATTGAAAACAACATCACTATCAATGAAATCAATATCGTTTATCTGATTACCTGTCACTGAACTGTGGTGCACGGTTGGCAGATTAGTCACATCTTCCAATGTAAACACTGATTTAAACTGCTAGCTCAGCTCCTCAACCATCTCATTCTCACCATCCTCACTCAATACAGTCCCATTTGCTTCCAGTGGACCAATTGTGCTTGAAACTTTACTTAGCTTGTAGAAACTAAAGAACTTTACATCCCCATTACAGTTCCTAGCCAAATCCAATTATTTTGCTCGCTTTGCTGCTCTGGTTTTCTGCTTCACAACGTCTCTAGCTTTTTGATACGACCTTAGATTTACGATATTTGAAGCTTCCTTAAATACTCTAAATGCATCTTTCTTAGCCTTAATTGCTTTTATAAAATCTGGTGTAAACCGTGCTGGCTTTCCTACCCTTCTTTTGCGCCTTTGCTTTTGGGGAACATGTCTAATCTGAATTTCTATCAAGTAAGATTTGAACTTTTCCCACATTTCACAGGAATTTATATTGGAGAATTCTTCTTCCCATTCTATGGCACTTAAAGCCGCTCTCATGCAGTCAAAGTCTGCCCTGTTAAAATTTGGAACCTTTGCCAAATTATCCTTGATTGTGCCCTCTACTTGTGCCTTGAATCTCACTATGTTATGGTCACTTCCTCCCAGAGTTTCTCCTACAGTCAAGTCTTGAACTAAATCACTTAACTCTGAGAAGGCAAGGTCCAAGAATGAGCCCTGCCTAGTTGGTTCCGTTGCAAACTGGTGTAAGAACAGGTCCTCTTCAAGGCATTTCCTAAACAGTTTACATGATGAGGAGTCAACACCAACATTTTCATATCCTTTTGGATTAAAGTCACAAAGAATAAGGCATTTCCTCCCGAAGGTTTCTACTGATTTCCTCTCGCAAATTACCTTATCGAGCTCCAGTTGCTGAGAATGTGGCAAGGTTCCTGATCGGTACAAAGCTCATATCATCAGTTTGTTGCTGTTGCCTTTTCCCACAGCAACATCAAGCCAAATGGCCTCCACAGACACATTTTACCCCATCGGCTACTTTTTGAGAACTGAATAAGCTATTCACATAGAGCATTACACCACCCCCTTTCACTGCTGGACCCCTATTGCATGAAAACATATTGTATCCCTGGATCTCATAGTCCTGCAATTTATCCCCAAAATAGCCCTCACTGACCCATGCCTCAGTAATGCAAACAAAATCTGGATCCTCCTCAGCAACATAACACTTGAACTCATCAAATTTGGATCGAATACTCTGAGCATTAAGCATCATACACTTAACAAATGTTCCATAACCATCTTTGGCTTTTTCATGTTGAGTAGCTCTTTCATCTCTGGATAAGCTACCACTCTGCCCCTTGAACTACTGCTATCCCTATTTTCTGACTGTGAGGTTCTATTGCCTATGCTGTCACTATTGGCATATCCCTGAGATGGCAATGCCACTTCTTCCATCCCCACCCCATTGTCTAGTTTCCCTGAAGGACATGCTCATATACTTTGCTCAAGGGGCTGCATACACTTGCACCCCCTTCTCGGGGAAGTGCAGGCCATCCCTCTGATAGAGGTGCCATGAGCCATAAAACCTGCACAACTTGTCAACAAAGGTCAAACCTAACTCATTGCTGAGCCTACCTACCCTGGCATTGGCTGCCAGTGCTCCACTTAGGGGAGACTCCCGCCCTAGGCAGAATAGCAGTCACAATGACTCTGCTATTGCTTTGCTTCAGGGTGGCCAGAAGGGCCCTGTAGTCCTGCAGCAGCTCCTCACTCCTAGCATGACCTATGTTATTTACTCCTACCTGTACTACAACTGCACTAAACTGGCGTTCACTGGTGGCCTGTGCCACCACTGGCACCAGGTCTTTGACCTTAGCACTCTCACTCAACTGTCGAAGAAACATAACTGGTACGGGTCGGCGTGCAATAGTTGAGAGGCCGGCGTGCAAAGCGAGGCTACCAATACCTGAGCTGTGCGTCCCCACTTCGCAAAATGGCAACGTCACCAAGAGGCGTGCAGGGAATCGTTAGGCGTCAGACGCAATGTTAATGCGGACATCAGGGTGATCTCCAGTAAAGAAAGAAACTGATCTTGCGATTTTGCGATCAAACTGATCAGTAACTGATCTTGCGATCCACACATCCCTGCTATCGGGGGTGGGAGGCAATTATTACCTATATCCCACCTGCATACAATTGTTTGATGCAGTATTTTATGCAGAATATTTATCAGTATAACGCATCTAGTCAGCAATTTTGCCACACTGCAGAGTTGCAGAACCCTTATCACGCAAAATATTTGGTTCTTTTAACATAAAGCTATATTTTAAGAATTTCACCCTGTCACTTTAATGGGTTGATTTTGAGTCGGAGTATTTGCCATAAGCAGATCTTGTTGCATTGACCAAAATGTTATAACTTATGAATGTGATCAAGATGATGGGACCACTCATATTCAGTACAAATCGTTAGGCGTCAGACGCAATGTTAATGCGGACATCCGGGGGATCTCCAGTAAAGAAAGAAAACAGGTAGGTTCCTGATGCCATTCAAGAACTCTGAAACATGCGCCCGCGACAAGCGCGTCCGGATGCTCACTAGTGTGTACGCAAAGAATATAGTTACAATTTATGAGGCTCGGTCTCCATAAAATATGATGCGAAGTGCATTTATGAAAGTTAGCAAGCCTTCAGACGTCAATTTCATTGCCACTTACAGTTATATATTGCGCATATTGTTACTTTCCGCATTTCATTCTCGAACTATTTTCCACCATAGACGGCCGGCCGCCGGCGGCCCCGGGCTCGTCCCCGACCGCCCGCCATTCATAACATGGCGGGGCACGGGATTCCTATTCCCTGAATGTTAATGGGTCTCAACGCCAAAGTTGCAGGCAGATTTTCAGATTTGAAACGATAGGCGATGTACATGGCATCAATTCCACCACCATTGCAGTTGAGGCCGACAGGCTTTCTCGATATTGTTTAAGAACATTACGCTAATGGGCGTTGAATGGAAAGAATGCATCTACAACCGTGATTTTCTCCTACACCATTTTGGCGTGGCAGAGCCGATGTTGCTTAGTATTGTTGAAGGATGGAACTTTACTTTTTGTCATGCCACCGCTCGGCGGCCTTACGGATCCTCTAGGCAGCAACCGTCGGCGTTTGACGTGCATCAAGCCATGCAGAACCTCAATAATGCCGGAAAGCTTCATGTCAAAAGGTAAAAAGTGGCAGGGTTAAATATCTATAAAAGTAGTCAAGTATGGCATCAGAAGGCAGCTGATTTTATGCCGGATTATTTGAGACCATTGGAAATTAATTCGCTAATGTAGAACATCTGATATACAAATAAAAGGAATATGATGTGATAATTCCAGACATAAATCCTGGAGTTGAGAGCAAAAATGACAGAGTTAGATATCTATAAAAGTAGTCGAGTATGGCATCAGAAGGCAGCTGATTTTATGTCGGTTTATTTGAAACCATTGGAAATTAATTCGCTAATGTAGAACATCTGTTGTACAATTTCAAGTAATATAATGTGATAATTCGAGACACAAACCCTGGAATTGAGTGCAAAAATTACAGGGTAAGATATGTATAAAAGTAGTCGAGTATGGCATCAGAAGGCAGCTGATTTGATGCCGGTTTATTTGAGACCATTGGAAATTAATTCGGTAATGTAGAACATCTGATATACAATTTAAAGGAATGCAATGTGATAATTTGGAACACAAATTCTGGAATTGAGTGCAAAAGTGACAGGGTTAAACCTTCATGGAAGTTATTCAAGATGATATAAAAATGTAACACATTCGATTCTCGTTTAGTTAAGAACATTATAAATTGTCAGCACATCACGCAGAAGATGTATGATACGTTTTTATCACAAGATGTTGAGTGGCCAATTGCTCCCATTTCACTTTAAGGACAAAGTGACAGGGTGAAATGATTTGATAGCAAAACGAACTACACATGCTAAGAGAGCTTGTTTCAATGTTCTTCAAATTTGACCATTGGAAATCACTTGCACCTTCTCTAGAAACCAGAATATAGCATTAATCAGAGCAAGCCCACTCTGGTGGTGTTCCTTTCACAAACCCACCACCAGAGCGGCGCCACCGGTACTATGTCCGCTCATGACGCCTAACGTGCATTTTTCACCTTTGTCCCGATTGCACAGACGTTTTATGTCCGCATATCGTCACACATTCAGGTTGGTACATTTATATCTCGAAATATAGATTTTGCACAAGTTGCCAGCTATATGTAAACTTTGCATTGAATCGTTCTTGATTGCAGCACATTTTTCGATTTCATGCATTGTCCTTACTTTCCCATAATTTCCACTGGTGACACTCTTCCATTTCCCCGTTATCCTATCTATTACGTATTGCATCGCGCGCAATACCCCACAAAGTTGACAATGTCAGTTCCACCTATACATCGAAACAATATGTACTATAGGCATAGATTCGGGTTCGTGTTCCGTTGTTTAAGCACAGTTTGTGCATGAGTATATTTACAAAACTGCTGCAGGGAATTATAGCTGTGACTTTCCCACATACGGTCAGGTCTTCGCCAGCCACACACTGAGTGCATGTGGCTGACGTTGGTTCTCAGCCGGGTTTGCTCCCTCCCCGTCAGTGCCGGCAGACAAGACTAATTGTCAATCGGAGAGCCGCCAGTTCCGTGATAACATCTCTGATAAGTCTGATTAGATGTCCGGCTGACCATCGAAAATACTGGGGTCGCGCCGCACAATCAACGCACTGGTCATGCCATGACATTCGTCTTGCCGGGTAAACCGTGGAGGCCCCACAGGAGCGCCCGGGGCAGCCGCAAAGACAGAAGCGGCCACTCTGTAGTCGAAGACAGATTGTGGCGTGGTCGGTCACCAACGGCTTCGTACTTGCCTATATGGTACAGCTGCAGTTGTGTCCCGGCTTATGTAGGAAAGCAAGATTTGTAGAGCTCGCACACTGCCTCGCAACTAGCACCTAGCGAGTGTTGCAAAGGATTACAGTGAATGTTGCGAGACAAGATTTCATACTATGGCAAACACACCAGCTACTGGTTCATCATGGAATGACTCAATTGGTTCTCTGTAGGGTGTCCGGGCCATGCCGGCTGGACGGTGTGACGGTGCCGGGTGGCGGCTGCTTCTGTAGGGTGTCCGGGCCATGCCGGGCTGGACGGTGTGACGGTGCCGGGTGGCGGCTGCTTCTGTAGGGTGTCCGGGCTATGCCGGGCTGGGCGGTGTGGCGGTGCCGGGTGGCGGCTGCTTCTGTAGGGTGTCCGGGCCATGCCGGGCTGGGCGGTGTGGCGGTGCCGGGTGGCGGCTGCTTCTGTAGGGTGTCCGGGCCATGCCGGGCTGGGCGGTGTGGCGGTGCCGGGTGGCGGCTGCTTCTGTAGGGTGTCCGGGCCAGGGGGGGGGGGGGGGGGGGTCTTCTTAGGGTGTCCGGGCCATGCCGGGCTGGACGGTGTGGCGGTGCCGGGTGGCGGCTGCTTCTGTAGGGTGTCCGGGCCATGCCGGGCTGGACGGTGTGGCGGTGCCGGGTGGCGGCTGCTTCTGTATTGTGTGAGGGCCATGCCGGGCTGGGCGGTGTGGCGGTGCCGGGTGGCGGCTGCTTCTGTAGGGTGTCCGGGCTATGCCGGGCTGGGCGGTGTGGCGGTGCCGGGTGGCGGCTGCTTCTGTAGGGTGTGAGGTCCATGCCAGGCTGGGCGGTGTGGCGGTGCCGGGTGGCGGCTGCTTCTGTAGGGTGTGAGGGCCATGCCGGGCTGGGCGGTGTGGCGGTGCCGGGTGGCGGCTGCTTCTGTAGGGTGTCCGGGCCATGCCGGGCTGGACGGTGTGGCGGTGCCGGGTGGCGGCTGCTTCTGTAGGGTGTCCGGGCCATGCCGGGCTGGGCGGTGTGGCGGTGCCGGGTGGCGGCTGCTTCTGTAGGGTGTGAGGGCCATGCCGGGCTGGACGGTGTGGCGGTGCCGGGTGGCGGCTGCTTCTGTAGGGTGTCCGGGCCATGCCGGGCTGGACGGTGTGGCGGTGCCGGGTGGCGGCTGCTTCTGTAGGGTGTCCGGGCCATGCCGGGCTGGACGGTGTGACGGTGCCGGGTGGCAGCTGCTTCTGTAGGGTGTCCGGGCCATGCCGGGCTGGACGGTGTGCGGTGCCATGCCGGTTCTTCGGGCAGCCGGCTGGGCGGTGTCGGGTGGCAGCTGCTTCTGTAGGGTGTCCGGGCCATGCCGGGCTGGGCGGTGTGGCGGTGCCGGGTGGCGGCTGCTTCTGTAGGGGACGGGGGTGTCCGGGCCATGCCGGGCCGGGCGGTGTGACGGTGCCGGGTGGCGGCTGCTTCTGTAGGGGACGGGGGTGTCCGGGCCATGCCGGGCTGGGCGGTGTGGCGGTGCCGGGTGGCGGCTGCTTCTGTAGGGTGTCCGGGCCATGCCGGGCTGGACGGTGTGACGGTGCCGGGTGGCGGCTGCTTCTGTATTGTGTGAGGGCCATGCCGGGCTGGACGGTGTGGCGGTGCCGGGTGGCGGCTGCTTCTGTAGGGGTGTCCGTGCCATGCCGGGCTGGGCGGTGTGGCGGTGCCGGGTGGCGGCTGCTTCTGTAGGGTGTGAGGGCCATGCCGGGCTGGACGGTGTGGCGGTGCCGGGTGGCGGCTGCTTCTGTAGGGTGTCCGGGCCATGCCGGGCTGGACGGTGTGACGGTGCCGGGTGGCGGCTGCTTCTGTAGGGTGTCCGGGCCATGCCGGGCTGGGCGGTGTGGCGGTGCCGGGTGGCGGCTGCTTCTGTAGGGTGTGAGGGCCATGCCGGGCTGGACGGTGTGACGGTGCCGGGTGGCGGCTGCCGTGCGGCTCGCAGCTGCACGGTATTGGCCTCGTGTTGGGCCCGTGCGGCTCGTGGCCGCGCCGGTGTCAGGCTGCTGCTATGGTGGTGGTCTGTCGGGCTTGGTTGTGGTCCTCGGGCCCGCCTCTTTCACCGCTCAGACGTCGTCTCCAACCCTGTTGTGGCTCGTTGCCATCACTGCACACATCTGCATCGGCGAGGCCAGGCTCTTCCGCACCACAGGCATCGGCGTCGGCGAGGCCAGGCTCACCCGTGAGTGCGCCCATACGTCCGTGTTCCAAGGTCATGTAGCTAGGAAAGGCTGTGAGCTTGTGGTGTGGCACTGATTATCGCGATTATCCAATCGCGATGGGATGGGCATGATATATGTTCATGGCGTTGGTACTGTCACCGTCGCTGGCGCTCGTCCGTTTACGGAATCCACCCGTGTGCGTACTACCATGTAATGTAAAACATCCACCATCCACTCATTCCCCTCCCGGCGTTCTTGAGGCAGCCAGATGCAATCGGGGCCCGGATAATATCCTGGTAAAATACTGGCGTGATGTTTCTGACAGTTGGATAATCGCGCTGAATTCCAACCAATTCCACTGGCCCTGGAACCTACCCATTTACGAATTCATACGACCATCATTCATTTCTTTCATTCCGCAGGATCATTCGGCTCCTAATAGAAACTAGCCGGCTCACAATTTTTCCCATTCAGTGTTACGTAGGCATTTAGCAAGTCGTACATCCGAAGGTCACCGCAGGCTCAATTACTCCTCATTGAATTTGAATTACTCGTCCCAAGGTACTACCTGTAAACGGCTGACGCAACTCCCCTAATCGCATGATTTGTATCTATTTTCGTTACTGTCCTTAAGGCCTGGCAGCACTGAGTACTGAAATGTTCCGTCGGCTTCTGTGAGGCCTTATAACTGGACTCGGGTATCAATGGTCAACCTACCTAACTTTACTCAATCGACGACATGCCTGGCCTTGCATGTTGAAACTGCGACCGAGAGAGACATTGATAGGTGGTACAGGGCCCTGCCTCGTCCAATGCCATCTATCGACCGTCTTGCAACCCTTATCTTGCCCTATTCAATTACCGGGGGCTTATAGAATGCCAAAGTCTCCTCCCAGCCAACACTATAATCACTCGGCTCAGGCTTGTGAGATCAACGTATGGAGGAGGGTGTTCTCTCTTGGGCCGTAGTTGGCCTCTACCTAAGTCTGGCGCCAGTTGTCCTTCGAAACATCGCCATACCACGGTGTCAATCGATGCCGTCATACCACGGACTCATTCGTTCGACACCCCGTCGGGCTTTACTCGTCCTTCCGTCGGAAGGCTCATCCACACCGTAGATCATAGGGCCGTCCGGAATGTGTGACCAAACAATTCCTGAGTTTCCCAAATGACCAGCTTGCAGTTACCACTTAGGAACACTTGGCCAGGTGTAACTATCAGGAGAGTCTCGTCATCACGCCCTTTAGTCGTTCCTCCTTCGTGGGAAGTGAGGATCAAAGGCCATTCACGGTCGGTGCCTGAGGAGACATTGTCCAAAGGAGGACAGTTACCAGGCTGTTTCTCTCGCCTGATCAATGTTTACTTTTCCTGTTGATGCCGTCGAACTCATTTCACGACATGAAAATCTTAGATTATACAACACATGAAACGCCTGTTTTCAAAATTATATGTTTGGACATTCACCAACGGGTTATAACAAGAGTTACAATTGCCAAAATAACCTGTAAAAATCATCACCAGTAACCTACGGTAATTTCCGCGGGTTGCTCCCTTAGCCGTCCCTCGCACGCCATCTTCGCAAATAAGATGAGCTCGCACGTGTCAGACGCTAGAGTGGTACAGTGCGTCGATAATACCCAGATACTAGTTTGAGGACGGGAATCTGAACTCCAAAATATGAAGGCTACGGTTGACCGGGCACTCTTAACGTTGTAATGAATGCATAGTTTCGGTCTTTCACTATGAAAGTAAATACCGCTAAGACACAAATGGTTATCTTCGAAAGCCGTTTAATGCTTCATGATGTACAAAGCATTACTGTTGGATTCCGGTGTACGGTGAGCAACGTGTCCTCTCATGGAAAATTATGGGTTTAATCACCGATATACAGTTAACGTACAAAAATAACAACATTGACCGCGTTGTTAGAGTGTACTGGAGTGCTGGTAGCTTTAATGCACGCTCATCAAATGTTTCAATTTCTCTGCCAGGGCGCTCAGTGGCCAACTAAAATTTGATCCAATATCGGATGTACTGCGTGAGTAGAAATGACTGAGCCCAACACATTTAGTTATATATCATCGCATATGCGCGGTTTACCGCGCCAGTAAATCCGGACAACTTGCACCATCGCAAACCGACTATATGAACATCCCGTGTAAAGAAAATATACGACCTTCAATATATCAGGAGGTGCTGAGTTGACATCAAAAGTAACGTTAAGGATTATACTTTATTACTCAAGTAATAAAATATAATCCTTAACGTTACTTTTGATGTCAACTCAGCACCTCCTGGTATATTGAAGGTCATATATTTTCTTTACACGCAATGTCTAAAACCCAGGAGCATCTAAGAGCCATCCTTCGTTGTATTAAACAATATATGAACATCTCAACAACCGAGAACAGAAAAAAACGCGGAAACCCAAACTGCATACTCAAATCTGAGAATACGCTGGACAGATTGGCAGATCCGACGCAACCCTCGGAAGCCTCCGACTCCACCTGTGGAGGCACCGTCAGGCTGCTCAACCACAGCCCGCCAGCCGCTGCAATGCAGCAAGAAGGCCACACGAGCGGCTGCAGCCTCGAAGGCGCACTCCGAGAAGACGCGCCGACGCAATTTTGGCCACCCAACCCAACGGACCGCAAATCGCCCGACCAGCCTGCCACCAACTCGCCTACTTCTACACTACCGACTTCTAGCTCAACTCTTCAACTTCAACTCTACATGCCTCGACTTCAGGTTGGTCCAGCGGTGCCGGTGCCCCTCCCACCCCTCCGCCGATACTTGTAACAGTGTACACCCTTCTAGTCCAACTCCAACGCCCAATCCACTACCCACACCACTACAATAACCCAACATGGACACTGACACCACAGCAAACACACTGACGGGTGATTTCTTCCTCTCCCGCCGGGATGATGGGGAGCCCATGTGCTCCTTTGACCCCTGGACGGTGGAGGAGGAGATCACCCGTGGACACAAAAGCCCCTACACGCACGCCAAATCCGATCAGGGGCACTTTTGATTCAGCCATATAACTCCCACGACGCAGACATGCTAACACGCATCACAGACATCACTGACATACCAGTCACTATAACACCAGCCGCACATCTCAACACAACACAGGGAACAACATACGCGCAGGAGGTGGCCTGGATGACGGAGGAGGAACTGGCTCTCAGGTTTAAGAACCAAGGGATCTCCTCCTCCTCCTCCTCGCACGCAAACAAGACGCACACACTCTCATACTGACTTTCAGCACCAGACAGCCACCCACATACGCTAAATCCGGCTACATTAGATACACAGTCACGCCACGAGCACCCCTCCCTCGACGCTGTCTGTTCTGTCAGCGCTACGGACACTCCAAGGGGGGGGGGGGGCACGACACAACACCCACCTGCGCAAACTGTGCCGCATCACACCACATAAACACAACATGCACTAGCGGCACAATGCACTGCGTCGGTTGCGGCGGAGACCACGCCTCCCGGGACAGAACCTGTCCTCGGTAGACAAGGGAGAAGGATCCATCTTGTCCACCTAGAGGGCTGGGCCCTGCCGCGGGCAAGGTTCGTGGGTCAACGACCAGCAGCCGACGCAGCCCACACACCACCAAAAGAGGTCCACGCAATCCAAACAAACACAAACAAATCATTGGGCTACACCAACCAAGGCAACCCAGACAGACCCAATAATCATAATCAGGCCACAACCCACAAAACAAAACAACGCACAAGCACCAAAACATAACAAACCTCGGCTTACCACAGCGCGGAACACGCAAACCATCACCCAAACCAGGCCCATCAGAACCACCACTAATACCAAACGCAGTACGCAAAAACCTACGCTTCAATGCGAAACACTCAGACAGCTACAACAGTTCAGACAACACCCCTCTCCACCACCCATGCACCTACAATACGAGCAAGTACCAAAACAAACACAACCTCTACCAACAGCAAACCACACACCCGTACCAAAACCTCTCGACACTGAACAACATCCCAGCAACTCCTCCACCTATTCTCTCTCGGCTCTACCCATGACGTGTAAAATAAACTTTAAAAAACTGACAAAAACAAACAAATAATAACAAAGGAAGAAAACAAGACAAAAACAAAACCAGACAAAAAACATTTAGCAATGCAAAAAAGGCCCAAAGCAGTGTATGATATGTATGATATGTACGATATGTTCTTGAAATGTTCACAAAAACAGCGATGACCCAACCCCCACCAATACTCTACTCCGGCATCACCCGAACCACGACTTCTCAATTAGACTCTTATCTTCAATCGTAAACAGCCGATCAGGGCTAAAAAGCGCCGTCCTAGCGATAGCGTCGGCGACCAGATGCTGGCTCACCAGGCTTCAGTGGCGACCGAAACCAGAATGTTGTTTTGATACGTCCGTCAAGATGTCAGCCATAAAGGACAATTCGTCGATATATCAGTAATTTGTATTTAGCAGCACTTATCTTTTTCCAGATCAAGTATACTAGGACCGTATCGCTAATTCTACCAAATATCCCGTCCCTCTTGCCTACCATGTTTATACTAGAACCTCCCGTCGACACAGGACGGCGCTTTCCCAACAACCACAATGCTAAACCAATGGCACACCGTGGTCGCCAAAAGCGCCGACGAGACGCCGACCAAATGGCTGTGGTCGTCGCCTAGAAATATAGTTATGAATATGGGATTGGAAATCAGACAACTCTTGGTGACTTGTTCAGTCGTTCGTTCGAAAATTGGTTTATTGGATAATATAATTGGATATCCAATTGGTTATAATTGGACAATTGTGCCCAATCGTGGTGGTGAATTAATGTCGTGTTTTTGTGCATTGATTGCTGAGCTGCCTTAATTAATATTGTCACTTCCGAGGTAGGTGCCTAGTTGGATTTCCAGGCGTGGACTATTTGTAAAAGATGAAAGCCAGCAAAAGGTTAAGAGAATGACAGAAGAAGGCTGCAAGCTGAAAAAAAAATAATAAGGGGTATACGTTTTGTGGCCACAAAGGATGCTCGTGTTCATGAGCCGAGCAGAACATTCACAATGACACCAAGAACAAACATGAGGATTATGAGCATTTAAAATATTTACCGGGAGGCAGTTTGCTCCTAGAGGTCGGATGTCAAACTGGATAACAATAATGCAGAAAGGTATGTTGATGCTCCTGTGTAGGTAGGTACCTTGGTCTGTACTTAGGTGATAGGCACCTAAGTAGGTAGGTACATTCCTAGATGCAAGGATATGGCCATGGGTAGCAGTGTCCAGAGTGTAAATGTTGGTAGGCTTGTAACTATTTTACTTTAGATATGGTATTTCAAGACAAATATTGTAAGAACATGTTACCTGATATGATTAAGATGATGTGGGATGTGGCCTACCTAGCCACTTATTACTAGCACAAGTGCATAGGCACTTTCCGGTTGGTATGCAAAATAATACCAAAATATTGGTATTTGAGTGGGGTAACATAACGAAGAATAATGTAAAATGTCAAATAATGCCCAATGTAACCTAATGTAAGCTTGATAAATTTGTAATGCTTTAAACCTGATGTGTCATTGCAGGCTTAGCGTTCTAGCCTAGCAATTTTCTTCCTTAAAGATTATAGCAGAGCCAAACGTTCTTTCTTCGGGATAAGAGAAACCAAAATTCTTCAACAAAAATAAAAACAAAAATAATTTTGTTGCATTTTGAACAGGAATGAATTAATCTCATCATTGTCTTAATCTTGTTCAGAAACATGATCTCACAATATTGTGTATTACTGCACTTTAAGGTATCCAAGAGACAAGTATTAAAGAAATTTTACCCCCATGAAGCAAAAATGGGGTTAGGTTTTGCTAGGTTAGGTTAGGCTAGGCTTTTCTCTTCAGTTGGAAAAAAAACTTCCCAATTTTTCAAATATTTTTTTCCTACAAAAAAGTGTTTTTTTTCAAAACATTAAATTTAATATGTTAACCTAGTTAACTAGGTTATGCGATGTAAGGTTTTTATTTGAAAATGCTTCAGAAGAAAATGAAAAATTTCCATTTTTTAAGGAATTTATTTTCCTGCATGCAAGGTCAGGTTAGGTTGTGCTACATTTTTTCTTTCTTTTGAACATTAATTTTATGCTATACTATCAAGTTCCAAGCCAATTTTTTGGTGTTATTTTGCCTTGCCAACTGAAAACTATGCATTTGCAGAGGAAATGAGTGCTCACACAATGCTATCCACCTACATAAACATTGCATCGGAAAAATAGATTCCAAGAATTAAAAATGTACCCAAAACTGCAAATTAATACAATTTGGCCTCTTGAAGTACCAACATTATTCAACTCAAAACCCCATTTTAGGTGTTCTTTTGTCTGTCAACTAAAAAAGTAATCATTTTCAGAGAAAATGAGTTGCCACATCATGTTAACCATGTTTATAATCCATTGGAAGAGTAAGTCCGATAATAAAAAAATACCTGAAGTCATAAATTTACCACCTTTTGTGGCATGAAGGCTAGCCTATGCTTTTTAGTTAATTAAATTAAAAATCGTAACCTAGGGTATCCAATCCTAACAACTGCTTTACAGATGAAAACATCTGATTACTGATTAGCTTATCTTGTATGCAGTCCAGCCTGCAAATTACTGAAGTTACCAAGCTGGCAAGTGGAAAAGGTTTAGGTAAAGATATATGGAAGAGGATTGAAATATTGATCTGGTGCTGATAGTTGGTCTTATTGCTTTGCTTTTCTTTGTCATCCACCTTGACATACCAGAATTTGATGAGCCATCTCCATTGTTTTGTTAAAGAATAAGCTGGAATGTTAATATACATGAAGATTGCAGCACAATGCTGGTACTTTTCTTTGGATGGGTTTCATCCAGACATCTAGAATAGGATATATCTAGGATAGATGGTGTTTTTCTACTCTCGCCAGGATATCGGGCTTCAGCATCCTAATCCAGTGCAAAATGAATACATGCATGTTATTATGTCAGATTTGAAACTATAATAATTGTGCCAGAATATTCTGGCACTGTAGAAACATTATGGAACATATACAGATGTGTTGAGTCGTGCTTGAAGAAATTATGCTTGGTTCAAGCATCCTTTTTGCCAAATATCCCTCGATATGCACCATTATATCTTTGTTTTTTTCCTGGAACTATGCTAGATATGTCCAGAATAATAGGTATTTTTTAACTTGGTTCAACATATGGCAAAAACTGAAAACGAATAAAGTTTGGATAATACATTTCCCTTCAATAGAGCTGTCATCAGCTGTAACATATTTGTACATGTGCAGTATGTTTGGTGCTGTATGCCAAAATTCAGGTGGAATTCTTCAGTTTCAAAGCAAGGAATGTTGAGCCTGGCTCAATTTGTTTATACTGCTGCATTTTAAGAGCACAATGTTTTGCATTCCATTCCAAAATTGAAATTTTGTCTTTCTGAACCATGAACTCCTTTTTGTATTTGTCCAGTCAGCTTGGGCATGTTTATAAAACAGGAGGAAGTCTGCAGTCATTTGCAAACATCTCCAATGTTTTGTCCAAAAAGACCATGATTTTTCAAGATGGATAATGTTCTGGATGACAAACATCCAATACAGGAACATTTTTCCAACCCTGGTTGGACAGAGTTCATGTCAGCAGTCGTATTTTGTAATGATTGGATGTAATAGTTGGATTCGTGTTTTGTAATCCTGGATGTGCAGATGAAAATGTATGGGTAATTTAATATGAAGATTATATTTTTATTCCAGTCGATGACATCGGAAGTTCGGCCTACACTTTCCAGTGAATCTTGAGCACATCACAGAGCAGTTCATTGTCAAACAGCACCATTGAACCTCCAAGTGAGAAAAAAAGGAAGATTTCCTCAAGAGGATGATGTTCTGGATGCCCAAAATACAGGAATATCCTATTCTCCAACCCTGGCAGTCACTAATCTGGTGGTATGTGTACACACCCCTTTTCTGATCACTATCGATTGCATATTCTTACATGCTCAACTGAGTGGTACAATAACATGGAGCAAGATTTAGGTCGTTGGCGCAATATCTTATGGCCAACCAAATATTTCACTTCAAATTCGCATTATTAGCGTTCATCTCAGTTACCCCACCGTCGCCTATTACTAAAGTCCCTGCATGCATTGCGTTTTGTATGAACCCTTATATCTTTTATCAAGCTAAGGGGATATCGGCTTTCGCGTTGATACTGACTCAGCACTGCAAGAACCGAACTATGAGCATGGATTCGCTCGGCTGCTCCAAAGTACAGCAATACCAAGAAGTGATCCAACAAGATTGACGACATCCGCATAGTCAGTGACCTGCGCGCCATCCAGGGGTCGCCGACCTAGAGCGTCGTCGGCACTGCACTGGCGGCTGCGTCTCGCCTGCACATTAGCGAGTTAACTTCCAACACCGTGTCGCCAGGGTCCGTCCGTGCCGCTTACCACGTCCTGAGGAAACTGCCGCGCTCGCAGTGCAAGTATCGGCACTGGTGGTGCATCTGTGGCTTATCTCGCCGAGGGCGTGGTTGAAAGCTTGGCAAGCACAGATATAGCCATGTTTGGCACAAACCACGTGTTGACCACCAAAACGCCTCACGTCAGTTGATTGTTCGGCGGAACGCCCCTGCCGTGGGCCCGTGACATGGCACACACAGACTATCACATAAAGAATGCTGCAAATAAACCCTCGCTTGAACAATTTTATCCTCACAAGCATTGGGGGAGGGGGGGGATGGAAGGAACTGTGATCTCCCACCACAAGTCGTCGAGGGATCTTTAGAGCTTAGCATAGTTTGTATCTTTAGAGATATGGCGAAGTAGTTGTGACTACTTGTGATGCTTGTGATACTACTTGATGTGGCCACTGCCGTACCTGTGAGGAAGCCGCTGCCACGACTGTGAGGCGACCACTGCTGCGACTGTGAGGCGGCCGCTGTCACGGCTGTGAGGCGGACTCTTCTACGACTGTGAGGCGGCCTCTGCTGTGGCTGTGAGGTGGCCTCTGCTGGGGCTGTGAGGTGGCCTCTGTTGTGGCTGTGAGGCGGCCGTTGTCAGGGCTGTGAGGCGGTCGTTGTCACAGCTGTGAGGCGGCCGTTGTCAGTCAGTTTTCATGGCTGTGAGGCGGCTGCTGTCATCGCTGTGAGGAAACCGCTTGCGCACCTGTGAGGTGGCCACTGTGACGGCTGTGAGGTAACCACTGCCGCACTTGTGAGACGGCCACTTCCGTGGCTGTGAGGCGGCCACTGCCGCGGCTAAAACTGATAGGCAATGGTGCAAAATGTTACATCAGTTGTACCTAATCTGCCATTGTCTAGAAAAATCGTTTTTCCTGAAGGACGCTATTTAGAAGTGCACCACCGACATTCATTTGGCCCAGGATACCATTCATATTAGCGTGTTTTCATGTTTCTTCCATAGAATGTACCCAGCTGAGACATGGGCTTAAGAAGATCTTAAACAAAGGGGCTTATGCCTCCTAGTTGGTTCGGTTACTCCCATCGACGTGTAGAAGTACTGTACCTGTCAGCAATGAATACATGTTCGTTGTTTTGTGTGAAACATGGTGTAAGATAACGGTTAATGGGAATTCTAAGTATTCATATGGGACTCGACATTTCATCTCTTATATACACGGTGAAAGATTGCGAGCAATTGATGTCAGATTGCCAAATATTGCTTGGGATTTTTCATCTTTATGTTCCAAACTCCAGATTCTGTCGTCCTTAGCTATCTTCGAGCAAATTTTGTTCATCCTGCACTGTCTCCGAGCGACTTCGTTAATCTGCACAGTCAATGAACAAATGATTTACAGACAGTCTCTTAGTCTCTTCCCTGCATGCGATGGTGACGGATTTAGAAGTTCCTATCGGCAGGAGGACACTCCTTTTTGCGCGCCAAAATGTATTCAGGGCGCCAAGCGACACCTATTGCTGAGGAAAAAATCATTGAAAGGCTGGAAGGCAGACAGATCTTCGAAAGGGGGCAATCACGAAAAAGCACGTTTCGGAAATTTGATGTTATCCAATCCCGATGCAGGACCGCCCCCCCCCCCATTGGACCCGTACCTGATCGGCGACCAATTTCCCATAATTGTATCTCGTCGGCGAACACCGAAAGGTTTTTAGCCCTGCAGTCGATATCACCTCAAGGTGGCAGGCTGGTTAAACTCAGCAACAACAACAACTATATGAAATCCAACGCGACTATGACACACGGAAATCTTATGAAGTCCCACTACCAAGAATACGAAACGAAATAGGCAGGAGACAGCTCGCCCACAGTTGTGTATACAAGTACTACGAACACAGTCATGATGTTTATCATGTGGTGGGAGGGACTTGTTTTTTAGGAATAGGTGTACTGCAAGTTGTATTAAGCAGACAAACGCTTGACCAATCCGTGTAAATAGTTTGCATGCTGTGTGATGAAGTGCAATATTTGCATTCCTTTTATATCCTATGGGTTTCTTTCTTTCTCAGCAGATTGCAGAGCGTCTCCTCTCTCTGCAGATTGTTCTCTCCCGGCCATTAATGCGATCCCCCCCCCCCCGTTTCTATGACTCTTCTGTTCAAAATTAAGTAGTAACCGAAATGTGGATTGTGGTGAATGAATTGCTTACAAGAAATATTGCAGCAAATGCCTTCCGATCAAGCTATGTCCTTCAGAGTTGTGTTTCCAAACCAACCGCATTTAGGTTCAGGCCACGTCTTGTACTTTGGTGTTCGTGTTGTGGCCCGAACTACATGCTTGCAAACTCTATCACGCTAAATTTGCATTGCTTAATATTATACACCGAATGAGAAAGCGAGTCTGGTAACTCTCAGCATTGGTCCGATCAGCGTGGCGAAGTCACAACCGGTCATTCATATGGAGCCACCAAACTCTGGCCACTGCCACCGCAATTCGTACTGGCATTCACGCCTAAGCTACTAAACAGAAAAAAAGAGAAATACAACATGTGCAGCTGCTGTCTGGGACGAGCACTATCCCTATTTACACTCCGACGTGCATGCTATGGATAATGGTATGTACCATTATCCATCCACATCCATCACGCGGTAAGTCGCCGGCGCCGGTTGGGTTGGCTGACCCCGGATGGTGGTGATTACGAGTGAGGCTCCATGATGCCAGGCAACACTCACATGGTGATGGTGAAAGGCGGGTGGCCTCGGCTCAGCTATTCGACTCCTCCACCCGATAGTGTCCCCATCCCGCCTTCACCGTCGCTCGTCCAAGATTGTCCCCTTCCCGCCTTCACCGTCGCTCGTCCAAGATTGTCCCCATCCCGCCTTCACCGTCGCTCGTCCAAGATTGTCCCCTTCCCGCCTTCACCGTCGCTCGTCAAAGATTGTCCCTTTCCCGCCTTCACCGTCGCTCGTCCAAGATTGTCCCCTTCCCGCCTTTACTGTCGCTCGTCCAAGAGTGCCTTTATGCCTTCGAGTCCTGACTTCACCGTTGTGCGTCAAAGTGTGTCCAGGTCCTGGAGGAGGAGAGAGCGAGCTTAGAGGCGCGCCGGACAACATAGGCCATTTTCACCGCCTTGAAAGCGAGTGGGTTTTGCGAGCAGGTCTAAGGAAAGTGTATACCTACTTTAAGGGTGTCTTACTTTAGGACTCCCTTAAGCTGCTGAAGGTGGGGGCTGCGCGGGGGACATCTCCCGGGTGTTTAGCGTTTTTAAGTTTTACTCTATTCCTCCGCAATATAATTTGTAGATGGAATGGGGGATGGGTGAAGGAAAGGTTGGTTTTGCCAGGGTGACGGCATTAGCCTACTCTTGTCGAAGAGCACCGAGGGGTCTTTACCGTGCGAACAGGGAGTTAACTGTCCACACCGTGACGCCGCCTATCACACCGGCTGCCGCGTGTTAGCTGATAGTGATGGGTGAGTGGAAGCATGCTTTACCGTGCGAACAGGGAGTTAATTGTCCACACCGTGACACCGCCTATCACACCGGCTGCCGCGTGTTAGCTGATAGTGATGGGTGAGTGGAAGCATGCTTTCATGCAGGATTTTGAGCGAGATTAGTACGGTATTTTTTTACTTGTCGCCTAGAAGCAAGTAAAGCGAGAGAATGGTGCCCTCTTTTGGCAGAAAGCCTGAAGTGGTTGCCTTTAAGCGCCAAAGCTATTACAGTCTAGCAGGATGTGCCTATGTTTAATGCGGTGTTGCAGACTTGCAACACCGCACCAGTGTTGTATATTGGTCATCCTCTAGTTGGGGCTGTGTTAGTTTGGTGCAACCAGTTCTAATTCTAGTGAGGATAGCTTCCTTTTGGCGGTGTGATTGATTTCCTGTGTTCTATGTGCCTGGCGTTGGTTTGATGTTGTGAGTGTGGCTGGAGCGGGGAGGTATAGAGTTGTGTTGTGTCCATGTGTTCTGATTATGCTTACACATGTGGTGTTGTAGGAGTTCTTTGCAATCGTGTACCGAATATTCCATACTGGGATAAGTGGTCGATGATAATACTTGTTTTGCCAGCCGATCTGCTTGCTCGTTTCCTGGGATGCTGGGTTGGCCCGGAATCCAGAGAAAGGAAAAGTTGTTCACGTTTCGGGCCACGGCTTGTTGGATTCGATCAATGACCGGAAGTGGACAGTCATGTGTGTTGCTAATTGACTGAAGGACTGAATTGGAGTTTGAACGAAAGACTACGTTTCTTGTTGTGCGCCTCTTTAGAATGGAGATCGCAGCTAGAATAGCCCGTGCTTCAGCGGTGTAGATGGAAAAGTTATCCGGCAGACGCTTGGATATCCTAAGGCCTGGTCCAGTTATGCCAATGTCTACTTTGATCTCGTGTTTTGACTCACTCGTGGATACGAGTGATTTGTGATTGTTGACATCGGCGAGTTTCTTGAAGGTGTCAAGAATGAGCACCGATGTGATATCCGATTTCTCTTCCGAGAGCACGTACACAACCTTTGGTTGAGTGAGGGTCCAGAATGGCCTAGTGGACGGCAGAATTGCAGTGATTGGCATTGTGTGTTTCAGATCTGAAAGAGCCGTGACAATTTAAACACTAAATGGTGGCAGTTTGCGCCCAAATAGGGTCCTGTCGTATCTGTCATGCTTAAAGCATCGCTGTTCCGGGTCATTTTCAATGGATTTCATTTTGTTGTGGCAGTGCCACAGCTGTTGTCCTCCTGAAGCTGATGGGAGGCGTGTCCGAATCTACTAGAAGATTGGCTACGGGTGTGGCACTGAGGGCTACTGTGGCTGCTCTGATGCAGTTGTTTTGAATTGTTCCTAACATTTTGCTCAGTATTGGTGGAATGGTAGCTATGATAATGATATGATGATGTATTCTAGGATGGGTTGCGTGATTGACTGGTAAAGTCGCAGTAGCGTTTTCCTGTCTCCGCCCCAGTATGTGTCTGCAAGTGCACGGAGTAGGTAGGCGCGTTTCGTTCATCTCTTCGAGATGGCAGTGACTTGTGTGTTGAAGCTTAGGTTTCGATCCAGGTTTACTCCTAAGAACTTGAAGCTTTCCATCTTTTCGATGGCTTTACCGTCGGTGTTAAGGAAACCTGTGGACGTGGGACGGAGACGACTATACGTAGCTGTGGCCGATTGTTCTGCGGATAGGGTGAAACCCCAAGTTTTGCACAACTTCGCTATATGGTCTAGAGCTGTCTCCCATGTCGTCCGCAAAAAGTGAAGAAGTGATGATATTGATATTGAAGTGATGTATCGGTGTGATCAGCAAGTATGGCGCTAATCGTGATGAGGAAGAGATTCGGCCAGAACACGCTCCCCTGTACCAGGCCCTGATCCTGAGGTGTAGTGCTTGATGTGACGCGGCCGCATCTGACTTTAAGGGTCCTTTCTCTGAGGAGGTTGAGAATGAAGCGTGCCATGTGTCCGCGCAGGCCTAGCTTGTGGAGTGTGTGTGTTAGTGTGGACTTGTGTATTTAATCGAATATGGCAGTCACGTCTAAGTATGGAGCTATTGTTGTGTAGTTGATGCTTAGACCACTTTTGATGTCGTGCATTAGCCTAGGAAGATTGTCTGTGGTTGATTTTTTTTGCGCTGAAGCCGCACCAAAATTCGACGAGCAGATTTTTGTGCTCTAGAAAACATCGCAATCGTCAGTTGACATACGCTTGACCAGCTTACTAGCGCAGCTAGCAAGTGAAATAGGCATATACCATTCTGGGGTGGAACGATCTTTGTACGGCTTTGGTAATTGGATGACTACACTTTCTCGTCATGTAAGAGGAAACGTGTTTTTTTATGTACGGATCGGTAATGGCCGCTAATAAGCACGTTGTATAATTTTTGCTGAGATATTTGAAAAACTGGTAATGAATGTTGTCCGGTCCATCCAACATGTTTTCACACTTGCTGATGGCAAGATTCAATTCGTGCATAGTGAATGTCTGGTGGTAGTCCTCTGTGTTGTCAGCGTGTCCTGTGTTGTTCCGTGAGTTGAAATTGGTTTTGGAGGGCAGGGCATCCAGATAGTTTACTATGGTGGTGTCGTAAGGGCTGTCGCCTGAAACGCTGGTGTAGTGTAGCTTAAAGTGGTCTACGACTTATTGTGGGTCAGTAATGTGCTGTTCTTTCACCGCCAGCTGTGGGAAGAGGCCTGGCGGTCGGCGACTCAGGTTGAAACGCTTCATCATGTTCCAGATTCTGCCGGTATGGGTTTGCCTATTGAATTATAACGATAAAGATTGCCAAGAGTTTTGGCGTGCTGTACGAATTGTGTACCGGCAGTGTTTTTGGGACTGTCTGTATGTTGATGGGTGTGCTTCGCACACACATCTTTTGCATTATTTGTGGGCGCAGCGCTGGGCGGCGACGGCCTTTTGACAATTCGATGTCCACCATGGCGCTAATGCCTTTTTCCTCGGTGGATTACTTTTCGGGACTGAGTTTTGTGCTGCGGAACTGATGGTCCGGAGTATTTTGTTTTCCATTTTGCAGTTCTCTGATCTAGCAACGTCGAGGTCGACCTGATCCTCGAATTTTGTCTAGTCTGCTCTTTACAAATTCTAAGATGGTCTAAATAGTTTAGTGTGGTGGATGGCGTCCGTGCTGAGCCTGATTGTGATTGGGTAATGGTGCTCAGCCCGGGGGCGTCCGTGCTGAGCCTGATTGTGATTGGGTAGTGGTGCTCAGCACGGGGGCGTCCGAGACTGACCAGTCGAATAGAGCTTGGTCGTTGGCAGCATCACGTTAAATCAATGTACCATCAAGTCAATTGAACACTATATGGTGGAAATTTGCGCCCAAATCGACTCTTGTATCTGTCAGGCATCAAGCAGCGTTGTGCCGGATGTTTTTTTTTTAATATAATGAATTTGATTTTAATGTGGTAGCGGTACAGCTGTTGTGTCCCCCTGAAGTGGAGTGGAGGCGTGTTTGATTCCACTAGAAGACTGGCCATCGGTGTGGCGCTGAGAGCACCTGTGGTTGCTCTGATGCAGTTGTTTTGGATGATTTCTAGCTTTTTGCTCTGGCTTTCTGAAATTGTGGCAGAGATGATGCTGTTGTATTCTAGTATGAATCGTATGATTGATTTGTGGAGTCGTGGTATTGTTTTCCTCTCTCCGCCCCAGTCTGTGCCTGCAAGTGCACGGCGTACGTTGACGCGCTTCGTGCATCTCTTTGAGATGGAAGTGGTGTGTGTGTTGAAACCAATGCAATATCACATGACCAGTTTAGCCCAGTAAGTACAGTGAACTGTACATCTATCCAACAGGACAGAAAAAGAGAATTGTGTTCGCAACTGCACAAGGCAAAATTGAATGCTATCTCATTTTACATGTATCAGCCACTGCTTAACATGTAGTAGCCTGGCGGCGTCCGATATTTTGTAGGGGACACTTTTTCCACCTCTGGTTGCAGCTGCCGGCGAGATGCATAGTGTGATGACAGTGGCTTGGCAATGGGCGCTTTTGAGGCTGACTGCTACACTGTTCAAGGTTAATTTAACTTCACTTGACGATGAGGTATGCTATTAGCGATGAGGATGGCTGCGCCCCATATCCGAGTTGGGCCGGTTACGCTGTCGACATGCGAATGGTAATTTGAAATACTGTTCCAATTGCAGTCTGAGGCTCGAAAATGAGTTTATTGGAGCGCGACTAGTAATGGTTTTGTGGTAGGAATTCTGATTTAAACTCTTTGAACTTGCTCGGATTATACCGATATTCCACTGGAGGAAGAGACCCATTGCTGAACGTGAATAGTGTCTCTTTGTGTTCCTATACATGGGTGGTGTGGGAGTCGTGTAGGATGGAAGGAGGGGGAGGGGATCCGGTGGATGGTGAGGATGGCGTGAGGTGAGCCAGCCAGCCAGGCATTGGTTTCCGGGATCTGGTGACGCGGGCCCGGGGGGGGGGTAAACGGACTGTGTGGCGACGGGAACGGGTTCTGCGCTTGGGAGGTGAGGTAGGTTCGGTCGGGATTGGTTTGGTAGGGGTGGTTTGGAGTTCGGTCGGTATGGACTGAGCAGGTGTGGTGGGCTCGGTCTGTATATCGACTTGGTAGGTGTGGTGGGCTCGGTCTGGGTGGAGGCATCGGACGAGGTTTTGGGATGTGCTTGAGTGGTAGAGCGGGATGTGGTGCGAGGGTCGGTATGGCAGGAGGCGACTTGGTTTGAGCTGGCCGGATAGATGGGGCACGGGCCGGGGGAGTGCTGGAAAGGCATCAGAATGGCGGGGTGAACGCTGGCCGGTTGTTGGCAAGGTGGCGAAGGGGTACGGCCAGGTCCTGAAGAGATGGGAGGGTACCTGGAAGGGACGGGGTGGAGGCCAACGCAACGCAGTTTGTAAAACGCAGGTGATGGAGTGGTGAGGTTTGTGGTACACTCTGTGCTGTCACATACCGACACACCTCCCGCTCGAATGCGTACTTGGGGCAGTCGGGGTCGGAGGCGGGATGCTGCCCATCACAGGCTGCACATATCTTGCGGTCGATATGCAGTCGGACGTTGAGTGATGGGCCGCCGCGGCGTGGCTCTGGTGACGCGCACGCACGTTCACCGTGGCCGTAGCGCATGCAGCGGTGGCAGCGTTGTGGGAGAAGCACGTAGGATGCCACCCGAATATATATATATATATATATATATGTGTGTGTGTGTGTGTGTGTGTGTGTGTGTGTGTGTGTATGTGTAAGCGCACGGACCAATCACACATTCGCAGTGCAATCGCATGTTTAGCTTGTTATCAATATCAATGCACAAAACCCGCCTAGGCAGCCTGGGCGTTCTCTTTCATGTTACCAGCCAGGCTACGTCATGTAATAACTAAATAACTAGATAGTATGACATGACATCAGAGTTCCAATAAGCTGGTCAGAGTAGGGGACTATGCTGCACAACCTCGCTAATCATAGCTGTTTCTAGGGCACACACTCCTGTTGATTGATGGTCGATATATTTTTGTCCTGAATGTTTTATTGATGTAGGCATGTAGAAGTGCTAGGGTTGTGTCTAATAGACGTTCCCTGACATCAGCGTTAGAGGTACCAATTAAAAGACTTATAAATATTATGAAATAAGTTCTGATATCCCCGACCCAATGAACACTCCACCTTAGTGGGGCTCCGTTAGTAGGACAATTCAATGGCATACTTGGTTCATTCCTTAATATTAGCTGTAATGGTAAATGGCTGGTCCTCGTGGAATAACGCGTTCCTGCTATCAGTTCAGTACACAATAATGACCATCTGAGCAGCATTTTTGGACAAGCCAGACACCTTTGTTATGTTTATCAGGATGTGTCTGCATCACCAAGTTATGTATAAGAATAATGGTATTGACATACCAAAAGCCACCAGCACTAAGAGCTTTTGGAACTGGAGAATACTTGGCGACGGATCCGAGGCCTTCTCAGTGATTACTGTCAGGTGCTTGCTGCTCATGTCTGTCTTTTCAGTGCGGATACTTGATGTCGAACATTGGAATATCAGGCCTACCTTCCCTTGATCCACCCATTCGAAATTAGCTAATGCTTCCCTTCTAGGCGTGTCCTACTAAACGTGTCCTGCTATGGATATGCGTCAGGACAAGATCTTGTGCTTCCATAACTAAACATATTTCGAGTGAATACTTCGATGCGTATTTCGGGTTTGTATCGCAAACAGCCTGGCTAAAATTGCCGACACCTGCTGTTTCAGAAAATGGTTACTTTGACCAGCCCCGGGCGATCACTGGTTGGCAGAAGTATACTATTTGACCAGCCCCGGGCGATCACTGGTTGGCAGAAGTATACTATTTGACCAGCCCCGGGCGATCACTGGTTGGCAAGTATACTATTTACCAGCCCCGGGCGATCACTGGTTGGCAGAAGTATACTATTTGACCAGCCCCGGGCGATCACTGGTTGGCAGAAGTATACTATTTGACCAGCCCCGGGCGATCACTGGTTGGCAGAAGTATACTATTTGACCAGCCCCGGGCGATCACTGGTTGGCAGAAGTTTGCCCCGGCGTACTGGTTGCAGATACTATTTGACCAGCCCCGGGCGATCACTGGTTGGCAGAAGTATACTATTTGACCAGCCCCGGGCGATCACTGGTTGGCAGAAGTATACTATTTGACCAGCCCCGGGCGATCACTGGTTGGCAGAAGTATACTATTTGACCAGCCCCGGGCGATCACTGGTTGGCAGAAGTATACTATTTGACCAGCCCCGGGCGATCACTGGTTGGCAGAAGTATACTATTTGACCAGCCCCGGGCGATCACGTTCTATTTGACCAGCCCCGGGCGATCACTGGTGGCAGAAGTATACTATTTGACCAGCCCCGGGCGATCACTGGTTGCGAATGTATATTTGACCAGCCCCGGGCGATCACTGGTTGGCAGAAGTATACTATTTGACCAGCCCCGGGCGATCACTGGTTGGCAGGATACATTTGACCAGCCCCGGGCGATCACTGGTTGGCAGAAGTATACTATTTGACCAGCCCCGGGCGATCACTGGTTGGCAGAAGTATACTATTTGACCAGCCCCGGGCGATCACTGGTTGGCAGAAGTATACTATTTGAGGTCACTGGATGTGTTCCGCGACACAAAACGGACTGGTTTTTGTCCGGTGGCTCTATCTCTAGTAAGGTGAAATGGCGAGGGGGTGGTAATACCTTAGGGCTGGACAATAACAATCAGCTGCTAGGGTGTCGTTTAGCTACACATTTCACGCAGTGTGGCGATTGCGATCGATATCATTTCCTATCTGTGCGCGCGCCAAGTTAACCAATTACAGTGCAGAATTGTTATGATAATAAGACGAACAGCTTCCATAGAATGCAACTCAAGACCGTGACTGCAAGAGCAGTCACGGTTCTGCTCTTGCTCCAGACGGACGTGTTCGCGCGGCTCCGAGGCCTGGAGAGGACTGGTTGAGGACACCGAGGGGAAAAGAAGTTTGGATCACTGGTGATTAAGATAAGTTGTTGTGTTTATCTTGTAGATAGCTTGTGGCTTTTAATCTGTGTGTAGGTATTATAAGTTAAGTTAGGGAATAGTATTTTTTCATATAGTTCACTTCGTCTTATGGTGAATATTGTATACATTAGATAACCTTGAAATTGTGGTGTTCACGGCGTAGTTTCGTTCGTAAGATAAGTCTTTGTTTTTGATTTTGTAGATAGCTTGTTGCCTTCTTTCCTGTGTGTGGATATTATAAGTTAGAATAGAGAATACTAATACGTTTTAGCATAATTTATTTAGTGTTGTGGTGTATAGTTCCGTTCGTAAGATAAGTCATTGTGTTTTATTTTGTAGATAGCCTGTTGCCTTCTTTCCTGTGTGTAAATATTATAAGTTACATTGGAGAATACTAATTCTTTCTTAACATAATTTATTTAGTCTTGTGGTGCATTGTCTTTTTGGTGTTTAAGTTTAAGATAGAGCTTAAGACTAAACTAGTGGTGTTCATAAGTGCTGTTTGACTTCTGTGCTTTTTCATGTTCTAACCTTTTGCCTTATAATTTGAACTGTCTGGTATAAGTGATACTCATCTAGTTGTCTAATTGTCTAGAAGACAATTAGATTAGACAATTAAAAATAAATATAGAAGACAGTTGTCTAATTGTCTCCGTCTAATGTGTTAGTGTTCTTCAGGTATTTCGATCATTATCTGGCAGTATAGGAGATAGCCAATTATCGTCAATAATAGTCATCTATTTATGTAATTTTAGTCAGTTGTTTAACGAGTTGATTTCTTCTTTCTTTAAAACCACACCAATTTTTATAATTTTGATAAGTGCAAAATCATGCATGTAGGTAGGCAGCACATGAAGGGTCCATACTTGATGGGTGGCCAAGTACTATCTGTGACTCAGCAGGAGAAGGACTTAGGTGTTATTTTGAACACAAAATTGGGGGCATCAGAACAGACCA
Organism: Ashinkailepas kermadecensis; assembly: GCA_034440615.1. Taxonomy (NCBI): domain Eukaryota; kingdom Metazoa; phylum Arthropoda; class Thecostraca; family Neolepadidae; genus Ashinkailepas; species Ashinkailepas kermadecensis. The sequence goes on along the minus strand of JAOTOM010004921.1, from coordinate 52,800 downwards.
AAGAAGCCAGGAAGAAGGCACTAAGAATGCTTGGGGAAATAAATAGGAATGTATCATACAAAAGTGAGGAAGTCATCAGGAAGCTTTACTGTGCATATGTCAGGCCACATTTGAAATACTGTGTCCAAGCTTGGTCCCCTAGTTATGAAAAAGATTGTTGGCTTTTAGAGAGAGTACAAAAAAGGACAACAAAAATGGTTAATGGTATAGGCAACCTGGCATATGAGGAAAGATTGAAGAAACTGAATATGTTTTCACTTAGATATAGAAGGCTGAGAGGAGATCTCATCGAGGTCTTTAAATTTGTTCATGGTCAGGAACCGGGTTATCTCAGGGAACTGTTTGAATTTAATAGAAATGATGCAATTAGAGGTCATCAATTCAAAATTAAAGTTAATCACAGCAGGACAAGGTTAAGACAGTCTTTCGTCACCAACAGGGTAGTAGAACACTGGAACCAGCTGCCAGAAACCATTGTCAGTAGCAACACACTGAACATCTTTAAAAACAGCATAGACAATCATTATAAGAATAGGGGGCTTGTTTTTCTGTATTCCAGGGAGAGTTGATCGACGCATTTGGTGGACAACTGGTTCAGTGTACAGAGTGCAACCAAGAAGGGCCCTTGTGGCTCATAGTTGCACTGATCTTTTATGTCTTTTATGTCTTTAGAGAGAATGGCAAGAAAACCCGTTTGAGACCCCCTCCCCAATAATTTAAGAGCCCACCGTATATGACTACAGTCGCTACCCATCTCCTCTCTGGCGATGTCCTTGATGTGGCCACTCCTCGGTAACACACATTTCTGTTTAGAACACGCGTAGCTTCCTTATCAGGAAGTTCCTCAAAACCACCTCAGAACTCAGAAGATGGCCAAGGCCCATAAGAAGACAAGAAGATACAAGTTTATGTATTCCCAAAGCTCCCGCTAAAAATAGCACTGCCACGAGTTCGTGGCTTGTTAGCCAATGGCTATCAATGTATTCAATATATTCGTTCCCGTTCCGAGTTCCCCGTGTTGGTGGCCGAACTCGATAGTTACACGTTTTGACGATCACATTCCCACTTGGCTATGGCAAGTGTCTGTTTTGGTTATCTAATACCCGTCTTCATTACCACACACACATTGTGGTTATGCAAAACGCATTTTCGTACCGCATGAAACCTCGCCCATTGAGCAGCACGTACTTCACAGAATTCCTACTTTTGAAGTCCGCTTCTACAAAAACTCAAGAACATTATGCATTATCTTGCAACAATGAACATTTGTAATCAACATATCTAGCGGTGTAGTCACGACACTGTATGTACACCAGTACTATGTGCCTGATGGTCCGAACCGAAGCTCCAGTCAGGTCGGCAAGCACATGTGAGCTTCTTTCGCATATGCATCACATAAAATAAACTCGGGGCCACCCCTAGCTATTAACCCGCGCAGTATCGGGGGTATCTTTTCCCGCCCCCTAAAGTTTTCTGCGGATAGGGTGGGAAAAAACGACTCGTGGCGGGCGGCGAAGTTTGGCATACCCTTACTCACCTCAATTTGGCATTTTGTGTGCACATTTTGAAGTCAGGTCATCCACGGTCTCAGGGTTAGTCAAAGTCAAGTGAGGTCACCTCCAAAAAATGTTAAACCAGTCGTCACGCTTTAACTGGTCACGAAATTTGAATGAAACTTTCAGCATTTGCTTATCTTTGAGAACGCAACAAAACAGACCAAAGGACGTCTCGAATGTTTGCGTTTTTATCACTTTTTTGCATATTTCCCAGTAGGGCTAAAATCGAAGATTCTGGCTAAAGTAATAATGTTTATTATGCTAAATTGACTTAAAACAAGGTTTATCGGTACGCTCTACCCTTTATGAAAAGAAAAACCAAACATCCTAACTTTGAAATTTGGAAAACTTCAACCAATAAAGGATATTTGTTGGGGGAGAAAACGTTTTGGAACCATGGTCAATTTCATTTGCTTTTCTGATTTCGAAAGAAAACTTGTGTTTTGTTTAATCTGCACCAAAATGAACACCCCAGAGGGAAAAACATAGTCAGTCGTGACATCATCAACCCCCTAGTGACGTCACTTTTAAGGGGAGAACATTTTGGGAGTAGTTACGGACCCTACTCGTCAAGCGCTTTCCGATGACATCTCTTTCGTTTACGTGCGACGCTTAGCTTGAAGATTGGGTGGCATATAACGACCCCACTCTCTTCACGGGTGTGAGAATCTGACCAGAAAGACGGGTTAACGCTTTTCTTTCGCACATGCAATGTGACAGACGCGTCAGGGCCATACCTGCGCTAGTTATTACGCTGGGCATTCAGCAATTTCAGGATCAGATTGTTCAGATTGTTGCGCAATGGCTACCACTATTCTAAACACATGAACTATTCCGTTCCGCTCAATGTGTTCCGAAATTCACTCAGTTTTTGCGCTCCCACCACATAAGGGATTGCAAAAAGCGAGGTCGGTACATTAATCAGATGAAATCCAATAACCGACGAAGTAAGGCAATAAGAGGCCTGCATAATTGTCAACAAGAATGTGACGCAAACAATATGAGGACGGGGCGAGGAGGCCAGCTACATGTTTACCAAGTTAGGCGTGCATGTCGGCTCCGGCCACTGAAGGCGGCCTCCTGCCGTCAATTGCTGCTGCTCGGGGGCGGCCACCAGCCGTCCATTGTGGAGCATAGATATCGGGCCCCGGAGAGGGTGGCCGTCTGAACTTGCATCGTTAGCAGCGCGTGTATCACGTAGTCAGGTCAAATAACTGCCAGCCGCGCGACATGTGTGATGGCGCAATTGTGGTCCTGCCAGAGGCGGCTGCGTACCGTCACATCCGATCAGGTGTGGGAGAGGCAGGCTGCGGTACCGGTGCCATCCAGTCACCTGACATCTGGCCCGGTGTGGGAGAGGCAGGCTGCGGTACCGGTACCACCCAGTCACCTCACATTTGGCCCGGTGTGGGAGAGGCAGGCTGCGACACCGGTACCATCCAGTCACCTCACATCCGACCTGGTGTGGGAGAGGCAGGCTGCGGTACCGGTACCACCCAGTCACCTCACATTTGGCCCGGTGTGGGAGAGGCAGGCCGCGACACCGGTACCATCCAGTCACCTCACATCCGACCTGGTGCGGGAGAGGCAGGCTGCGGTACCGGTACCAACCGCAGTCGCCCCGTTTGGGAAGAGGCCGCGACACCGGTACCATCCAGTCACCTGACATCTGGCCCGGTGTGGGAGAGGCAAGCCGCGACACCGGTGCCATCCAGTCACCTCACATCCGGCCTGGTGTGGGAGAGGCAGGCTGCTGTACCGGTACCATCCAGTCACCTCACATTTGGCCCGGTGTGGGAGAGGCAGGCCGCGACACCGGTACCATCCAGTCACCTGACATCCGACCTGGTGTGGGAGAGGCAGGCTGCGGTACCGGTGCCATCCAGTCACCTCACATCTGGCCCGGTGTGGGAGAGGTAGGCTGCGGTACCGGTGCCATCCAGTCACCTCACATCCGACCTGGTGTGGGAGAGGCAGGCCGCGACACCGGTACCACCCAGTCACCTGACATCCGACCTGGTGTGGGAGAGGCAGGCTGCGGTACCGGTGCCATCCAGTCACCTCACATCCGACCTGGTGTGGGAGAGGCAGGCCGCGACACCGGTACCATCCAGTCACCTCACATCTGGCCCGGTGTGGGAGAGGTAGGCTGCTGTACCGGTACCACCCAGTCACCTCACATCTGGCCTGGTGTGGGAAAGGCAGGCTGCGGCACCGGTGCCCGTCAATCAGCTCACATCTTGTCGGACCGTGTCACATTGTCGGACCGTGTCACATTGTCGGACCGTGTCACATTGTCGGACCGTGTCACATCTTGTCGGACCGTGTCACAAAATCACACGACATGAGGCGAAATAACTGACAGTGCGCCTGATACGTGGCGGTGTGCTTTAGCCTGGCATTGGGTCGGATGTTCACGGAAAGCCGTTGGGGGTTGATTCGCTACACGACTGCAAAGCACCCCTAAAGCGCCGTAAGCATCACGAGAACACATGGACACAGCACAACTCCACACCGCACTGTTCCAACCACACCTACAACATGTAAACCAACTTTAGGCACATGGAACGCATCACGCCAATCACACCGCCAAAAGGAAGTTATCCTCATTAGATCTAAACCTGTTTGCACAAAGCTTACACAGCATCAACTAGAGGATAACCATTTTGCAACACCTCACTGCAACACCTGCAACACCGCTTTACACATAGGCCACATCCTGCGAGACTATAGTAGCTTTGATGCTCAAAGACAGCCACTTGAGGCCTTCTGTCAAGAAGACGCCACGATCTCGCTTTGCTCGCTACTGGGTGATAAACACCCAGAACTTCTCCCATTATTATTTGGCTATTTGTACGACACCAAACTGACAGGAACATTGCAGACACCACACAACCAACATGCACTGCATGCTCGCGCGACCACTCATAGCAATAACGTAATTCGCCCCCACCCCCACCCCCGCCCCATGAATGGTGTTGGACTTCGATGAGCCGAATCGCTTACTATTCGAAATAAATGGCTACCTATCGGTGCCGTCTGACGTAGATGAGCCGACTTGCTTTAGCAATTAGCATAACGTAAAACTGCTACCCAGAGGTACCATCGGACATAGATGAGCCGATTTGCTTTATAATTCACAACGTAAAACAGTTTCCCAGATACATCATCGGACATCGGATGAGCCGAATTGCAAAACACCGCACAAACCCTACACACAACCCTGTGTGAACGCATGCTACTAACTACTACTAACTGCTAACACTCGGCACCAGGCGTGATGGGTGGTGTGGGCAATTACTTCCTTGCCCGAACGGTATAGAACCATCGGTGCTAGTCTACAAGAGAAAGCTAATGACGGCAACCTCGTAAAATCAACTTTCTTGCTAACCCTATCCAACCCCAAATAGAGCTTACCTTGCGGATGAATAAAGGAAACTAACCTTTATCGTCTCAACCACTTGAGAGGTGGTCCCCGCGCACCCCACGCCTTCAGCACCTTCACGTCAGAAACACAAACGTACAACTCCTTCAAGGGAAATGCACACATGCCTTGAACTTTCTTGTAAAACCTCTCTCTCTCTCTCTCTCTCTCTCTCTCTCTCTCTCTCTCTCTCTCTCTCTCTCTCTCTCTCTCTCTCTCTCTCTCTCTCTCTCTCTCTCTCTCTCTCTCTCTCTCTCTCTCTCTCTCTCTATATATATATATATATATATATATATATATATATATATATATATATATATATATATATATATATATATATATATATATATATATATATATATATATATATATATATATATATATATATATATATATATTTTTTTTTTTTTTTTTTTTTTTTTTTTTTTTTTTTTTTTTTTTTTTTTTTTTTTTTTCTCTCTCTCTTTCGTTGGGAAAGGTGAAGAGCAAGTCCACATTCCGCACTAAACGTTGATTGCTCAGCCAGGTTCAGACCACTTCTGTCATTTCAACCTCTCCACTAAAACAAACACAACTGTTGCATCGGCATACGCCAAGTTCTCAGTTAGTTTACCGTTCCAACCTCGCCAAATTGCATTCGAGGGGGTTGAGTTGAAACAAGACTGACTACGGAATTCGGACAGTTTCGACATGATTCCCGGTAACAGAGAATGCTAAAATAGCGCATATTAAGAACAAATTGTGTATCCAATGTGGGGTTTTAATATAATTTATTGATCAGACAATGATCGTAATTGCGTAAATATAGGCAAACGCGCTCCTTAAATTCAGGTTATCCACTGAACATTTGTGATTGAGACAAAGTATTTCTTGATCACCGATATGTTTCTTTGTGCATGGTCATTCCATTGCAGAAAATATTAATCGGTTATTATCCTAGCAGTAGCATGCTTAGATACAGCAGAGTGAGTATATGCCATGCAATGGCGAGTTCACACATAGAAGAAATTGAAGTACAAGAAAAAATTATGATGTATGGGACGCATGACGCGAAGCACTGTGTACTGTGTGGGGCTTGCGCGAAGGGTGGATAATGCGGTCCAGTTTGTGATGCATCTTGGTGTTCATCATAATTAATTTGGATTGCGTTGATTATAGGTATACGATAATATGAAAACAAATAAACAGGAAATAGAGAGTAGTCGAGTATTACAGCCGAATCCCGAATGAGAAAAAAGCAATGCAAATCTGTGTAATACGGTTGTTACTGATACATTAGTTCAACATCATCACATCGAGCAACAGCATTGCAGTATGTTATTCTGGTATTTCACTATTCCTCCTTTGGTCGTCAATATGTGGATTAACATGTTCCTGTCACTACTTTAGTGTGATATGCATGTTTCACTCTGTGAATTCTGCTCCTAGGATATTGCTTTGTGCCCAGGAATGAATACATATAAGCTGCAGCAGCGCAGCGGGGAATAAAACCGCTGTACATGCCGAAACAAGCAATACCTTGTCATTAAGTCGAGTAATTACCGTCTGCAATAAAAAAAATCAGAACCATTTAGAAGGCTTCGTTGAACTATCCAGAGTCCAAGAACCCCTTCCAAAGGCATCTGTCGCTGTGCATTCGACTTCGAAAGCACAGCGCAGCGAACTGTGATTTTATGCGCTCCCAAGTGTGATCGCAGGCTTTTATAAAGTCATAAAGTCATAAAGTATTAAGGCTTAATAAGAGCCACAGGGGCCCATCTGGGTTAAGCCTATCTAGAAAAGGTACTAGAAATGTACATACTCTCACCCCAATCAATCCCTTATCCCAAGTTCCTAGGAAGCTATATACCCCAGCCTATCTAGCACCACTCACTTGCTACCGCGTAACACCCTCAACAATCACAAGCTCCTCCCATCATACCCATCGTGCCACCATAGACAATCTCATCAGCATCACATCCCGAAGGAAGGTGCCGAATCCACTGCTAGGCACACCCCACACAAATTCATAAAGCGTTCAGACTTAATAAGAGAATCACTTGCTATTGCATAATACACTCAACAATTACAAACTCCTCCCATCATACCCATTGTGCTACCATAGACAATCTCATCAGTATCACATCCCGAAGGAAGGTGCTGAATCCACTGCTAGGTACACCCTATATAAAGTTATAAAACGTTTAGACTTAATAAGAGACTCACTTGCTATTGCATAACACACTCAACAATTACAAACTCCTCCCAACTCCCATCTCCTCCCTGTCGATCAACCCTCCCTGGAATACAGAAAAACAAGCCCCCTATTCTTATAATGATTGTCTATGCCGTTTTTGAAGATGTTCAGTGTGCTGCTACTGACAATGGTTCCTGGCAGCTGGTTCCAGTGTTCTACTACCCTGTTGGCGAAGAAAGACTGTCTTAACCTTGTCCTGCTGTGATTAACTTTAATTTTGAATTGATGACCTCTAATTGCATCATTTCTGTTAAATTCAAACATTTCCCTGAGATATCCCTGTTCCTGACCATGAACAAATTTAAAAACCTCGATGAGATCTCCTCTCAGCCTTCTATATCTAAGTGAAAACATATTCAATTTCTTCAATCTTTCCTCATATGCCAGGTTGCCTATACCATTAACCATTTTTGTTGCCCTCTTTTGTACTCTCTCTAAAAGCCAACAATCTTTCTCATAACTAGGGGACCAAGCTTGGACACAGTATTCCAAATGTGGCCTGACATATGCACAGTAAAGCTTCCTGATGACCTCCTCACTTTTGTATGACACATTCCTCTGTATTGCCCCAAGCATTCTTAGTGCCTTCTTCCTGGCTTCTTTGGTCTGTTCTGATGTCCCCAATTTTGTGTTCAAAATAACACCTAAGTCCTTCTCCTGCTGAGTCACAGATAGTACTTGCCCACCCATCAAGTATGGAGCCGTCATATGCTGCCTACCTACATGCATGACTTTGCACTTATCAAAATTAAGCTTCATTTGTCATTTTTCGGACCACTTCACTAGCTCGTCTAAGTCTTTCTGCAGCAAAACCTGCTCATTGTGCCCTGTTATTGCCCTAAAGATCTTGAAATCATCCGCAAATTTCAAAACCTTACTGCTTAGGCCACATTCAATGCTATTCACATATATAATGAACAATAGTGGCCCCAGTACCGACCCCTGGGGGACTCCACTAAGAACATTTTGCCATGATGACTTTGTACCATTTAGCATCACTCTCTGCTGTCTATCTGAAAGCCACAACTCTATCCATTTGAGGATGCTACCTGCAATACCATGGACCTGAAGCTGCATCATTAACCGTTTATGGGGTACATTGTCAAAGGCCTTACTAAAGTCAAGATATGCTACATCAACCTGATTTCCCTGATCAAATTGTTCTGTAGCAAAATTCAAAAAGTCCAAGAGATTTGTGAGACACGATCGCCCTTTTCTAAACCCATGTTGAGTATCTTGAATCAATCTGTTTCCTTCCAGAAAACTAACTATTCTATCCTTGATAATTGATTCGAGTACCTTGCAGACTAGGGATGTGAGGCTTACTGGCCTATAGTTTTCAACTTTCCCTCGTTCTCCTTTCTTGAAAATAGAAACTACATTTGCCCTTTTCCAATCTGTTGGAATTTCATTTTGTGAAACTGATCTACAGAATATTATACTAAGTGGAATTGCCACTTCCTTTTCAGCTTCCCGCAATACCCTAGCATAAATTCCATCATTTTGATGATTCCATTTCGACACACCCTGGGTTGTTGCTAATCAAATCGACGCCTCTGGAATCAATATCGGTTAGACTCAGCCAATTATGCCTGTTTCATTTGATATACCAGGCGGAAAATCGATCCAGGCACTATAGGCACCACTAGAGGGTGGCGGGCGATAATATTGTTTCGTGATATGCACGGGTATGTGGACTGTCAGTATTGGAAGTTAGAATGTGTGGTCCACGTTAACTGTTGACGTACGTTGTTGTCAGCAATAGGTGTCGTCAACTGTTGTCAGCAATAGGTGTCACCAATTGTCAGCAATATGTGTCACCAACTATTGTCAGCAATAGGTGTCACCAATTGTTGTCAGCAATAGTGTCACCAATTGTTGTCAGCAATAAGTGTCATCAATTGTTGTCAGCAATAGGTGTCACCAATTGTTGTCAGCAATGGGTGTCACCCACCAACTGTTGTCAGCAATAGGTGTCACCAATTGTCGTCCGCAATAGGTGTCACCAATTGTTGTCAGCAATAGGTGTCACGAATTGTTTCAGCAATAGGTGTCACCAATTGTTGTCAGCAATAGTTGTCACCAATTGTTGTCAGCAATAGGTGTCACCAATTGTTGTCAGCAATGGATGTCACCAATTGTTGTCAACAATGGGTGTCACCAATTGTTGTCAGCAATGGGTGTCACCAACTGTTGTCAGCAATAGGTGTCACCAATTGTTGTCAGCAATAGGTGTGATCAATTGTCGTCAGCAATGGTGGTCACCAATTGTTGTCAGCAATAGATCTTACCAATTGTTGTCAGCAATAGGTGTCACGAATTGTTGTCGTCAGATGTAGTCCTCAGATCTGGTCGTCAGTACTGGTCGTCAGTACAGATCGTCAGCCGTAATCGTCAGCAGTGGTCGGCAGTGTTGGTCGTCAGCAGTGGTCGTCAGCAGTGGTCGCCAGCAGTGGTCGGCAGTGCTGGTCGTCAGTACTAATGGTCAGTTTTGGGCGCCAGCAGTAGTCGTCAGCAGTGGTCGTCAGCAGTGGTCGTCAGCAGTGGTCGTCAGCAGTGGTCGTCAGCAGTGGTCGCCAGCAATGGTCGTCAGCAGTGGTCGCCAGCAGTGGTCGTCAGCAGTGGTCGTCAGCAGTGGTCGCCAGCAGTGGTCGTCAGCAGTGGTCGTCAGCAGTGGTCGCCAGCAGTGGTCGCCAGCAGTGGTCGTCAGCAGTGGTCGCCAGCAGTGGTCGTCAGCAGTGGTCGTCAGCAGTGGTCGCCAGCAGTGGTCGTCAGAAGAGATCGTCAGCAGTAGTCGTCAGCGGAGCCTCAGAGCCGACAGGCGACGGTGAGGTGGCGTCATGGTGACACACCGCCGACGGTGAGGTGTGATGTTGTGGTGACACACCGCCGACGGTGAGGTGGTGTTGTGGTGACACACCGCCGACGGTGTGGTGGTGTTGTGGTGACACACCGCCGACGGTGAGGTGGTGCTGTGGTGACACACCGCCGACGGTGAGGTGGCGTCGTGGTGACACACCGCCGACGGTGAGGCGGTGTTGTGGTGATACACCGCCGACGGTGAGGTGGTGTTGTGGTGACACACCGCCGACGGTGATGTGGTGTTGTGGTGACACACCGCCGACGGTGATGTGGTGTTGTGGTGACACACCGCCGACGGTGAGGTGGTGTCGTGGTGACACAATGCCGACGGTGAGGTGGTGTCGTGGTGACACACCGCCGACGGTGAGGTGGCGTCGTGGTGACACACCGCCGACGGTGAGGTGGTGTTGTGGTGACACACCGCCGACGGTGAGGTGGTGTTGTGGTGACACACCGCCGACGGTGATGTGATGTTGTGGTGACACACCGCCGACGGTGAGGTGGTGTTGTGGTGACACACCGCCGACGGTGAGGTGGTGCTGTGGTGACACACCGCCGACGGTGATGTGATGTTGTGGTGACACACCGCCGACGGTGAGGTGGTGTTGTGGTGACACACCGCCGACGGTGAGGTGGTGTTGTGGTAACACACCGCCGACGGTGAGGTGGTGTTGTGGTGACACACCGCCGACGGTGAGGTGGTGTTGTGGTGACACACCGCCGACGGTGAGGTGGTGTTGTGGTGACACACCGCCGACGGTGAGGTGGTGTTGTGGTGACACACCGCCGACGGTGAGGTGGTGTCGTGGTGACACACCGCCGACGGTGAGGTGGCGTCGTGGTGACACACCGCCGACGGTGAGGTGGTGTTGTGGTGACACACCGCCGACGGTGAGGCGGTGCTGTGGTGACGCACCGCCGACGGTGATGTGGTGTTGTGGTGACGCACCGCCGACGGTGAGGTGATGTCGTGGTGACACACCGCCGACGGCCAGCTAATGTCGGTGATTGGCGGTGTGGGGGGGGCTTGGCCGCTGATCACGTGTAATGCAGAGCTGCCATCCGAGACGCGTCTGGTGTTGCCGTCGGTGGTGGCGGCTGTCAGCCAGTCCAATCTCCGCGGAGGCGGACCGCCGGCTCCGCAGCTGGGGGCGGTCGGCAGCACCGCAGCTGGGCGCGGTCGGCAGCACCGCCCCGCTGCCGACGTCTGTTGGCTGGCTCAGGTGGAGCCTGCAAACACCATGTCATCAGTGCAATGAGCTCACTCTCGATGGCGTGCAGCTCGCCCCTGGTGGAAACTCCACGGCTGTTAGGGCATGCGGAGACACAGCGGAAAACATCAGGTGGTCCCCAGGGAGTCCAACCTGTCTTGTTACCGGATGCGAACATTGCATATTGCCCGCTCATTGGTTGCTCGAAGAGAGAAAAAAATAAACAATGCTATAAAAATGCAAAATCGCCTAGCCCTCTTCCATTCTGCGACTAATAAGGAATATATTTTTTTTCAGAGAGAGGAAGTACATCCAGAATTAGCATCGGAATCGGAGTTTATGAATTGCCAGAATGAAGGTTTCGTGTTGCAATGCTAATGGCAGGTTTGTCAAAAATACAAAACCTGGGGAAGCACATTCACCCGGTTTTGTTCTGGATATTTGTCATCCGCAACATTACCATCTCCAATAAACTATGCTGTCCTTTTTGCCAACAGATTGAATGGAGTTGACGAAAATGTTTGCAATCTGTTTGAACAGAAAATCTGAAAATGACAAAAAGCACGATGTCAGAAACAGACATAAGAATCCATTCCGACTTTCAATGCTCCAAAATCTTCCTCTCCAAACCCATATTTCAAAAGCATCAAACCAAAGCCTGATTTCACTCCAACCTCATCGATTCCACTGCTGTGATCATGCAACTGGTCATTTTTCCTCGGATCATTTTGCTTTGGAATGAACAGCAAGCCAGCCAAAATATACACCATGTAATTACCTGACAAAAGACGTCAGAAATCTGAACTAACCACTCATGTGCCTAAATATTTATGGCGGGGTACCGACTTTAAAAAAAAAACATCTCAAGTACAGCATCATACCAATCCGTCACACTGAAACTGGAGGACTTTTGGCAGTTGCTTCGGAAACTGCCATCAAGCAACCAATATTTTTCGTTAGTTTATGCTATCATTAAATCCATCAAATGATGGCATATTGCGAACGTTTTTTTTGTTCCTTATGCCGCACGTCTGTTTCCTGCCCACTCTAGCTCAGATATGCTTAGTACTCTTTAGTGCGCAAGATGCTTCGGATGCGCGTAGATGTGGCGTAACCTGTGGCGTGACCTTGAATGTGTTGCTACTTTGAGTGAGCACGGTTCCAATACCTCCGCCCCTTAGCCGGTTTTACAGCGGATTTGTGATTCCTCTCGCAGGTGCAGCAGGAGGACAGAGTAAGCTAACCTGGTATCATCATAAGTATCAATTAGAACCAGTACACAGCATCTTCTTCTCAAGAATCTCAAAACCGAGAACCGAGAAAACTCAACCCGAGAACCGAGAAATCGCACCGCCGCCAGATTGGCCGCCACAACGACTTATTTGGAAGCCTCCAACTCCACCCTAGAGGCATCAACGCCATAGTGGGGCTGCATACGCCAAGCCAGCCTACCAATGTTGGCAGCACACGCCAAGCCAGCCTGCCAATGTCGGCAGCACACGCCAAGCCAGCCTGCCAATGTCGGCAGCACACGCCAAGCCAGTCTACCAATGTCGGCAGCACACGAGCCGCAGCAGCTCCGAAGGCGTGCTCCAAAAAAGCCGCGTCAACGCTACATCGGCCACCAGGACGCCATCTTGACCGCACCCACTGGTCCGCCGGACTGAAGACCGCCCAGCCAGCCTGCCACCAGTGCATCTACATCGGCCACCAGGACGCCATCTTGACCGCACCCACTGGTCCGCCGGACCGAAGACCGCCCAGCCAGCCTGCCACCAGTGCATCTACATCTGCATCTGCTCTTCCAGCGGACTGAAGACCGCCCAGCCAGCCTGCCACCAGTGCATCTACATCTGCATCTGCTCTTCCAGCGGACTGAAGACCGCCCAGCCAGCCTGCCACCAGTGCATCTACATCTGCATCTGCTCTACCAGCGGACTGAAGACCGCCCAGCCAGCCTGCCACCAGTGCATCTACATCTGCATCTGCTCTTCCGACTTCCAGCTCAACTATCTACAGGCTTCAACTACAGGTTGGTACGGCGGTGCTGCTGTCCCTCCCACCCGGGCTGCGCTCCCCCCACCACCCTACCCAGCCCAGACTTGTAATAGTGTACACCTTTCTTATCCAACCCCAACGCCAAACCCATGACCCACACCAATACACTAACTGAACATGGACACTGACACCACGACAATTACACCGACAGGTGATTTCTTCTTCTGCAGTCGGGATGATGGGGAGTCTGCAGTCGGGATGATGCAGTCGGGATCATGGGCTCCTTTGACCCCTGGACAGTGGAGGAGGAAGTCACCCGTTGGACACGAAAGCCCCCACACGCACACCAAATTAGATCGGGGGCGCTTTTGATCCAGGCCTACAACACCGAACACGCAGACATGCTGACACGCATTGAACTCATCACAGACATACCAGTCACCCTAACACCAGCTGCACATCTTAACACCTCACAGGGCACAATCTACGCACGGGAGTTGGCCTGAATAACGGAGAAGGAACTGACTCTCAGATTTTGGAGCCAGGGGATCTCCTCCGTCTACAGGCCCCCACCCCAGCACACAAACAGACACATACGTCCTCACACTGACATTCAACACCAAACAGCCACCCACCCACGTTGAAGCCGGCTACAGTAGGTACAAAGTCACACCGGAGCACACCTCCCTCGACGCTATCAACTTTGTCAGCGCTACGGACCCTCGAAGGGACGGGGGGGGGGGGGGTGCCACGACATAACACCCACCTGTGCCAACTGTGCACGTCACACCACATAACACATGCACGAGTGGCACACTACGCTGCGTCGGATGCGGCGGAGATCACGCCTCCCGGGACAGGGCCTGCCCTCGGTGGATAAGGGAGAAATAAAGTCGCCATCTTGTCCACCTAGAGGGTTGGGCCCTGCCGCGGGCAAGGTCGTGGGTCAACGACCAGCAGCCGGCGCAGCCCACATACCACCAGAAGCCTTTCACACAAACTACACAAACACAAACAAATCATACGGCCACACCACCGAAACCCACAGAATGCTCAAAAGCAACTCAGACACACCCGACAATAATAATAAGACCACAACGCACAACACAAAACACCGCACAAGAACCAAAACAGAACAAACCACGACGCAACTCACCCACCTATCCAACACCGGCACCACCTCCAATGCCACTTCGCGAAACACGCAGGCAATCAGGCAAGTACCAAGCCCATCAAAACCACCACGAGTACCAAACGCAGCACGCAAAAACCTGCGATACCAATTCGAACCAATCACAGATTCAGACGACGACTACGAATGTTCAGACAACACCTTTTCCACTACACATGCACCTACAACACGAGCAACCAACAAAACAAACATCACCTCTACCAAAAACAAATCACACTCCCGTGCCAAAACCATCGGACACTGAACAACATCCTAACAACTCCTCCACCTATTCTCTCCCTGCTGTACCCATGACGTGTAAACATTACAAAAAAGCAAGCAAACAAAGCAAAAAACAAACAAAAAAAAAGACAAAAAAAGACAAAAAAGACAAAAAGCCAAAGCAAATAAGAGATGAATTTAACACACAGCAAAACAATAAAGGCCCATAGCGGTATATGACATTTCCAAGTTCTTGCAATGTTCAATGAAACGTCGATGACCCGACCCCATCCCCACTCTACACCCCCTACTCCACTTCGGCACCGTCCAGGCCACTACTTCTGAACTCGTCAAAATCTGCTCACTACATTCAAGAAACTCATCTCTGCACTCCTAAACAACCGATATCACCGAGAAGGTGGCAGGCTGGTCAAACTCAGGAACAACAACAACAACAACACAACAAGAACCAGTACGACATTGTAATCCTGACGAAAGTCTCAATAATATTTCCTTAATGATTGTGTTCAAATGATAAGTGTTAGACGTACAAACAGTAGTTATTATGGACCAGATTACCAGTTTCTGTGAAGACTCCACTAACTTCTATGACCTCGAGGTGTGCTGCAACCTAGAGGGAAGAAAATTGCCGCTTTAAGCTCGACTTTCGTGCCTCACGTCCAAAGTGGCTTTTCTTGCTCCCAATATAAATGTCAATTAGGTGTGGCTCGTGGGAAGTTATGTCATCTGGTGTGCAATATTTCAAGTTCCTCAACGCTTTTATCCCTCCAGAAATGTGCACAGTTGTTGCAATAGTTCAATAGCTTTGCATCATTTATGTTGGGGAAAACAACCAGGTGGGTTTCAAGATAGGCACGTAGCTAATGCTAACAAAAGTAAGGATTTCTCAAAATTACTGGTGTTGCCTGCCGATTTTGTAGTTCAAATTCAGTACATGCATAACCATAGACCTACTGGTACACTTCTACATTATTAGTGTTGCATTGGCCACACCAAAAGAACACCAAGTTACATCCCGCTACCTTCATATTCCCATCACGATGCGTTGAAGATGATCACGATTGAGAAGGACCGTGCGTTCCTCGTCGACCAACGGGGAGAGCAAAAGATGGTGATTGGGACGGTGGTCGAAGACCTCGCGAATAAGTCGAAGTTGATGATAAAGCGAGCCGAACAAAAGGCGACGCGGGTGGAGGTGGAAAAGGAACAGCGGCGAAAAGCGTCGGCGACTGCTCAACTGAGTGGCTCTTCGACGTCATCATCGGAGGTGTCTCCGCAACGGCTGAGTACCTCTGGAACTTCGTCGCCGGCCCAACGACTCAAGACAAGAAATATGCAGACGCGCTTAAAAATCACTATTATGCTAGGCTTTCATTACGGAATAGGGCTATGCTGAATGAGAGTGGTAATAATTTCCTCTATTATGAAAATAAATTATATTTAGGCTACTTAGGCTTTAGGCTACTGTTCCAGGATTCACGCCTGGGCCAGCTGAAAGAGTGGCGCGTGGCGACGGCGGGTGTGCTGTAGGCGGCGCGCGGAGCACGGGACGACTACCGGCAGTTTGCTCAATTGGCGCTGGCGGTGACCACCGGCCCAGTGTCAGATACATTCCGGCAACTAGGCGCGTTACACCACGCACTAAGGCGAAGGCGATGGCGAAGGCACTGTGCGCGATCCCCGCCCGGGCGAACGACGAGTCCTGCCAGTGAGAACGGGTGGTGGCTCAGAAGCTCAACGTCATAAGCGGCGACGCGAAACGCGGGAACAAACTTATATGTTCCCGCGTTTCGCGGGAACATATAAGTAGAGGCGCGTGACCTCTACGACCAGATGTGACTTTGCAGATTCGTAACCCGCACGACGATGTATTGTTGCAAAGTTCAGAGTGGTTTCTAAAAAATTCAAATTCAAACGCCGACCACAGTCAACCAGCCTAAGGAACATGAACACAGCATAATTCGCGGTAAACGCAATAAGATCAGCGCAGTCAGCAATCAATGAGTCGATAAGGAAACATAATAGATAGATAAACCACCACACCTACGCGAGCAAGCATGTACGGTCCACTTTGCCTCTGTATCATATTGAACATATTACACTCGCACACGTGAACACCGCACGCTGCGCGAGAATACATATGGAGGTTCTGCCTCTCAAACACTGTAGTCGCGTCACTCACGTAGTGTCGATTGAAGCAAACAGTCGCCTTAAAAAACTCCCCTGGGGCATTCAACGACAAATCGACAAGGCAAAGGGGTGATTGTCCACCCTCATGTCTTATTTTTTCAGCAAAATTGGTGTACAGGGCTATCTTATGCCCTGAATCCATCTGTGCAAATTTTACTTCGATCAGATCAACGGTTCAAGAGTTATAGCCTCCGGTATTTCTGGAAGGTCACGCTGCAAGGTTATGTTCGGTGGCCGATAACTAAGTTAATTATCAGTCAAAATATAAATATCCAGACATTTTTGAACTCGCAAAGATTTAAGGAATCCAATTCTGACAATATTTGCAATACGTGGTGAATAATAAAAGAGTTAGCCCATGAACGCGGGATACGTGACCTCCGTTGACCTCGATGCCCGTGATTGTTTTTATTGACAGAATGGAAGGACCATGTATTGCCTTTATATATAACAAACAAAAATGGACGTTTTTCTATAAATCCTCATTTCGAGAACGCAAACTTTACCATGTTTAAAGTGTTTCGAGGATTTTTTTCCCTGGAGAGCTGGAGTGCCTATACAAGCTGGAAGAAGCAGTCTTAGCTGGAATTGGCCCCCAACAGCTGAATAATAAAAAGGCACGTGAGAGTCTGATATGGCTGGGATGCTCTTTGGGTCTTAAAGGGCGCTTGAGGGATGAGCAGAACCCATGCGAGCTGAAGAGGACTAGTGACGGCCTATCTCAGATCTGAAATTCCCAGAGATGAGAGCTAGACAGGACTATTGGGAACTGTGATGGCCACCACAAGCAGGAGAGGGTCTTGAGTGATGCAGAGGATCTCCTGAGAGTCAGAGAGGGCTGGACTGAGATTCTTCTGATGTAAAAAGCGGCCCCTAATGGATGAACAAGGCCGCCCGAGAGAAAAAAAATCCCTGTTGGCTGGCAATTGCTGTGCGGAATACCGAGGACCAGCCTCAGAGCTAGAATGCTCTTGAGACCACGAGTGCTGTCGATAGCTAGGAAGGATCACTAGTAGCATAAGAAGGCCCTTGAGGGCGAATAGAGTGCCCTGAGAGCTAATAAGAGTCCCTAGGTCAATGATTGTGAGGAATTCTGAGGGCCAATGTCAGAGCTAGAAAGCCCTTGAAGCTAGACAGACTCAAAGATTTGGAAGGGTCATAACAGCTGAAGAGGACCTCTGACGATTGGAAATGGTCACTGAGCGCTAGAGGGGACTGGACTGGGATGGCCAAGAGGCTTGGAAGGGGTCCCTATGAGCCGAACAGGGCCCCCTGAGATATAAAGAGTCCCTAATGGCTAGCGATCGTTGTGAGGAATACTGGGCCAATTCCAGAGCTAGAATGTCATTGCCAGCCCGAAAAAAAAAACTTGAGTATGGAGGCCCCCGAGAGCTAGAGCGGACCGGACTGTGATACTTCTGAAACTTGAGAGGAACACTGGGGGATGAACAGAACTACCTAAGAGACAAGGAGATTTCCGAGAGCTGGCGATGTTTCGAGAAATTGTGAGGCCTGTCTCAGAGCTGCTTTGTCACGAAGGAAGAGGTGGAGAAGGTCACTGCGAGCATCGCAGGTCGCTTTACGAAAGCTCTCGCCGTCAAGGGAACACAAATATTTCACAAGTTCTCGCCTGCTGATGTTACGACTGTTTTGGTACATGTATTGTCGAACGACGAGGAACCTGCCGTGGAAGTGCCACGATAGGTAGACAAAGACAAGCTAGACACGAGACATAAACAATTGGTGCACATATGAAACATCGTTTGTTTCCGCAGCTACTTGCAGATCTATGTGTTGCTCTGTCTTTGGGCATGTAACAAAAACTTTGGATCGTTTCTATGCCCTCAAATATGCAAACGGTACTTCGATGCACTTCTGATGGGGCATGGTTGTGACGTGATGTACCTCCTTATTTCTCAGTTGGATACATGTTTGTTCTGAACATACAATGATTGTATAGCTATGGTGTATACATTGTCCTCATGAATCCCTACGTATCGTGTTTTCTGGGAGAATACAAGCATTAACAGATGTCAGGAAGTGTTCTCGGCGAACGAAATTGCGACGCATTTACTCAGCGAAATAACTGGATATAACAAAACACAGGCTACTGGTGCCGACCACGGTTCAGTTGTGGCCAATAGCCACTTCTGACATGAGTAGGCGCCTTTTATCTTATATAGATAACTGGATATTGGAGGTAAATAAGTCCATTAGAAGACATAAATCCACGCAATGCCAGAGAACACGTTGCTACGTGTTATCAAACCGCATCTCGATTTTAGACGGAGAGACGGACGAGTTAGTAGCTGAATCTTCGAAAGACTTCAAATATGGTAAATTTCGCGCTCTCCAAATAAGGATTTGTATAAAAACAACAATTTTTATTTGCTATATAACAAGCCAAAACATGGTCCTTCCATTCTGTCAATTAAAAAGACAAAAAATGTACGGGCATCGAGGTCACCGGAGATCACGTGACCTGAGGTCATGGGGTAACCCTTTTATTATTCATCACATATTGCAAATATTGCCAGAATGAGATTCCTTGAATCTTTGCGAGTTAAAAAATGTCCAGATATTTACATTTTGACTTATAATTAACTTAGTTATCGGCCACCGAACATAACCTTGCAAAGCGACTTTCCAGAAATGCCCGAGGCCATAACTCCTGAACCGTTGACCGGATCGAAGCAAAATTTGCACAGGTGGATTCAGGGCACAAGATAACCCTACACACCAATTTTGCTCAAAACCTGAGACATGAGGGTGCTAGGCCCTGGTCGATCTGTCGTGGAATGCCCCCCCCCCCTCAACAGCTCGGCAACGTTGCTCGCGGGGAACCGAGAATATAGTTCCGCACATGATGCACGATTACAAGGACGAATTATACCGAACCAGTCAGAAATTTGTGGATGAACGCAGAAAAAGAAAATTATACATTCGAAGAGACCAAGCGCGGGCAATAACAATTTCACAACCAACTCGCCTCCGAGGTGAGATATTCAGCACACCCCACGGTTAAACCTACCTAGAGATGTCAACGTAAACGCACACACAATTCCAACACGCATGAACCAGCCGGGAATTCCGCGGCAACAGACTTCAACACCGCCCTGACCAAGAACGAGGCCGAAAAGCAGTATTTGCTGCAGATCGTCGAGGCCCACTCCTAAACCGCCTCCACTCCTAAACCCGGCCTGAAATGTAAATTGTGTAAATATACTGTAGTGAGATTGCATGCGAGGTGGCACTGGCACTGGCCCCACGCGGTGGCACTGGCCACCGCGTGGGGGATGTCGGCAGGTGAGTCAGCCAGTACGGCGACCTCGTGACCGGGACGGGCCGGCCGGATACGTGGCGTGGTGGGGCGTGTGCGGGATGGGCCAATCAGCGATCGGGGGTGTCGGAAACGCGGGAACGGTGTCGAGTTGAGCTGGGAGGGTGTGGGCTGTGCCGGGGCAGTCTGGTTACCGCCGAGCGCTGCGCAATACACGGTCCTGGCATCAAAGTTTTCTTTTCGTGAACTACATATACTAACGACACTCCTCTCCCATAATGTACCAATCTATTTTACTTGTAAAATTTTGTTGCGCGTTTCTAAGTTGTTCAGTGCACAAATGTAGCCAGTAATCGTAAAACGGGAAACATTCCTCAGCATTTCGAATTTCGTGTCGACGTCTCGCAGACAGGGACCTAGAATACTGGAATGGGGGTATATTTAGTCAAATTAAGTGGTCTATCTTGACTAACAATATGTTCTTCCACTATATTTTGTTATCTAAAGTCTCAGATGTTCCAAAAACACACTTGTTTGTAGGTGCAAAAATACTTTTGTGAAATGTCGACGTCGAAATTTGAACGAGGTGCCGGCCAGTTACATTGGAGAAACTTTGAACTTGCCTAATGTACTTCAACACCCGTCAATGGGACCCCTCAATGTACTTCAATTCGAAAGCAATTTTATATTTGGAGTTTCCTCATCCAACGTCACCGAACC
This sequence comes from Ashinkailepas kermadecensis, assembly GCA_034440615.1. Classification (NCBI taxonomy): domain Eukaryota; kingdom Metazoa; phylum Arthropoda; class Thecostraca; family Neolepadidae; genus Ashinkailepas; species Ashinkailepas kermadecensis. The sequence continues at coordinate 31,909 of JAOTOM010004921.1, read as the reverse complement.
ATGATCCCTTTATAATTTCAAACTTTTAACTTTTTGAAACACCTTAATACACACAAACACACAAACACACACACACACACACATATATATATATATATATATATATATATATACTAGTAGCCCGTACCCGGCTTCGCCCGGGTTGTAAAACGAATCCATGTTAACTGGTAAACGTGTATTGTACATCATCAGGTAATTGACCACCGTCGGAATCGCATCGCCGACATCACGCCACGGAATCGCATTGGCCGCATGACGTGCACGGGCAACAGCAAGGCGACAATTGTGTTGCTGTGGTGTTTCTTTTTTACGCAATATAGCCTGCCTCTCTCGTCTCTCAGTCAAACGCTGTTCTCGTTGCTCAGCAGTCTCGCGTTCGCGATGAGCCTTGTTACGTTTCGCAGATGGTGTATCATCCTTAGGCATTGGTTTCTGTCGTTTTAACATTGTCGCATCACTTCGCGGACGGACACATGCACTCCCCACCACTGTCACACGGCGACTGAGGTAGTATTGATATGAGTCATCGCGGACATCGGATATTGTTGTGACGTCACAGGAATACTCGACGCTGATTGGTCCAAAGCGATTGGTCCAAACCAATCAGGAGAGAGATCCAAACGAAACTCGCCCTTTATATAGTAGATATATATATATATATATATATATATATATATATATATATATATATATATATATATATATATATATATATATATATATAAATATAGATATATTTATATAACCTATTCAACAGTTGTCAATTTAATATAAAATTATGCACACATATGACGTTTCAACTATATATTAGTCTTCTTCAAAATGGCACAACACCACCGATTACAAACACTGCAAGACGGAGATCTCTCTCTCTCTCGCTCTCGCTCTCGCTCTCGCTCTCGCTCTCGCTCTCGCTCTCTCTCTCTCTCTCTCTCTCTCTCTCTGTCTCTCTCTCTCTCTCTCTCTCTCTCTGTCTCTCTCTCTCTCTCTCTCTCTATCTCTCTCTCTCTCTATATATATATATATATATATATATATATATATATATATATATATATATATATATATATATATATATATATATATATATATATATATATATATATATATATATATATATATATATATATATATATATATATATATATATATATATATATATATATATATATATATATATATATATATATATATATATATATATATATATATATATATATATATATATATATATATATATATATATATATATATATATATATATATATATATATATATATATATATATATATATATATATATATATATATATATATATATATATATATATATATATATATATATATATATATATATATATATATATATATATATATATATATATATATATATATATATATATCTCTCTCTCTCTCTCTCTCTCTCTCTCTCTCTCTCTCTCTCTCTCTCTCTCTCTCTCTCTCTCTCTCAACAGCCTGTCTGAATTTAGCCCAGGATGGTAGTAAGTAGTAAGTAGTAAGTAGTAGATTTGAAGTAGTAAATTAAAATTGTAGATTTTGTTTTATGAAGCAGAATTTTACTACTTACTACTTACTACTTACACCGAAATTGTTCTTTATGAATCAGGCTACAGATGATCACCAGATGCAATACCCTGTGTGCGTGTGGTGTGTGTGTGTGTGTGTGTGTGTGTGTGTGTGTGTGTGTGTGTGTGTGTGTGTGTGTGTGTGTTCGCGCGTGTGTGTGTGTGTGCGCGTATGCGTGCGTGCGTGCGTGCGTGCGTGCGTGCGTGCGTGCGTGCGTGTGTAAGGACGAAGCGCCAAGGACGGCGGCTATCCTACGGGCCTTCTACGCACATCCATGGTAAAGGGTGAGGAGAGTAGTTCAAAAATAGTCAATCCCACGCCTCTCGTTTCCATCTGCAATGAGGACTCTGGTCCACTAAGCACGACAAATAGCTTACCTTCTTTAACCACCAAAAAAAGAAAGAAAGAAAAAGCACACCCACCCGTCGTTTCCACCTGGCATTGAAGGCTCTGCCTGACTAGGAGCGACCAGTAGCTCACCTGCCCTGACCCAGTCTAGCATTTAGGCCACCAGGCCCCACGTTGGTCCCCAACAGCTTTATCCATCGCTTATCTCTCTCTCTCTCCTCTCTCTCTCTCTCGCCTATAATATACGTCCTGGTGCCATACCCGCTCGAAACCCAGGACTCTGAAATTGGAAATATCATGATCCTTCTGGACAAAATGATCATTGACAGGTAAATTTAGCTTGGACTTTAGCTAGCTGGCTGCAGATTGAAGAGAGGTGGTTCTGGAACCAGGTGTGCAGGCGCATCCCGGTTTCCCCGACATACACCACTTTCTGGCAGACACCGCACCACACTCTATACATAACATTCCACCAGAGACATTCTATGGTTTTGTCATATGTACACTGTGTATTCGCGCCTTGGAAAATATCCCCTCCCACATACAAATTCCTGCGAATAACACACTCCTTGCCGCAGTCCTGTCTCTCCCTTGGGTGTTCTCTTAGCACTTTTCTGGTTTTTAGTGTACCAGCAAATTCCGCAGATTTGGCCCCCAGCGGAATGCGACTAGACAGTCCCTTTGGAAGACTTTTTGAAGCTTTTCCGAATGTTGAATAATGTGCCCTTCGTTACGCAGAATCTGTCTAATGCCCGGTAAATACCTTGAGAAGGTGACAACCATTGGGACCCGCCCTCCTTTCGAAGCCCTCCTTTTCAGATTCAGCTGGTTTTCCATATTCCTCCCGTGGCCATGCTCCTGCACTGTATTTACCTTCCCATTTGCCCTTTCTATTATTGCTGTGAGGTAACCCCTCTCCTCTAGTCTACATTGCATATTACTTCTATGACGGATGAAATATCTTTATTGTTGCAGATCCGTTGAATGTGGACAGAGAGGCCATACGGAATGGCCTTCTTGGTAGATATCCCTTCTTTGATTCTGACCACCCTATACATACCAAGAAGGCCATTCCGTATGGCCTCTCTGTCCGCATGCATCGGATCTGCACCAACAAAGCAGATTTCCTCTGTCATATGAGTAATATGCAATGTAGACTAGAGGAGAGAGGTTACCTCACAGTATTAATAGAAACGGCAAGTGGGAAAGTAAATGCAGTACAGTAGCATGGCCTTGAGAGGAATATGGAAAACCAGTTGAATCTGAAAAGGAGAGCTTCGAAAGGAGGGCGGGTGGGTCCCAATGGTTGTCACCTTCTCAAGCTATTTACCGGACATTAGGAAGATTCTGCCAAGCAAAGGACACCTTATTAAAAATTCGGAAAAGCTTCAAAACGTTTTCCAAAGGGACTGCCTAGTCGCATTCCGTCGGGGGCCAAATCTGCGGGATTTGCTGGTACACGCAAAAACCAGGAAAGTGCTGAGGGAAGAGCGTATGTGCGAATGTGCGTAGAGTGCTAGAGTAGAGTAGAGTAGAGTAGAGTAAAGTAGAGTAGAGTAGAGTAGAGTAGAGTAGAGTAGAGTAGAGTGCGTGTATGTGGACCGTGGATGTGCGTAGAGGGCCAGTAGGATAGCCTCCGTCCTTGAAGCTCCGTCCCTACACACACATACGCACACACACACACACACACACACACACACACACACACACACACACACACACACACACACATACAGGGTTAGTTAGTTAGTTAGTACGGCTTAACTGGTGATCATCTGATATTCCATTTAAGTCTGGATGCACGCTTAAAGGAAGATCCTATGTTGGTAGCCTACGCTGTTCAACCAACTTATCTCCGTCTTGCAGTGTTTGTAATCGGTGGTGTCGTCCCATTCTGAGGAAAACTAATATATATTTGAAACATCATGAGTGTACAGAATTATATATATATATATATATATATATATATATATATATATATATATATATCGGAAGGTCGCCTCTGTGCGATGCACTCTCTCACCAGTTCGTTTGTGTTTTCAAAACATCGCGTCGCCGCCGCTGTCATCTTCATCTTCGCTAATATCGCGTGTGCGCTTCTGCATTATACTGTCCATGTTCAATACATGTATGAATTGCCAATATATGTAGGGGTGCCTGATTGCCGGGATGAGGAACTTCGGGGGATGACAGGTCGATATACACCTGTTATTGAGGAGGAAGATAAGAATATCATCCTCAAGATGGCCGACACATGGCCAGATTTACACCGGGTATCCACAGGGATAGCGTGCAGTTGGAACCCTTCTGATGCTCTTGTGTACAAAAATTATGAGACAATGGTCCTAGTTCGTGCCGTGAATGCGCGGACACGGATGAACTGGCCGATTTTGTTTGTGATGCATTTACATTTGCATTGATGTATGCAACGTGCAGTTTCATCGATGTAGCATAAAGTCTGATTAAAGTCTGAAAACCTGAAGTCTGAATGCAGCTTTGAAATGCTTACTATACTTACTAACAGTGGCGCTGCCAGGATTTTCTGAAGGGGGCCGACCCAGAAAAAAATGTCAGTAAACAGAGAATGCTTCATGAAAATTTTGCGTTTTAAGTGGTGAGAATCTAAGAATGTATTGTTTCATCTAGTGCTTGTTGCTAAGGGGGAGCAGTCTCCCCCATTGGCTGCGACTCTGCTTACTAAGTCTATGCTAATTTATAATGTATGCTTAGTTGTACTACAAGTACCGACTTCAGCAACGAACAGAATGCTAGAATAGGGACCTAATTTAGCTTAGTTAATCAACTGCACATACATTATAATCAACTGCACAAATCAACACGTCCAGTACGCAGGACGAGACGGACGTGTTAGCTCCCGATACCTGGAGCCGAATTCGACGCACTAACACAGGGAGTTGAATTTGCCTTTTCGTTTCCTTACGTTTGTCTATTTTGATAGGCTAAGCTAATCTTAAGTTATTATATTCTCTAACTCTCAGATTGCTAATCTAGACATAACTATCTAAACTAGAATGGTACATAGACCGGAGGTGTCATGGACGAAATTAAGAACAAATTCAGGAACCAGTGAATGAAAAGATGAAAGAACTTCCAGAGGAAATGGAGGATATTAGAAAGGAAAATAGGAAAGCAAACAATCAGCTAAGACAACTCATGGAGGAAAACAAAGTTTTCAAAAAAACAGATTTCAGATTTGAACTGCACAGTTGACAACATAGAACAATACACTAGAAAACAACTCACTCATTCAGGGTGTTGGTGGGTTTCCATCAGCCTCAATGTACACCTTTGAAGCTCCAGAGAAAACCAGGGAGAGAAAGTATATTGCCAGATATACTCTCTGGTAATATATCTGCATGTCATCGTCTACGCCAAAACAGGCGTGTAATGATAAAATTTCAGGATTTAGGTGATAGGAATGCAGTGTATGAAGCAAAATTCAACCAAACAGGAGAACACAAAACTGCCAAACTAGTTTTCGGCTAGTTCATCCTTTGTATATTAGCTATGACTTTGATAACATGACAGGTTAATCTTGGTTTTCCTACACACGGGCTAGTTATATCATAGTTAATTAACCAGGAAAGGCTCTTTAAATAGCAAGTAGCAGTATGAAAAATAAGCAGCTAGTAGAAACTATAGGCTTACGCGTTTGCAGAACGAAGCACAGCCTATGCAAATGTGCGTTGACTAGGTACAAGCCAGATACTAGTCGATTTGGTTCCCACTTCTGACATCTGTGTGGTTTGATCCCATTGTTTCTACCCTTAGAAGTTATGACTTTGGGAGAGCTTTTTTGTCTGCGTGCGATGGGCAAGTTGAAGGTAAATATATCTGGGGCTGCCATTGGTTCTACGTACAGTTCCGTCGTGTTTTGTTTGCCTTCCTGAACCTTGATGATGCTACGTAACATACATGGTCACATACATACAAGTCAGGTTACATGACTATGATTGGATAACTGGTTATTACTTCTTGATGTTGTCGGAGGCTTTCTCCTAATCACTGAACAAATGTCATATCTTTCATTTCATGAAGGCTATAATGTTCATTTAAGCTGCCAATTAAATTCGTAAAGTAATTCAGTATACGTCACTGTGCTCGTGACAGCGGTAATATCTGACGTCTCGCCCTCGCCTTAAAGTTGTCCGTGTGTGGGTTCCATGTTCATCGATCAGCTTCACACATCGATAACAAAGACACTGTCCGTACGACCCGATACGTATCCTTGGTAATGCCAGCCAGTCACTCCGCCGGGTGTTCCAACCCTGTCTGTTTTGCTCCAGGTCCTATGGAACCGGTCATGTAATAACTCTGCGGGATGTCAGCAATTTCATGAACAGCACAGAGCGTGTGGTAGGCTATCTGTTATCTGGCTGTAATCCATCCAAATATATCCATATGTGATGACACCTTTCTCCGCCAGTTGCGGTCCAGGCACGAACAAATTGGCAGGTTTGGGATACTTTGAACGCTACCACATGTGTCGCTGGGCTTCCGCTTAGGCGTTCATGTCAGGACGCTTCCGTCAGGACGCTACCGGGATGTCGCTGGACGTTTGCTTAGATGCTCCTACCAGGACGTTCCGGTCAGGACACTACTCGGCGTGCCGGTGGACGTTCAATTAGACGCTCCTGTCAGGACGCTACTGTCAGGACGCTACTGTCAGGACGTTACTGTCAGGACGCTAATGTCAGGACGCTACTCGCCGTGCCGGTGGACGTTCGATTAGACGCTCCTGTCAGGACGTTACTGTCAGGACGCTACTGTCAGGACGCTACTCGCCGTGCCGGTGGACGTTCGATTAGACGCTCCTGTCAGGACGCTACTGTCAGGACGCTACTCGGTGTGTCGCTGGACGTTCGATTAGGCGCTCTTGTCAGGACACTACTGTCAGGACGCTCTTGTCAGGACGCTACTGTCAGGACGCTACTCGGTGTGTTGCTGGACGCTCCTGTCTGGAAGCCGCTCCATGTGTCCTCCGTGGTCACTCCTGTCACTGGGTCCTGGGTCGACATCGCTGAGCTAGGTCACCCATCATCAGCCACCGACACCGCCGAGATAGGTCACCCATCATCAGCCACCGACACCGCCGAGATAGGTCACCCATCATCAGCCACCGACACCGCCGATATAGGTCACCCATCATCAGCTACCGACACCGCCGAGATAGGTCACCCATCATTAACCACCGACACCGCCGAGGTAGGTCACCTGTCATTAGCCACTGACACCGCCGAGATAGGTCACCCGTCATTAGCCACCGACACCGCCGAGGTAGGTCACCCATCATTACCCACTGACACCGCCGAGGTAGGTCACCCGTCATTAGCCACCGACACCGCCGAGGTAGGTCACCCATCATTATCCACTGACACTGCCGAGGTAGGTCACCCGTCATTAGCCACCGACACCGCCGAGGTAGGTCACCCGTCATTGACCACGGACACCGCCGAGGTAGGTCACCCGTCATTAGCCACTGACACCGCCGAGATAGGTCACCCGTCATTAGCCACCGACACCGCCGAGGTAGGTCACCCGTCATTAGCCACCGACACCGCCGAGATAGGTCACCCGTCATTAGCCACCGACACCGCCGAGGTAGGTCACCCGTCATTAGCCACCGACACCGCCGAGGTAGGTCACCCGTCATTAGCCACCGTACAGTTTCTGGGCCAGGCCGAGAGGATGTAAGCCTGGACATTGCCTGCCAAGCCATGGCATGCCATTCTGCAAAGGATCCAGATTGGCGGGATCCAGCACTTGAAATAAGAAAAGGCATATAACCCGAAAGTGTCATCTTAGGCCATTTGCGGGTACTTCGCATGAAAAAAGCCCGCATCATCAAGTCTCGTGGGAGCTCATGCCTTGCACCACCGAGGTCGGCGTCTGGTGGAACGGCAGCTGCAAGGGAGGCCAGCTAAGTAAGGTGGGCTTCTGTGTCGATATATGTCGACGGAATGGTCCAGCACACCGCCCTGTGCTGGGCAGCATACCGGCACACACCGCTTCTGACGAGCCGGGCCGGAAATACGCCGCTGTGTGCATTATCTGGGATTACAGATACGGACGTCACGTGATGTGACAGCCGCCTCCATCCAGTCGGCGTGAATGGTGGGTCGACTGATTTCGCTGTCGACCTGTATTATCCGATCTCTGTGCTATCACCTGCAGAGCCACATTGCAGGCGCTCTAATAAGCGTGCCTCCATCCGCCAAATGGACTATTTGTACTTCATCGGCTTTGAGTCTCCCTTCATATTGCGTGTAGGTGTGTGAGGCCATGTCGCAAATGGATCATGTAAGTGGCGCTAGCACACCCTTGTTGGGAAGTAAATCGATCAACAGTATTGAGCCCACCATTATATGGAAGTGCGCATTATAAATTGAGGTAAACATCATCCACAACTGCCTCTTAAAAATCCGCGTAACTCATGCTGGGGACAAAAAAGTAGCAAAAACAAATATATGTATTTCATATTTTATGACAAGAATATAGATGCACACATTGATCACAAAAAGACAACATAAATATGAGTGTAATGCATGAGTGATAAAATACCAAAAACCATGGAGCGAAATTACTAAAGCATCTAGGGCATCTAAAACAGTGCTGAACGCATGCAGTCTGGACATTGGTAGCTCCAGCACGGCTGCCTTCCAGTCAATAGCGCAACCAGGGGGGCTAATGGTGCTATAGCCCCGCGTTGTGCCAGTAGGGCCCACTTCGTCGCGCTTGGCGCTCCGAAATTTAGCTGTTTCCTGCTAAGGACCAGTGACAACTGGGGGCCCTCTGAGCGGTAGTGGGCTCCCAAGAATTGCCTCGGTATTCGGAAAAATTACGCAGGGGCCCAGTAAAATCACGCTAGGGCCCCCAACAAATTTATGACGGGGTGCATAAAAATTCCTTTTCGGGGACCCAAAATATATACAGCGGGGTACCGAAAACTCACGCCGGGGCCGAAAATCATAAAGGAGGTCCTGCAAAATTGTGCTTAAACCCCAAAATTCCCGTCGGGTCCCAAAAACTGGCATTGAGGCCCAACATAAATATAGCGGGGCCGTGAAAAATCACGTTGGGTCCCCCCAAAAAATTCATTGGGGTTGCAAAAAAATCCGCCCGGGCCTCGAATAAAAGACAGCGGGACTCGGAAAACACGTGCCGGTGACCGAAAATCGTACCAGAGCACCTCAAATCGAGCTAGAGGCCCACAATTCACGTTCGGATCCCCACAAATTCGGGTCTAGGGCTTAAAAAAGAGTGTCTGCGAGAATTCGTGCAGAGTCAAAAAAATCGCACCGGGGCATCCAAAAACCGCGATTGGGTTACAAAACTTCCTTGGTGGCTCCAACTAAGTACGTCGGAGCCTCGTGTCGCGGCCCAAAAAAACCGCGCCTTGCTCCTAAAAGTTGTGCTGAATGCTAAAAATCTTCATTTAGGGGCAACAAAATACGCGTCGAGGGACCCAGGTTAATACAGTGACCCTCCTTGACCTGAGCTAGGTTAATGATCTTACATGACCTGAGGCTAAAGTTTTCACATCAAACGCAAAATGATGGAGAAAACGTTACTCAAAATTTCGCTCTCGGCGCGCCGCCATTCTTTATCTATCGCAAGAAAACCTTAGGGGGCGTAAAAGACCCCAAACCCCCTTGGATTAACCCTGAACATCGCTTTGCTAGCTTCTATAAGCATCGAAGGGTATCTGGGTGGTTTGAGGGCTGAAACAACACTCACCCCGCCGATACCACCCCGGGCATGCTAGAGAAACGCCAAACAGCGTGTAGTTTGTGACGATATCTCGCGATTGACACTAAATTTGACCCCATTTGCTGACATCTGGGGTGAAGCCAAATCGAAAATATTTGGAGAAAATTGGTGCAAATTTCGCTAAAGGTACTGCAGGGTTGCGCCCCAGATGCTTACAAATGTGTTCCTTAGAGTCATTCGAGTGCAGAGGTTTAGAAACGTGGCTACTTAGCCACTACGGTAGGTAGCGCATCTGCTTATGACATTTTTGCAGATGTAGCGAATTTAGGGAATGTGTTTTAATACTTCGTAATACTATGTGACGGATGAGTGGCAGAAAATATGAAAACTGAATTCGTCGCATCAATTCCATCAGCATCAGATCGTGAACAACATCAATGCAACAGAGTATGGCATAAGCAACACTAAATGATATTCATTAGTGGGATAATAAACATTTGCGTTATTTATGACATTTAAGCTAACGTATCTTGAAAATATGTGAAGCAATTTTAAACCATAATCGTATGGGGTCTGGTGTGTGTGTGTGTGTGTGTATGTGTGTGTAGGGGGGGTCAGCGTCAGCTGGTGCAGCTGCTAAAACGGGCCTTAGATCCTTCCCCATCCACCCACACTCCGTAGCTTTCCAGAGGTTCGGTCTTCGGCGATGCTTTGAGCACATTAAACATCGACTCCACAATCCACATGCTGTATTTTTGTGAGATTTTTTAATTGGAGATTAACTAACGTAAGTAGATAATATAGTCCATGCCAGGAAATTTTATTATAATATTAAGCCATGGCGTCAGAATGGAGTGACTCACGAGCGGTAGACGATTCCAATAAATGAAGTTGGCAGAGCGACAGGTGAGCTTGCGTCCGTGCAGTTCCTTTCAAACGTGACCAGTTTTTACGCGGTTATTGTGCATGTGTTCTTCCTTCACGAGTGGTCCCGTGATTGCTTGCCACAATGCCCAAGGAGCGGAAGTTGAACAAGATCAGAGTCCCAAGAAGTCGGATGCCTGGGCATCAAGACAATTCGTGTATTGTGGTTACAAATTTGTAGTTGGTATAGCTACCAGGATTCACTTTAGCGTCACGTGGCAAGTAAGCACGAGGAATTGTCTGAAAAAGATATTCGGATCAAAGACACAGGATTTGCAACCGGGGAGAAGTTTGCGAGCTGGTGCCCGGTGTATGTGGTAAGTGCCTACCTAGGTAAGGGAAGGGGCGATGTCTTCGATCAGTTCTGCGAGTCCTGAGCACTTGCCTTTGCTATGTAAAAGATACTTAACTTCATGATCATATCCCTCATCTTTATGCAACATTCCATGGAAAAGGCAATGGCTTTGAATTCTAGAACTGTTTGGCTGAAACTCCACTTAATTTTCTATGGTGAATCACGCATATCGGTAACTGAATGATTCTGCGCCTGGCGACGTCGGCTATTTGAACTCCATGCCCTGTACTATGCTGTACATGTGATGAAACTGATATCAATGGGGAATGTTGAAGGAATGCATGACGGAAAATATCAGATTAGATTATATGTAGGAAAGGATACCTGAGATAACCATGACATGGGATAACCGGAGCAATTGTGAACAAGTAATGAAGCGATAGTCCGACATTAAAGCGCTGGTTTGATCGTATTTACATCATTTCATTCCATGTATTTGATGTTTTGACAAGAAACACTGAATGAATGACGTGAGGATAAGTCTCGAAATACCTTAAATATCTGGTACACATAACGTTTTGTAACATATAAATGGACGACTTGGCACATGTTCTTCGATTGTTCGTAGTGATTTAAGAAGTTTCCGCTCTTCATGTAGCAATTACGTGTTTCCATACATTGGTGTGTAGCGGAACCGGCAATTTTTAGAGCTCTGTTCGAGTGACGTATCGCTCCTGTCGCATTTTGCCACATGAGGAAGGTACATACCAGGCCAGATCAAAATCGTAACCCCTTTTTCAAACTTTTGGAAATTTTGCTTAGTTTCTAGTTTTCACTATCCTTGGGTAGAAACGGATAATGAATTCGAATTCAGCACTAAGAATACGATATGCTGGTTCCAAGATCGCAAATTGTCTCCTACCTACCATGAATTCTTGCGTTAGCCATTGTCTTGCTCCTGAGAATCACAAAAATATACCAGTGCAGTGAAGTATGCAAGTGACACACATGTATGGTAGGTAACGGTGGGGAATATGGACTAAAACGTGACGACCTTTGATCGCTCTCCTTCGTATTTCAGTTCAATGGTCCACTCTTGCTAAAAACACAAATCGTTGGCTGTATGTGGCATTTATGATAGGTCACGCGCGTAGTTTACGATCAGGCTGCGCTCTGAGACAGTCCAAATTTTGTTTTGTGCTCATGGCAAATGTGCCATATGACTGTTTTCTTAACGGGGGTGGGAGGTTATTGATATTGGTGAGCGAAATTTAGACCCCTTCTACATCAATTCACGGTTGCGCCTTGGGTATTAGAAACCTACATGGGCGGCTTCGCCATCCGAGATGTGGGAGACGCTTACCCCACATATCCAATCAAATTTTGCGCTAAGCCTATGACGATGCATGGAATGATCGAACGAAAATGCATCTCGTCCATGAGTGTAGGAACCAATAGATTAGGTACGTAGGGTTCAATTATTTGATATATGGCCAACATACCACATAATACACGGAAATAATTGTATCTTTAAACATGGGACCAATGAACATTAGCCCGCGCCAGTTTCTCCGGCTTGGTCCTCACACCCCGTCTCAGGGGGGGGGGGGGGAGGTTGATAAAGATCTTTCCTAACTTTCAAACTAAGCGGTGCATGAACGTGAATCGGATATCATTATCATCCCTGGACGATTAGGGCTCGAAAATGGCCTCATTTTCCTGAATAATCTTGAGAATCAAAATAACGTGATTAAAAAAACTTGTTAAGCACACCTTATGTCTCCAATTCTGGTAAGGACACACAGTTAAAGCGCACGCCACCTTAGTGCTAATTACACAGCGAATGTTACAAAAATAGTAATATTGGCCCATCATGGGCCACAATTGGCGGTTACCTGACATTACTGACCTGACCTCAAGCCCAAGCCCAAGACATACGTGCTGTAAACACTGCCAAATTGTAATCATGTGGTAAGCTTCATTTAAATGTAGTTTCACATGTATTAGCCGTTAAAAATAGTTTTTTTTAATAGAACACTGACCTATGATGACCTTGATCTGGACTGTGATTGATAGTTTCGGTTCCATTCGATAACTTGGCTCCTGTAATGCAAGTGTCATAATATTAAGTCATGCAAACTCGAAATAAGCCATAAATCAGGAGTGTATATATGGGTTTTTAGATAATTGGCGCACTTTATCTTGATCTGGCCCCAGGTTATTGGACGGAGGTCAACGAAATTGGAAAGGTAACTTCTCATATATCTGCATGCATACCAAGGGAGAAATCCGGTTAGAAGAACATGTACATTACAAAAATATAAAATTGGACCGAAATCAGCAACGACCTCAGGTCACTGACGTGACCTCAAGCTGAACCCCGAGATATGCGTTTTTTTAGGCACTGCCTGATTGCATTCACGCACCAAGTTTCATTTCAATATATTTTATTGAGATGAATTATCGATCTTGAAACATTTTTGGACGTGGTTCTCTTTGACATGAGCTAGGTCAATAACCTTACATGGCCCGAGGATCAGACACAAAAAAAGATGAAGAAAAAGGTACTGAAAATTTCGCGGTTCTGTGTTCATCCATTTTCTCCGTGTCGGATAAATTTTAGTGAGGACGTAACCCCCTCCCTATACCTGGCGGTTTAACTTTAAAAATGGCCCTTCAGCTATTTCTTCCATACCAATAATTTCCTAGTACCTGCACCCATGTTCTCACCCACCACAGGAATCAACTGGTGGAGCCACCCATAGAAGCCTAGAATAAGGGGCCGATAACAAGAGAGAGTGAAAATAGTCACATTAATAACCTTGAAAAGGGGAGGGGTCGCAAAAAATTAACGGTAAAAATCAGGGGACCTTTGAATTTTCCGTGCAGGCTGTGGCCCGTACAAATATTCGACCGCCGTCACCTTATCCTAGTCGAGCCCCTGCCCCCAGTTACATGTGATTCAAGGCGACGCCGCTGTTTCCCAGTTACGACATACTTCACAAGCCACCTACTCCATACGTCTCCAGCCCATAGACTTCAGAGCTGGACCGACCCTATCTCAGTGACTCACATCAGCAACAATTATGATTCCAGAGCCGGACCGATCCTATCTCAGTGACTTACATCAGCAGCAATTATGGCACCGATATTGATGGAGCTTTGCATGTGACAATCGAGGTTTGTGCGCCTCTTCTCCAGCCGATACACAGTGTATAAAGTGGGTGGGAATACGTGCGTTTCAATCAGAAGGTTTCATGTTTCAGAACTTAAGTGGTGTCGAAAATGGAAACTAGATATTAGGAAGATTTTGTACCGCTTAACCCTCGCTCATGAACGGCCATCTTCCCAGATCAGGGAGAGGGAACCTGACACAGCGTTTCCAAACGAAGAGCACTAGGAACATGAGGTACAACAGCACCAGTATACCGCACTTAGCGAAATCTCGCAATTTGCACCCGAGGTTTATACCTTAGGGATACCTTCCTGCTTAACCTTCCAGATCAGTTGCAAGGACACTTTTCGGAACACAAATGGAGAATATTCACGGTTATTTCGTTCCCCGGGTAAGAACACTAATACGAGCGCGAAGTGTTCACAGAGTATTCCGAGCCGATGGCATGTCAGTTAGCGCCAGTTTCTGGAGATGCGCACTGGCACGGGCCGGTGGCACTCGGCCTATAGCAAAGTGGCGACTGTGCCGGTCGTAACGTGGGAACGGGCTGCGATTTTGAAAGCCACCGCATGCTGTGCAGCTTAAAGTGGAGTGAGGTGTATTTGCGGGTAAGCACAAGAAGAACTCAAGAGATAAGTTGGACCCTTCCCACGAGCAGCAAACAAAAAAATCATCTTTTTGAAAGGTTGTTGAACGCAGTCCCTTTTTAGTTTATTATTGGCATCCTGTGGAAGGCCACATGAAGTGACAAACGTTAACATGTTCAAATTCCCTTTTTGTGTATCAAATTCACTCTTATTGGCTGCTTTCAGCTCAACTATCTTTCTGTGGAATGTCTCCAAGAAATGTGTGTGAAAAGCACAACACTTAATGTCTTCTCTTCCCTTATCTGCCGCCAATATGTGTTCCACGGCACAGATACTTTAATGGAATGAATTCTGGACGGTCGTCATTTTGCAACGAAGTCAACTTCGTACTCCTTTTTCGAACTGCGTTTAGCTCCCATACGTTCAGACTCGTCCGATCCTGCCATGAACGCTCCGAGCGGAAACCGTCATCGGTCGGCCCGCGCTGGCTCACGCTGACGTCGGAAGTTGATGCCTCAAGCTGCGGTTGTTGCCCAATGTTTTGCTTGGTCAGTTCCGGCGCGGCGGCGGCCGGCCAATCTACTCCTATTGTGCTTATGTACATGGTGGCATCCCGCCGACATATAGGGTGTCACCATTGCACATGTGGGGCAGGGGGTTGGTCGGGGTCGTCCATCGAACTCCTCCCTCTGAGTTCCGGCACGCGATTGACCCGTGACAGGTGTGGCCAACCGACTGTCACATGTGCCATGTATCATATAACGGCAGTATATGTGAGGCGTGACAGGTGTGGCCAACCGACTGTCACATGTGCCATGTATCATATAACGGCAGTATATGTGAGGCGTGTCTGGAGTGCGACGACCGGACACCTCCATTCGCGGTGTGTGGCAATAGGTGATGCAGGCCAGTGACAGGCCGGGGAGTTGGCCGAATGAGCCCCTCCCCATGAGCGACTAGTCCTCTTTCGCGCGCGCGGCTCGGCCCAGACGCGACTGAGCGGCGAGGCTGGTAAGATACCACACCCTGGGGAAAGGTGTGGACGTTGTGACGGATATCCGCCACGGGTACCTGGAGACTTGTAGGTACGGATTTTAAAACGGCACGTGCCAATGTGATCAACCCGGTCAATAGTCAAATACTCAAATCCAACAGCATTAACGGCTGTTGGATTTGAGATCTCATCGGAATTGAGAACCAGTTACCGCACACGTGAGGAAAACCCTGGACTATCACTGCCAGGGAAACGAACTTGCATACAGCTTTGATGGATCATACGAATATGATGCGATGATGAAATATGATGTGCAAAGAAAAAGACATGATTTATTGACTATATCGGGCGGTTTATGTCCCTTGAACTAGAAGAATAGCGAAGGATGTTGATAGAGAAAAAGCATTTATATCTCTACATAATTAGTGTATCGGTACAGTTCAGAAAAAACTATGTACAAAAAATGCAGGTTCGGAGCCGGGCAGCAATGGTAAATCGAACAAGAAGGTACATGCACTTCAGAAATAATCTGGAAAACAGGTGCAGGGAATATTCCATGGCCACGACTGATATGATATATCAACATATGCACACGTACACACACACACACACACATCTATATATATATATGTGTGTGTGTGTGTATTCTGACGAAAAACAGCTACAAATGTGCACAAATTCAGACGCAGAGGATTAAGATGATAATACTTTCTTACCACTTTACTTAAAAATATATTTATGTTTGATTCCTGAATATGCCAGAATGTTCCTTGCCTCATACTCCTCCATGCAGGTGGAGCATGAATATCAGGGATGGAAAAATAATGGCCAAAAAACTGTTTTTTGCCAATGAAATTAACTGATAAAACAATTTGCTGGTCAAGATTGTTAGCCCCGCAAGAGGCCACAATTGGCTTATATCTCTGGAATGCGGAGATCAACTGATCCAGAAGCACAAACACGTCAGCATGGTCTCTTGCATGAGGTTCATGTGTCTTGACAGCAAATGTTATTGCCAGATCCATGGTATTATCAGTTCATGCCGGCATCTTGCCAACCCTGATGATGATGTAATGGAAGGTACGGCGACAGTACTTCAAGATTCAGGAAAAGGACCAGTAGCAAGACTAATTAAATGCCTAATTAAACCGATATGATATGATAACCCCACTGAAAAAAAAGCATGATAACCTCACTGAGAAGACATGATAATCCCACCGAGATGTCATAATAACCTCACTGAGGATTTTGTATCGGTAACTCCTCAAACAGTTCAAGGTATCGCATTGGCAATTGGAGTACCATTCGACAACTCACGATCGCACATTGTGCAAGCATAGAAGTTCAGTCTATTGAGGTTTCGGAGCTAGGGTCGGCCGGCCAGGCTACAACCCGGTCTCAATGCGGTTCTTACATGCACATTCAACATTTGTTATGAGCAAATCGTAAAGGACACAGTCAAAAGTAGAACAGGGGTGCATAGAAAAATGATGAAGTAAATCCAAGTCACAACTATCTCAGGCAAGCAGCCAGGTCAAACGAAGGCTTAAACTGAAAACAGTTGGGAAGAAGAGAGGCATTGCATGCAAATCGTCTCTGGAAAAATTAGGCTCCTCAAATATGATTTGATGAGCTTTCCAAAATCCAACCAAACCCCGCTCGGGCAGGTACGGCCGGAATCCAAGCATAACCACGCCAACTGTGGCTCAGCCCATGCTGCCTACGGCCGCTATATATGGGAGAAAGTGTGGCCACGCGCGGGCTCAGCCCAAGTTGTGTGGATCACGTAGCTGTAGCTTACCAGGGCTCAGCCCAAGTTTTGTGGATCACGTAGCTGTAGCTTACCAGGGCTCAGCCCAAGTTGTGTGGATCACGTAGCTGTAGCTTACCAGGGCTCAGCCCAAGTTGTGTGGATCACGTAGCTGTAGCTTACCAGGGCTCAGCCCAAGTTGTGTGGATCACGTAGCTGTAGCTTACCAGGGCTAAGCACATGCTATCTATGCAGTTCCCATACGGTGTAAAGTGAAGCACACGTGGGCTCATCACAAAATGCGCCCCGGTCCGGCCCTACCGACTGTCGTCAAAGTGAAGCACACGTGGGCTCATCACAAAATGCGCCCCGGTCCGGCCCTACCGACTGTCGTCTTCGTGAAGTCGTCATCACAAAATGCGCCCCGGTCCGGCCCTACCGACTGTCGTCTTCGTGAAGTGCGCAAGTCACGCTTTTTTCGCCTGCTAACTGTTCGGCCGTCGTCAGGTGTTGGGCTAGGTGTCGTCAGGTGTCGTCAGGTGTCGTCAGGTGTTGGGCCAGGTGTCGTCAGGTGTCGTCAGGTGTCGTCAGGTGTTGGGCCAGGTGTCGTCAGGTGTCGTCAGGTGTTGGGCCAGGTGTCGTCAGGTGTCGTCAGGTTTGTCCCGATGGAGGCCAGGCTCTGCTCTTCCAATCCGGTTGACAATGGCTGACGTTCCTCATCCGTGTACGATCTTTCACAACTGCATGGGATGCTGTATACGCAGCTGCGGGAGATCGTACACGGGAAAACTAGTTACATGTGGCTGCCACTGATGCGACAAAACATCGGTCTAAACCATGGATGATGCACAAGGTGCACTTCCTAGCACCAACTGAGGTGTTTTGAATGGCCGAGTGGTTAGCAAGGTGGTTAGCACGGTAGAGGTGTATGGCCGAGTGGTCTGTTCTTGAATGGCTGAGTGGTTAGCAAGGTGGTTAGCACGGTAGAGGTGTATGGCCGAGTGGTCTGTTCTTGAATGGCCGAGTGGTTAGCGCGACGGAATAAGAGGCGGGGAAAACTAAGTTCGAATCTGGATGTTTCCATCGGTGTTGGTTTGCGACATGTGTTGTGGTTACCCGTATATCACCACCACCGGGTTACCTCAGAGCCTACATAACGATAACCGGCAAAGCAATTGGCCGCTATGTTATGCAACTAAAAGACTTGACGAGGACGACGATAAGAACATTCTCAACACCATTTGTACAAACACCTCATTACGTATCATCCGTGAAACAATATCCATGCAGCGAAGCGTGAATGCATGAACACCACAGCGATGACTTGAAAGAATGACAGCAATGACGAGCAATATTCAGAAGCATATCAGGGGTCCTTTTAAGCATATCAGGTGTCCTTTTAAGATGTAACAGGGCTGCACTCTACAAAAGAGACGACATTCAAGTACATTGAAATCCAAAGAGGAGAGACGAACAGACAAAAGCGTTTAGAAGCTTCACAATGGCATCTCAGACACACATGACCAGGTTCTACCTCTTCAGCCCAGTCTTCTGCCTCCCTGTCGGCGTGGCTGGATTCCTCCTCGCCACGGTCGATTCCTCCTCCTCGCCACGGTCGGTTCCTCCTCCTCGCCACGGTCGGTTCCTCCTCCTCGCCACGGTCGAGGACGACCAAAAAAGCTGGAGCACGGTCCGTTTGGTGGGGAGGCACTGGCTGGGCTTTCTCACGTTTGGTGAGGAGGCACTGGCGGGCTTTCTCTGCATGTGGCCTCAGGCGGATCAGGCGTCCGCCTGGCCGGTCACGGCTTCCAGAGAGTCACAGAGCGAGGTACTTGTTTATGGTGATACGGGTGCCACCACAGCACAGCATGGTGATACAGGTGTCCCCGCAGCAAAGTGCCTCTGTGAAAAGTTGTCGACAGACTAAGTTGCCTGCTTAATTGATTACCCTGGGTTCCGGGCACGCGACCATTATCATTTGGCGAAAGGGAGGATGAGTACTGGGGAGGGAGACGGGAACCAATCATGACCGAACTTTGAGTCAGGGGAGGGAGACGGGAAACAATCATGACCGAACTTTGAGTCAGGGGAGGGAGACGGGAAACAATCATGACCGAACTTTGAGTCAGGGGAGGGAGACGGGAAACAATCATGACCGAACTTTGAGTCAGGGGAGGGAGACGGGAAACAATCATGACCGAACTTTGAGTCAAGACATGCATGACATGCATGCATGAACTTTGAGTCATGCAAAGCCCAGAAAGGTATTTGTAAGCTCTTCGGAAGTTGAGGAGGTTGTCTGAACTTGAATAGATACCTAGCTGAAACCAAAGGTGAACGAACGACATTAAATGCCATTTCGAGCATTAATAGCGAAATATTATCCAATGTTACACGTTTGGAGTATCGTTTGCAGGATTACTTAAGGACTAGGAAAATCGTCCATTGTGCGTAAGGCGTCAGTCATGCCCCAGCATGTGGGTCATTCTCAGTCGGTCAAAATTGTGGCCAAACTGACGTCTCCTTTCATAGCTTGCTTAACCATCGCAGTCTAGAGAGAAGGGTCAATTTGATTCCCTCCCCGTCTACATTGCGAGGGGTAGGAAAATGTGCGGCACTGCGAGGGTTAAGCTGTCGGCACCGAGCCGTCAGGCTCGAAATTACCCACTTATTGGCAACTTGCAAACGACTGCTTTGACTAGCTGCCTTAAGAGGATGACGGAAAACAGCGCTATTATATTATCGGTTTGGAAAATGGGTGTTACACCAGAGGGTGGGCAGTGGGCACCTCATAAACGCTAACATGGAAACACGACGAGACACTGGGCTGGGCTATCAAAGATCAAGACGCTATCTGAAATAGCCTATTTCAGCTGGCACCATTCAACCATTGACAACAACAAAAAGACAATCATTTCCTGGGAACGATGATACTCTGAGTGGTGAAAATCCAGCACAGAGTTGGCTTTCCAACGACGGATAGGTAGTTACGTGTCTTAGTAGGCAACCTTACCTATGCATAGGTACGGCACCTACACAGAACCTACGTACTACACATCTGACGCCACGGCGTAAGTTGACCAAACAAGCACACTGTAGGATTACTTACCATTCAAATTCACTCCGCAGCGGCACGGCAATCGAAGCTTCACAGCAAGATTAACACCACGCACAAGTTTCGCCCCAAACTCTACTCCACCTCATAACTCAGAATCACCAGGCAGTAACATACACGCCGTTCAGGAAACGGAGTAATTAAGGATGAATAGAGAACTTAAGTTAATATTTCAATATAACACTTTATTATCAATTCAGTTCTACTTATTTATGCAAAGGATACTTGTTTGCTTCTCAGAAAACAATATTGAAGCATGCATTTATTTGCAAATCTTGTGTGCAATTTACTGGTTTCTGAGGGAATCCGACACGTGGTGATGATTCGATTGTGCAAGATGGTGCATAATGATTTCGAGTGAAAAGGGCATAGATGCACTTAGCTGGGCTGAGCCCATGCTGTGGCTCAGCCCAACATAGTGCGGGCTGTGCCTATGCAGGTTACTCTGATACAAACGACGCAGTTGGATTACCTTGGGCTCTGCCCAAGCTGTGTTCAACGTGTCCACCCTCAGCTCAGGCACATTGCTGGCTGGGGGAGTCTGAGAACTACGGTGAACATCGAGTGAATGGCTGCACCTCGACGTTGTTGTTTAACATGACCTGCAACGTCAACAAAAAGAGGTGATTCGAAAAATATGATGCAAGTTTTCATGAGCTACCAAGAAAGTGCATGTGCAATGGTTCACAAGTTGTTCAATTTCGTGATTTGGTGCGCTATCCTGTGCCTCCAACAGGGGAACCCGGTATCTCGCCTCTAGCAGGGGACCCCTGTAGCTCGCCTCTAGCCCTCGCTCGTTCAGCAGCTCGAATAGTTAATTAATGCTCCAATGGTTCACTAATGAAAAGAAATGTTAAGACAAGTACTGCAAATGGACACGCGTCATGTACAGGTATAGGGTATGGGCAGTTGCATGTGTAGGCCAGATAGGGTGGTGCGTGTGAATGTTTATGTGAATGCATGGATGTTCGCCGCATGTTTTTTTTTGTAGATTGAATAATAGCAGTCTTGGTATTGGATTATGCTGACGCACATGCACGATGTATACTAAATTAGTTATCTACAAAAACTCTTCACTCGTGCTGGGGTTTGATACAGTTATATAGGTTTTTTTGCGATCACAGAATAATAGCAAACGTTGAGCAACGCTGCTTGGCATAGCTGATCAGAGATCTTTGTCAACCTCCTAGTATAATATATGAAGATCTGGTATCAGATTGCTGACCTGTAATGTCATCCGCGAGAATCTTTTACCATTGATACCAAACTAACGCTGTCATCTAATAGTTATTTCTTCAACAGTTCCTAAAGCGAAAAGACCATGTATATCCAGCATGCCTATTCAGTCACTTCAGTCTAGTTTCATGCATATTTTATTCAATAAAAGTATTGCTGATATCGTACATTGTTAACGAAAGGTCCATTCAGAATACTGCAGCGTTGAATGGACGGGAGCCCGTGCCAAGCGCGCCGATCGAGTGCAACCCTGTGCAGCATATGATTAATGTTTTATTGAACACTTTTGAGTCACCCTCATCTCTGCTTTACGGTCGCCTGTTACTTCGCTTTGAGCTTAGTTATATAGCATCACGAAGAGTTCAACATGACCTGCTGTCCTTTAAAAAAACTATTCTCCTTAAAATTGGACTCATTACACAACTGTACTACTATGAAGACCTACTCAACTGCTTCTCCTTGTGTGTGGCGACTTTCTCCCGACTGACCTGTATCACTCGCTTGTTTGTTGTGTTTCCGGAGCGAGTGGAAGCAATGCGAACGATGTCGTTGGCCAGTTTTCCGAGAAACGCCAACGCCTTCCTAATGCAAGTTGATGTAACATTTTAGTGACAATTTTCGCATGTTGACTGGTAGCGCATTGTAGCCCTTCCTATGCATTGAATTGTCTCCCTTCTATCGTAATGCTGCGTCTATGTGAATAGATTATATTTTATGCAACCCTTGATATGGCATGTTTCGCATCTACGAATTGCCAGTATTTACACGGTCTGTGAACTTCGTCATTGTATTATGTATTGACATCGCATCTTACTAGAGGTCATCTCTGTTGGTGACTGTAAGGAAGAGCAAACAAACAAACAAACAAATACATCAGGCTGTTGTTGTGCCAAATCGTAAATTACCCGCAAATAATCTCACTTGGCCCCATATGGATCGTACTTGCAGTGGCAAGGTGATGGACAACTCAGGTAGCCTGCTTTTATATGTCATTACCCTTTCCAAGGCCAGTTGAGGTAATTCACCCAGCTTCATCCAGTATGACCTCAGATGAAATTATTTTGTGTATGAGTTACCCTGTGATTAATTTGATCGCTAAAGCTGAATTTGACGTCCATTTTTCTCATACGTGAAACAAAATAGTGCTTCCGGACATTGCTTCAAATCTTTTAAAAGTGAAACTAGCACTTTCACCTCATCTAACTTTTCACTAAATATAGGAAATGCACATTGTTGGTAATCGAAAATAAGGAGAAACATCGTGCTGGATATTTCAAGGGCGTGTCGGTTACTGGGCACAGAGAACGATTAGATGTGACGCTTCCAAATTGTCTGGCAAAAACACTGACTTGAAGCTGAACTGGGAGATCTGTAACAGAGTTTCCATAAAATTGCACTTTTGGCTGTCCCGTAACTGTAAATAATGTGACCCCGTAAGCCAGCCGACCTATCTCATGCCGTAAAGGTAACGCCTCACGAGCCTGAGCTGGCTGGCGGCTCGCTGCCGGTCTGTGCCGCGGCAGTGACCGGACGTCGGGTCGAGAGTCCAATTATCGGCCGGCGCTGCTGCACCTAGCTCAGCGCTTTTTACCGGGCCGACGGCCGCCGTCTGTGGCGGAGATTCTGGTACCGGTAGCCGCCAGACCTCACGACCTACCCCCGCCGGTGAGTCGTCTCTGAGCAGCCAGGCGACGCGGGTCTGTAACGCTGGCGGTCGCGCGTTCTAAATTAATAGCAGATTTCGGCCTTAAAAATTCAACGCTAGGTAATATCACGGTTGTTCATCGGTGTGGAACATTTTAATGTTCGAGTTTTCTGGCGTTTGACTGTTGCCGTTTATTTACTCTTCCATCTGCACGACACAAATAGTGCAGATGGAATTTGAAATTTGAGGAGGCCCCTATCCGCAAATGCACAGCAAAAAAGGTGAGCAAGGAGGCCGACGGGACAGAATATCATGCTGTCAATGAGGCCTCAAAACTGACGAGGCCACCAGGAAATATAATCAGGTCCCTATAAGAGACGTAGAACAGAGATTGGGAGGAGGCCCCCATGACGAAAAGGAGGCCTCAAGACGAAGAACAGAGATTGGGAGGAGGCCCCCAGGACGAAAAGGAGGCCCCCGGGACGAAAAGGAGGCCCCAGGACGAAAAAGAGGCCCCCAGGACGAAAAAGAGGCCCCAAGACGTAGAACAGAGATTGGGAGGAGGCCCCCATGACGAAAAGGAGGCCTCAAGACGTAGAACAGAGATTGGGAGGAGGCCCCCAGGACGAAAAGGAGGCCCCCCGGGACGAAAAGGAGGCCCCCAGGACGAAAAAGAGGCCCCAAGACGTAGAACAGATATTGGGAGGAGGCCCCCAGGACGAAAAGGAGGCCCCCCGGGACGAAAAGGAGACCCCATGACGAAAAGGATGCACCCAAGGACGAAAAGGAGGCCCCAAGACTTAGAACAGAGATTGGAAGGAAGCCCCCAGGACGAAAAGGAGGCCCCCCAGGACGAAAAGGAGGCCCCAGGACAAAAAGGAGGCACCAAGACGTAGAACAGAGATTGGGAGGAGGCCCCCAGGACGAAAAGGAGACCCCAGGACGAAAAGGATGCACCCAAGGACGAAAAGGAGGCCCCAAGACGTAGAACAGAGATTGGGAGGAGGCCCCCAGGACGAAAAGGAGGCCCCCGGGACGAAAAGGAGGCCCCAGGACGAAAAGGAAGGCACCAAGACGTAGAACAGAGATTGGGAGGAGGCCCCCAGGACGAAAAGGAGGCCCCCAGGATGAACAGGAGGCCCCCAGGACGAAAAGGAAGCTCCCAGGACGAAAAGGAGGTCCCAAAACGAAAGACGCAGTCCATGCGCCCCTACACTCCAACAATCAACCAACAATCCCAGGACGAAAAGGATGCACCAAAGGACGAAAAGGATGCCCCAAAGACGTAGAACAGATATTGGGATGAGGTCCCCAGGACGAAAATGAGGCCCCAGGACGAAAAGGAGGCCCTCAGGACGAAAAGGAGGCCCCTAAGACGTAGAACAGAGATTGTGAGGTGGCCCCCAGGACGAAAAGGAGGCCCCCAGGACGAAAAGGAGGCCACCAGGACGAAAAGGATGCCCCTAAGACGTAGAACAGAGATTGTGAGGTGTCCCCCAGGACGAAAAGGAGGCCCCCAAGACGAAAAGGAGGCCCCCAGGACGAAAAGGAGGCCACCAGGACGAAAAGGATGCCCCTAAGACGTAGAACAGAGATTGTGAGGTGGCCCCCAGGACGAAAAGGAGGCCCCCAGGACGAAAAGGAGGCCACCAGGACGAAAAGGAGGCCCCCTAAGACTTAGAACAGAGATTGTGAGGTGGCCCCCAGGACGAAAAGGAGGCCCCCAGGACGAAAAGGAGGCCCCCGGGACGAAAAGGAGGCCCCAGGACGAAATGGAAGGCACCAAGACGTAGAACAGAGATTGGGAGGAGGCCCACAGGACGAAAGGAGGCCCCCAGGACGAAAAGGAGGCCCCCAGGACGAAAAGGAGGCCCCCAGGACGAAAAGAAGGCTCCCAGGACGAAAAGGAGACCCCCAGGACGAAAGACGCAGTCCATGCGCCCCTACACTCCAACAATCAACCAACCAACCCCAGGACGAAAAGGATGCACCAAAGGACGAAAAGGATGCCCAAAGACGTAGAACAGAGATTGGGATGAGGTCCCCAGGACGAAAAGGAGGCCCCCAGGACGAAAAGGAGGCCCCTAAGACGTAGAACAGAGATTGTGAGGTGGCCCCTAGGACGAAAAGGAGGCCCCCAGGACGAAAAGGAGGTCACCAGGACGAAAAGGATGCCCCATAACGCAAGGATGCCCCAAGACGTAGAACAGAGATTGGGAGGAGGCCCCCAGGACTAAAAGGAGGCCCCAGGACGAAAAGGAGGCCCCTAGAACGAAAAGGATGCACCCAAGGACGAAAAGGACGTAGGACTAGACGTAGAACAGAGAACAGAGATAGGAACGTAGCCCCCAGGACGAAAAGGAGGCCCCAGGACGAAAAGGAGACCCCAGCACGAAAAGGAGGCCCTCAGGACGGAAAGGATGCCACCGAGACGGGCAAGAAGCCACCCAGGTTAGACGAAAAGGCTTCCGATGGGTGGCAGGATATTCTTAAGTTGGAAAATGAGGCCCCCAAGACGGAAGAGGATGCCCTTGCAATATAAAATTAAGACCTGATAGGGGAGACTTCTCCGGACGCAATAGGGGCCCCAAGACGGGTAAGAAGGTTTCCGCAGGAATGAGAGAAGGCCACCGAGACCAGCCAGATGAGGCCCATATTTTGGAAGAGGAGGAACCTGGAAGAGAAGATCTAGGACTAGGACGCAAAAGCACCCTGCTAAGAGGATAATGAGGCTCCGGACACAGATAAGGAGGCCCCCATGACGTGAGAGGAGGCCCCTAATTTGAAAAAAGGAGTCACCTAGGAGAGGGTAAGAGTCCCCAGAAATCAAGAGAGGGTCAAAAATGGCGCGGAGGCAACCAGGATTGCAAAAGAGGCTGCAACACCGCAAAAGGAGGACCCAGAATATGAGAGGAGGCCCTAAGACGGAACAGGAAGGAAGATATGAGATGAGGTTTCGGAGACGCAAAAGCAGGCCCCAAACGGGTGAGGTTCCACCGAGATAGAAAAGGATGATCCAGAGACGTGGCAGGAGGCACCTAATTCGGAAGAGAACGACACAATATTGGAAACGAGACCCCATGATGAACGAGGAGGCCCCTAAAATAGGAGAGAAAGGCCATTGGATAAGAGAGATGGCTCCCAAGCGGAAAAGAAGGCTCCAAGACGGCTAAGAAGGTCCCCGGGAAATAACAAGGCCACTAAGATAGGAAAGGTTGCCAGTAATTTAGCAGAGGCGGCGCCTGGGAGAGAAGAGGAGTCCACCAGGAGATAAGAGACCACCCCTAAGATGGGTAAAGATCGAATCCAGAGCGCAGAGCAGGAGAACGCAGAGCAGGAGGCCCCCAAGACGTGAGAGGAGGCCCCTAATTTGAAAAAGAAGGCCTCTAGAAGAGAAATGAGGCACCTGCCTGACTCGGGAAGGAGTAAGTCCCTAGGACCAAATGAGGTTCCGAAGACCGGAAAGAGTTCCCAGAAAATGAGAGGAGGCCCTTAAGATGGGAGTGATAGCAGGTATGGAAGGAGGTGAGGTTTCCAAAATTGAAGATCCCTCAAGACGGGTAAGGCTTTGCTAGGATAAAGGAGGAGGCACACGAGGCGTGGCAAGAGGCCCCTAATTTGGCAGAAAATGCCCCTCGAAGATGAGAGGAAGCCCCATGCCATGTTAAAGGGGCCCCAGAATGCAAGAGGAGGCCCTCCAAGACGGGAGAGGAGGACCATTGAATATGGAGGAGGGTAGGACACACAAGGAGACATCGAAAACCGGTAAAAGGACTCTAGGAAATGAGATGACGCGACAGGAGGCCTATAATTTACAAGAAGAACCCCCTAAGAAATAGTAAGAGTCGAGTCTGGGTATTTTAAAATCACGATATGGGCCCCAAAAGATCCGGCCGGGGCCCCCGCAAATTACGCTGAGCCTGGGGTACCAAAAATTCACGCGCGGACCACGAAAATCATGCCAGGGGCACGACAGGTCGTACCGTGCCCCAACAGTCTCATTGGGACCAAAACAAATGAAGCCGGAGCAACGAAGAACAATCCGGACATGAATAATCACTCTGGGGGCCCAACAATGACGCCAAAAGCATCCAAAACGTATTGGACCCCAAAAAGTGTCGAGGCCGCTATAGCTCGCGCTAGGGATCCAAGAAAATGACGTCGGGGCCCAAAAGATCACATTGGACCCAAAAAAGTCGCGTCGCAGCCCTTGAAAATCACACTGGAGGCCCAGAAGGTCGCGCCGGAGCCCCAAAAGTTGCAGCTGCCCCCAAAATCAATTTTAACCGGAATGTCACTCTGGGACGGAAAAAAACTCCTTCAGTGGCCGCAGTGCTATATCAAAGTGGCAAATGCCCCCTCCATCCTGAGAGGGATAAGCTCCCAAGAATCGTGTCGGGGCCTCAAAATCGCGCTGGGGCCACCGAAATTCTCGTCGGTCCACCAGAATTCGCCTATGGGTCTCCAAATAAATACGGCGAGCCCCGGAAAACTCGCTCCGAGGCCCGAAAAATTGCGACAGGAACCGCCAAAATCGCGTTGGGGCCACAGCTAAATACAACGCATCGCACAAACTCGAACCGGGCCCCCCAAATATCGCGCTTGGGACCCACAATTCCCATCGGTAGTCCCGTCGAGGCTCTACAAAATTGCCGTCTAGGGCCACACGTAAGCACAGTGTGACCACAAACACAAACACAAATCAAGCTGGAGCCCTCCAAAATAAGGATGGATTCCAACAACTAAATGCCCAGGTAAAAAAATGGCTCTGGAGCACCGAACATATTATCAGATGCCTTCACAAATTGCGTACGGCACCGAAAAACAAACCGGATCTCGAACAATCGAGGTGGGATACAAAAA
Source organism: Ashinkailepas kermadecensis (assembly GCA_034440615.1). NCBI lineage: Eukaryota > Metazoa > Arthropoda > Thecostraca > Neolepadidae > Ashinkailepas > Ashinkailepas kermadecensis. The sequence goes on along the minus strand of JAOTOM010004921.1, from coordinate 3,660 downwards.
CATGGCGCCAAGTGCTCGAGAAATCAGGCCGGGATTCGGACTTTAAAAAAAAATCAGAAAAGTTTCACAAAATCGTATTGAGCCCAGAAAACTGGGGTTGGGTCTCCGGAACCACGCGCCTGGGTGCGATAAGCCACTCTGGGACCTAGAAACATCGTACCGAAGCCCAAAAATTGTACTTGGGCCCCACAAGTGTGCGTCAGAAGCCCAAAATAGACACATCGGGACCCTAAGAGCACAACGGGGGCCAAAAATACAACTGACCATCCAAAGCGCACAGTCTCACAAAAACGACAGGGCCTTAACACAAGCGTTGCAGCCATAAATATACATACCGGGAGGTCTAAAAAATACACCGAAAGCTCTCAAGGCACACAGGGGTCATGATAACGCACAATAGCCTGAAAAGGTGGCTGGGTCCGCAAAAGGCAACATGGTTCCAAAACAAACAAAAAGACCGGCGCTAAATAAACACATCGGGATCTTCGAAAACGCCCTGACACGTCAAAATCCTCGGTGTACAAAAATTCAACAAACCCTAAAACGAGCAGGGGTTCGAAAATGCTTTAGGCCCCTAACAAAAATGGATTGGAGCCATAATACACAATCATAGACCAAGAAAGACGCAACGGGTAAAAAAAAACGCCGAGGCTTGGCCTCGGTTCGGTATCCAATCTGGGAGGATAGCAGCAAAGATATGAAGTGCATCAAAGCTCAGCGGAAACCGCATTTCATAGCTACCAGAAAATGTGGGAAGTAGGAAACTAATGATCGAATTTAATCAATCGACTTTTTGAAGCGAACGCCCAGGCGAATCATTCCATCACGCCAAATATGGTGCAAGTCTATCATGTGGCAGCAATTAGCAAAACGCAGAAGGCCTAGCAGAAACCATAGCATCGCACGAAGTGTGGCGAATGCACCGAATACGAAAAATGGGTGTGCACGTGCACTCACGTTGCCGTCGTGGCGACCGGGTGCTATGAACTGCAATGCCTGAAATTGTAATATTTTGTATTTTAAAGTGGTGGTTAATACATTTTACTTTGAAGTTATGGGCCTAATACATCTTCTAAACCCTGCTCGTTTTAGGGCTTTGTTGCGTTTTTTTTGTGCACCGAGTATTTTTTACGTGTTGGGGCGTTTTCGAAGATCCCAATGTGTTTATTTAGCTCCCGGTCGTTTTGTACGTTTTGGAACCATGTTGCCTTTCGTGGCCCCAGCCTCTTTTCCAGGCCCTTGTGCGTTCTCATGGCCCCTGTGCGCCTTGCGAGCTTGCAGTGTATTTTTCTTAGAGCTCCCGGTATGTTTATTTAGGGCTGCAACGCATGTTTTAAGGCCCTATCGCTTTTTGGGATACTTTTGTGCGCTTTGGAGGGTTAGTTGTACTTTCTGGCAACGTTGTACTCTTAGGGTCCCACTGTGTATATTTGGGGCTTCTGACACACATTTGTGGGGCCCCAGTATGATCTTGGGGCTTCGGTGCGATTTTTTCTGGGTCCCAGCGCGACTTATCGCGCCCAGGCACGTGGTTCCGGAGACCCAACGCCAGCTTTCTGGGCTCAACGCGATTTTTGTGGATCTTTTCTGTTTTTTTATTAAAAGTCCAAATCCCAGCCTGATTTTTCGAACCTCTGACGCCATGTATCCCACCTCGATTTTTCGAGATCCGGTATGCTTTTCGGAGTCATACGCAATTTTTGAAGGCATCTTGAAAAAAATGTTCGGTGCAACAGAGCCATTTTCCTGACCCTAACATTTATTTGCTGGAATCTCTCCTTTTTTGGAGGGCTCCAGCTTGATTTTTTGGGATGCCGATCCGGGTTTGTGGTATAGGTGTAATTTCAGCAGTGTGAGGTAACTTATCAAGGGATACCAAAAGAAAACCCTAGAACTGAGTGGTGGAGTTAGGGTTGAAATCCGACCAATCAGAAACCATAGTGGTAGATTAGGCCCCTACACAGGATAATTTAGTTGATGACTAATTATATTATTTCGAAATGTACCCTTTGACAAAATAGCGGTCGAAATCCAAGGACTTGTTAATGGGCGTAGGTGCCCTCCCCCCCCCCCCTGCAAATCCGTTTGCCACCTCCTGCTTAACGCAAATATAGGTACTCCACTGGTCCCTCAATAATTTTCCGAAACATACGCCCATGGGGAAAAGCCAACATTGAGGGGACAAATTACCCCTCATAAGCATGCAATACAACATCCATGCCCCATATGAAATGGGATGAATGATGTTTTTAAATGCATTTTCTTCTAACAAACTTCTTTTCTGTTATTACAGCCTGCATGCGATGCGCCCCCAAACCACAATAACTAACTAACTAACTAACAGCCTGCATGATTAGAGCTTCCCAGCTTCCATACCTTCTCAACGTCATTTACAAAACGGTACAGCACAGCGAAAACGATGGGCGTGACGGCGTGGAATTTGAAGGCTTGGAATATGTATGTACTGACATTGTTGCATTGTTGCATTGTCATTTATGCATTGGTGTTCAATGCTTGTTCTTGCCGTGAATTTATTCGCTGAGGATATATTTTAGCTCGTGTGACAGTTGCCTTGCAGCCAGCACCAAATGCTATAAAAATAAACAAATTCCTAAGATGACGCTAAAAAAAACTAATGCAATCCACTTCTCGTTGTCACCTTTACCAAATTGTCGTCCTTGGACTGAGAAATGGTCGTTCAAGCTTTGCTTATGACATCAAGCTGATGGGAATAAATAGCATAGTGATGAATCTAGCTATATTCAGTTAGACTTGGAGGACTTAAAAGTGGGTTGATCAATGGCAGATATCTGTAAGATATGCTTAGCACCAGTCCCGCCAGCTCGCTGCAATCTAGAGGCCAGCGGGAAGATTCGAGAAAGCATTGCGACGATGGTTTGTTTTGGCACTTATGTATTTATCGAAATATTACTTATTTATACCCTGGTATGGCCCAGTTTTCAGCCAAAATGATTAGTGCTATTGCGTTTTGAGTAAATGATGCACCATGCCAAGAACAAACAAAAACCAATATGAAATCATGTTCCCCATCCTCGAACCATAGTATAAGAGCCTACAAACAATATGAGATCCTAACACAATGGAGGCCCCCTTTCGGGTAACAGGAGGCCCCCTTTCGACCTTGCCCCCCCTGGAAGAATTTCGTGGCGACGCCACTGTGTGTGTGTTTGTGTGCGCGCGTGCGTGCGTGCGTGCGTGCATGCGTGTGTGCGTGTGTGCGTGTGTGTGTGTGTGCGCGCGCGTGTGTGTGTGTGTGTGTGTGTGTGTGTGTGTGTGTGTATGTGCGCGTGCTATTTCGACTGACTGTACCCAAATATACACTTGGCATAAATTGTTTGTTCAAGGATTAATTAGTTATATTATTAATGAAAATGCTATTGGTTGATTGGTTGATATTGTTCTATTATTCAGGAAGTTCAAGGTTGTTTCGTTGGTTGAACTTACGTTTCCAGAATAGAAGTGATCCCGAACGTCACATCAAATAAATATAAATTTTACTTTGTTGGACCTGCTCTTAATTCTCCTACTGGAATGACTTTATTTTGTTGGCGGGACAATCTGGGAAGTGTAATCGAGCTCAGAAAATATGGGCTGCATTACAGCTAGCATCGTGTCATACATGATATTCGTCTTTGTAGG